>RPOG01000071.1:0-600000 GCA_008086565.1 Thalassoma bifasciatum | reverse complement strand
TTTTCCTCTGTGGTCACAGCAGTTTTGAGATCCATCTTAACAATGTAAAGCATTTCCAATCAAGGTTTGATTGGAAAATTAATTAAGTGTTACAATCTTATAGATTAGATTTATAGTTCAAAAGAATGATGCAACTATTGGTCTTACGACCCCAATTCCAAGGTAGGTTTAATTTTTGCAAAAAGAAAATTGATTTTATCAGTTTGTCTCTGTAGTGTATTTCGTTGACCATAGAGGGCGGGGCTTAAGTTTCAATACATAGGAAAATGTTTGATTATTTTTTGCATGTTTCAGATACCCCAGAAGATGTGTTCGATTTATCTTTAGTTATCTTTGGGGGCACTTGAAGGCCATGGTCTTTCAGGTGAAGATCCAAGACATATATCATCTCAAGGAACATATCACCAACTATATTTATAACCTTTTTAAAAGTAAATGCCTCCTGTGCACATTCAAATCAAACCACATACTGCTGCAGATCATTCTCAAGTATCTAGCTCTGGTAAGGTTGTGTGTAAGGTTTTGCTTCTTTTATATGAAAATATGCATTCTATTAAGACAAAGTAATAAAGGAGTAATTTATTATTGCATATAATATAATAGTTTATCATTGCATATAATATAATTCCAGACTATAAGTTGCTCCAGGCGCATAAGTCCCATCAGTCAAAAAATGTGTCATGAAAGGAAGAAATAAGTTGAGGAATGAGTTGAATATCTATAATCTAGGAGTTAACTGTAAAACTGTGAACTGTTTTATTTTCTTTATATATCATAAGTAAATTAATTCAAACCTATAGCCTTTCAGACAAATGTGTGAAGTAGTGTTCAGGGTGTCACAGGAGAAGAACAATCTGTAAAATAGGAAAAATCAACTCTTACCAATTTGCTGTGATGGTATTTGCAATATCCACAGTACTTGACATTGTCTGCATCTGATCCTTGTTCCTCACATAACAACCCCGCAAACTGGGCACTGTGGTGGAAAATCAGGGTCAGTGACAAATCGTGGAAATGTGTAACAAAAAAGTATCACAAGCATGATTTGTTACATTGTTCAACAATAACCATCCTGGTATCAACGGATGCTGATTGCAAACATGATTAAGAGCAGAAAAAGAAACTGACTCAAGCAGTGTTGGCTGACAGAACTGATTTTATGCATTTGAACCACAGACGTATGTGAAAAATGTCACATTCCCAGTCTCTAAAACTATTTAAGTACTCAACACTACAGCGCAGTTTGAGTGAGTAACTGAGCCAACAATCTCTCTCTTTGTGGAGTTAATGTGATTTAAACGGGTCTCACCATGTGACGTGAAAGGCCTGCCGGCAGCCATGTTTGTTACAGGTCATACAGGCCCCAGTTGCTGCTTTACTCTCTCTGCCCTGGTCCTCACAGATATAGCATGTCTATTAAGACACAAAATAAGACATTTAATACATATTTAATTCTACATTCAAAAAAATAAGTTATTTAGAGCTGCAATGTTACCTTGTTGTAGCGCTCATGTGGCACAGACTGGAGGACTATCGGCTCCATAGTCGACACATTGGCAAACTCCACCTCAGGTATGTAAAGAGCACAAACCACATGGGCCCAGCCTGCAAGAACACACAAAATAACCATTAACCTCTGGAGCAAAAGATAGGTTGTGGTAATATTTAAAGCTGAACATTTGTATTTGAAAGCACGTGTTAAAGCCTTGAAGAGTAATAAAAGTGTAATTTGTTGGTTACAAGTTGTGGCAGTGCTCTTAGATTTACTGCAGAAGTGACAACAACTGATAACCTGCTCCATATATCACTGAAAGAGTTTTATCTGCTGGTTGAAAAAAAAACGCTGTTTCTGTACATTCCACAGAGTTGTAACTCATAGCACTCTAAAAATGTGAGCAAAAAATGTTCTCTGACGCTTCTCTGACTTTGTGGAACTTCTCTGCATGGGAATTGAACAAAAGGCAACCAAAAGCAGCTTCATTTTCTCCACTAAGTATCAGATTAGAGCTGGGCATGTTTGATTTTTACTGATGTGTTGCAGAAACATCATTACACCGAGTAGTGATGTATACATGGACTGATCCTTCTTTCCCTTTGCGCCTCATCAGGCTTTTTCCCCTCACCTAAACCAAACAGCATATTTAGGTGTGAGGGCCTGGCGGGAGAAATCTCCTGTTATGAGGAGGCTGAACAATTTGCTAAAATAATCTAATTGTGATTATTTTTTCCTATGATGCTGATGCAATTTTTGTGCTATTATTTCACAAGTCCCCCATGCAATGTTTTAAACAAACACATTGCAGGAAATGAACTCTAATGTTATTTACTGCACAACAACAACCCTGACATTTATTTTTACCACTCATGACTGCGTTTTGCCCATTTTAATCACTTTTCACTATTTTTGGCCTCTTTTGGGCCATAGTTTTGCCTCCTTTTGACCATTTTTTAAGTTTCATCCAATTTTCTTGCCATTTTTGTTGCTTCTCTGCCATTTTTACCAGTTGCCACTGTTCTTGCTTCCCCTTTTTTCATCATTTTTGCTTCCTTCTGACTAATTTGTAAGTCTTCCCTGGTTTTCTTGCTGATTTTTTTTGCCTTTTTGCCACTTTCACCACCTTAGACTAATTTCTATTGCTTCTATTTAACATTTTTCCCATCTATACCACTTAGATCGTTGCTCTTGCAAAGGTAGTTTTCAACAGTTTGTCTCTTTGGTTGGGTAACACTGAGCATGAAACATCTACTGCAAAAAAGTTTACTGGTGTTCTGAGACATTTCAAGTTAAAGAAATGTTGCACTGTCTGTGATTAGAATATTGCAGCAAGTCAAACAGTAATTTGCAACTAATTGCCCAGGCCTAATTATGAGGTAAATGTATGAACATTTCAAGGCCTAAATGGTCAATACTATTTGGTAAAAATCAGAAGAAACAGTCACCACATGGTAAGACTGCCCCCCCTCTTCTTTCTGGCCAGTCTACTGACAGCCAGTATATTGAGTGTATCACAGTGGGAGGTTTTCTCTGTAAGACATGCACCCACAACTTATGTGTGAACAGAAAGTTCCTGAACATATCGGGGCCTAGACGCTCTGAAGTCATCCAGAAAGAGTTAAGAGTTCATGTGTGAAAGGGACGTTGAATGGACCAAAATAAAAGTGGTTAATGTATAAAACTTCTGTGGCACACAAAGCACCACCTAAATGTGGTCCTGAATCATCATAAAAATGTCAAAATGCACTTTGGGTTACATTCACCAATCAGAAATAAAACAATAAACTTTGTGAAAGCTGAGTTGTAAATATGTTTAATCGCAATCTGGTTGTTAATCTACCCAACTAACACCCAGCTGCCTGTCAGCATGACAAACTGGGGGCGGCAGGATGACAGTGGGGCCTGCTGGAGTGGCAGAAGAATTGACGACTGGCCGAGGAGGAGCAGAAGGAGGTCGATGGGAGGTCAAATGGAGGTGGGAGTCTCCTGCCACACTGGAGGTGTCTGTTTTTCCCCCGTAGCGGAAACAAAAACAGGCTTAAACTTACAGTTGAACCCCTGACCTGCCTTTGACCTGGTGAGCAGGACAGGGGGAGGAGGGCAGAGGGCGGGACGGAGAGGAGGCGGTGGGTGTGAAATGGGGGCATGTTGTTGTTTTGAAGTCCCTCCAAGAATCTGGAAGAGGCCTATAAAACAGGACTATAAAAGTGGCACAGCCTGCCTCAGCAAACTCAGAGTTCAACTTTTACCCCTTCCATCCTTTTTCAGATGAGTTCAGACAATGTGCCTTATAAGTTTTGCTTAATGTGACCGTTCATATTTAAAATCAGCAGAAAATAACAAAAGGAAATCAGTTTGTGATTATTATTTTATGGCTCCTCTTGCAGGAGAAACTCATGCCTGTTCACAAACAAGCAGCATTTTTATAGCTAAAGAATCTGTTTTGTCATACTTGAGCAAAATGTCCCATAATCTGAGAAACGTCATTTTACATTAAAACATTTCTAAGTGATGAAGCAAACCTTTCAGTGTGCAACTTATTGTAATTTTGTTGTAACAGAAGCACCAACATTAAACCAGGCAAGACAAAAAAGAGAGCCAGCCAAGCAGCTTTAAGTTAATGTCTGATTCTTTGTCTTGCTTTCCTTTCTTTTAAGATGAAGGATTAAAACACCATTTCAGACTAATACCTCTACTCTGCTTTATTACTGTCCCACCTGAAATAACAGGGACTACCGCACACATCAACAAGTGAAGAGGAACTGACAGGAGCTGAGAAACGGACGGTCGGGGGGGAAAAAAACGGTGAGAGAAAAATGGGAGGAAAAGAAGAGAGGGAGAGAGGGGTCATGGGAAGGGTAAAATAAAAGAGAAAGTAGTAAAACGGTGTGTGTTAGTGTTGTCCTGATGCCTCCCTGCAGGCCTGGACACAATCCCACAGCTGTGCCGCTCTCTCTCACTGACTCAAACACACACACACACACACATAGAATATTTACAGTCTCCACCAAGCTGACCTTCCGATGAACCCAGAGAGGAGACTCCTCACAGGCCATGCACTATACCCATCCTGGTCCGCCCCCTCATAAACATACACACACACACAAACACAGTCTCGTAAAACATGGACTGGCAAAGACGGTGAAGAGAGGCAGCACACACAACAAACAGCAACATAACTCTCCCAGCACGCTCACACCCCTTAAACTTGCCGGTGACACGCAATTAATGACAAAATACACAAGAGGTTCACCACAGATGCATGTGTGCACTGTGTGTGAGTGTGTGTGTGTGTGTGCGTGTGTGTGTTTGTGTGTGTGTGCGCACTGTGTTTCTACCTCCGTTGTCTGTCCTCTTCAGGGCTCCATCTTTGTGGGGACACAGCTCACATCTCTGTAGGTAAAGAAGAAACATGAGGTCAGAGAAAAGTTAGCAAGATTAGATAATTGATATCAAGAGGGGAAAACACAGAGAAGAAAAATATATAGGAGTGTGTTTGATAAATTGGGACAGGGCCCTGACAGATGCCAGGAAGTCTCCAGAAAGACTCCCTCACAATCTGTCATTCAAGGATGTTGCTCCACATGTACGTGTTTTGGCAAAAAGTTTCGGTGTGATGATATTGCTCATACTTGTTCCTGTAAATGTCAAAGTTTTTCATCTTCCCCTTTTGAAGTTGACACACTTTCCACAGATGACAGTTAAGGTGCTTCTGCTACAACTAGTGAGAGCAGGACTCTCCTACAAGGTTACAACAGTGATCCTCTTGCAGAAACGACACTGTTACAGAAATGACTAATCGCTAACTGTAACACCACTGAATCTGATGTTACAGGAAAATTTGTGTCATGTACAAAAAATGACTGAAGAGTGTAACTGACATAACCTGATACAAGTTAGATGTTGAATCCTTAAGTTAGCAGTATTAGCATTAGGGATGGGAATTAATAAGATTTTATTGATACCAATGCCCTTACTGATTCCACTTATCCATCCTATTCTTTGTCAATTCTTCCTGTGGATTTTCTTTGTAAAGAGTGTAATTTACAGGTTTTCCGCACCAACATTTTATTGAGATAAGGAGTCAATACATGTGAAGTTAGTTTGTGGTGCTATAAAGGGTTGGTGTCCATTAGGTATCACTATAGACGTGGTGTTATGATAACAGTAAGGGAGTCAAACATAACCTTTGTTTGGGGTTTCAATCAGACTACAGAGCCTCTGATGAGCACCACAATGAAGATAGTAGAGTGATCTACCTCAGGGCAGCTGCTTTAGAGTGGGGGGTGCTTGTAATCAGTGCCAGCATTAAACTGTTTAAAATGTTGTCATGTAAAGTAGCATTTTATTACTGACATAGCAAATATATATACACAGTAATATAAACTGACCTGGACAGCCTGAGTACTTTATTTTACTTTCATGAGGGTACAAGTTATTGTGAAAATTATATCACAATTGATAAAAACTCTTTACTTTGGAGCCCCAGTCTGTTACATTTATAACATCTACACTTGATGACATGTCCATTATTATTTTTCCCCCTGAAACATATGTCGTACCAGTGTGTGAATGACAAACATGCTGTTCCTCATCAGATTAATGGCTTCAAGGAAAATCTAGTTATCCTGTTAAATTTCTGCTGCAGAAACTTTGCCCCCTGAGCACACATGACTACTACGAGTGAGCAGATCATTTCTAGCACCTGTATCAACAACTACGCAAATAAATCTTGGACAGACAAAATCTCGACAGGTTGTCAGAAGTTTGCAGGGGTCACGTAAAGTTGAAACTGCATTGATACAAGAGCACCACTAGTAAAACCTCCAAGCTTTAAACCCAATCACCTCGGTCCTAAGTGAGCTGATCCGGGGATGTGTGGAGCAGGTCAGCTGGATGCAACATTCATTGGAAATTCAGAGTTTTCAGAGTTCAGAGCTTTTTAATCAGGATTTGAGATAAAGTGTCACTTGAGGTTATGAGACTATATCTCAGTAGCTGCTCCTCAAAAGTAGCTCCTACAACCCAACAGTTTAATTTCCTTGAATCAGCTAAATAAAACAATGTTCCTCTAACTCCAGAGCATTTTGAGCAGATATATGGTATGTTTATTTGTACCAATATAAGATGTCAAATAATGGAGTTCTCCACTTTTCACTTTAAAGTCTACAAAAAGTATTTGAAACTAACTCTCCAATCTCTATTCAAAATTCAAGATAGTGTGTTTTAATGAAAGGCATTGAGCTTGTACTTCATGTTAGTTTTTATTTAAGACGTACTAAAACACATAACTGAGAACCTGTCTGTCGTAACATCAGCCGCAGTTCCAGGCCTTGGAATTTTAACCCCCAAAAAGCAACAATAGTTAATTTCCTCTCTATGCAGACCTCAACTATTTTAAAGAGGTTTACATCAGAGGCTCTCTGATGTATCTGACTGGCTGACGATACAGGAGTAACTCTGACCTGTGCAGCACTGTTCCAAACACTGAGGAATTTTCAACTGTGAGCACAGCATGTACAGCCACAAAAAAGAGACAGTATTTAAGGGCTTTGTGTGCCTCTGCTTGAACCACCAGAGCAAAAACACTGAGAGTGGACACGGGCCCCAAATCTATCTCTTATAGAGAGTCATGATGCAACAACCATTAGGCTGTCTTAAACAATGATCCTGCTCCCAAACCCCGGATGACTCAAAAAAAATACATACATTTACACAAATACATCATCTTTCGCTCCACATTGTGTCCCATTGGCTTGGATTCCATTGATTTGTACCAAACGCGACAGCCTACAGTGAGAGACTTGACACAAAGTACCCAGAGTGACAGAACAGGCTGTGTTTGAAAACGCGTCAGGCTATTTCTACTGACATGTTTTAAACCCATGGAAATCATTTCAAGAAGCTACAAGAACAAACTTGACAGTGTTTCTTGTCAAACCCATGAATGACAGACTGGAGTGCTTCATGCACGAGTTCATCCATAGATGATAGCTTATAAATAAACTGTATCAATGACTTACCACGCGGGCTGCTCTCTCCTGAGACTCACACTTTCTGCAGAACCAGGGACCAGTGGGGACCTGCACGATGCCATAGCAGGCTGAAATGACACAGGAAAGAGAAGTTAAGTAAGGCATTTCTACTACAATAAAGATAACATCTTTTAACTACAGGTATATCAGCAGAAATACTGTAACTGCACCAAACACAACCTGATAATTTTTTTTTTCATTTTTGATTATTTAATTACATAACAAGTGGTTGAACATTTTGATGTGACAGACTACTGTTCACACTGTTGTTGCTTTTACCAACAGCTTATATTGCTGTGATGAAAAATATAAAAATAAAAACCATAAATAGAAATACCCAGAGACAATAAAAAAAATCATGGGTAACATTTTGTTTACAACAACTGACAAAACCATTAGAAATTTAATACATTCAACTTCATGACAGGATTATACAGGTATCTAAGTGTGTTATTAATACAGTATTATGATGTGAGGAAGAATGTAGTGACATTTACTGTGACACTGTGTCGCCTTTGTTATTAGCAGGGCCTTTCACACGACTAACAGAAAATGTAAGGGAAGCAATGTACGTAATACACTCAAAAACTCCCAGAAGCTCTTCTTATGTCATCAATTCCCATGCCCCTTTAATGATGGCCTTCAATATAAATTGCATTGCTCCAACCCTGATGGTCAAACCAGGGAGACAAGACGACAGCTCTGTACACATTTCAGAGTGTATATGTGAGAAGAACTCCATGTTTACATACTGGCTATTGTGCTTCCACAAAGTCATATCAGTGTGAAAAATACAACAGCTAGTAAGGATAACTGTCATTATTGGACAATAATATTATACCGCTACAGGATCCATTTAAGGCTTCAAAGCAGCATTGGAAAGAAAAGCCAAAGTGGCTGAAGTCATGACACTGCAGACAGACTGGAGACACTTCAGACGAGGCCTTTATTAGCTGACATCAAACTTGAAAAATCAAGTTTATCCAATTATTGAGCACGAGTTTACTTACGTTAACAATAACGTCTGCCATGACAAAAGGAGTGTGGCTCTTTACTTGGCAAGAGTAAAGGTCAGCCTGGCTCAAAACCTCTTATTGATTATCAACACTTAGACTTCTGTGCTTTTATTTACCTTCTACTGTGGCAGACAACTTTAATGAATTTACTTTATTTCATGCTGCACAGCTTGCATTTACACTGGCTAACTAAAAAAAATCAAGTCTTAAACAATTTGCTGATAACTTAAAAGTCTCCATGGCTCTATATCACCACTTTTTGCAATTCCAATTAAAACTACTTCCTCCTGGGGTGCAAATGACATAGTGGATTAGGTGGTGCACCACGAGGTTCATCCTTGAGCGGGTGGCTCAGGTTTGTGTCCGGCTTGCAACTTGTTTCCCGCAATTCACTCTCTGCTCTCTCCCCCTTTCCCACTCTATCCAGTGTCCTCCTCTGCCGTAATAAAGGCATTAAAAGCCCAAACATATAAAAAAAAAAAAAACAACAACGACTTCGCCGTGCGCTATGACAGGCTGTCTAATATCATACAGTGGGGCAGTGATTCGATGGTGTGTGATAAATATGTAGTTCCCTTCACATTAGCTTATTACCAGCACTGTTTTGGATTTCCACTAAAAACAAGGCATCCGATTTGTATTGTAAACAAAGACAAAGCATCCCAACATGGAGTAGCATGACCCTAAATAGCCTCCCACTACACATTTTCAGTTTATCTCTCATCAGACAGAAGTGCATAATCCAATGGATTATGCAGCCATAATCTCAGTCTCGGGAACAAACATCCAGAGGTTACAAAGTTCAAACTAATTTGAAAAAAATCATTTTATTTCCAGGTGGTTAGGATATTTAAACGTAGCGTACCTGATTATCTGTGGTATTATCCTGCTGATCTAATCTAATGCTGTATTTCTGCTGTGCCATGCACACCACTGTAACTGAAAATCTGCAAATTCAATCTGAAGAAAAGCTTAAAATAACAACAAAGGCCCAGGACCTGTTTTTGCATCCGTACTTTTCAACCAGCGTTACAGTTCTTGTTTTCACTGGTGTGTTTTGTCCTGTGTAGAATATTCAACATGAAAGTGTGCACAATGTGGATTGAGCATTTACTGAACAGTGATTGTCTAGAGATTACTCTAATCCTATTACCAAATGAATGCCACAGTTTAAAAATGATCATCCTTACCAGCACTGGAGGACACTGTTTGGTTCATATTCTACAAATGTGTTCTATTCACATTTGAACCGATGCCGAACTGATACCAGGTGCCTAGGAATGGGTACCACTATTTAACTGTACCAATATTTGGTCCTTTTTTTGTGTTTATGTGGTAGCAAATGTCTTTTTTATGATGGAATCTCAAAAATAGTTCAATTTAACATAATATTTCTCGATATATAAACTTTAACAAATATATCAAAACAATACTCAACTGTTTGTCCTGTAACATCCCAGTAGTTCCAAAAATTTCTTCAACATGAAAACCCTTAACTATAATGAATTACAACTTAATAAATTCACTACAACACTGCAGTTATTTTTCTTAATAATGCACAAATTAAAACCCAGCTCTACATACTCCATGCCCATGTTAACTACTCTTCCACGACCATAAAGTCACAAGGATGCGTTTTGGTGCTAAAACATGGTAAGGTTTGATTTTGTGTGAATTGGTACTTGGTATTACAGCGGTAATTTGATGGATAACAACAAAAGTAACATATTTGGTACCCATCCATAGCTTATACATACACTTATCATATGATTCCAGCTCAGGGCATCTTACATCAAAGTTTAAAGCCTATAAAATAGGCAATTAATATATTTTTCTGAGGATAAATGTGATATTAAGTATATCTCACTCACTGAAACACATTACATCTTAACCAGAACTATTAGATGCACTTAAACTCAGCCAGTGTCATTCTGTATCTTCTGCTGAGTCATAAAGCAGAAGAAAGACATCAAAAGTATGATGCAAACCGTAATGTAACATATTATGGAGTAATACTGGAAGACTTGACAGACGTATCTTTTAATAAGAGCTACAGTCACGTCAGTGCTTGTATCATAACCGAATCCACAAGAAGTACCCTCGCATAGGTTGAGCATTTATAACATCCTGGAGGGATCTAAATGCTTTTTCGACATAAATTGCCTATATGGGTATTACCGACAAAAGTTGAAACACAACAGAAGTGACGTAAACAAACGCATGAGTTAAGTACATGCAACTGCATGTGTTCAGAGATGCTGACTTAGCAAATAGTTTTCAGACTCTCACTGTGTTGGACACATGGGCAGCTGTTACATTTGTAAACAGTGAACGTCATCATCTGAGTCATTTCGGGTGAACTCTGTCTTTGCAGCGCAGGACTCCTGTCACTCTTACTATAAACCTACAACTTGTACGGATAGCTATTATTGTTTTACTGCAAACGCTATACCATATTTTAGCGCCACACTGAGGGGAAATCTACACAGTCTTTACTATTCTATTTCTCATTACATTTAACCTGTAATTTCAGTATCAGCGTCCCTAGACGAGACTTTTTATGAGACATGCATGGCCTTTTTCACAACCTCCCACATGACAGCGTCTGACAGGCAAAGACGTGACACAACTGCTATCACGAAACGTGGTCACACACAGCTGCCAACACAGATCCAAAGCAGATTAGACCGGTTAAACTAGCTGCCAAAAGCGGAGCAGTGGCTTGCCCTGCTGCATGAGTGGAGCCTGACCCCAGCCTGGCCTTGCTGAGGGCAACAGGAGGAGGAGGCAGCGGCGCACGAACCACAGCACCATAACCTTGTAACAAGACAACGCCAACTAGCCTGGAGGCTAACTGCTAACTCAGAGACAACAGCATTGCTTACCTTGATGCACGGCGACGTTGCAGCCATGTCCGTCGCAGTAAACCAGCGGGTTTTCTGCCCACCCTCTCTCGTCGGAGCACACACAGCACCCTCCGATCATCTCCTTCATATTACTTGTCGAGAACTCGTCGTCCGCCGCTAGACAACGCTCGCCGGAGACCATCTACGAAGAAAGCGGACATGCGGAGGAAATTCACACAAAAATAAACCGAAACCTTCTCTGCAGACCGCCCTGTTTCCCCCTCGACAACACCTTAGGTCCCACTCGGTCGAAATGTCATGTTTTGAACGTGTTAACGTCCCCTTTTGACACTGTATTTTTAGCACCAAAACATCTACTTCACGGCGCGGTGGTGAGCAGAAGAGGGGGGACGTAGCAGAGAACAGGAAATGCGTAATGACGTAAGGCGCGTATGTGTGCGTAAGCCCCAACAGGAAGGAAAAGAAATGTAACTGGACAGAAAAGCTCCATTTTGGCTCCTTATGGCTCTAAAGAGAGTTGCCTTCACTTCTGTCAACACTACTGCACTGGCTGGCAAGGATGTGACTGTTTCTGACTTATTAGACTGAGGTCAGTAGAAAGGGTCACTAAAGTATGTATTTTTAAAGTATGTTTTCAAAACACTGAGTCTTATCTTTTTTGTTAACAGGTGTTTTGAGTTTGCCAAGAGCACATCTAAAATAGGGTGACCGTATTCTAAAATTCCAAAAAGAGGACACCCTACCCTGCCCTTTCGAGATACTGCAAAAATACCCAAAGCTGCTAGGAGATGCAGGTAGCTTCACAACTGTTACTCTATTTCAAGCCCCCATCTAAATTTTGACTTTTCCCTCCATAATTTCCACCTTTGATCTAATCTTTAAACTTTTTATCTCGAAATTTGACCCCCGCCCCCATTAAAAGACTTTATTAAATCAAAATTTTTACAAAATTACCTTGTAATTTAGAATTTCCAAATCAAAATTTTGATTTTTTTTTCTGAAGATTTTGACTTTTTTTCTGAAGATTTTGACTTTTTATTTCATTATTTTGACTTTATTGTCTTGTCATCTTAAATTCAAAATTTAGACTTTTTATCTCAATATTTTGACTTAGTCTGAGCCCAAAAAGGTCTCAACAAAGTCAAGTTTCATTTACTTAAATTAAGAGAAAATATATATTTTTACTTAAATTAAGAGAAAATATATTTTTTTATTTCTCTTATGCTATAACATGAAAAATTCTTCAATATCTTAGTAAAAGTTTAATTTCGTTTTTCAGGCGCTTCAACTTTCAGCTGACAGAAAGATGCCAGCTTTATAAGCCATCAAAGCATGTTTTCCAGCATTTTCAACACCTTGACAATGGCCCAGTGCGGCACTTTATCACAAATATCAATGGTCTGTTGAACAAGCTGAGCAAGACATTTTGAGGTATCTTATAAAGTCCCTTGGACATAATTTTATGACCAAAAAAGCAGACATGTTCAAGCAAAACAGATATTTGGTCTTATTTGACATCACATCTAATGTAAGGACTTTGGTATGCATATTATTGAAATATAAGGCTATTGCATTTATATATTTACCACTTCATTAAGTTATAATATGTTTATCAGAGACTAAATGTGTTATTTCAAACTGCTGTTTCTCAGTATCCCTTAACAACCTGACCAAAACATTGTCAGCAAAGTCCCTCATGACAATGTTATACTGGCAAGAAGAAGTTTAGCAGTGAAAACAAAGATCTGTCCTTTTCTCTGTTGAAAACAGTTCATTTGAGTTACTTGGGGCTGGGGCTGTGCTCGCAAAAAGAAGAGGGACAGAATGGCAGAAGACAGCTAACCAGAACCGTGATGGAGCATGGGCTAAAACACAAACCAAGCTGTGATTAAATGTATTATTGCAACCTGCATGCAACACTGTAGAGGTCCGTATAAACTTTAGAGTCTATCATGAAGCAAAGAGTGAAGTCACTTTTGCTCTGCTTGGTGAGGTTGGAGTTGATAAATGAGCGCTGGTAGGACATCAGATTCACCAATGACACACATCACTGATATGACTCAGAGCACTGGGCTTTGAGTAACATTAAACAGATACTCACAGATCTATGCTACCATTCCCTGGTTTACAAAGTTTGCTTGTTGCCACATTTCAAAGAATAGTACTATGAAACTATGAAGGAGTTCATTACCTCGAGGTTCTTCATGAATAGTTGACTTCCCCTGCCTCCTGAATTCACATATACTGAGTCTGATATTTGGCTGAATAAGTGTAAAAAAAAACAAAAACAAAAATGGGTTATTGTCGATTATTGAAAATAAGTTAGTTTAAATCTTACACTTTTCGTGGGATCATGTCAGTGACTTTTGCCCAAATTAATTTTCCCCCATTTAATTCAACATAGGGTTTTATCAGGTTTGGACTGGTGGTTATTGTTAAAAGTAAAATATTTTTACCTTTTCTAAATTTATAGTAAATTAAAGTGTTTTTATATATGTTTAATGATTCAAATTTACCAAAAATAAGACATAGCAGGGCAAAGTTTGCCTAGTTTCAAGCAGGACATAAATGCTGTATGTTAGGACACTTAGTTACATGAATAATAAAATGTCTCTACACGCTTTCCCTTAATAGTATCTTGTTTAATCTTTATTTCAATCTATTTTTTACATGCATTGAATACATCCTTAGCAGTGCACCTATAGATTTATTGTTTTTTTGCATGTACTTTTGAGTAATTTGAATGTACTTATAGTGTTCATTATGCATCCAATGAATCAAATCTATAGATATTGATGAAATGTTTATTTGCTTAAATAATACAGCAAAAATGAAACAGAGAATGTTGATACATTTTCAATAACAGTCAAAATCATGATCAGCAACATTAACAACAGGAGAAAAACTATTGGTGACTCTTTAACTCCTGCTATATGTGCTTCAACATTTTATACTTAGTCACATATTATTCCACCAACTAGTTTAAAATGGAAAAGTTTTGAAAATGATGAAAGTGAAAAAAATTGGGTTTCAGTTAAAATGGGGAGAAAAGCCCTATGAGTTAATTTAAAGGAGGCAATAATGAAAGGTAATTTTCACAAATATAACATGAGATTGAGATTCCTCCTTCATGGTGTTTCAGACCTGTCAATGTACAGTTTTGTTTTGGCAGAGCCCCATGCTGTTGTCAAGGATGCTCCAGAACACACTTTCACAGAAACACACAAACACACACACACTCACACATGCTATTCCAAGCACTCAGCTGCTGCTTGCATCACCGATTCCTCTGAGCGAGCTCCCGCTCTTGGTTTCCAGAGAAACGTAATGACTTGCCAATAATGCGCAAGAGCACACGAGCGTCCTCCGTGTAATATGGTGAGCGAGAGGTCCCTGGGAGTGCCTGCCCATTGTTTGCTTTAATTTCAAATTGCTCAAATGCTCCAGTCGACACTGGGTACTGCACTAAAAGGGGGAGAGGGAGGGATGGGGATCTGGGGAAAAGGAGGAAAAAAAGTGAATTGTGTGTGGCAGGGGAAAACCTATTAGAGCTAGAGGGAACAAAGGGAGGCGAAGGAGGGGGCAGCGGCTGTGGAGGGGCCCATATAGCTACTGAAACACTGAAAATGCCAATGATTTTTTACAACTTGCACTTGATTAAGTCAAAGTCTGCACGAATCATGTACAATGTTCTTTAGTCTGTCAGAGAGAAGCTTTCTGTGAGACAGCAAATTACAGCAGCTCTGTCTATCTTCAACCACCACTGTGACCTCAAAGTACATATAGCACTCAGAGCTTTCATATAATTTACTGTATTCTATCATTATAGCACACCAGTGCCTTTAGAGGCTGTTTTGAAGCTGTGGTGTTCAAAGTGTAGATCTATAAAGTTTGTCTTTGGGTTAGGAAATCGACTACTCGAGTATCCAATCTGGAATCTTTACAAGGAAAAGTTTTCCTGTCTCAGCTGTTAACTGTTGCCTGTAAAATATCTAAAATGAAAACAAATGATGAATCAGAATGATGGTTAACACACTCTCCAAACCTGAAGTTCTCCTAATATGCAATTTCACCTACGTAGCTCAAATTTGTGCAAACAGATTCTCTAAGTTTTAACTCTTTTACCAAAACACGCTGCAGTGTTGACAGATTATTTCCCTGTTAGTGTACTGAAGTAAGAATTTGGTGAGATCCTCAAAATCCCCCATGTCAACTCCTTTTTTTAAACTCTTTTCAATCAGAAATTGAAAGAGATGAGAAAAGTTTTGCTGTACATGCTAATTCATATTTTGATTCACTTTTTCATCATTTAGTGATCATATGCAGGTAACTCAGCTGCACTTCAAATCTAAAAGTCAGAGGACCCAGGGTATGTTTGAACAGGCTGCAAGAAGTTTTGTGGTGTATGCAGAAGGTGTGTGTAAAGCCCATACAGGAAAAAAGACTGAGGAAAGTAATCCCCCAATACACGTGCACTCAAACACACACACACATGTATGAACATTCAGAATCAAACAGATTAATGTGTGTGCTGCCTCTTAAATCTGAACATGCTTAGGCATTGAGTGTATTTGACATTTTATTTTCATTTATTTTCTTTTGACTATATTTAAATGCTCGTTAAAGATCTTAGTCTTGGCTTCGTCACTTTAAGGTGTACGTGTTACAGAGTGGCTGATGAATGAAAGGTTCTTTTTCCTTCAGACTTAACCATCTTTAAACCCCAAATCTGCCAATAAAGCCATGTGTGTGTACGCATGGAGACGCTTCAGATATCTTACAGCCTGTAGTGTATATTTTGTGAATTTTTACAGACTTAGCTCATGGCCAAATGACTGAAAAATGAAAAAATTACTTTAAGCTAAACACAGAAAAGAAGCAACTGTGTTTTTACACACATATATACGCTTCATTATAGTTTACTAATGACCAATCGACTTTCTCACGTTTCATAATGAAAGTAAAGTGGGTACACATTTTACTAGGCTAACAATGTCCAACTTTAGAAATATCTCTTGGGAACAAAAACGTATGTTTACCTATTTGTCATTTTATTTACAGTCTTTGATCAAATTGCATCCTTCAAGTCTTGAAACGGCAAAATGGGAACTAAGGCATCGTTACACATGCATTTTCACCACAGTGGTCAGTCTGATTCTTTCCAGCTGATATATTAAGTAATGATTGTTCACCTGGAGCAGCCCCAGTAAATGCATCATTAAATTTAAAGGAGCACGACGCTAAATTAAGCAGCGATTAAAGCCATAGCAGGAAATTTTTTCATCTCCGTGGTATGGGGATGCTGGAATTAATTTTGCATGCGTTTCCTATGTTTTACGACAGTTAAGGGTCCATAAAAATTCTTTTGAGACAAACTGTGAGCATAAGTGATATTTGATATTTGCCTGCAAACTCTTATGTTTATGGTATCGCCTTTTTGAATCTATTTCTTTCATCGTGTTGCGTTAGATGCAAGGGGTGAAATCTAATGTTGCGAAATAGTGACAGTGGCACTTAATCTTTATTTGTAGATTATTGAGAGAATTTTGAGGGTGAAAACTCAGAGTCTAATCAGAGTCTGGAGAACTTTCAAAACACATGACTGACCCATCCGGCTTCCGTCATGACTGAGCCACATTCACACGCGTTAGTGTATCCTCGTGCTCTTTTCTGGTCGGCGGGTAGAACAGATAAAAAAAAAAGAGGCCCAGGAAAAAAATACAAACACTCCCAACACGGCAGGGTGAAAGGTGAAGAGTGCCCCTCCCCCCACCACTGTCCGCACACACTTCAGGCTCAGATTGCATGTAAAATCACATTCTCCCGGCCTGGTTGGTGGGGGTGGAGAGGAATTCATTGTTTTGGCATGGGGCAGTGGGTTTGTGTCATAAAAAAGTCCATGCGCCTCCATGTGCCTGCGCCTCCTTGACCGAGTGTCTCCATAAAACTTGGTGCTGAACAAACGACCCGGGGCTGCACCATGTTTGGTTTCCGAGTCAAGACAAAAAAAAAATTGAGGGTTTGCAAGTTTGTGTTTAGGTTTGAATTTGGACCTATTAACACGTTAGATTCAAATCATCTACGATTATTTTCGTCTTTGGTCGACACCGGAGGAATCCCGCTTCGCTGCAGGGTTTTCAGACAATTTGACTCCTGTTCAAATGTGGGTTAGAGCACTGGTCATGTGTGTCCGTGTGTGTATGTGCAGGCTGTTCTTACCGTGATCCGTTTATCTGCACACTCCCCTTCTAAGTAGTGGAAAATTAAAAAGTAAAATTAAAAAGTTAGCAAAGTAGCAGTCAAGAGTCACCATATGAGGCGAATATGCCACATAAATACACTTGCAGACTTTTTTTTATATTAATCAAAGCAATTAAGTTTGTGTTACTTCTGCATTAATCACTTATTTTAGTAACTAACAACATGTGTTTTATAATATCCTTCTTAATTTATTGGACATGGTTGAGTAAAGTTGTCACATTTGTAGCACGGATTAATCTTTAAATATGAGCAGTTATGTTGTTTGATTCTTTTAAAATGTCCATTTTTTCACCTGGCTCAGGCTTGTACACTATAATCTAAAATACCGTGTAACTATGTTTTGTTTCGAAACACGGTTTTTTTTCTCATTCCCCTTAAATAGTCGTTCACATGAAGCACCATACACACCGGGCTGCTGCTGAAAACCTCCCCGGTGTATGAGGTCTCTTTCTCGGCCACTCGGTCACGTCTCCTCCCCTCTGACATCCAGGCGTAGGAGCACAAATATTTGTTCTCTACTGAAAATGTTTAAGTATTTACACATTATACAGAATTTGGTTTAAATCAGTGGTTTGCAGATGGAAGATTTATATTAAAACCTCAAAGAAGAGGTTCTGGGCACAGATTTCGGAATTAAAGGAGCCTTGTGCGCGAAAAAGACCTGTAACCTTTTGTTCTTACTATTCTAGATATTTCATAACAGTGACGTTTCTTAGATTATTTGAAAGTATTTTTTTATCTTAGAAATCGATTATAATTTACGGTTTGAGATATAGTTGTGTTTTTACGCACATTTCTTTTCAGCAGTTCTCATGAAAAGATTTGCTGTTCCAGTTAGGAAAATCATTAAACTGCACGTGTTGCAAAGATGAACAGTGTGTGGGGGTTGGGGGATTTTGGGGGGTGAATCCGTAATTAAATTATAGTTATAAACTCGACATTGAATAGAATATGTCCTTCCTGTTGATTTATATTTGTTGCTACACGTGCATGTCGATCTTGATGCTCTTAACTGGAATATTTAGTTATATCACCAACGAAGGAGGGATAGATTTTAATTGTGTACATTCGGGTCACACCCTTTGGCCATAGTTTGTGTGATTCAGGGAAAGGATAAGCGCCTCACATCGGGCAACAGGCAAAGTAAGAGAGATGCAGCGGCCGAGGTGTGAGATGAAACAAGCCCTTGCTGTCTCTTCCTCCTTCCTGTAGATTCTTGGGCCGCGCACGTTGCATCGGGGCTCTGGGATCTGAGTTATTCCCCAGGGGGGATCCGGACTTCCATAAGCTGCCCCTCCTTTCACTTCACTCTGATGCATCCGTGAAACTCCGCGTGCCCCATGTATTAATGCTGTCATAGAGAATCAGCACGCGAACAGCCGGGTTTTTTCTCTCTCCATGCAGCCAGAGCGAACAGGTCACTCGTTGTATTTAAAGCGATAAGAATGCAGGTCAGGACAGGCTTGGCTGTGTGGGAATTGATGAAGAGTCAACCGATTGACTGTGAAGTGAACGGGAAGCCTGTAACACACATACTCATTTATTGTAAGACAAAGGTGCAACCGACAATCCCCACCTACAACAAAACTCAGGAGAAACCTCAGCTGATCAACTGAACTGTTCTGCGATAGAGGCTTCTATACTTGTAGCTCTAGATTATCTCTGAGATTATGTGCCACAACACTGAGCCTACTTATCCTAATCCAAGTTTTAAAATTGGAAGCAAAGTGCTCAAGTCTATCATGATTTTTCCCCATTTTTTTCTGCATTGGCTCATGCGTAAGGGTGCAACACGTTGACCCTAATCCTCCATGTCTGTTTGCGAGCCTCTTTTGCGTAACCTCTCCAATTTGAAGTCTCATTCACAGTTTGCGTCATAGTGAGCTGTTTTACGCGTTCGTTTTGTCAGTAAGCCATGCAGTGACCACTACTGTTTTTACAGACAACCCGTTGGGCATTTTTTAAATTTAATAATAGCAATAAACTTGAAAATTAAACTTGGACTTTTGAGTGTTATTAAATAGCGATACGTTTTAACTTATAAGAGTTACTGTGAATAACTGAACTGTTTTTTTCACTTAAATGAGTGAAAAGTTGTGATATTACCAAAAGACGACGTGGGCAGTGTCTCTGAATGTGGCTAATGGGTCAAAGTTTTCAGAAAATAAAGTATCATGGGTCTGAGAGGCAGAATTGTAATGCTCACTTATGTAGACGCAGGATCTTAAGAGGGTATGCAGTAATTAATACGGTCCAGTCATTTACATTGAACTATAATAACGTTTCTGTGTATATATGTTACACTTTGACGCAAAACCGCAACATTGGCGCTTTTATGTTACGTTTATAGACCTAACAACGTGGAGATGAGAGTGCACGGTCTTGCGTTTTGCCACACGCACACGCTGCTGTCCGTGGAGAAGGGGCCACAGGAGATTCGTGTGTTGCAGATAAAGTCAGAACAAAACCAATAGAGGACACAGTGACGATGGCTGAAGAGGGAAACATTATCCAGTGCAAGCAGCTTTCTGTAGACTTCCCGGTAATTCAAACAATTAGTCAATTGAAAACTGCAGAAACGTCATTGGGACAGAGGTGGCTTCATCCTGTTTCCTTTGACATTCTGTAGCCCGTGCATCTGCCAGCGCATGTGTATATAGGCGCTTGCATCTTAAAGAGTGTGTGTACTTCTTTCTTTATGAGTGAACGCAGTGCGCACAGCCCTGGTGCACGAGGAAAGTCACAGCATAAATATATGTTGATGTGGTCGTTGTGCATACAGTTTGCATATGCGCATAGATGGAATGTACAAATGTTTACTAAACATAATTCCAAAGGTAAAAGCACAGAGGGCTTTAAATTTAACAGCCCCCGTCAGGAATGGGTCTCCCCCCATCTATTAAACCTCCTCTTGTTTGGATAGCTACTTGTTGATATTTACGCGTGAAATTCTCAGTATATCCACGTATAAAAAACGGAAAACGTTATACTAAATTACATAAAATTTGTGCTGAACTCTCGCTTTGTTAAATCGTTTTTAAATGTACTAATTCACAGAATAACTGAAGCCGCTACAGCTTTGCATTGTCTCTAAAGATCCAGTGGGAAAAGCAACCCTGACTCTGCGCTTTCACACTGTATAATGACTGCTGACGTTCAGACTGAAAAGCAGGCTAGGATTTAATAACAGGGCTTAACGGTTTTGGCATAACTCCACAAAAATTTACGGGTGAATTTTTCTTTTTATGACGCTGCACATTTCTAAAATTTCACACTTGTGTGTAAAATGCGTAGAAACATTATGCGTTAACAGCGCTACAATTTGCTTCCAGCTTATTCAGAATTTCACACACACACACACACACACACACACACATACACACATACACACACACACACACACACACACACACACACACAAACACACACACGCACGCACGCACGCACACACAGACAATGCAATTAGGGGAAATAGGCGTAAGAGAAAAATTAAAATGCCTCTGGTATGGCCGGCACTAACTCCCACATAGACTGCAGATATTGTGGGATAAGTAGGTCAGTTTATATGATTATCCAGAAACAAAGTCATATGGCAGAAAACCTTGGAAAAGCCAACGACAAGCAGATGAGTTAAGCTCAGCCTAAACGTGGAAAAGCAGCTCTGCAGGAGCGTAAGAGGCAAATGTCTTTGTTTGAACTGGGCTGCGCTCACACACATCTAAACCTAGAAATGAGTAGGATTGTGGAATCATTTGAGGGTTGGGCTTTACAATATATTTCATATTCTCACCCGGTATCTTCTTGAGGTCTACTCGAAGAAAACACAAAACATATCTGCATTATCGTGACAGTTTACAGACTCATTAGTCTGGTTTAAACGCACCCCACTTTGAATTTCCAGCTTTAAAAAAGAAGTTTGCATGGCGTTATTCTACACAGAAAGGGCAGTTAGGGGGACATGTGTAAACTAACACAATGTTGGGGTGTGTGAGGGGGTGGAGATGGAATATCCATTTTTATTGCATCACCTGTCAGCGTTGTCCAATGGGCGTTGACTGGGGGAGCATTAATTGATGAAGGTGTCTCCAGACCGGCGTACCTCCCTCTCTCCCTGTCATTTTATTTGTGGCTCAACCAGCAGCCAGCATAGCAGCTGCATTTTAGCTCTTATTCTGCTTCTCTCTGTCTCGGACTCTCTCTCTCTCTCGTTTCTCCCTCCCCTCCACCCTCACAACTCCATCTCCCTCCCTCTCTCTCTCCCTCTCTCTCTCTCTCTTCTCGCTATTTTATCCCTCTGGCTGAGGCAGTGGTGTACACCTACCCCTCGTCCTGCTGCCGTCCAGAGGGGAGTGGAGCCGGCAGAGGCAGGTAGCAGCAGCAGCAGCAGCCCTGGCTTTGGTGGACGCATCCATTGCATTCCTCCACCATGCTGGACCCAGGCAAGAAGCGACGTGTGGATGCTGTCGGCTCATTCAGCAAATCAGACACCGGCAGCTCCATTTAACTCCGCATGTCAAAGTTTGCATTTTCATGACGCAGCAGCAGCAGCGTGGATGGATTATAGGTATGAGCAGGATGCCTTGAGCTCGCAACCTCTGGTAAATCCATAACATCCTGAGAGTGACTACATGGATTAATACATTAGAGCTGAAACATAAAACATGGGAGACCTGGAGTGTGGTTTTGAGGAAATGCAAGGAGTGAGGCTGGGATACCTGCTCATCCAGGGCAAACAAATGTTTGCTTTGTCTCAGGTCTTCACCGACCTGCTCAAGAACATCCCCCGAACCACAGTGCATAAACGCATGGACCACCTGAAGGTGAAGAAGCACCACTGTGACCTGGAGGAGCTGCGGAAGCTCAAAGCAATAAACTCTATAGCTTTCCATGCCGCTAAATGCACTCTGATATCGCGTGAGGACGTGGAGGCTCTGTATTTCTCCTGCAAGACGGAGCGAGTGTTGAAGTCCAACAAAAGGAAAGTGAAAGCGGTTTGTTCCCCCGGGGATGAGGATGAGTCCCCGGGGCGACTCCACGCGGACGCTGCTGAGCTGTGGAAGGAAAAAGTTTGGTTTAGTTTGCACGGCGTCCCGGAGACTCTCACGCTCCATAACAAAACAGACAAGCGGGGGGAGCTGACTCCTTGCCTTACCGACTCCAAACTACCTCAATTTTACCACAAAACCCACGGACGGGAATACCGTTCTGTAACCAAGACCAGTCACAAACACTTTAAAAACTATAAAACAGCAAAAATCACAGGGAACCGCGTTACTTTGAGCCAAAGGCACTCGTTTTTTCGGAGCGCTGTAAGCCGGCAGCCGGTTGTGCTTCAGTCCGCCATCGCTGCTCAGTCCAGGCTCTCGCGTTCAGCCGGCGACCTACTTCACAAAAGGAAGAGGAGGCGTGAGGGGGGCGGCGGGAGGAACAGCACCAAGCACTCCTGGAGTAGAAGCAGACACTCGCTTCACCAACTACCACCGGTGCTGCTCCTACAGCAACCCAAATCCTCCGGCGCACACGCTGCGTCCTTCGGCGCTTTCCACTTGAATACGGATTTCTATCTCGACCCAGGACCTCAACATCATCACCATCACCAGCACCATCATCATCATCACCACCACCACCACGAGCCGGGGTTTCCCGAGAGTTACAGCAGCGACAGTGAGTCCAGCACCGCGTACTCAGACCGTGCGTACCCAGACTCTGACTTTGGGTCCGGTTTCTCCACCAGCAGCAACTCCGGGAGCTCCGAGGAGGAAGAGGAGGGCGAGGATGATGATGACACGCAGTCAGAGAGTTCAGAGGTCAGCTCAGAAGAGGAGGAGAGCTCCTCTCAGTCTGACTCTAGCTCGGTTTCGAGTCGGGTTTCGGTGCAGAGCATCCGGTTCAGGAGGGCACGGGTCGGTGCTATCACCAAAACTGCCACTAGTAAAGCACCTTTGGTTCTGGAGCCCACGTTTCACTACAACCAGCAGCAACATGACAAACACCACAAGACTCTGGGCTCACAGACAGCTGACAGCAGACAGGAGAAACGTCAGAGAAGTGAATTTATATGCAGTGAACCTAGAAAGGACTTTGGACCTATACATCCACCAAAATTTAACTCTTCTCCTGTTCTTGAGGGATTCTTCTCTGAATCCAAAAGGGAAATACTGTTCGAGACTGACCCTGCGGACGAGCTGACCCATTGTTCACCGGGTCTAAATCAGACTAAGGCCTTTAACCCTACACGGTGGACACCGGGTCTTCACACAAAGTGTCCGACGGAACTGAGCCTACAGTGGGATCAAGACAAAGACGCCAAGCCTCCCAAATCAGCAGAGAAACGAGAAGCAAAAGCTTCTAGCCTTAAACTACCAACCCCGCTTAAAAAGATCAAAATCGAAACAGAAGAAACCTCTGTGACCGCCTTCCCCCTCTCTGACAGCGGCAGGACAGCCTGGACGCCCCCCTTTAACCTCCACAGTGTGAAAGTTAAAGTGGAGGAGAACTGTGATGAATATGAATACCAGAGCCAGGCCGCTCCAGTCAAATGTAAAGGAGATAAGACAGAGAACAGCCAGTATCCCAGTGGTGTCATTCAAAATGTGGACTTTTTGACAGGAAAGAGTCCTGATGTGGTCCCCAAGTCTCCATGTGGCCCCCTGGAATGCAGGAGCACCCAGGACAACACTTGGGTCGAGGAGGGGGAGCACAGGGGGAAAAACTGCAGGGCTCCGGTGCTGGAGAGAAGGAGAGTCCGCGTTTCCAGGACGCATACCAAACAAAACGTGCCCCGAGTTGAAAAAACTGCCTCTTACTCTTTTTCCTCTTCCTCATCCACCACTTCTTCTTCTTCTTCTCCTTCTTTACGTCTAGAGGAAGCATCCACGGAGGATTTACCGAGCAGACGTAAACAACGCTGCAGCGCGGGCTCTGCAGCAGCGTCGCCGGCTGCAAAAACGCCTTTCAGCCTGATGGCAAATTTCCCATCCCCGCCGTCGCTGGTTGTTGGCATCGACGGGGATTTGTGCCCTGCTTACTCCCTGAACTCGCTGAGGGGCCCCGGGCCTCCCCCTCCGTCCCACCCCGTGTGGAGGTGGCAGCAAGGCGGCCAGATACTCCCTCCCCCAGCCGCTCAGAGAACTCGGAAATACTGAGCTAAAGCAGAAAAACAAAAGCCCCCAAATGTGTCCATCTCCAGCCTTTTACGCAGCTGGATCTGAACGTGAGTTCATCGAAGCTGCCATAACTTCAGCAGTGTTTGAGATTATTTTTCCCTTTTTTGTCTGTGAATGGGTTTATTTTGAAGTTTGAGGATTTCGTCTTCTTAGGAGCCTCATAATACTCCCACTGGACTGTGAGACACCACGCGTGGATTTACGCTTGAGAAACGTGTTTTTTGTTTAAAAAGCTGTCAACCCTAAGCAATACGAAATTTTCTCTTTGATGTGTTTACTTGACTTTTTCCTGACTGTTTATTCTTTACTTTCTATGCTCGACCTGTTGGATTGTATGTTGCCAGGGTTTCTGAGGTTTATGCTTTGTCTGTAAGAGGGAAGCAGTGAGAAGAGAAAACAGCATTTCCTTAAAAAAAAAGAAAAAAAAAAAGAAAGAAAAAAAAAGACATAATACCTACACAGATGAAACTCAGAGTGGATTTTTTGCAAAATAAAAAAGAAATCAGGGTTTCCCATTATGTGCCACTCGGTATATTTCTTATATAAAAGCTGTTTTCTTTCAAGATTGTCAAGACGCTCAGCTGGCCATAGCCCATGTGTGACTAATTTCAGAGAATTTTTAAATAATGGTTGAAATAATGTCTTTCTATACGTGCTCACAGTAAAGCCTTCATTGGATTTGACAGGATTTTTTCCCTGTTGGTTTTTGGGGTTTTTCTAGAGTCCTTGTGATATGGTTTTCTGTCTTGTTTATATCTCTGCAGACTATTTCCTGGTTTGCAAACGTGTGGCTGCGCACAGACAGGCCCAGACACAACACAGGCCTTATGTACAGACAATCAAAGGGACAGGAACCATAGCACGTAAGCTCCACGTGGTAGACCAGATTAAGGTCCCTCCTGGTCCACTTGGTCCATTTCTCTCTATCTGAAAAATTCTGCCACATGAGGAAATGCGTAAAATCGTAGCAGGAACACAGAGATAGACAGTGCCAAAGAGAGTACAGGGGTGGGATTCGTGAGAAAACGTGGGGCAAGCCAGACCCAAATCAACGTTTAAACACCCCCTCAGAAACAATGCGACAAAGCACAAGTTATGGCTTAAATGCATTGCACTTTGATACTGTTGGGGGTCGTGTTACAGCTTTAGGGGGCTTGCTTTTGGAATGATGTCTGAGGAAAGAAGGTTAAAAAAATGCTGAAGAAGGGACTGTTGGCTTTATTTGGATACAAACGAGCCGAATTGTATTAATTGAAGTTGCAAAGGGTGCATACTTTTGTTGGTGGCTCAGCCATGCTATATTTTCTTGACGGATGGAGCCAATGTTGTCATGTACTTATTTCAGCAGTTCAGCTTAAATGACGCACTGGGTTCTAGTTTTGACCTAGTTACCATAAAGACACCCATATGAGATAAATCTTGAATTACAGAAAAAATATATGATTTCTCAATGTTTTACCCCAACCTTTCGAATATGGCCGCCCACTAATACAGATCCGGTGTCCTGCTTCGTGCAAGTAGAGTTAAATGGCTTGGTTGAAGTTGCACAAGATATGTAAAGCAAACGTGTAGACGTTTTTAATGGCAGTGCAGGAAGAGCTCTGCTAATTGGCAGGCTTTTTCTGTCTGCCACAAAGAGAGGCCCAGCTTATGGCGAGCCAGATCACAACAAACCCAAAGCCCGTGAATGATGTCAGCCCCCTCTCTCCCTCACACACACACACACACACACACACACACACACACACACACACACACACACACACACACACACGCTCACAGCACAGCAGAGGGTGCGCTTATTCAGCCGATTGTAAGAACTATTTAGTGGGTGATTGTAAAAAAAAATGTACAGAGTGAGTCTGCGTAAATCAGCGTGGATACATGTGGCAGAGTCACGTGGTTAGAGGTCCACTCCATATAGCCACCATTGGCCTTATCTTTGAGGCAACGATCCAAACTTGAATACATATTCCCAGCCTTGATCCGGCGATTTTTTAAGCCATGGCACAAGCTGGTGTATGCGCAGTAAAAAAAATGGAGGGGGTTGCACGAGGTTGAGAGATGGTGAGGGAGAGGAGGGAAGGGGGTGCTGTGTTGCAAGAGAAGCTTTCAACCTTTAATCCGCATGTCAAAGGCAAAGGCTGCACAGCATAGGGGAGAAGAGGAATAGCCAGTGCGGGTTCGCCCCCCTGACGCACCAGCCTATTCTCACGCCGCGCTCACAATGAGCGGCAGAGGCACTGAGGTGGTGGTAATGGCCTGTTGGGAGGACCTTTTTCCACCGTAAAGACAAATAGCTCTCTGACACTGACGCTATCAATGTAAACAATTGCATCGTGCAGCAGCAGAGGCTGCATCGTGCACTCTCCTTCCTCTCTCTTCTCCCCAACCTCTCTGCTCTGCCCTCCTCACACACTTCGCTTTTTAAATACAATACTTGAGGTCAGGTTTTTGACATGGAATTTGAAGTCACTGGTTGTTTATAATGAAACTAAATATTTATTTTTGTGAATTTTCTGTTTTCTTCTTGTAACTTGATTTTTTTGTGAACATATATTTAGAGGACAACTGCACTCGAAATGGAAACTTGAACGGTGGATTTCTGAAGCACTTTCCCTTTCTTTTTTTAATTAAGAAGCATTCATTAAACGCGACTGAGTGTAATTAAAAGGACTGTTTCTCTTCTTTTCTGGAGGACAACCGGGTGTTGGTGTGAGGGAAGGGGTGAACACTTTTGATGAAGAATTTACGCAAGGACATGTGTTAGGAGCGGGTTATGAAAACTGAAAAATGGAGTCATTTCCAAACCTGTTTTGTTTCCCTGTCTTTAAATAGTAACCCATTTGAGCGCAGCTGCTTTTCATCATAGAGTCATACCTTTATGTTTTGCAATTAAATACTCTCACATTTCTAATTTCGCCTGTTACACATAATTTCACAAGACAGAGTGAGGGAAATTACACATGTCAAGTCTCTAATCAGGTAACAGATTACGGTCTTGTCCTGGGGCTAGGAGATGTCAGATTTGGAAGAAAATAGACAAATGGTGTTGACAATCCACACCGTAAGCATGCTAAGACTCAAAGACTCAAAAATGGCTCCACACAGTCTCTCAAGTTAGTTGAAGCCTTATATTTTAACAGACTTAGCAAGGGAATCCCTTCCCCGGTGTGCCAAGGGGCTCTGTGGCGGAAGGGGTGGTAGCCCTTCAAAGCCTGTTATAATAACAAGAGGCAAACCGCAAACATTTACGCATGCAACCGCTGCACATGAGATGGTGCGAGGCGGTTTAATACGTGCAGAGAAGATATAAACCCGCAATAAACGGTCTCGCGATGTAGTCCTGGGTATTTCACAAAGTAACAACAAAGTATCTTTGATCCTCAGCGGGCAAATGTGTAGGAAATTAAAAAAGAAACAGCGTTTCACATGATAAACATATACAGTCCTGTAGTTGTAAAGCTAGAGTACACAGACCCATCCCTGGATGAATAACATAGAAACTACATATACCAACAGGAATGCGTGCAGCTAAACTTGCCCAAAGGCTAATCGACGTCCACAGCACTGTGCAGCCCAGGATCAGGCAACTTTTTCCTGAAGCCCTAAACAGATCTGCCCTTCGCTCGATCTGCCATGTTTGACGGGATGTTTCCCTGATTAATGGGACTCTGAGGTATACGGTCCAGGCCAAAGCCCTGAGGTTGATCTGGGGAGCCAGGGCAGGCAGGCAGGCAGACAGAAAGGCAGGCTGGCCCCGGCACGGTTAGTAGTATGCTGTTTCTGCCGGTGGAGCCTGAAGGGGCCATACTGGGAGCAGAGACAAGCCATTATTCTGCTGCTGGCATTTCAGAGCGAAATTCCAGTGCGGATTGGAAACCAGTAGACTGTAACTTCTATAGAATAACAATAGCAAGAATATGTGGAAAGAACAATGGCATCTCCTTTGCAATTTGGTTTCATTTAAGATAACGTATTGTGAAGGGCTGTTGGAAGGCACTTTACGCAGATAGAGCAGTTGTACCAAATGCTGAACGACGCACGGTGCGTTGGGGTCAGCACTTTGCATTCATTTTTGAGACGATTACAAAGAGAGCATAAGAGAGGACGTGTTGTATTAAATCACTCAGCTGTGAAGTGTACGCCTGTCACTTACTCACTCACATACAGTCGCTAAGGAATAAAACCACTTCGGCCCCCCCCCCCAAAAAAAAACACGAGTAAAAAAATTTAAGACTTTTATTTACCACAAGTAGAAGAAAAACAGGAAAAGGAGTTGATCAGTTGTTTGGCTTTCTGTACGTGTGAGGAGTGTGTTTAAGATGGAATTAGAAGATAACAGGAAAGGCACAGTTGAAATTTTCTGTTGCAAGTTTCGCTGATGTGAGATTCGTATGAAGAGTGTTGCTGGTTTATCTTTAAAAAAAAAACTCCATGGGCATAACTGCAGTTAAACTCAGTGCTTAATATTGTAAGAAGTGTACAAACATCCTTAACTTATTCGTCCAACTGCATGTAACTTCACGTAAAAAAAACTCTACGCATCAGATTTAGAGAACTGAAATAAATCAAGTGAAATCCACTGGTTCCTCTGATGTGTCATATTTAAACACATGGTATGTACAGTAATTTACACAGAGCTTAAATACACAATACAACACGTACGTCACACAGAAGATCACCATAGAGACATGCTTCTGAAAACACTCAGGCCCGTGCGCAATAAACCAATCTGTTATTTTTTGGGAGAAATCCGAATCTGTTACACAGTTTATTTTAAACTGATAACTTTAATTTAAATTCCAACTAAGTTCAAGTATGTGTGATCCTAGTTTAACAGAGAGCAGACCTTCTTTTGGTGAAATATGGAGTAAAGTATACAGACCCCTCCGTGCGCTGAAGTCATTGCGCTTCGCTGTGTGACGCATATGCTTTCACCTCTTTAACAACAGATCCAACTTTTATCATAGTTATTATTATGAGCTAACAGTTTGGGTCTGTGGAGTATGAACTGTAAGAAGTTTGATGCGATACAGTTGTTTTACAAAGGCAGATATCAAATGGGTTTGAATAAAGGTGCCAGCGTAAAATGGATATGGAACTCACAGCAGAAGGTACCAATATGTATTGTAACAGATTATTTTTAATTTCACAAAGTTTTCATAACTTAAAAATAATGTACGAAAGCAGAAAAAGTAGTTCATGAACCTTTCGTGAAGTTACACTGGCGTTCCGCTTTTTAATGTATTCCTATTCATCAACATGCAGTCGTCGCTCCACGATCACCGTGGCTTTCAGTGGGGGAGGGAACCACGGGGAAACAGCGCTGCCTCTGCTGGCTCATACCCGACTTCCCCTACACAAACCCGGGGTCAGAGGGAGGGACGTCGGCCTGTGTGCTGAAGGAAAGGGAACAAACTTGCTGCTCTGACTTCTCTCCGAAAACACATGTATAAGTACTATAAATATTATATAAGCTCCTGACAAAACACAAGAAAGCGGGTGCTCACAGAAAACTAAACACGTTGAAATGTGCAGGTATGACACTGAACAGCGTTTTATGGAATTGGGCAAGTTGGATCCCCTACGGACGACAAGGGTGCATAATGCGTAAAAACATTTTTATCTCATAAGAACATAAGCTGAACAGCGTAATTATTAATAAGAAATACAATTATTTTTGCCGTGTGAAGATGACAAGTTTTTTTACTCATTAAACACGTTTGGTTAAGGTTATTTAGTTTTGTATAGAGTACGACATTTAATCCACGCACTCAAGTTTCATGTCACCGCAAAAGAGTATCCTATCTGTTCCGTTTATTGCCTTTTTATTCTTTATTCTGCCTAATTATATTAAATCACCCGTGGTTATTAACAAGTGACCTCGGATCGCTGCAAACCCCCTCAGAAAACACGGGGGAACCCAGTGAGCAAATCTCTGGTGGGTTCCTCTGGCCATGGGGGCTGCGTGGGGGGAGGAAGGGGAAAAGCAGAACCAGAGGGCTTCTGCTCGGTCATGGAGCTCAACTCCATTTGTAAAGGCTTTTCTGCGGACAGGAGAGAGCCAGATGTAGCCTTATGTTGAATGGATGACGAAGACTGGAGTTACTTTAAACACACAGTTCAATCAGTGCTCCACGATCTGGGTTCGATACAGTGAAGAAGTGGCCTCAGCTGAAACTTTCATCTCCAGTTTAAATCAACTCAAAACTGCTCAAAATTACAAGCGGCTTGCAGAGAAGACCCACTTAGTCTCTTTCCACTTCCACTTTCCTCTCTTTCCCCATTTCAACACATAGACCTACAAATTGGTATTATTTTTTTTATCATAATTTTGGACTTTTTGAATTATAGTCTACTTTTACTGTTCTAAATCAAATTTTGTAGTCTTAGCGTACGTTTGAAAAAGCAATTTAACTAGAAACCAATACAAGATTTTTCCTTGAAAAAGGCACCGAAACAAAAAAATAAAGCAAATTAATGGACTTAAAAAAAAGAGACAGATAAAAATATTGAGGCTTTTTTACAGGCAAAATTAAAGAGATGTAACTCAAAAATTCAAACATAATTGAAATTGAAAAAGTACCTTTAGGTAAAGTTTTTTAAAATTGATTCAGAACTGACCTACATTTCAAATAAACAAAATTAGAAGTTTTAAAGTCTGTTGGTTCTTGTTAAAAGCTGCCAAATCTCATTACGTGAATGATTGAACACATGACATGCGCGCTTCAACAGCCATCCTGAACTCATTCGGCTTTATTGAACTCTTATTATATCCTTCAATGAACATATATTTAGTTAAAATTAATATTATGTTAAAATAAATAATATTTATGAAAATAGAAATTTGATCAGAAAACTTTCCATGGAGGCTTTTTTGTTCTTACCTCGTTTTTTGCATTTAGACCGACACAAGACTGTTTTTTTTTAATTGCACCCTTCAACCACAGACACACACAAATACAAAAACATAAAAACCTTGAACATTGTAGATAAAAATTAATTAAGCTGAGTAAAAGTTAAACCACATTACAATCAGCAATTATAAAACGATATTTTGTTAGATTTTCTTAGGATATACTTGATTTTAGTAGCTCTATATTGGGCAGATCAGTTTAAAGCTCTGATGTATATTTCTATTTTTTTTCTCTGCTGATTAAAATGTCCCAGAGCCTGAAAATTAATTTCTGGACACTATTTCCTCTTATATTGTTTAGAACATTACACACTATAGGGGGAGTTGAACACAAGAGGTGATGACCTTTGACCCCTTCATACCAGGGAGTTAGGACAGAGCACAGGCAGGATTGTGGATAAAAGCCCCTAATGCACACGCCACAACACACACACACACACACACACACACACACACACACACACACACACACACACACATAACTGACAGTCTCCCCCAGGGTTGTAGAAACAGAAAAATAAACTTTTCACATGAAATGATTTTCTTCAGCTTTAGCAGAAATACTGGATTTCTCCCATTAGCAGGAATTCAATCAGGCACTGGCTTGTAGATTATTGCTTATTGCCTCAGCTGATGGATATCCTCACCTTCAGCCCCTTTTCTTCAGTTAGAGCTACACACCTCAAACATCACATTGATGAAAACCACAGCCTGCTGCCTTGCTGCAGGGCACACAGGCAGCAGACACGACATGTCAAAACCAGACATGAACAGATAAGTTTCCTCCTTCATCCCCTTCAGTGAAAAGTCTTCTTTTAAATAATGTGACTGAAACATAATCAGACACTTTCTTAGAAGGCTGTCTGGGCCTTTTCTAGATAAGGTTCCAATAAATCCTTTTCACCCACTTCGTTCTATATCGTTTTCAGGATGAGAGGGGAACTGCGATTTAAGACTGACTGTAAGTAACTTCTTGTTAAGGCCTTTTTAGGAAGGTGTGAAGCCACTGAAGTTCCATGCAGGGAATTTTTTTTTTTGTGTGCAAACAACAGATTTCCTGTGCCAGAGCGTATGAAAAGAAAACCTGTGTACAATATGATGAATAAACTTGTGTAAACAAGAGAATTAAATTGTTAAAAAAAGATAACTTTTGGGTGCATTTAAATATACTACAGATAAATAATCAAATTGCCTGTGCAAGATCAATTTTGCATGCAAAGAATCAAGATAACAAGGAGAGAGAATGTACTGTTGCATAAACAAGATCACTTGTGCACACAGGATGTTTTCCCAAGATTTTATCATTATGCTAACAAGTACACAAAATCATGCATAAAAAAGAGCTGTCGACAAGATTTTTACGTATATATGATCACTGTCTGAGACTTCATTTGAAGCTGTTATCTGCTTTCAAAATTAAAGTAGCTGGAACTTTCTTTTCTACCTGACACAGAATCATTTTTTGAAATATACTTTTAAATTGTAGGATTTTTTTTTCTTTTATCGTCATCAGATTTTCACATTTAATAAACCAAAATCTGCTGTTTCATATTTTTGTAACGTTCAACTTTTGTGATGTTTGTTTTGTTTATATTTAATCTAAGAAAACGTTAAATCTTACATGCAAGATGATCATGATTATTGAATTTTAGCTTAATTTTCTCCATGTTTTTTTAGATCAATTTGGATTAGTACAATATATCTTCAACTCTCTAATGTGTTATTTACCTTTTTCTTCTGGCTCACTGTGCAGACTGCTCCTGGTGACCTGGTGATAACATCAGCATGTTACAGCGAATCCTGCTTAATAAAGTCACTTGATTGAGGCTTGTTTGGAGAGTAATCTGAGCCCAGAGCACTCTCTCTCCTGGGGGAGAGGGTGACAGAGCTGTCAAAGCTTTTGAATGAGGATGTTTAGCTTAAATGTTAAAGCTCAGTTTTGACTCCACACAGAGTCTGACATTAAAGACTTAAGTTTTACTGAAGATACACTACACATCTCTTATCTTTGATAGGACTTAATGAAGGCTGATGTCCTCCAGTCATTTAATCAGCACTGGTCAAATTATCAGTCCAACCATTTACATATGTTGAGTCCTATTTTCTTTTCTGGTATTTTTTTTCTTTTATCTTTCTGCAGAAATACTCATTACCCCAAACCCTCCCCTCTTCCTTTTTGTTAATGAATTGATTTCCTAGAATTAGTTACGTTGTCATGAACCTTGATGTTCTCCAGGCCTCGTTATTTATTGACAGTGAAGCAACTCGTGTCCTGTATTGACTTTTTAAAACAGAAATCAAATGACAATTGAAAATAAAAATAACTACAGAGGACGTTTGGGACAAACTTGCTTGTGCTGTAACCTCATACCATGGCGCGTGTCCGTGGACAGGAATGTTGTACCGACTGTTGTGCTTTTGTGAACTCGTTGTTGCAAACTCTAAAATTTGAGCCTCGCTAATTAATATGGCCTTTACTCTGATAGTGTCACGTGATGGCGTATGAATGTTGAGGTGCAAAACACATTTCTTTTTTAATCATCCCCTAAGGTTAACAGTCAAATGTCTAAAAACATAAAAGTATGAAAACTGGGTCTTAGTTAAACACAATCTATCAACCGAAAAGCCTCAGATACACAGCTTTCTTTCTGTGGAGATATTTAATTTTCACCACTGAAAATCACAAGGTGGCCTGTGGAATCACTTCTTTGAAATAAAATTTGATGTCATTTCAAATTGATTCATTTCCAGATCTCCAAATGTAGAAGTTATCTCACCTGCTGTTTTTTATGGATTGAGATTTAAGTCCTCTCTTTATTTCAACTCGCACGTTATCCTCAGTTAATTAGGACAATATGACGACTCACCGGGCCAAGACCTTGACAATAAAAAATAAAATAAAAAAAGAAGAGGAAGGGGAAGAGAAGTAAGACCAGTGTCTGTTACAAAAGTCACGAAGCTGCTGAGCAAAAATGATATAAGTTAAGTAAGAGCAAAAACCGCAGCATTTGTAGCCTAACTCTCAGTCTGGTCACACCAGAGGAAGCCTCTGTGCTCACACCTGAATGCTCTTCAGTAATCTGACGGGATTATTTGACGATTTACGCAGACAAAATAGTTTAAACCTTCTTTTAAAGGCTGTGGGTATATCAAAAGAGTTCGCATGTTATAAATTAAACTTTGTTTTGATTAAATACGAACATGCTGATGTCCAAACCACTGCTTTCAGGCTTCACAAAAAACAATGAAAAATAGTGATTAAATCTCCTGGTATTAAAGTGGCCATATGGTTAATGTTTTAGCTCATAAAGCTTCTATTTATGAAATGTCTGAAAAGTCAACTCATCTGATCAACATATACATTATATGGTCAAAGAAGTGAGGCGCAGTTAATAGTTACAGGGTGGCAAAGAGAGACTGTATTTTTACGCAATAAAGCAAAGTATTATGCTCCTGTAAAATACGGCTTGAACAGAACTGTTTGAGTGTCCTGGGGTTGGAAAAAATGTGAAAACGGTGACCTTGAGTCGTTAAAGACTATTCAATAAACCGTCTTCGAACCATTCCATAAATCCTCTGATGTGGAGAAATATTTGCACATCCCAGGAAAAGTCTTACTTTCTTTTCACTGTATGCTTCTCCCTTCAATAAAAGCGTTGAATTTATGCAAATGTAAGCGCGTTCAGTGCGTAAATGAGCAGATTTTTCTGTCTTGAATCACTGGTTTGATCGCTGTAAAATGACAACAGTATGTGCTTTAAAAATCTCTCAGCACCTCAGTCAGTGCACCGGAGTGAACTGTGCGGGTTTCTGCAGCGGACTCTGTGTCCTCGCCAGGAGCTGCTGACTGCAGCCTGCGCTTACATAACGCTTCGCCTGGCTGTTTATTGCGACTCTCCATTCCGCAGCGCCATCCCACTGAAACAGCGGCGACTTTTTGCGAGATTTCGTTCACTTCATGAGTTGTTAATTGCTCTGCCGTGCGCGCACATGGAAAGCCCAGCACGCGCTCAACGAACGGAGCAGGTTATTGGAGCCGAACAGGCCCGGGGTTGGATCTACCTATCGCCACGACTTCAGAGCTGCTTGTAGATGGTTTTGATTCGGTTGGAAAGCAGCTGTTCATAATGTGATCCGGGAACATGCAAGGGTTGCCTGGGAGGACACAGAAGGGTCCAGATCCAATAAAAGCCAAGATTTTGACTTGAATTAATTTACATTTTATTATTAAAGTTGAATCCAAATGAGCATTAAATAGGTAATAGGTTTCACACCCGCTGCTGCTTGGCTTTCATAAAGATGAACTCATATTACATTAACATTAAATATCGCATTATGGTGTTTTTTTTTTTTTATAATACAATAAGAAGATTTGATTGAGTCTCTCTGTTCACATCTGCAATTATTGATTCTAGGCTCGAGTGTAGAAAAGACTCTGTGAAAACACGAAACGAATACACTCAAATATGCGCGTATTCCGAATGAAAAATGGTCAGACAAAATGAGTTTGATTCCCCCCGCTGTGCCTCTCACTAGTACAGTCAGCTTTTTCGCATTGGCGCGGTCTGAAGGCGCCCCCTGCCGACCACAAAGAGGATAGAAAATTTTCTCTTAAAGGGGATGTCAGAGAAACCGGAAGAGTTTTTTAAGGTGGACCAGGGGAGTTAGCTGCACCACGAAGGTGGACACTTTTTCCGCCAAAGGGCAACCTGAACCCAGAGCAGCAGCTAAGACCGGTTCCGTTTTGTCTTTGCACTTATGACCACGCTGTTGTCTGCTCTGCAAAAAAACCTGCGTCATACTCGATGAGGTTTGTGGGTTAGGATTCTCAACTGTGGTAAACTCAGATGTTCTAACATAAAAACACTTAGGAGGTCACATTTATTTATTCATGATTAAAACATCTTTTAGGAAGAAAGTGCCTTCATTTGTGGCAAATAACTGGCGAATAAAGCCGTCAAACAACGATTATTCCCACACAACAGGCCTACAGCCAGTTTATCTGTAGCCTTGTCACGAAGAAAAAAAAAGGGGGAGTAAAACTGGAAAAGGCACATTTGCGTCCATTTACCCCTTTAATTAGTCTTTACAGGTCGGAAAGGACACATTTAGGGTCACTTCCTCACTAACTGTATGCTAGCAGGCTGTCATATATTTTAGTCGACGCAGTGGTTTCTTTTGGATGCTACAGAAAGCTCCAGGTGTTGAGAGCAGACCAGAGGTCAAACCTCCGACCCCGTGTTCAAAACAAGGATTCAACTAGTTATTGGCCGTTAACGGAAACAGGAACATAATTTGTTGTTGGCCCACTTTATGGTTTGACAAAATGTCGTCCACATCCTTCATGTGACGCATTTACAGGCCCAGTTCAAGTCTCGAGCGCGTTGACAGGTCAGTGGTCAGCTCTGTTCGTCTCAATGAAACATTCACAGGTGTATTTTATGACGTATTTTGTACACAGGCAGTGTTGTAGACAAAAATAAAATCCACTCCAATTCGGTTATTATTATTTCGTTTTCTGTAACATGGTCAGTTTCTTTCGTTCCCCAAAGCTGCGCCATTTTGTAATATTTAACAATTGGGCCATGGAAACATAATTGACTCGTGAAGGTGCTAAGACTGTCATTGAGAAGTCACTTCACAAAAAAAATCTCCTTATTGCCTTTCAGCTTTGACTCATGACCCTATAGCTTCACGAAATGGAGAACTAACAAAAAACCTTGAAATGGTGATTTAGACCAAGGAAAGTAATTCACCACCAGGACAGGATTTATTTGATAGTACTTAAAACGTGTATGCATTAGCAACACGCAGAAACCTGAAGAAGTTTTGTAAATAACCACAGATAACACTGAGGCCTCGCTCTCACACAGTCATCTCTTTTAGAGCTTTCTCTGTCAAATAAAGCAGCTTTTGCTTAAAGACACCTTGAGCTGAAAGCATCTTCCTACGCAGTATCAAATAAACTGGACCTACTTTTTTGTCAAGGTAGCCGACTCCTCATTTACATACAAGTCCCTCTGTTTCCTCTGTTAACACCTTGTATTCACTCCAGGTGTCACTCACCGGTTTCCTCTCCTATTCCTTGCCTTCACGGAGTCCATCCCCTTCACTCGCAGCTGTCCATCAAGCTGCTGGACTTTCGGATTTGGGCCCATAAACGGATACATTATGTCTACTCCCTGTATTTTTACGCTCATTTCGTTTGTCTGTCTCCTGTCTGCAGCTGTTCCATCACCGGATCACCATGAGTCACCGTGGTTCTTAGGATGCATCAACGGCAGCGTGAGGCTTTACGCACTCGAAGGATCACCTGACCCTGACCCGGTAACCTGCTGTGTTCGCTGCCTGGATGGAGGGTAAGTTATAATGGTCACGCTTCATTCAAATGCACTGAAAGCAGCCTTGATCAGTACGTGTATTTTTCTTTCTCTTTTTTTTTCATCTGTGTTTGTTCCTCATGGGTACACGTGGCTTCTGAATTCAAGATCTCTATTTTTCTCAACAACAAACGCAAAAATATTTTTGAATAGCCACGAGGTTCCTCACACAGACTTCTCTACCTCTCTCGAGTCTGGAATTTGTTTTTGTGATAAATTATAATAAGAACGTATACAATTTCAAACATCAAGACAATTCAAAAATATTGTATTGAAAATTCACATTTTCCTAATTTTTCCCCCCAATGTTTTTCTGATACAAAAATTCTTAACATAATCTCAAAAGAGGGGAAAAAAACTATTCAGTAGTGTAAACATCAAAATAAACATCTTCATGACCTCACAGCTGAAATATGTTTTTGTTGGGTTTTTATCACATTATTACTGATGTGCACCAAATTTTACACTAGTATTCTGTTTAATTCTAGTGCATTAAAATGAGCCTGATTCATCTGTACCTCTGCTAATGCCTGATGTTTGCTATCAAAGGTTCAAAGTTGCTGGTTTGACCTCAGATGGTTGTTTCTGTGGAAACTGGGTGGATGATATTTTTGCCAGTGAGTGTTTAAACACATCTCACAGTGGAGACCCAAAGAATGTACCAGAGAGTAAGACACAAAGGTGAGACAGTTTACTCCTGTTTTCTTTGATTCAAGGCTCAAATAAAGGCGTCTCTTTCATGTTTGGATCCATTTGTGGCTGATGGCTTAAATGTTTTTTATTTTTCACACAGAACCACCAAATGTTTTTTTTACTTTTTCTTCCTTCTCTTTTCTTTTCTTTTCCAGTGTTGTTTCTTTACCTGTTGGAGGTGGAGATGGAAGTGTGGCTCTCTACAGAACAAAAGGACCATTTCTGTACAGAATCAGTCTCTCTGTCTCTCCACACAGAGTGCAGGCTGGGAAAACTTTTGTGATGAAAGTGTCAGGGAGGCTGGCAGGATGCCCCAGTCAACCCACAGGTCAGACAGTACTCTCTATTAACCTGAGAAAATATTTTAAGAATTATTAAGCTGAAAATGAAAAGCTGTGTGTGATCCCTTTAAAAATGTTGTTTCTGTGACTTTGTCAGTGTGTTCAGTTACACTTTGTTCAATGTAAGTTCTGTGCTTTCTGGTTAAATACAAGAGAAACTTTTGTTGAATCAACAACAGTTTCATTATCAAATATGAAGCATGCGTAATTACCATAACCAAAAAAATATTTCATAGAAACATTTTCTTCATTTCCTTTATTAGTATATATGATTTAAGTGGTTTGAAATTTTCAAAAAGTACGTTACCAATGAACTGAGAAAAATTGGCAGTGGGGAACAAAAAAAAGTAAAGAGTAAGGAAAGCTGCTCTGACTTATCTCTTGCAATGGGAAAAACACTACACTATTTTCTTGCAGCTGCAGGTGTTTTGTAATTGAAAAGCATGAGCAGTTTTTTGTATGATAATTTTCATAGCTTGTATCCACAAAAGGATGGAAATTATGTAACGATGAATAACAGTTCATCATCTCCAAGCCGATCTTTGTGGGGAAAATGTTTTATGTGTTCGACAGCTCCCCCTTCAAATTTGAAGACTTCAAATGTGAAAGAAAATATTATATGCAGGAAAAAATTCTAGGATTCTTAATAAATCTTTAATCAACAGAAAAAAGGGAAGAGGAACTTTTTGTTGCTTGTTTTTCTGTTTTACTTTTCTTGTTCTTGTGTTTTTCAGGGATTCTGGGTGTGGGGGTGCAGGAGCTTCTTTTTGTCAATATTGAGTTTGAGGAACAAACCCCCAAAGGTCAAAGCTCACAACGTGTCAGCGTGTTTGATGACGGCTCTTTTACCTGGTCCTCTGATTGGATTTTTGACACTCCAGGAGAATATAAACTCAGTATGTGAGAGGGAGCAAATTAGTTTTATGTTTTATATCTAAATAAATGATCAGAAACTGTTGTAATGTAGTAACCCCGTTTCTTATCTTCCTCCTGTCCAGATGTTACTGTCTCCAACCCTTTCTCCACTCTCTCTTCTTCCCTCCACCTCTCCATCTTTCAGCCCACTTCTCACAGCATAGACATCTCTGTGCTTCATGGGCCCCTCGGTGTCCCCTCGTACAGCCCCTCTACACAGACAGATGTGAACAATAGGAGTGTGGAGGCAGTATACATGGGCGACCCTGTGGTACTCCAGGCTCACCTTGCTGATGGTCTGTCAGCAGAGTTCAGTTGGAGCTTTACCAACAAGAAAAATGGAAAAAACATGGAGGACATAAAAATCACTTGCCTCTCCTCCTCAGACTGCATGAACAGCACTGTGGTGAGTTCAAAACTCTGCTTCACCGTCAGACATGACTCAATGGGCTGGCTTAGATTTCATTTTAAGGCTCAGACTCCCTTTTTCAAATTTTCACCAATTATTGTTCTGACTCAAGGTAAGTAAAATCATGTAATAACAAGTTTTTTTTTTTTTTTTTAATGTTTTGGCATTAAAATAAATGCATTAGTTACAAATCAAAAACTACATCTATCTCTTGATACAAATATGGCTTACAAATAAAGATGAACTTACTTTTTTAGAGGTACTGCGTGAGGGAAAAAATAGACAAAAAAGAGTCGATAAAACAAAGGGAAATGTCCCTTTTGCAACTTCACAAACAGCAGAGAGAATTCAGAAAGTCAAAGTAGGATTTTAGACATGATATGATTAATACACTCACAGAACAGTAAGAGATGCACTGCATGCTATGGTTTTCTTTCTCCTCAACCCCTAAATTTGAAGCTGTAAATCCAAATTTAACTTTTGCCACATTCGATTAAATGATTCAGTGTAATGGAAAGACTCAAGATTTAACATCCTGATCATCACAGATGCACAATCATCAATCAATGACACGATGCAGGAATACCAGTATTATTCCTTTATTCCTTGGGACACATTTGTAAGTTTATGATAAAACTTAAGTTGAATGGTTATAAATTGAGATGCTGATATACAGAGATTTCTTGTGAAGAAAAAGACACCAAAAACAAAATAAAAAAATTCAAAGAGTTGATTGGTTATTGTTTGGTCTCTGATTCAGTAATTTATTTTAATTTGAAGACAGTTTTTTTTTCACTCTTTATTTCAAAAGATATTTTTTAATGAAATTATCTTCATGATTTAAGAACATGTTAATTTACAACCATGATTTTTTATATCTACCAAGTATTAATATTGAAAAGACATTTGTTTAATCCTGACAATTATAAATGTTTATTTCTGAATACTTTCAGAGCTGGACATTTGAGACAGAGGGAGTCCACATGGTGTCAGTGAACGCCTCTGGTGCCTTTGGATGGACACTGAAAACAATATACATTGTGAGTGCTTAGTTCTGCTTATTCCATTGACTGATCAAGAGAAAAGGTTCAAGATATCAAAGATATATCTGAAGGCCAACTAATCCTGTTAAAAAAAAAGAAAAAGAAAAACATCATTCATTGCTTCTCTTGTTACAATTCACTGGATCCTAAATCTTTCCATACAGCTTTAAAACTGATTTTTAAGTTGTCAGAAGACTTTTTGAGCGGAGGAAAATGAGAATCTAAATGTTAAAATGTTCAAACAAAGAGTGGTGAGTGCCTTTTTCTGTAAGGAAAGGAAAACTATGTCACTATTACAGAAAATGCTGAAAATCCTGTTATCATTGAATATATTATGGTGAACATGTGGACAAAGTATATTAAAAAGCTAAATGAAAAAAACACGTTTTGGGTAAGAACAGACAGGATAACCAAGTATATTTAAGTGCTATAGATTCCCTCCCTCCTCCTCTTCTGAGGCTCACTTATTCCTCACACAGCATGACTCTGCAGATTTTATGAGATGTTGCTCAAACAGAAGTATCTGGAACTCTTTTAATCTTTTCTGCAGATCAACACATACATGTCTAAAGGAAAATATTTGATAGGAAAGTATTATGTATCTGACTTTTCATTGAAATTAAACTCTGGAGGATGTGTTGCTATCATAAAGAAATATGTTGCCAAAAGCTGTACTGCAAAGAGAAATAAGACTGTGACTGGCTGTGTTTTTAAAGGACTTTTCAAAATTAAAAACTTTATTAGAGTTATAATTATGCACAGATCAATGCTTGTGTCAAACATCTCCATTTGTGCATTGCAGGTGGTTGTGCGTCCTGCTGGCTCTGACCTCAGAGTGAGTGTGCCAGAGGATCAGCTGACTCCCAGAGAGGACAACTCTTTGAATGTGTCATCACAGATTAAAAACACAATGTCGTACTCTACGGGGAACAGAATGTCATCACCACGAGGCTCGGTTAATCAAACATGGCAACCACCTACCAGTCAGAGTCCTGTGCACAGCCTGGCTCATAACGGTGAGGGAGCATTTTCAACCAGTCCCCACTGAGTGAGACTGAAAATCTAAAAGTTGATTATGTGTTTGGAGAAAGGAGTGTGACTTTGTTTTCAGTTCAGGGAAAACTGAAATTCCAAAGTTACTGAGTCACTCATCATCATCAAATTGTCTGTGATTGGACGTGTGTTAACAATTTGTACTCCCCCCCACATTTTTCTCACTTCACACTCATGAAATAAATGTGTTGTTGTACTAGTGTAATGACAGTATTCTGCTTTTTTGCTGAGCAGTGCAGATTTATGCTGCAAAGCAAGCTTATCCAACAAACACAGATATAACCTTCATTGCTGTGGCTCAAGCACCAGACCCTGTGGAGCTCCTCTGGCTCTTTGGAGACTCAACATCATCCAGAACCACCTCCAGGAGTATCACTAGAAGATATCAAAAACCTGGCAGGTATGACACGAGGATGAAGTAATGAAAAAACACTTCAATTTTTTTTCTGGTAAATGTACTTCAGAAACACTTGCATTTTTAAGTCTAACACTCCTATTTGAAACTCCCTTTATTGCAGATATGACGTAGTTGTCGTCATGTTGAGCATGACCACTGTTACCTCTGATGTTTTCCCACTGGTCGTCCAGAGAGCTGTGAAACCCAACAAGCTGCTCCACCCTGCTTCTGTCCTGCAGAACCAAACATTGACGGTGAGCTGTCGAGTCAACGCAGGGACTGAGGTCACCTTTCTGTGGAGCTTTGGAGACGGATCATCCAGGATGGGACAGAGCACAGAGCAGCACATCTACCACAGGTGAGTTTCACCATCAAAATGGCTTTAAAGCTCCAGCGAGGAATTTCCAGTCAGTGTCAATTTTAACACCCCTGCGAATGAAGAGGTATCTCTGATTTCTTTGCTGATCTTGAAGAAATGTTTCATACCCTGCAAAAAAAAACAACTTACAGAAGCTTTAAGATGAGCTTCACATTAATGTTAGTTAAATTAAAGATAAGGTACAATTTATTTTTTGTCACATGCATATTTGTGTTTGTATAAGAAATAGTTCACAGGGGTATTTTCTTATTACAAACATTAAATCACTGAGAACATACCTCATTACATAAATGTTATACGTCTTCACATCAGTGTTGTAGTACTTGAGTTTGGTCTTGGTCTTGAGACCATGTTTCAAAGGTTTTGGTCTTGTTTTGGCCTATAGAACATTTTTACTCGGTCTTGTCTTGGTCTCAGACTGGCCGGACTCAGGATTTTCTGTCAAGACCAATCGGGCCCGCTCGGATCTGCTATTCTTCAACTGCATTGATGTGATCATAATTTGATAATTTTTTTCCAGTTGAACTTTTCCTGATGAATTAATGTTGTAATTTGACTTAAAACATTCAGCATTAGCTCACTGATTGTTCTGCCTCCTTGGAAATCTTTTCCAGCGCCTTATGTATCAGACACCTGCAGAAACTGGGACATTAGTTCATCTCATTTCTAGCCAGAAAAACCTCTGAACACTTACTTTAGGCCTCATTCACCTGATGAATAAACATCTTGCTTTTATATATCTAAAATTATCAGTGGTTTTTCAAGTAAATACAAGATTACATTTGCAAAAATTTAGTTAAACAAATCTGTTAAGATTTGAGAATTTTGCATGTTTTGCTTTGAAAGTTTGCAGACACCTTTTATTTTTTGTTGGTCAAATGTTTTCAAAGGAAAACTAGAGTAAAGAGAGAATGCTTTTATATGCTCAACCTTGTCATGGTTTTTAAAAATGATTTTTATGGTTTTGATCTTGTCTTGATCTCAGATGTTTTGGTCTTGAGTACAACAATACTTTAAATATCTTATCACTTATTTAACAGCAATTAATCTGGCAATCATTAATTTAGCCATCTTGTGATGAGTTTTAAGCTTGCAATAAAATACATTTAAACTTGAAAAGATATCCCTTGGTGACTAATTAAAAAAATACATCCATTAGCATACGATGTTACCATTTTCATGTTATTTATAATGACTGAAACAGCTGCTTGGAGATAGGTGTTGGTTTGAATGTCTACAAAACAGGAAATGGGTTTCAAAACACACAAATCTATAATACCAAAAAAAAGCACAGAGATTTGAGGTACTGCTTTGAGCACAGGAGGGCACCAAAATCGATTTCAAAAGTTCAGGAGCTTCAAAGCTTCCTTAAGAAGTGCAACATGTCCAATTTATAAATGCATGGATATTGTAAATTGTAAAAATCTACTTTGGAAAAAATGATGTTCTCACAAATGTTTAGTCAATAAATACAATTGAAATATGTTTTATGTTTTCAAAGGAAAAAGTGAAACTCTAATCTAATTTGTATTAACCCTCAAATTTCAGAACAGGTTGAGGTTTATTGATAAATTATTCTTGACTGTATTTTTGCTGAACTTTAAGTTAACTTCTGCTTGGCTGTATCTACTTTCTACAGGACTGGAGAGTTCAAAGTGAATGTCATCGTGTCTAACCTGATCAGCTCTGCCTCCCTCAGTAGTCCCATCTTTGTTGTGGACCGGCCTTGTAAGCCTCCACCTGTCAAAAACATGGGGCCTCCTAAAATCCAGGTACATTTTATCACCACGTGCAGTTAAAAAAAGAAAGTGACATACCAGCATTCACCTGTTTCATCTTTTCTCCAAGGTTCGAAGATATGAAGTTGTTCGTCTCGGGGTGACATTTGATGCTGAAGTGGACTGTGGCATCTCATTCAGGCTCCACTACACCTGGACCTTATTTGACTCCATAGGACGAATCTTTGCTTTGCCTTTCATTAACACACACAGACAGAGCCTCACTCTACCAGGACACCTCCTTCACTATGACACCTACACGGCTGTAGCCAGGGTATGAAGTGACCAAAACTGTCCAACATTTATCTTTTGATTAGAGACTCTGTTTAAGAATTATGTTCAACCATTGTCCTGCAGGTCCAGGTCCTTGGCAGTGTGGTGTACAGTAACTACAGCATGAGTGTGCAGGTGATACCCAGTCCTCCTGTAGCCTACATCGAGGGCAGTACTAACATCTTCATAAACAAAAGAAACACCACTGTGGTTACCCTGGACGGGCAGAGATCCTATGACCCAGACTTTCCACAAAACCCACTGAGGTAAATAAACAGTTTAGATTTAAAGTGTGGTTAATTACCTCAAAGAGCTTTAACTCAAATGTGAGTTCAAAGTTTCATTGATTTCTTTCTTACAGCTTTAGTTGGACGTGCAAACCTGTCAGCTCTATTCCAAGCTTCTGTTTCCACCAAAATGTCCCCACTTTATCTCCTGTGCTCACATTTCCTGCAAGTGCTCTGAAAGACAATTACGACCAGTTTCAGTTCACATTAACTGTCCACAGCGGCCAGCGCACAGCTTCAACTGAGACTTTTGTCACTTTATCGCCAAATGTGATCAGGTGAGAGACATTATAGCTGATGTGCCATGTGCAGTAGATTTTTAGTCCTGCTGTATCTTAAAATCCCTCTAGACTCGTTCTTGTTTTTAATGTTTCTTATACAGGAAGATTTCAGTTTACTGCTCCCATTGCAAGGGAGAGCAGCTGAACAGGGACCAGTCGTTCTCTGTCAGCGCTGAGTGTGAAGACTGTGGTGAAAATGTGCAGTACAGCTGGAGTCTACATGTAGTCAATGCATCCTCCAGACCTGTCATGGATGGTAAAATATGGTCTTATCTGGAGATGGATGTTCTTATTCTTGGTTTTTCAAATCAGCAAGCTTAATTTTGTCCTCTTTTGTTTTTATTCCAGTCCCGTTTTGCTACACAATGGATCTTGGTGCTCCGTCAAACATCTTTGATGGTTCTGCAGCTTCCCCTCAGACTCCTGGTGCTTCCACTGTGCTCCCATCTGTTACAAACTCTGCATCTGAAATAAGAGCCACAAAGCCAAATCTGAACACGAGGCACATATTGTCTGACGAACAGAAATCAAGTAAGCTGTTAAGAATCAACCCCAGCGCTCCTCCAATGATTGCCTGTGTGAAAACAGACTACCAGCATGGTTTAACAGTACAGTTTTACACATTATAAAAGGAAACAAACCACACTGCCATTGAACTTGAATTCTTTCTTTGTATTCAAACAGAGTTTACCGAAGTTAGACCAGTCTCTTCAAAGGTCACAGTAGAAATGACAGGATCAGTCAAGCCTGTACAAAATGGAATTTTCTACTGGATTTTATAATTTAGAATAATAAATGAATTCTGTCATAAGATATGTTGATAAACATGAATACGTGCTTTATGCTATGATTAATAATGTTCCAAAAGCCTTTGATAGAAGCCATCAATAAGGAAAATTGACAAAAAATAATAATGTTGATGTGCAAGGTCATAGTCAGAGTAAAAAGGGTAGTTTATGAATTATTTAACAGCTTATCTTCTTTATGTCCAGGAGAGGAGCCCTTTTATCACCCACAGGGGGAGCTTTTGTACTCTCCCACTGAATACCAGCCCCTCGCCCTTGACAACAGCAGCATCCAGTATTCATCCCACTTTGACCACAGCAATATTTCCAGCGAGTTCCCAATTGATTCCGACTCCTCCACTGACTGGGATCTACCCTCATCTATCCTGGGGAGCAGCTCGTTGAGAGATCAGGAGGGTGAGAAAGAGAGGGTTCATGAATCATTCCAGCCTTTTAAGACTTAATTTAATCAGAGCATTATTTAAATTTTTTAAACAGAGATAAGGATGTAACTACAACTGCCCATGAAACTGCAGCATAGATAACAAAGAGTAGAGATATCCAGCACAACCATCAACTATCACACTGATAATGACACAATCAGCAGCTTGTTTTATACATCATGTGCAGTAACAACATACAGTTTAATGAAGCTGATTCTTTTACAGATTATGATGCTTTCTGGATGATCCCAAAGGAAGGAGACCCAGGGATTTCAGCAGGGAGGCCCACAGGTCCAGCACTCTTGTGTCTTTGTCCAACAGGAATGTTAAGAGTTAGGGTGTGTGATGAATGTGTGCATTGATCTGTGCATATGTACATCAGGTGATGATGAGACCTTCACTTCAAGAGATTATTCAGTCTTCGATCCAGCATTTCATGAAGACAAAGGCAGTAATCTGGTCGATGATAGGCCAGTGGTTACAGCCAGGGATCTGACTTTGCTTGATCTACCTCGAGACCAAGTGGACTCAGATGTTTTTGAGACCTACACATACACAGGCACGTTATTTATAGAACTCATTGAGACATGTTTTCTTTCTTTGTATCAGCCTTGACAATATCACTCTTTCTGTTTTTTTCCCCCTCACCAGGAACTTCCTCTCCTTTGCTCAGCTTCAGGCCCTTCAGTCTGAGAGCTGGCAGCAGATACATGCTGGAGGTCACTGCCAGTAAGTTCAAAGGTGTTCATGAGAACAAAAGCAGTCACAGTGAAAGTCTTGATTTGCCGCTGTAAAATGAAAAACTAAATGTTCTGAATTCTAATCTGTCGATTGCTTGTTGTATTCAGGATCTAAAGGTAGTTTTCTGGGTCGGAGTCAGCTGTTCTTAAAAACCAACCCTCCTCCAAAAGGCATGATGTGCCAGGTTCAGCCAATCACAGGAATGGAGTTATTTACACACTTCAGTATCTTTTGCACCTCTGGGAAAAAGGTAAACACAAGCACATGCTAAAAAAGGAAAAGGTTGTGTTGTTTTGGGGGATTACTTAAAAAAATGTAAATAGGGTTAGCTTTAGTACATACAGTTCCTTACAAATTTATAAGAACGATGTATAAAAACTGGAACACCATCCATCATCATGAAGTGCTTTAATTCAGACGCTTTCTTACTCAAAGAGTTCCCTTTGCTTCAACATTTTGGTTCTCTGAGAAGTCAGAAATCAATCAAAATAATTAAAAAGGCCCTGTTTAGGCCCTGCCTAGCGATTTTCTGACTAGTTTTTTTTTTTTTTTTTTTTTTAATGAAACAGTGCAATTATAAGATCATGAGTAATAACGTTTATTCGATTTTAGCATTAAAGCTATCATTTTAATCGAAGAGCTTGCACAAATTGTTGGAATGACCATTACAGTAACATAAAAACAGTTTTATGGTAATTATCAATTTACTATTAATTTAGTTTATTTGTGCATTTAAATAAAAAAATGTTAATCACAGAGTATATTCCATTACAGAGCAAAAAAAAAAAATCTTATTTGAAGAAAGTTTTGGAAATCTTTTCGTCCATGTCAATTTATAGTTGAATGTCACTTTATACCACCACATTGTTTCAAGCTGCTGAAAAGGTTCACTATTGAAACAAATACGTCAGCAGGTTATTTGGTTTACTGTACATATTATCACATCACCAGCCATACCACTGTTTTTACTGTTTTGACACTGCAAAAATAAATACATAGAGTTGTCATGTTTCTTTCTTTTTTCCCTGTCATTTTCAAATCAAGGAGTATTTATTTCTCATTACAAACAGCTTAGGTCTAAACTCTTTTTTGTTTGTTTAAATATTTGGAAAGAAGACCATATCTAGATTAATGGGTTGGATGGGGCTGATGAGATTTTGTTGTCTGTCAAAGGTCAAACCAAAGGTCTTTTTGAGTATATGTAGTCCATATATCTTAGCGTAAGAAAGAACACATAAGGGTACTTCTGTCATTCTGAATGCAAACGTCAGTGTTTGTGATCATTTGTGTGTTGTAGGACTTGGTGTACGAATACAGCTTCAGTGTTGGAGACAAACCTCCCAGGATGCTGTACCAGGGGAGAGACTACCAGTATTACTTCAGCCTTCCTTCTGGTGATCCCAGTGATGACTATAAAGGTAAACATACACAACACATACATGCAGAGGTTCACAAGTTTTACAGAGCTCATGGAGGCATCAAATGACTGCAGATTACTACTGTGAAATCTATTTCTTTCCTTTAGTAACTTTATACACAGTGATCAGAAGCAGCACCCATGGGACGGCCACTAAACCTTGTCCTGTAACTGTTCAAGTCAAGCCCAGTTTCTTCAGAGACAACTCTTCTTCCTCACATCTGGAACCTGGTCAGCAGCTGTAAGAGTCACCATTTCATTACAGCACATCAGGAGTACAGTCATGCTTAAATTTTCATACTTCATAGCCGTCTTAGAGGGATTATCATTATGAGGACTTTTTTGCTTGACTGATAACCTTCTTTTAGGCCAACGTTTGTGCTGACATGATGTCGAGAGCTGTACACTTCAACATTTTATCTTTTTCTTTCCCTTCAGCTCAGAGACAGGGCTTAAGAATTTATCAACTTTGCTGCAGCTTGGTAACAGCGACGAGATTCGTAACTACATCTCTCTCCTCTCTGACATCCTGAATCGACTCAGCAGAGACACTGTGGCAAACACACATGCACAGAGATACCCACGCAATGTGCTTATCTGCATAATGTGTGACCGTGAAAGCAATGAGCAGGTACAAACAGGGAGATCAGTTTCCATCCTTATCTCTTTCTATTCCTCTGATTTTCTTTTCTGAGTTCACACTTGAAAGTTTCACCTTATTTGCTAATTTAACACGTTATCTAATTCTAGGAATTTATGTTGGACAACATGTACGTTCTCAAAAATCTTTTAGAAGTTACCCATCAGGTAGGTGAGACTCATCTCCTTCTGTACTGATGTTGAGATACTGACAGATTCATGCAGGGAGATAAAAAAGCTGTTTCTCATCTTTTTTCTTCAGGTGACGTTTGCAAATGTTAAAAGAGTGACGGTCCATATTGGAGTCATCTCAGAGAAGTTATCGCACTACAGAGCTCCAGGCCGGTACCACCTGAACCAAAAGACGCTCAATGCTCTCATAGCCGTGCTCTCATACAGCCTACAAGCTGCAGGAAATAATGACAACAGTGGAGAGACTGAACGGGTGTTAGAATCACACTCTCAAAATGATAACATCAAAAATTCCCTCTCTAACAGCTGCATGCCACACTCATACAGTGGTGTGTACAAAGACAAACTAGAACCTACTTCAGCAAAGCACAGGATGCAGCTTGTTTCTGATATCCTGCAGACTACTACAGACCTGATACTGGTGAGAAAACAGACACAAGCTGTCATATTTCTTCCTTTTTCTATATCTCCATCTTTAATTCTCCCATCATTCTCTTCTTATCCAGAAGTACATCTTGTTTCATGGTGTCTTGGAGCACAGAGTCAGCAATGTTTTTTTAGTCTTATACGCCAGATACCAAAACCAAACCTCCACAGTCATCAGCAGTGATTCAAGCACCTTCTACCTGCCGCCCTCTATGATCCAGCATCTGTTTGTTCAAAAAGGACAGGAGGATGAGAAACCATGTCTGCTAAGTGTGCTGACTGAGCTCCCTCACAGCCCAGTTCATCACCCTGGAAGGGTGGGACTTTAGCAACATGATGACATGTAATGATAAAACATTTGAGGCTTTGCTCTGATTTCCTTGTTTTTCTTTGTTTTACAGCTGAGTAGACCAGTTGTGGACCTGAGTCTATACAGATGCAGCACAAAGAGAAAGATCCCTGTTCGCTCTTTCATTCAGCCAATTAACATTGAGTTGCAGCTGCCACAGAGGAACGTATGTCACTATCTTTGTTCTTGCATCTTCATTTAAGCTAGGAAGCTCCATGTAACTACAGTTGAATACAGTATTGATTAAAAACAGATTTTCATGTTGTAACATCCTTTTTGCAGAGGAGCCATGAAACCATGCACATGCTCCTGCGCGGTCAAGTCAACTACCACAGCTTCAACATCACTCAGCAGCATCTGCAGCAGGCGGTCCAACTGAGTGTGGTGTTCAAAGCATCAGCTCACAAGGCATTTCCCATCATGCTGCTCTTCAGGTAGAGAGGCAGCCACTATATTCTGATACTATAGATGAAGTGACATGATTAGACGACATGTCTGATATGAATATTGGTTCAAAGAGTTTTTGTTGGTGGTAGGATGTTTGAGAGGCCGACTCCCAGCATGCATCATCTGCTAAAGATTCACTACTGGGGGAGCAACAGCACACGGATTACTCTGCCTCCATCCTATCTTCATGGTGAGGAAAATTTTACAGTGAGTTTCATATCAGTGAGTTAAACGATTAACTTTTTGTGAGAAACTATCACTGAGTTTGCCCTGTGGCAGATAACAGCACTGTTTGCAAGTTGTAAAGAAAATAAAACAGAACGCAGAAATCATAGTTACTGTTTTCTAATCAGAAATAAATGTTATTCAGAATCTCAAGAAACAATTGGGATGAAAAAAGACATGGATGAATTAAAAATCTGGTACCAGAAATATGAAACTTATTCTACATATAATCTACTGACTAATTTTACTGAGTTTCTCAAAAATGATAAAACATTCTTGAATAGTTGTTGAACATGAATTGCTAATGCAGATATCATGTCTAGCTACAGGAGTTGGACACCTGGCGCTGCTGAATGCAGATTTTGGGAAAGCAGCCAGACTCAAGTACCTGGGTGAGCAGGTGAGCTACAGTCTCACTGTGGACACCTACCTGTGTTTATCCTGGAACGACCTCCAGGGGGCCTGGACACAGCGTGACTGTAGGACGCAGCTAACAGACACTGCAGTCAACTGCAGGTAAGGAGAGTAAAGGTAAAAAGACATGTGCATCATGGGAAGTCACATGGCTGTGTGTTTGCTTGATTGTTTCTGTTGCTCTCAGTTGCTCTCAGTTGAAGCCGATGACTGTGGTGCAGCAGCAGATCCAGAGCAGCTATGACACAGCAAACCTGGACCCATTCCTGAGGTGATCTCACCCATTTCAGACTTTGATGATGTATGAAAGCAGGGGCAACAAAAACTTCTTTATTCCTAAAACAAATTTTAGAAACTTTCTTCCAAGGATGTGATCCAAGTACTTCAGAGACAATAATGAGGTGATGAGTCCTAAGATATTACATAAACAGAGGATAGCTCCTTTTTCTGGAGCCACAATGCAGCAAAGAGGGGGGCAGCCCATTTCTGCAAGTGAATAAAATAAATATAAAATAAATATAAAACATTGGCTTTGTTAAGACTTTTGTGGTCAAGATTGGGTCAAAATTTTAAAAGATAACAGGTGAACATTTTAAGATAAAAGTCAAAAATTTTGAGATAAAAGTCAAAATTTTCAGACAGAAGTCAGCATTTTGAGATAATGTCAAAATTTGAGATAAAAAACAAAATTTTGAGATAAAAAGTCAAAATTTTGAGATGAAAGTCAATTTTTTTCAAATAAAAATTCAAACTTCAGAGTAATCTAGTCAAAAAAGATTGAGGAGGTAAGTTAAAATTGTGTGATTAAAAGTCAAAATTTGAGTTCAAAGGTTGAAATATTTTTTAAAAAGTCAAAGTTATGAGGTATAAAATTTTAAACTTCCAGATAAAATGTTAGAATTTATATTAAACAGTAGAAATTATGAGTAAAATGTTACAACCTTAAGGTAATTAAGTCAGAGGCTGCAGATTATAAAGTCGAAATTTTGATATATACATCCACCTGGCCAAGTTTTCATTGTTATAATTTTGCTGGCAGAATGGGCTTCTATATCCTAAGTCGTTCCCTCTAAAATCACTGTTGTCGAGTCTTCTGCAGTTTTGGAGTGTTTGGGCAGTAACATGAGGTCATAACATCCTTCCTGCTTTTCTGTCTCCACAGTGTCCCGACTGATCTGAGAGTGCTGGGTGTGTTGATGCTGTGTGTGTGCCTGTACATCCCAGGGTTTGTGGTTTGTAGACGAGCTGATCGTGCATCTGAGGCAAACAGTAGAATCCACTTCCTGTCTGATAACTCACCTCATGATCTGTTTCACTATGCTGTGACGATCCACACTGGTCCCTGCTCTGCAGCTCATATGAGCGCAAAGGTAAAATGTTTTTTTTTTTTAAAGCAATTTAGTTGATATCATATGGTATTGTTTGTGTCACTACACAAAACTCAACACAATCTTATGACCTTATTTCTCACAGTTTAATACAACGTTATATTTATTTTTACTGGGAGTGCTTACAGCTCATTTCACTGAGTAAAGAGCAGAAATCCACTAAAGGTGGTCCGATTATTGGTGTCATCCCAGATAGCGGACTCTGAGCGTAGAGTCAAGTAGACTGTATCTCCTTTTTCCAGTTGAAGAACAAATCCATTTGACACATTGACATAACCATGATTATCGTTTACATCATAACAATGTGTAATAGACTTGGTCTTATGAAACAGTTTAACACCAAGCACATTTGAAAGGCGTGCATCCCATGCATTGAACCTGAAGTAGTAAACTCCTTTGACGGGGGCCGTGAAGATTCCTGCAACAAAAGGAAAATTTAAGAAGTTTGGTGTGCCTTTTGTGCACTATCTCTATTAAAATGCTTTAACTGTCAATTCAGTCTGAAAGGTGTCATACTTTTATGTAAATATGTTATTTTTACCATAGAAATAGTTACCAAATCTCTTCTGACCTGGTGTTCAGTTTTAACAAACAAAACTAAATGGAACGACAAAGCCTGACAAAACTATGACATCTCTTCACAAGAGCTGAAAAATATCAAATCAAAACCAATATTTGTGTATGAAACAGTTGAGTACCTGTTATGGGATTGTAGGCCTCGCCAATATTTGTGAAGACTTTACCAAACTTAAGTGTCACTTCCGTATTGAAGGGACCAATTTGTCCATTGTCTGTAAGTCCGACAGTGAATGCTACTTTCGGGCGATCTAAATCAATGACAGACACACAAAAGCAAACTTTTGTTAGTATCAGCTCTTTTATCAAATATTTGGTGAACAACTAAGGTCTGAAAAGCTCTAAAATAGTATCAAGCTGCACGCTGAAGCCTTTGATGGTGTCTCAGCATGCTGCCTGAATGGAGATGGATGTGTGAGAAGAGTTTTTATGAATTAGGATGTCTCTCACAGCATGCAATCTTATTATCTTTTAATCTGATCTTTGACTTAATGGTTTATTTTTACTTACCTGCATTTTCCCTCTGAAGCTCCTCCACCGCACTCTCAGTGGAAACCACTCTGGTCTTTAATTCTGTGAACACATTATGGACGTGTAAATGCTGTGCTGTGGACCCATTTAAATGTTTTATTGAACAAAATTCTTACCTGAGTTCTGATTTTCTAATGTGGCTACTTTGTCTTGGAGATCTACGGGATGAAATTAAAAAAGCATCTGTGTGCGGTTTCTCAAATTCACTCTCAGATACAGAAAAGATGATGCTTTCTGACTAGTGACATCTTTTACAGCATTTCCACTTCAGACATGTTTGAAAACATTTCACACCTTTTGTGCAGATAAAACTTGCACATAAAACTGAAGAAATATACTCAAAACTAGTTGCAGCACACCCTGATTTTATTCATTTCATCACTTACTTGTGATGTCTCTCTTCAGTTCTTTCAACTGGTTTTCACTGGCACTCATCTGGACTCTGAGAACTAAAGAGATTGTTTGTTAAAGTCAGTACATTTCCTTGAGGAAAGATACATCAGCCTTTTTAGCTGTGTAAACGTTCTGTAGTGAGTTTCATTAATGACATGAATCACCTGTATTTTCTTGCTCCAGTGCCTCTATCTTTCTGTTGCTGTTCCTGAGTTCCACTTTTTGTTCGATGGCCATATCTCTCAGCTCCCTCAGCTCAGTCCAGATGTGAGAGCTACAGTCAGTCGAGCTGCTGTTCTTGTCAAAGCTTTCTTCCTTCGTCTGAGTAACATTGATCCCATGAGCCCACTTCCAGTCCAGGCAGAGCAGCAGAACCAGGAAACCAACAGAAGTCTTCATTTTGATCATCCCCTCCATACACAGCATGAAGGACTCTGACATGTCTTTCTAAGCGCCTGTCTTTATTTACTCTTGAAGCGATCGATGACCAGCTGCATGAAAGTCAAACAGTTTTCGATAGCAAGGTTAAAAATAACCCAAAACATGCTGGAACATTCAGCTGATTACAGAGTTAACAACAACTAGTTCAACTTTAAAGCTCTCGTGAGGATGTTCTGTTTAAAGAAAGAATGAATTTCTTCTTTTTTTTCAAATTTGATCTTTGTATCTCAGACATGGAGTTAGATCTAGGGCTCATGTCAATGTCTCTAATTTCTCTCCAGGTTTACATCATGCTGAAAGGTGAAAATGGGTTTTCACAGAAAAAAGAAGTACAAGCCCCAGGATTTACCTTGTTTAAACATAACTCTCAAGACACCTTCATATTAGGGTATATTATAAATATTATCTCCCACAAGTTTCAAAAAGTGCCTAAAATCTGTTTTTTACTTGAATCAAAAAGAAAGAATATGTTATGACCCCACAGCTTTTTAACCTCTACTTTAATATTTAATTTCTGACTCTACAGTGCAGCACACAGCCTGGGTGCTTTATGTGGAGTTCACATCTGGCATGACAACTCTGGGCCCTCCCCAACCTGGTACCTCAAACATATCGAGGTTTCTGAAGTAAGTACGTGAAGGTTGCTCTTCTCTCTGTTCTCTGACTTTCACTCTCCCCTTTACAGTTCTTTTTTTTTCTACTTTCGAAACAGCTCAACTGTGGGGATGTCAAAGGGCACACTTGGCTCTTCGTTGGTCAGTGCTGGCTGGCCGTAAATAAAGGCGATGGCCGGGTGGTGAGGACGTTGCAAGTTTGTAATGAGGGACTTGGCTTTGCTGAGGTTCAGCTCTGACTCAAACACATAATATAATTTATCTGAGTTTTTACTGTATCCCATCATCTCTTGCTCATTTCTTTTTTTCATTCTTTTGTTTTGTGAACGTGTTCCTGCAGATGTTGAGTCTGAAACTATCTGAATACCTTGCTGATCACCACTTGTGGATATCCATTTGGAGCTGCCCCTGTCCTAACTCCTTTACACACACTCAGAGGCTCAGCGTTAGCCTGCTGCTCCTGATGGGCTATGCATGTGTGAACACAGTGATTATATCACAAAAGGACGAGCAAGTAAGTAGATAAATCTCTTAAAGTCTGAGATCAATCTGCAGGTTTAGAAAAAAAGTTTATCAAACGTGTGGTTGTTCTTTGCACTGAACAATACAATATTTGCACATCCGTTATTCTAGCATTTCACTTATATCAAAAAGCTACCTGAAGAAATCAAGTTAACTAAAAAGTCTAAATCAATCAAAGGGTTGACACAGGAAATTTTGTTTGATTAAGATAACTTAAACAACAAAACCAATCTTTTGACTTGACGTAAAATTTTAAGGCAGCCCCTTGTATCATAATTTTATGTTGCAACAGCAATTTATATTCAACTGTGTCTTCTTTGTTTGCAGTTGCTGTTTGAAGTGGGCTTCATAAATGTATCAGCTGGTTCCATGACAACAGGAATATTAAGTGTGGTGGCTGTATTGCCAGCAGCAGCATTTATATCATTTCTGTTCAGGCTACGTAAGGTCAGACTGACTGCATCAGCGGTCCAACACACACAATGCAGAAACACTGAGAAGGACTTTTTTGAGGGTGAGTTGCTGCAGAAGTAGGATTTTAGCTTCAACATAGCTTCCAAGAGCTTCTCTATATCCTATCTGTCTCAGAGAGCACCTTTTTTCAGACACATGAATCTTGTAATTAGCCCTGTTTGTTTTTACACAGATGCTCTTTCAGAGACTGATTGTGCATTTGAGTCACATCTTTTCTGGAACAGTCTTCATCAATGGGGACAGGAAGCATGGAGAAACAAATACCAGGTAACACTAGGTCGACCATATCCTAAAAACTTAAAGAGGATCCCCTACCTGGCCTCTTATAAACAAAAATACAAACACGACAGAGTAGCTTTATAACCCATACATTCATTTAAAACACTCCTGTTTCTATTTGAAGTGAAAAATTTCTATTATGTAGACATAAATAATGCATAGAAGCCCATTTCTGCCTTTAGAAAATAAAATGAAAAACTGTCTTTGCTGAGATCTTTTACCCACATGATGCAGAACTTTTGAGGTTAGAAAAATGAGATAAAAGTGAAAATATCCACTTTTTTTCTCAAGATTTTGACCTTTAATCTCTTTGACTTTTCCTTTCATAATTTTTAGTTTATTATCTCAAAATTTAATCTATTCTCTCACAAATTTTACTGGTTTGATCTTAATTTTCTTGTTTCCCTTTTTCTCATAATTTTTACTTTTTAACCTAAATTTGACTTTTTATCTTATAATTTTGATTATCTCATATTTTTGTTTTTCTTTACAAAATGTTGAACTTTTCTACTAAATTTTGAATTTTTATTCCAGAAATTTTGACTTTTATCTCACAGCTTTGTGTTTTTTCATCTCAAATTTTTGATTTTTTTTTTATATACTTTACATTTCTCAATTTTACTTTTTAACTTGCAGAAATAGGCTTCCATAACAAAACACCATCACATGCTTGAGTAAATAAAATAATATTCTTTTATTGATAGTGCCAGTATCTCAGCACAGCACTTATGTTTATAAATATTAATAGCCTGTAGAACAAGCTGAGAATTTTACAAAATCCCCCTTGACATAATTTAACTGCAAAAAAGGAGGACATGTCCTGGTCATCCTGAGGAACTCCAGTGTTATAATTTATCTTCATGTCTTGCTTCTCTCCTGTTCTTTAGGCAGCTTTAACTTTCTCCTGTTTTCCAGGGCACAGACCTGCAGTCGATGTCCTCCACATGTGCTGAAAATAAAATGACAGATAAAGAACCTGCAGTCCGAACAGATGTTCCTGTTCGAAAAGAACACGCTGTGGTTGTTGGTGAAAGCAGCTGGTTTCATGGATCCCAAAAAGCTTCGTTCCCTGGCACAATGGATGAAGCTCAAACTTGCCAAGGGGAGAATAATCTCAAAGGGAAAAAGGAGAAGATATTCTGTCACAGCAGACGTGATGATGCTGAGAGGCCCAAAAAGAGAAGAGTGAGACCAGTATCTGAGTGGAGTCACTACGTGGCCTGGAGCGTGTGTGTGCTCTTGACTCTCTCCTGCCTGGTTCTGTCTGCAGTGCTGGGACTGAGGTCGGTCATACAAAACCCACCAGTCAATGGATCATTGAAAATATGTCATGTTTCATGGTTTTGCCACAGCTGTGTGTCTCAGGCTTAAACTGTCTGTTTGTTTGTTTGTGTTGAAATGTTTCAGGTTCAGCAGTGGGAAGCTCCTGCTTTGGATCCACTCTCTGTTCTTCTCTCTCATATCTTGCATCTTTTTCATCCAGCCAGCCATGGTAAAACTGATCCGAGCCTTTATCAGAGCTTCTGAACTACAAGACAATGACAGTTTGATTCTTGACTCTCAGCACTTTATTAAAAAGATGTTTTTATCTCACAGGTAATCACGGTAGCAGCGATTATCTCATTCTGGTACAGAAAAAGAGCCGACTTTCATCATTTCTCCAGAATAAAAGAATTCAAGGTCACAAAACTGTGGAACAAGGACTGCACAAATCAACAAAAAGATCTGTTTTGTGATTCTGCTCTTTCTCACAGAGAGAAAATCTCGACCCTTGATAAAGTAAACACAGAATCTGCTTCTTGGCTTTTAGTCATTCTGTTATTCTTATCTAATCATAAAGTGTATTATCTCTGACTGACAGCTGCTTGAAACTCGCCGACGTGCTCGCTACCTACTTTATGTTCGCCCACCGAGCCAAGTACAACTAAAGAAAAGCCGTGGAGACAAAAGAAAAAAAAGTCTTCTCTGCAGAACCCTCAGGTATGAATTTCTGAGTGTAAACACCTCTTTAACGCTCAGAGCAGTAAAGAGAATCCTTCTCTCTCCTTGTTTCTTTCAGGGATTTGTGTGTCTGTCTCTCCCTGCTGTTCCTGATACTGTGTATAAATTACAACACTCTGTTCAGTGATCGCAACCACCTCATCAAAGCTGCCAAAAAACACTTAATAAGGTAAGACCTGGATACATATTCTGATCTTTCTTTTTCTGTTGCTCTCTAGAAAACATAATCAAAATTCATGTCCCAACAGAAGTCAAGGAGGTGAATTTATGTCTATACAGAGGCCCGATGACTGGTGGAAGTGGGCACAGACCAGTCTCCTTTCTTTACTGTACAAGAATGAATCAGCTACAACCAAGGTAAGGTACATAATCTCTGCGGAGCTTCACAACCTTTGCATGATTCAATTTTAGAAACTTTATTAACAAATAATTTAGGAATCAGTGTTTTGTGAGCTGTAAAGAACTCAATGGCACAAGGTCAATTGAAACCATTGTCACTGCTCAGTAGCTTGATATTCTCCCACAGACACACGTCGTGATTGGAGAGCCGATCCTGTGGAAGATGGAGGAGTCCAGCTCATTTCACAGCAGTGTAAGCAACTATAAGACTTATTGATACCTGTGCATGGTACAGCCCACTACAAAAGGAAGTTCTTTTTATCATAAGCACCTTTATCAAACTGACTAAAATAGGGATTACAAGGATTTAAAATGTTACATTGCCACTACGGCCTTTAATATGGGGAGGAGGTGGTTGCAGAGATAAGTCCTGAAAGTCTGTTTGTCTATAGTTCCCATGGCACCTTCATGCTGCTCACTGCTGTCATCAAAGGTCGGCGTTTTCCTACTTCTGTCCCTGTTTTCTTCAAAAGGCACAAGTTTGGGTGACTTTCTCCCCCCGTTAGTGTGTAAGGGGTAAAATATTTTTACCATCATTAAGTAATGGAAAGCATTACTATTTTGTTAAAACCTTCCCCAGGCAAGGCTCACATTTCCAAGGAATGTATATGATGTAGAAAGAAGTTCTCAACTCAATTATTCTATTTTTAATGATTCTTTTCTTTTGATTATATGATTTTTTTCTGATTTTAGAGCCTCAATTTTGGGGTCAGTTGATGATTCCTTTTTTTATTATATGTGACTTCATAGATGGAAAAGTTAAAAAAGAGTACTTCACTTTTCCAGGTATTTTTCTACCTCATTTCAATTGGAAGTATTTTTTATCTGCTATTTTGTATCAGGTGAAATAAACCCAGCTTTAGTGATGGTGTAATTATTCTAAGCGATAATGCTCTGGTTAAATGGCTGTGTTTGTCTGTGCACGTCTGATCTCTGCAAGTTCTCCAGCACCCTCCTTCTGTACAAAAACATGATCACCAGATACACACGTTGTTATAAATTGCCAGTAGATGTTTGAGTGCACTTGGTTGGTTGATTGTCTGTCTTCAGCTGTGATAAAATGTAGCAGTAAAAAATAATGGATTGATTGCACTATTGTTAACCATTTCTACCAGTAGAGGGTGCTGTTTATTCAACATGTGCCAAAGCAGCAAGTGCATACTTCTGTGATAAAATGGCAGTAAGAATAAAGAAATGACTGAATTTGGTGCTGTTGTTCTGGCAGTGTTACGTACAACTTTAATCTAAATGTTTCTTTCTTTAACTCAGGTTTCAAGTGGTGCACTTCAATCATTACTACTTGGCAGAAAAACATCCACTCTCTTACACTCCAGTGTCATACCTCCAAGGACATGTGGTCAGCTGGGCTGTAACTCTGGACAAGATGCTACCATCAGCTTAGGAAACAGAAAGTGAGAAACTTAAATGATCTCTGATGAGATTATATCCAGACGAACTGAATTCAGTGTCTGTAAAGTCACCCTCACTTTACTTCTCTTTGTCTTTTTGCAGGTCTGATGCTGCATCCAAACTGAAGCTCCTGTACTCAGGTGACTGGCTGAGCAGACAGACAGCTGCAGTGACAGTCCAGTTCACCTTGTTCAGTCCTGCAGCAAATCTGTTCTCTAGTGTGACTTTGCTCGCTCAGCGGAGCCCTGTAGGTGTCCTGATCCCCTCTGTCAGAGTCCAGTCTGTTAGGCTTTATCACAATCCTGCTGTGTGGGACTATGCTGTGATGGCATGTCAGGTAAAAGCTTCTTTTAGCTCTTTGGTCGAGTCTTTGCAGACTCGACAAAGTCTAAACAAAACAGCTTCAATTTGTTTCACAAGAAATGAAATAGAGCAGCACTGCAATGGTTAAGTGTACTTCTTCCTCCCGTCTAGCTTCTCTTCCTCATCTTGTCTTTGATGCAACTCTGGGCTCAAGTGTACTTTGTATGGCAGCAGGGGCTGATGGGAAACTGCCAGACACCTTGCAATTGGCTGGAAGTGAGTCCCCCATGCATGGAAATCGCACACATGCATCAAATTTAATTTCTTACACAAGAAAAGATAAATGACTATCCTTTACCAAGCTTCAACATGAATTAAACTGATAGATTCAAACACATGACCTCTGTTAGACAACAGCACAAATAAGTTCACACTGACCTCTCTGAGAGCGCAGAGTGACCTTTGCTTCTCTAACTGACAGAACTGTGAAGTTATTCACACAGAAAAATGCATCACACTCTGACTGCACTGAACCTGCTCATGTGTCTATGCTGCAGAATTACACCACTTTTTCTCACTCCTTCACTTTTTTTCTACAGTTCAGTTTGCTGACGGTAACCCTGGTGTATTACACTCACTACATCTATCACTCTGTGATTTTCTTGGACGTTGTGGAGCAGCTTGAGAGACATGACCATAGAGGACATGTTGATGTCAGCTTCCTGGCTGATTGGGAACAAGTAAGAGAAAGAACACATGATGAAATAAGGAAGATAAGATAGGATCACTTTTGCTGTACTTCTTCAAACTTATTCAGTACTTTCAAACTCAAAGAGCTTCAGAGATTCTTGGCTGTATTTTATTGGCAGAATATTATCAAACCACAAGATTTTACTCAATGATTTGGGTAAAATGGTTTAAAAGAAGTCACAGATGAAAAAGGAAAACTTGTTTTGAGGTTGAAGCGTTAGTGTTGTTATAATGTGATCATGCACAGTGATAAAACTGTCTTTCTGTTCCCACAGTATATTCACAGTCTGTGTGGAGCTCTGCTCTTCCTCCTCAGCATCAAGTGTGTGAGTGTGTTGGGGAGGATCAGGATGTTTGCCATCTCTACTTCACTCCTCAGTCACACAGTTTCCAGACTCTTCTGGCCAATGGTAGACGAAAAAATTGAGCAGCAACATTCACAGTTACCAGAAAATACAGTTATTGCAAACATTAAACTTGTTCATTTATGTCTGTGTTTTAAGATAATCCAATAAATCACTGGAAATTGTGATACAACTATTAATAACAGTCTAATAACCATGATAAATAGATGGCCCTTAGCCTGATGGATACAAACCTACTTTGTGTATTTTACAAAAAGTAACTTTCAAAGACTTCTTTGTATAATTATAAGTCACTCAAAGGTCAGGAAGTTATTGAATTAAATTGAGCATTTGGCTCGGACAGAAAGGGTGAAAACTGTTTCCCATTTTCTCACAGGTTTCAGGTCTTGTCCTGATGTTGGCGCTGTCTTGTGTTGTGAATCTCACAAAAACCTCTTGGGTCTTCAGTTTACTTTCCCGCTCACTTCACCCTCTGGTCTGTCATAACTGGGGTCACAGGGCCTTAAAGAGCCTCCTCCTCACCAAGTGTGATCTTCTTTACCGAGGACTCCTCAAACTGTCATCCATCATGTGGACAGCAATGGTACAAACATAAGCACAAAAATGAACTTCCTTCTTTACAAAAATCTCTACATAACTTACTATACATCTGACACACTTTATTGGTTTTACAGGCTGTAGGTGTTGTGTCGTCTTTGGTTAGGCGTGCCAAAGCATCCCGAAACAGAAGGAATGTTGTCACTGTGACAGAACTAACCAAACATGTCAGACAGAAAGTTTTTGAGTTCAATGAGCACCCATGTAAAAGTGCATGGATTGAAAATGAAGCAGAGAGAAGGGTAAGAACAAACAGTACAGCCAAACTTTCATTGGACAGACGATTAGTCACTGGGTTACATGTGAAATATAAACACTAGTGTGATTAATTTGGTGTGAACAGTCACAGAGACATCTCTACCTTGTTTATTTTTCAGACTTACCACCTTGAAGAATTTGAAAGTTTATTGGATGAACTATTGTTTAAACTCAACGTCCATTCAGACAGCCTGCACCACATGCTGCCACCAAAAGCTCATTGTTACAGAGATGACAGTCCTGATGCCTCACTCTTAACGGAGCAGCTCAGTACAGACACACAGGTACATTCTCTTCATTTCATCATCTTAAAAAAAAGATACAAATTTCTCTTACACATTTATGAAAAGAAAAAGGGTCCAAAAATAATGGAGAGGTATACACTGTGTGACACTGGTGATCTGTTGCAGGGTTTTTCCCAGCTGACAGAAGAGGCAAAGGCTAATGATCACATAGATGGCTATGTGGGGACTCAACCTTCATCTCACCTGCTCAGGTATTTGGCTTTATGATATTAAAGCACATTATGAAATTGTTAGAATAAAATGCAGAGCCTAAATGGATTTACAAGCCACAATTATGAAGCCAACAGGACCTGAACCCAAAAGCTGACACAGGAGTTATACAAAATAAAGGTTTAAAAGGAAAAGGAAATACCTAGATGTTTCCACCTGGCTATAGAGACAAAACAGAGCAGTTTTCCAATGCAAAACAGTCAGTATCAGTATTTGCAAGTTGCTCAGAAGTGTTGTTTTTCTTTTTTGTGGTGATTCATCCATAGGTCTAAGCTTGAACTTGAGGCCCCATCCCTGCAGCATCAGAGAAAAGCTGAGGAAAACTGCACAGAGTCTGAGTCTCATATCAAAGTTTGGACTACAGAGACATTGAACCAGTATGACCAGAGGACTACCAAAGAGGACAGCTGCTGGTTTAACAATGTTCAGGCCACACATACAGAGGTGGTGGTGGAAGTTCTGGTCCATGACGAGCCTGGAAGTCTACTGTCAGATTAGAGTTTAACTCTGTTTATACTGTCTAATATATTATTATTTACTACATTTGTGTTGCTTGCTTAACTTTGATCAAACACTTTAAAGAAGTCTCCAAAGAATACTCTGTAATCAAAAAGTATGACACTGATGTGAAATGTGTTTACCCATCTTTTCATAGAGAGACACAGACACAGAGAGATGGAGACAGAGAGATACAGACGGACACAAAGACAGAGATACAAGCAGAAGGATAGAGACAGAGATATGGAGACAGAGGGAAACAGACAGAGAGAGACACAGACGCAGACACAGAGGGAAAAAACATGGTTAATATTAACTCTAATGATATTATTGTGACTTGGATGAAGAGCAGAACCTTACACAGACATCCAGGTAATTATTCCAAAGAGTTAATATACTTTGTTTCCAACTGTATCAGCTGCCAAATGTTTGACCTAGTGTTCTTTTTATGCCGTAAAGACAGATGCGTCATCACATTAATTCGGAAGAAGTGGTGATATGGTGTCATTTTACACAGTGATCCTTCAACTATGTTATCTTGTTACGTTTCTGTCATAATAAAACACAACACACACAAGATAAGTATCCAATAACATCCTCCAACGTCGAGTTGAGTGGCGGGCTGTGATTGGAGGACAGCCGATGATGAGGACCAATCAGAACGTGGCAAGTCAGACAAGTTGCAGACGGAAGAGGCGGCGTGCATGTTTCAGAGGAGATTAGTTTGTATGAATCTGCAAGTCAAAGACGACTACAGACACACGTCAGTATTGATCCGGGCGGCGTGTCTTTGCAGCCGGGAACATTTAGATGACAGTCATCAGTGTTAGTAACAAAGTTAATTAGCCAGATAGTTGTTAAAGCAGGTCGTGATCAGTGGGCCGCTTCATCTTTGGGACAATGAGGAAAATTGCTCTGCTGCTGGTTCTGCTGCTCGGCGTTGCACATTTTGTAACTGTCAGCAGATGCGAGGATGGTGAGTTTGAACTTTTCAGCTTCATTTGGCGTCACTTATAACTAAACAAGCCATTCAAGTGAAGTTATAAGGCAGTTTGTGCATGCTCTCTTATAGTTAGAGCTGCTTGTGCTATCTGTTAGCATGCTAGCAGGTCCACTGATGTAAACAGTGGTAAGTGTCAAACAAGAGGCTAACTAGCAGAGCGTGCACTTTAAAAATATAAAAATTAGATACTACACACCGTTACTGTTCGTGTCTTTTTCTATTTATCTGCATGTTTGACGCCAACTCTAAATTCTTGTTATGCGTTTTTTCTGTGGGAGTGATTCGGGCTGATTTTGAATAAGAAAAACACATGCATGTGGAAAAAAAGTAGGATTTTTGTTTAAAAAATTGCAAAAGTTATTCTGTTTGCATATACAAATACATCTGAAAAATTAGAATATCATTAAAAAGTTAAATATTTTAGTCAGTCATTTTAGGAAAGGAAAGACCCAGTTGCAATATAGAATCATTATACATGGAGTGAATTATTTCAAGCCTTTATTTCCTGAAACGTTTATGATTATGGATTAAAAAAGGGATGTTTGAAACAGAAATGTCAGGCCTCTGAAAACTTTTTTTTACTTTCTGTCCATTTCCCAAATTTTCTCCCAATCTTCTGCCCCTTCTACACCAATTTTTGCTACTCTTTGATCATTTTTTCTACTGTAAACTTATCTTTTTGCTACTTCTTGCTGTTTTTGCCACTTTTCCATCACTTACATTGTTGCTCTTGCAAAGATAGTTTTCAAAAATGTGGCTCTTTGGTCGAGCAGGGTTGAATAACCTATTTACATTTGCATTTACAGAAATAGTACACTGCCTGTGATTAGAGTATTGCAGCAGGCCATATTGCAGTTTGATCTGATTTGCAATTAATTTCCCAGCTCTAGGCTAATCTAATGTTTGTTTCTTGTTGCAGAGGTTGCAGAGGAAAAAGTGGAGACTGATGATGATGTGGACAGTGATGATGAGGACGATGATGATGATGACACTGAAGTAAAAGAGGAGAACGGGGTGTTGGTCCTGACAGACAGCAACTTTGACACTTTCATGGAGGGCAAAGACACCGTTTTGATAGAGTTTTATGCCCCATGGTACTTAATCTTTCACTTTTCCTTTCTTAACAAAGATTCTACAGGACGTCTCACACTTAGCGCTTCTTTTACTCCTGCACTCTTTCTTTGTCCTTAAAGGTGTGGTCACTGTAAACAGTTTGCCCCTGAGTATGAAAAAATTGCTCAGGCTCTGAAGGAGAACGACCCTCCTATACCTGTGGCAAAAGTGGACGCAACTGAAGCAAGCGGCTTGGGGAGTCGCTTCGAAGTGTCTGGTTATCCAACCATCAAGATCCTGAAGAAAGGCGAGCCTATCGATTACGACGGAGAGCGCACACAGGACGGTAGGAACACTTTGATTCCTATATCTTTTCTTCCAAACTTGAAGTCTTCTTTGAAAAGCACTACATGATAATTCCACTGTTTTCTTTTTACAGCTATTGTGGCGAGAGTCAAAGAAGTGTCCCAGCCAGACTGGAAACCACCTCCTGAGGCCACTCTGGTGCTAACCAAGGACAACTTTGATGAGACGGTAAACAACGCAGACATCATCCTGGTAGAGTTCTATGCACCATGGTGAGTTAGAAAACACTGATGCCACTGTTTGTGCTGGTTGTGTTGAATATGACCTGGCTCACTGGCGCCTGTTGTTGCTAAATTGGAGAGTTATTGGGTTGTTTTGATGTTCAGGTGTGGACACTGTAAGCGACTGGCTCCAGAATATGAGAAAGCAGCCAAAGAGCTCAGCCAGCGCTCCCCTCCCATCCCTCTGGCCAAGGTGGACGCCACTGTGGAGGACGAGATCGCATCACGGTTTGGGGTCACGGGTTACCCCACACTGAAAATCTTCAGGAAAGGAAAGATGTTTGACTACAACGGGCCCAGGGAGAAATATGGTAAGCCACTCACTGTGGATCAGAACCTTTTCAGGTCTGTCTTCAGTCTTTTGTCCATTGCTGATGATCCACCTTTCTTTTTTGTGCTTCTTTAGGGATTGTTGAGCACATGAGCGAGCAGGCCGGGCCCCCGTCCAAGCAGGTGCAGGCACCAAAACAGGTTCAGGAGTTAATCAAGGATGGAGACGATGCTGTGATTGTTGGCGTGTTCTCTGGTGAAGAGGATGCAGCCTACGAGATCTTCATTGAGGCTTGTGAGTAGAACAGACTGCAGAGAAACAAACCGATTAGTAGGGACTTAGCCTGTGATCGGTTTTTAAATTCCTTGTTGCTGTCTTTCTACCTGCCAGGTAACGCCTTGAGGGAAGACTTCACTTTCCGTCACACATTCAGCTCCGATGTGGCGAAGCTGCTGAACGCTGCACCTGGTCAGGTTGTCATTGTTCAGCCGGAGAGGTTCCGCTCCAAGTTCGAGCCATCTTCACGCACAATCACAGTGAAGGTACTGTCTGTTTTATCAGTTCAGGTTTCTAATTGGTTGTGTCCAAAATTGAAAATTTTCCTTCAACCAGAAACACTTGAATTTTTTTTAGATATTTTCTAGTGTTTAAAAAATAGCTGCTGACATGTTGCTTATTTTCCTGATCGTGTTTCAGACATGCTCTTCGTGGCTTGTTAGCATAAGTGTGTGTGCTGGAGTCTACAGTTCGAGTGACTGTTCCTATGCCTGTAGTATTAAAATTTGTTTAGGGTGTGTCCACTAAACAAATGAAACTGTCGGTACAACGTACAAGCTTGAGTAAAGCAGTAAAGAGTTTTCAACAAGAAACTACTCTCAACACTTAGTTGAAGGCTGTGACTTTTCTGGAGATAAGTTGGTGTATTAACACTTCAGCTCACCTGGCCATATGCAAACATTTTACAGGGAGGTTTTCAGGTAAAAGTCCTGGCATGAGAAAGGAATGACAAATCCATCAAGATTTTTTTTCTAGGGCTGTGCAATGAATTGCAAATGAGATTAATTCACGATATGACCTGCTGCAGCATTCTAATCACAGACAGAGCAATTTTTCTGTAACTTAATACGTGTCCAAAAACCAGATAATATTTGGCAGTTGATATTTTATGCTCTTCACCAGTGTTTCTCAACCAAAGAGTCAAACTGTTGAAAAACTATCTTTGCAAGAGAAACAATCCAAGTGGTGAAAATTGACAAAAACTGCTTGAAGTAGCAATCAAAGTAAGATTCATTAGGAAGAAATTGTCAAAATAAGAAAAATGAGTGAAAAGTGGAAAAATTGGGAGAAAACTCAGTGAGAAAATATTAAATTTTATAGATCTTATGTAACATTCTAATTTTCAGAGATACTGAATTTTAGGTTTTTATCATCTGTTAACCATAATCATCAACGTTTCAAGAAGTAAAGGCTTGAAATAATTCACAATTCATAATTGAATAACGAGTGTATACAATATCTGAGTGAAAACTTTCTGAAATGAGTGAAAAAAAATGTAAATAGCTTTTTCATGATAAATTAATTTTTTAGATGTACCTATCTATGCAACAGTTTCTTTTGTGTGTTTTTTTTCTCTATTACAACAACCCTACTTTTCTCCCTCATAAACACGTTTTCTTATTCAAGAGAGAATAGTAAAAGATACTATTCCCTTCAATATAGCAAGTGATATCAGCAACACACAAGACGGGGAGGTAAAAATACTCGCACATGAATCTCAATTGCAGTATAGGAAAAAAATAATGTCACCTGGGTTTTTTCTGCAAACTGTTCAGCCCTGTTTTTTCCCTGCACATGCAGCTTGTTTTGAATAACTTGAGTGGTTTCAAAGTTGAATACATTTATGAAAGAGGCTTCTGAGCATGAAACTGAATGCCTCATGACCATTTCTGCCAAGTATCAGTTTAAGGTTCAAGTGATGCATTAGTCTTTACAAAAAGACACAAATAAACATTAGTCTCATGTCACTAACAGGATTCTACAGCCGTATCAGAGGTGCAGGACTTCTTCAAAAAGCATGTGATCCCTCTGGTGGGCCACAGGAAACCAAGCAATGATGCCAAGCGCTACACAGAGCGCCCCCTGGTGGTTATTTATTATGGAGTCGACTTCAGTTTTGACTACAGGAAAGGTGAGTTTCATTCTTTCTTGAAATTAGACCTGGAATCTAAACAGTGAGCAAACCAGTTTTGACATCAGCAGCTCTGACATTAGCACTGCCTTTGGAAACATCACTCATCTTTGTCTTTTCTTTGTAGCCACACAGTTCTGGAGGTCCAAAGTCCTCGCTGTGGCAAAGGACTTCCCAGAGTACACATTTGCCATTGCTGATGAAGAAGACTACGCAGAGGAGCTGAAGGGTCTGGGCCTGAGTGAGAGCGGAGAGGAGGTGAATGTAGGAATTCAGGCGGAGGGAGGCAAAAAATATGCCATGGAACCTGAGGAGTTTGACTCTGAAGTGCTGAGAGACTTTGTTCTGGCTTTCAAGAAAGGTATGTGTTATTGCTTCTTCCTGCCAGTGCTTGAATAAAATGTGCTTCAGCTGATATAGTAGAAACAATCATGTAAAGTGATGTGACATGATGAACAATATCAGCTAGTGTTTGGAAAAACCCTGAAATTTGTGTGAACTTTTGTACTGATGTTCTCTTGTCCACAGGGAAACTGAAGCCCATCATCAAGTCTCAGCCTGCACCAAAGAACAATAAAGGACCAGTGAAGGTTGTTGTTGGAAAAACCTTTGAGGACATCGTCATGGATACCAAGAAAGATGTCCTTATTGAGTTTTATGCTCCCTGGTGTGGCCACTGCAAAAAACTGGAGCCTGACTATGTGGCTCTGGGCAAAAAGTATAAGGGAGAGAAGAATCTGGTGATCGCCAAGATGGACGCCACAGCCAACGACGTGCCTAACGACAGCTACAAAGTGGAAGGTTTCCCCACAATATACTTTGCAGCAAGCGACAGCAAGCAGAGTCCAATCAAGTTCGAAGGTGGGGACAGAACAGTTGATGGCTTCAGCAAGTTTATTGAAAAGCACGCCACAAAGCTGTCACAGAAGAGAGACGAGCTTTGAGAATATTGCTCTCTATGAGAAGCTAAGAACTCTTTTCTCAGAGGACAGAGGAAGACTCTGTGAAGGTGAAGGGAACCAAGGGGAGTTAAAGGAAGTTACTGTGATGATTAATTTCCAATCATCGTTTTTAGTTTCTGTTCATTCCAAGAGATTCAGCTTTCTTCAGTTTCTAAAAGCATGTAAGCAAAGTCGGAGATTCTTTTTAAATAAAACTCAAAATGATGGTAGCTTTGTGCACCAACACTCTAATGTGACTCTGTTTCTGTCTGACAAACAAAAAAGGTTCAGTTCTATATCAGGAGTCTTCAACTTTTTTCAAACCAAGGACCCCCTTCTATAAATATAAAATGATCATTTATTTTAAACCGGGCCCAATAAACCATCCTTGACCTTGTGCATTTAGCATTAAGCTATTCTGAGGAATCTAACAGAGCCACCATGAAACATGATGCAGCCATGTGATTGGCAGAGAAGCAACAGAGGCGGGTCCTCTGTCTTGAGTTGCCAGGAGTGAATGCTGAGAGAAGCAGCTTTAGAGAGCTGCTGTGTTGCTGCATGTGTTGGTTTCTGACTGAGGGATAAAATCTTTGGTCTCTGTGTATCCACTAATGTGTTCAAAGACAATAAGGAGCAAAAAAAATATTTGGAAACCCATATTTGAATATAAATGTCTTAACCTGAATTGTCACAGACCCCTGCAGTACCTTCATAGACCCCTTAGGGGCTGCGGACCTCCTGTTGAAGGTCTCTGTTCTGAATACACCACAGAGAAGAGGTTTGTTAGAAATTCAAGTGTTTAATCTCAGATAACAGTTGTGTAACACTAATGCATTTTAGATTAATCATTCAACATCTAGTTTGGCTGTTTTTAGTCATGGCAGGAGAGAGACGCCTCTGCAGCAGCACCTGTGGATCTATCATCTCTACATCTATAAAACCTTGAACATTACAAACTTGGCCTGATAATACTTTGGGAAAGTGCATCATTGACTAAAGTTTATCGTAGCTTCATATTCTGTATGTACACGAGTCAGAAATCTGCTTAGCTCTCATTAACTGTTGAAAGCAGTAAATACCCTCGACTGATTTTAAACCAATCTATTGTGAATACAGTCCTATGAAGAGAGGAGATACTGCAGGGACTGTTGTGTCCATATCATCGAGGCACTTCGAGAAGCTACAGGCACTGATTGAGATGATTCTTGAGATGTTGTTGTAGTAGAGATATAGCGTTGTTAGGAAAACTCTTTTGTGAACCGCTGGTGGAAGTCACTGATTTTCTGCAGGACGACTTTCAGCTTCTCTGTAGGGGGGAGGATGGTCATCCTGTACAGGAGATATGTAACAGTAAAAGAAATGTTTGATCAGAAGTGAGACTTTGATGCTTCTATGGGCTGATTCTTATCAATAATGACTTATGGAGAGTTAGTTCAATGCCAGGACTTTTATAAGATGCTGGTTTTGTCTCTAACCTGAAGTGGAAAGTTCCCTCTCTCTGGCCAAAGCCGCTTCCTGGCACCAAGCAGATTCCGTCCTCCTCCAGCAGCCTCATACAGTAATACATGTCTGGAACTAAGCCCTCCGCCTGTGGATTCACACATACACACACACACACATTTATATCAACAACATAATTCAACAGTCATGTGTATCAATGAGGATGTATTTGTGTGATCAGACCTTCGCTTTGTCGATGGCCTTCTGAGAGAGGGTGATTCGGGGGAAGGTGTACATAGCTCCCTGTACAGGGTTACAGGTGATTCCAGGTACTGTGTTGAATATCTGCTCAGTTAGAGCGGCCTTTTCTGCTAATGCTGCTAAAACTGCTGTCCGTTCCTGAAAAAAAGGGCATAGGGGGAGCTGTCAGGGGTGAACAGTCACATGAATTCAAACCCAGGAAGAACAAACAAGATATTTAATTGTTGTTCCATTTAGAATTCCACTGCTGGGTAATGTCACAAATGAGAAACTGGAGGCAAAATTAGGGGAAAATGCTTCTTCACTTATCCTTTTATACATGATTTATAAAAAGATTTGTCATTTCTCCTCCCAGATGCAGATGGTTTATCAACATATATCGTGTACAATTCACATTATATACCTCATATAATGTGGGAAAAGACAACTTGAGACCTGCCCGATTAGTTGCCTGAACTGATCCCTTCAGATGGTTGTCACTTCGCCCCCTTGTGGACAATAGAGGTATCATAATACATTTCAGACCACATTCCTTTACTGAGCTTGTAGGGGGTTAATCAGATCCACCATCAGTGAGCCAGCAGACTTTCTGTCAGAGCAGGAGTGTCAAACTCAAACACACAGTGGGCCAAAATTTAAAACTTGGGTTAGGCCAACATTGATAAAGAAAGAAAAAAATGTGTCCCCAGATCTAACAATGAGCCTTTTCAAATGGCCCCAAACAAGCTTTGCTTAAACTCTGAATATGCAATGGACAAAGCTTAATACTAATATAACTTAATACAGCACACATGCAATTCTAAATTAAAAAGAAATGCATCAATGTAATTAGTTTCTTGAATAAAATTGAAATAAAAATTGTATACCTCTTGTTTTCTGCCTTTGGATACAAATTTAAACAGTAATCTTTTTCCAGATGCTAATAATGCATTTAAAAATAGTCTAACAATAATAACCCAACTAACAAATAATAGCATACAAGACAAATAGGTCTGTCTTACTTATGAAAAGAAGTATTCTCACTCCCACCTGAAGAGAAAGTTCCTGTTTTCTCTCTTTCTTTTTGTCATTTATGGGTAGCCAGGTGCCAGCTCTAGAAGTCATCTTGCCTTATGGGCCAAATATAGTCACACTGCAGGCCAAATTTGGCTGACAGGCCAGTTTGACACCAATGTGTTAGACATTGTTAGACCACTAACTCTTTGTGGTTTTGGGTGGCAAACTTTGTGCCTCGTCTTCACGGAATTGTGCAAACGAGTGGTAACGTGTTGGTAGAGGGTGAAACCCAGCCTACAACACAACAATCTTTCTTCCTTCATCCGGGTATAAGATGTCTCGACAAAAGATCTCTTCATTAAGGTGTGAGACGGGATTTTTTTTTTTATTTAGGTCACTGGGCTAAACATCTTTGAAGTTTGCACATTGTCATTACCTGTAATCACAACCTGTCCAGCCAGTTCTACAGAGAAACAATGCCTCCACGTAACAGTTAACCAGCCAGACACAGGCTTTCAGCACAATAGCTGCTTGGATGTTCTAATGCAACATGCTAATTTCTGTTCTACTTTTGGGCAGGTGTTCAAACATCCCAGTTAATAAAGATGTTCTCATAGAAATCACCAAACAGTCACTGCCCTGCATTCAAAGCTGATTATTCCAAAGTACCATGTGAGGACTTGAGCAGGCTCAGTGTTGTTATACAAGCAGTATTTACACAAGTAAATTCTGTTTGCTTACACTAGAGTACAACCAGGATGTGTATCAGCTGGTGTGTGTTTACAGACCTTCATGAATGTGGTGTAGGAGGGCTCATCAGGCTGAGGTGGGTTCACCACCAGGTCCAGAAGAGCCTGACCGGGCACAGGGGGGCACAGACGCACCGACACCAGTTTGGTGAGCTGAGCCTTCACCTCAGGGTCCAAGTTAATGATCTCCATGTACCCGCCTCGAAATCCACACCTGACAGAGCAAACAGAGGAGGAGTCAAGCATGAAAACTCACCCTTGATACAGGTGAGGTGCTTCATCACAGGAGAGGACGTATGTTTAGTTACTCACTCTCCCATGTAGCACTTGGAGGTGGAGTGGAAGGAGGCCATCTCCACCGTGCTGGAGTACTCTGGTCCCATCTCGAACAAAACTTTCTTAAAAGAGTGAAACTTACAGCCCTCTGCGTACACATTATCCTGATAGACCTGAAAAAGAAAAAAAAACTTTTTAACAAAACAGAAGCAATAGCTACAAAACAAAGTGAATTAATATTTCCAATCTATAAAAGCTAACTAGTAAAATGTTATTTCCTTGCAGCAAATGCGTTGAAATGCTGATGCTGAATGAGCGAAATGAGACAATGTGAAAAAAATTTGCTAAAGTTACTGTAACAAAGCTGAGAATGTTGAAACAAAAATTGCTAAAACAAGCGATACAAAGCTGAACATAACTAAAGGGAACACAAACATGGCTGCACAAAGCCTGATGATGTGGGGGGCAGTCAAACTGAAAGCAGAAGGTTTTGGTGGTTCACCTCATCAGCCATGAGGAAGAGGTTCTCCTCTTTGGCAAATCGTATCACGTCTTCAATGCACTGTCTGCTCTGGACCTGACCTGCCACACATAAAGATGAAGCTATTAGCGCACAAACACACTGACAAAGCCAAACAATGCCACAGAGTTGTGCTGGGTCACATACCAGTGGGGTTTCCAGGGTTGATGATGCAGAGGACTCGAGGGTTGCAGTGCTGCCTGGCTTCATTGAGAGATCTCCTGAGCTCAGCAACATCCAGACTCCAGCACTTATCCTCATCCAGGTAGTAACTGACCTGCACTGCTCCCAGGTCAGCAACAGCCGCAGAATACAGAGGGTACTGTGGGATGGAGATCATCACCCCTGTACGATCACGACCCTCGCCGCGCACCAGCAACTTTAGCATGGTCTGAGATTAGACAGAGGAGAGAGAGGAAGGACAGAGAAAAGAGGAGGGGTAAAGATAAGAGTTAAGATCATGTGAGTTTAAAAAATGAATGAACTTTAGAACTAACAGATTAATTTCAGCCCGCACTTTAGCCTCTAGCTTGTTTTTTAGCCTTGAGCCCATGCTTTATAATTCTCTCATTTAGCTTTGCTCTTCTGTCCCTTTTCTGTCAGGCAGCCAAGTTCCAGTGTCTACTATTATTACTAATGAATTCACAGAAACCGTTTCCAGCAGAGAAAAACATAGATCTCTCATCTTACAACTGAGACTTTGACTTGCCGTAAATCAATCTGGTCCAGTCCAACCTGGTCAGGAAGGTAAGAAATAGCTTTGAAAATCTATTTTAAAACTAATAACCTCATTGTAAGATGTGGATTGCAATAAGACATATGTCTAGATATCAGACTTTTTCAAGATAACTCATTAAATCTTCACAGTCCCTTTAACATGAAACACATTCATCTCACAATTGCAGAAAAATATCTCATTTCAAAGTACTAAAAGTAAGACATGAACACTTTTTTAGATTTCAGACAGCGTAATACTGAAGGTTTTGGACTCTGGAAAAATTGTGCACTTTCTGTACGTTCTAAATTTGAAAAAAAAAAAAAGTATCAAATCTGTTTCAGCTTTGCATCGCTGGACTAAATGATCACCTCAAAAAGTAACAATGATCTCAAACTAGATAACAACCACAAATGAGCCCTGTGTGGAAACATAAGTAGCATGAGAAATTACAATCTCAATGGATGAAATGACAAGGAAAAAATGGCATATTAAAAGGCCTAACTGAGGTGGTTTAATGACCAAATTTAGACCACAAGCCTATGGCTGAGTTGGCAGAAAACCAGAATAGCTGTTATGTTAATATTTAAGACAGATAAACTACAACCAATCTGGCAAGTGACTTTCTGGAGGTATAATGTGAAAGGTGCTCACTGAGTGCAGAATGGGTGGCTTTTTTAAACAGCTTGATCGGGCCAAAAATGTCACGCGTCAACATCTGATATCACGTAGTGCGGTAGTCAAGTTTATCTTAAGGTTATTCAGTAGCCTGATTAGGTTACATAAAACAGGAGAAAGCTGTTCTCACAGTCACAAAGGTCTCTGGGTGGAGTCAAGTTTCGCCTGTTCAAAGTACAGCTAAGTGTATAATTAACAGGAAAAAAGATTCACCAGACAAAAAAAACTGAAAGTAGGTCATGTGTGATGATTTTATGAGAAATATAAACTCATTAAGCGGTTTATGGATGCCTGTACTCATCTGGAGACGATAAAGTAGAGATCATACCACGATGGCATCACTGGCTCCGGTGGAGAGATAGATGTTGTCAGGATTGGAGGGGATCCCACCGTCCCTCTTCTCGATGTAGCGTGCCACATCCTGACGAACACACTCGATGCCCTGGCTCGCACTGTAGGCCCCTTTAACGCACAGGAGTGGACTTTGATTCAAACAGAGCCAGCTGCATCGATTACTTGATGTGCCGTTTAGATAGTGTTCTAACTGTCCAGATCAATTATTTATGAGCAGACAAATGGAGGCGGATGGTTGTGACGTGTGTGTGTGTGTGTTTTAGAAAGGCAGGATGTGACTGTGGTTGGTGGAGAGAGGAGGAGTTTTCTGACCTATGCTGTGGCCTCCACATGCTCCAAGAATTCGGCGTGCTCTTTGCTTGGCGTCGTCTGGAAACTTGTTGTCTTCCAAGAGTTCAGGGTAAGCACACAGAGCCAAGACCTGAGAGAGGAGAAGAGGAGACAGACGATAAGAAACAAACGCAATTCAGCATGTTTAAAACATGAATGCACACCAGGAGTAGTAAAATCTCCTGAAGCTAATATGCAAATGATGGTACTACCTGTCTTAGAAATGTGATTGGTTTCTGTCCCATAGCATGGGCGTCGCCTATGTTGGCTTTGATGACTTCTGTGAAGGGTTTCTTGACGCCCTGGAAAGATAAAGATTTAGAGGCTGTGAGACGTGGAGGAATCTGGGGCAAACATTGCTGAGCAGGACGCTTGGTACATGTTGAGACAGCTCTGCAGTAAACAACGTGCTCATACACGCAAGCAGGAAATAGTGTAGAGGAGATTTAAGGGTGAAGATTGACACAAAACTTAAGGACGTTTGGTCGAAAGATAGACTGATTTGGAATTTTTTGGGCTGATGCCGATGCCCATTTGTTTCACCCCCCCCTTAGCCGATGACTGATACAGGCTGCAGATCTTGTAGTGAATGCGATGATGATGCTGACACAATATATTGTGTGGTTTTACTAGAAATCAAACAGGAGGTGGAGATGTGTCGTCTATCTTTATGAAATTACTGAAAATCTTTTGGAGGATCCAGTAAGATTTGAAACCCCTACAGGGAATGTGAATGAATGACAGCATCACACCTCTGTTTTCATCCGTTGCTACCTGATGGCTCAGTGTACACATCAGAGCAGAGACACTTGTATTCATCTCACACATGCAGCCCCTCTCATTAGCAGCCTTTTGTTCCACAAAGACCCCGGTTGGCACTGAGTCTGTTTTGGCTTGCAGGAAGCGCTGGCCGGTTTGAGCAGGGATGACGCTGCTACTGCTGGGCCACACAGCAACACAAACCCCCCTCTGTTTCTGGCTGTGGAGGAGAATCACTGGCTTAATCCAATCGCATGATGCGCACTCTTTCTTGTTTCTGTCCTCATCAAAATTATTCACTCACTTTTCATCTTCAAACTCCTTCATCTTTGTTTCTGTGATCTAATTGGACCTCTGGTTTGGCGCCTGTTGGTCTGTTATTTGATAAGATGATGTCATAATAGAAGCAACGTCACGCAAGGGGAAGAAGGAAGATACATTATAAATACCAGGATGTTTGGTTTTTCTTTGGTCTTTTTTGTTCTTGTGTGAAAATAATGGCATAAAGCTTCAAATGCTACATTTTCTGCATTAAAGTTTTGGATTCAACCTACTTTTCAACTTATTTTAGACAAGCATTTTGAACAGCACCACTGATTTAGATTACAAAGTACTATTTTCATCAATTTCAAGAGAAATAAAACACTCATTTTGAATTCAAATAAAAGTGTGGAGCACAATCCTTGTTAACTTCAGAAAATAAATAAACAAAAAATAACTTAATTGTTTTATAACCCAAATATCAAATCCAGAAAGACAGATTTGAGAAGACCTTTGAAAAAACTTAGAACCCTATTTTGTCATATGTAAAATCCAAAGAATGCCATCTTTATCTGGACTGAGAACTGAATGTGATAAATCCTGCAATATTGTTCTTATTTTTGTTATTACCAACTTCTTTATTGATTTATTTAAGAGGATTTGTGCCGGGGAAGGGGTACAGGGCTGGATGTGAGGTTTGTTTCTTTCTTTACTTATTTGTTTGAGCGAATTTGTTTGTCTTGTTCTTTTTTTTGTCACAATAAATAACACACATGCACTGATATTGTTGAATAGAACTTTAGTCAACTTGTAAAAGCAATTACAAAGACTCAAAAATAAACAACAAATATAACACAGCTATCTACCAGTTGTGTGTCCCACTAACAGAACACAGCAGAAACTTAAAAGTTTGACTTGATCCCAAAAAGCAATAAAGTTTTAGATTGCTGCTTTATTAAAAAAGATTAAAGTAACTTTTTTAGTCCACTGTTGTTTGCTCTTAAGGAAATGTGACATGACTTGCCATTCTGTTAGGAAGATCCTTGACATGATTGAGAGAGAAAGATTTCTCTTCAGTTAAAGTAATTATAATTTAATCAATTACAATTTTTCTGAATGTGGTTGCATAGCAGTGAAAGAGGGTTCAACAAGGTCCCTTTGGTTAAATCAGATATAAGCTGGTTCGAGCTCTCAGTAACTGGATGCAGCGCGTTCCTCTTTTAGTCTTTGCCCCCGAGCAACAAAGACGCTGCTGTTCTCTGAGGAGGAGCGAGAAAGGAGCCACTCGATTCCCCCCCCAGGGCTCAGCGCTGCGCTCTCCTGCTCACTCAGCACCAGGCACTGATTGCACAGGCCGGACCACTGAAGCAGGCAAAGAGACCCAGAGGGGATGATCAGAAAGTGACCTGACAACTGACAGCAAGAAAATTCTAGGTCAGTTTGCATTTACAATGAATTACAACATCAACTCTACAGCATTTTTTTTATTTACAAAACTTTCTTTTAACAGAAGTCAGGGGGATTGGAGTTCAATGGAGTTTAATTGTGATATAAACTAAAACTAACTAAGTTAAGTTGATTTCAGAGTTGTTAAGTTTTGATTCAAGAAAGCGCGTCTTTTGCACTTCTTTCAATATGATAAACTTTTAACCTTCCAGCAGTGATCAGCAGTCACATGACATCAATGGTAATTTAACTGAGTTAAGCTTCAGTCACTGACACCAAATGAGTACTGCTGCTGCTGCTTTGCTCATGTGATCATGTACTTGATGATTTCACACAAGATGTGCAATAAATTGAAAAGAATCCAAACATTAACTTGAATGAGTCATGTTTTGAGAAATAAACATATAAAACAAAAGTTTAATCTCCCTGTGTCACCACTCCATTGTCACAGAAATGCAGAGTCCCCAGCAGCTGTAATCCAAACCTGAATTTGCTCACCGCAGTGCAGACAATGTCATACCAGATGTCTGTGTAAGGATTTATAAGGGTCATCGCCACGCTAGCACACAGCTCCGCAAACACACACTTGCATAAAATCTGCTGAGCCATCGGTAAAAGCGTTCCTGTCACAGATCTGACAGGAAGCAGACCCGCAGATTTCTGGGCAACTGCAGCGACATGAACCCCCCTGACCCCTCAGAGGACTCCTGGATGTCACACTTGGGAATGTTCTCCTTCACATTTTCATTTCCACAGAGTGCTCAGTCTGACAGGTGGAGCTCATCCTGGAGTAGAAAGCTTGATGTTTACTCAGAAAACTAGAAAAGCAACTTATATTGACTTAACACACTTCCAAACTTCCTGTTTACAAAGGTTTATTGACACTTCATTACTAATATCTCCAGGGTTTGGATTTGCCTACACTAAATTAATGAGTGATGCTACAAACCATTCGAGATAAACTGATCCAAACTTTCAGCAAGAGGTTTATTTGTTCTTCTTCCAAAAGGAGAAGAAAACTAGTAGAATACCAAGAACTGGAGCACTTTGTGCAGAACTAGGTCTGTTTGCAATGAAGCTCCTTGCAGAGAAAAGCTCATGACGCTGCCGGGCCTCACAGCTGCAGCTTCGTCCAATGGACTTGCTCCCAAGTGGGGAGGAGGGACGCGGCGTAAACCCAGGGACACAAAAGAGGGCAGAGAATGTACCCTCTCATCTTACATAATAACCCTTCACCATATACACATCCTCCTCTCTGGATCCTGCAGTCACTCCAGGCCAGAGCAGTGTGAATGACATGCACTCCAGCCTGGACCGAGTAGACCCCTGCGGATCATTACAAGTCCTACATGGAGGACATACCTCCAGACAGAGTTGCATTACAGCTTTTAAAAAGACGCCTGCTCAACCTGCTTGCCCTCTCTTAGGAAACCGAGGAGGATCAATATTACGAAAGCAGGATGTAATATGAGTGGTTACATGCAGCATGTAAAAGGCCCAGTGCTGCTGTTGTGCTAGAACTTTTAGAGCTGACCCACTGTCTGAGTGTCTGTCTGAACTCCATCTCAGCCAGTCAGCAAAAAACATGTCAGGAGCAGCATGAACAGAGTGTTTCGTTCACGTAGACCACCTACTTCTCCTTTATGTTTCTTTTTTAATCTTCATGTTCCTTTTTAATCTAATTCTGAAAGAAACAAAGCAGGGATGTGCATTTCTTTTGCCAAACAGAAAAAAAGCCACTTGTATCCCACTGACAGACACTGATATGAAGAGATAAGATATTTTTTGATGCAGAATAGACAAAAGAAAACATGAAAATCTCAGTTCAAAGAAAAAGTGATAAAAGTGTTCTGCTGTTTTCTCAGGTCAAAATCCAGCTGTTAAAGAGGGAAAACATCTGCAGATCATTACATCATCTTGAAATCAGGCCTATTTTTCTGTTTACTACCCACTGACTTTAACCCTTTGAATAAAGAGGGACTCCTACACAAACCATATGTTTCACTTCAAGAAAATGTCGTTTCATAACTGTTTCTGAGCTTGATTCTCACTGGTACACATGCCCTTAGATCATAAATCTTCTTTTTCGTGTTTTCTATGTATTGCCAAACTTTACCCGGGGGCGCGCGTTACCTCTTTCAGCTCTTTCTCTAACTGCACCGCCCGCTGCACGATGGGACCTCGCACCGCGTACTCCACCCGCTTCACGTTGGGGTTCATGGTGTCCAGAGTTAGCACCTTACCCCGGTGCGGGACCCCGTTCACTGCCTGCTGGGACATTTTCTTTTTGTTATGTCACGCGCACGCCGTCGTTTTCCGCCGTTCTGGCTCGCGGGTTTGATATCTGAAAGAGCAGAAAGAGAAACATCATGAATGACCAGGAATCCGCTGGAGAAGCTGTTGACGGGCAGATAAAGAGTATCAGCAATTACCAGCTGTCCCACAGCAGAAGTTAGCTCGGCTTATGCTCGTGTTTACTTTCCCTCCAGCTCCTCGAGCCCTGACTGACAGTTGAGCCTCTCGCGCTTCATATTCCCACCCGCTCGACACGCCTTCGCTCGCGCCGGCCCATGGTTGGTCGATTCCTTCACTAACTTTTCCTCCGTTCCCTCAGCGAAACCACGGACCACTTTCTGTGCGTGCGGAGTAAATTTACCTCACGTGCCCTTTACGTGCAGAAAAGAGGAGTCACTGCCAGTTTTTCACAGAGTAAAAAACACCCTACAGTTATTGAATTATTGGTACAGGATGGATTTCACAATCCCATTCTGTTTTGGCGGTTGGGTTGTTTAACATCAAGTGTTTTTCGGGGCGTTTTTAAAGGGACTGTGAGGACTTTTCTAGTGATCATGAAAAAGTTTCATATGGTTTGCCTGAACATAATCCCCAATTTAAAGTGAGGTTATCAGTGCTAAAATGGGATATTTATAAATGCTAATTACGACTTCCCAATTCAGGTCAGACAGGACAGGTTTGATTTACAACTCTATGACAATGCCACACTGGTTTAAATGAAGTCACAAATTGAGACGTCATAAAGCGGCAAATTCTTATAATTCTAAAATTCCCCTCAGCAGACACTTTTGTCCAAAGCAATGTACAACACACACACACAAAAAGAGACTGGATGAAATGACCTTCAGAAGTGTGACAAAGTATTCCAAGTTCCTCTGGCATTTGCAACTTTATTCCAAATTGCAAGTTTATTGAGAGGCAAATGTATGACTTTATAGCTGCAAATGTAAGACTTCAGGGAGTGGCAGATTTACCACTTTATAAACTCGCAAATTTTCGTGTTTATATAGCCAAAAGTCCCGGATGTTATGATGATGCACATGGGCTGCCACGCTTGAGAGATGCAGAGACATTAATATAGCTATGCCCTATTGTGTGTCCCTATAAAAATGTGATTACTGAGCTAAAACGGTGTCAAAAGTATAACCTAGTAAGGCTGTCAAGCTGGTCCCTGATGCAGTAATATGCAGCATGATAACAATACACAAACAAACTCGCAAAATTGGCCAGTTTATAGATGTTGACTGTCTGACAGAAGAGCAGAAGAAAGCTAAACAGGGGAGTGATAGCGCACAGGCCAAAGGCTAAGTCACGATCTAGAGGCTAAAAAATAAGCAAGAAGCTACAAAGTGCTAAGCTGTTTTTAATAACGTTAACATTATCAAACATTGTGGTAACCCACATGCAGCAGTTGAATTGCAGTGGTATGTTCAAACCTGAGAGTCAATCAATAAAATGAAGAGTCAGGTTATGTTTTCTCTGCTTGTTAGATGAGCACTGGTGGGACATAACCAGGATTCACTAAAGTTACATGTTACAGATGCATCTCCGCGCACCGGGCTGTGAACAGTGCTAAATGTCGCCGGCTGCTAAACCAGGGTACAAACTTACCAAGTTTGCTTGTCGTCATGTTTCAAACAACAGCGCTATGTAACTGTTGATAAATACATTACCTCTCTGCGTTGTATCTGGTTATCTTGAACAGAGAAAAATAGTGCTTAAAAAGAAGACCTGTTCTACTTTGACTTTCAAAACAACTACATCAGGACAGTTTGCGTGAGTCTTCTGACCAAAGGGAGTCGTTGCAATCCACTTCAGACAGACTCTGCTCAGTCACTTTAGGTATTGTTTAAATCTGGTGTAAGACTTCTACGAAACAGCTAAATAAAAGTCAACTTTTGAGGCTAATGGCTTTAAAACACTCTGAGAGAAAAATCACCTGCTTAATTTTGAAGTCCAACTCCTTTTTGAAGCAATAAGCTTTGTTTCTATTTCACACATCCCATAGTCATGACTAAACAATAACCTTCCCTGTATAGTATTTAGCCTCCAGGTAATATCAACATCTTTGGATGTTTGAGTCAACCCCAACAAAGATGAAACAGGCCTTTGTCAGCTAACTCCCCTGCAGTCATCAGCTAGCTTCTTAGCATTAGTGAGCCTAAACATCCAAAGATCTAGGTTGTACAATCAAAACCAAAGGCTAAAAAAGCTGGTCAGGCAAACACCTTTTGAGGCATCATGTCCAAGAACATTGAACTAAAGAAGCTAAAGAATGCCAGACATGTTCATTATTTAGTCATTGCCTTTTCTACTCTGACACACTGAAGTGTCCTCTAAGATCTAACAATTTAGATAAGTATATGAGCAAAGTGTTCAATAATGATCTAGTTGCTTTGCAATGAAACTATTGTCTTCAGTTTCACCTTCTTTCTTACCTTGATGAATAAGACAATTTTTCCACCTCAAATTTGGGTTGAACTGGGACTGTTGTGAATAAAATACTGCTATTCTACAAAGTAAAGGGATCAAACTGAGTACATTAAAATGTAATTATATAAGTTGAAGAGCTTTCTATAGGGTTTTGTTACAAAAAGCGTAGATGTCAAATCAGTGCTTGAGCGTTAATACTGCATGGAATCATGGGGCAGCATGGGGCTCTATTAATCTGTCATGTGCCCAGCATTATGAACTTTAGAGAAAGACCCTCAGACTGGAGAGGTCAATGCTTAAGCCTGTCATTTTGCTATAATTCTAACATAATTGACAAAAGCAAAGTTGACTGCTAACCTTAGGGCAAAGTCACAGAGTTAAGATAAGGAAAAACATACGTAGAAAGGTCCTCTGTAGTCAGAGATCAGCAAGTTAACATGGACCACATTTGCATTTCTCAGCCTGTTAAATATCCCACAGGTCTTTACATGGCGCAGGTCTGTACATGACATAGGTTTGCTGTAAAATGATGTCACACCAACCTCTATCCTTAAAACGATACTAGACCTATGTACTGGTGCAGCTAAGAGAATCACTGTCCTGGTAGAAGTTGGAATAAAGAGTGCAGGATTTCAAGAAGTTTGCAAAACTACACTTTGCTGATCTTTTGTTTGGACAAATGGGACAGAAAGAGAGAGTGCAACATGATAAGCCCACTTCGTGTGAGAAAGACGGGGTGCAAGACGGAGGAAAAGCTCCTCTTGTCTTGGAAAGAACTTGGGAAAGAAATTTGATATCCTAAACTAAAACGGTTCACATATAAGCATGTGATGTCCCCCTGACTCAAGTGTGTCATAGAGTACGTAATTTGCTATCACAATACAGCATAATCTGATCTGTCTGACCTATGTATCATTTCATGAGAGGGATCAACATTCAGGTATCTGTAATACTTAAAATCTGAGTTTATTAGACTCTAATATATCTAGATTTAAAGGACCAACCCTAGTCCCTCTGTGGCCTTGACTCACAGACACAACATGTCTGAACTTAAGCAGGTTCCAATTTTAACACACCCAACTGTTACCAAGGCCAAAACTACATGTCATGTTTGTGCTAGTTTGATTTCCTGCTTTGGTGCATCATAAACAAACAATACTGACACACAAAGATCTGGGTGTGACTTGTAATCAAATGGCATGCTATAATAACCTGAAACAAGAGCTCATCTACTTTTATATGGCTGTCATCATTTTATAACTGGAGTGTACTGGAGCGTTTACAATGTGTGTCATGTGCCGCCTTGGCAGGTGAAACAAACTGGGCAGTGACAGCTGGGAAGTAAGTGGCCACATGATATCAGAGCAGAAAAAACCTTAGCACAATGTGCAATGTTGCATTCTTACCACAAGATGGAGACTGTACACAAAATAATACTCTGTAACCCTAAACTGGAGTCCTGCTTAGAGACCACAAGCATTCAAAAAATAAACATAAACAGTTCTTTAAAACATATTTTTATATTTTCTTTTCTAAACAGGATTCAGTAAAAATCACTAACAAATCTGAAATGCATGACTGAAATTGGAGTGCACTGACAACGCATCAAGTAGGCGATGAGTAGGTGTCTGTTATTTACATTATTTCACCCCACTCCTTAGCAAATTAACGTATAGGTGCAAGCATTGCAGAGAGATATCAAATCTGCCACCCAAAGAAGGCACAAATTTGTAACACACAATCATATGACAAGTTTTGATAGCTTGATAAAAAAAAATCATAATCTCTTTGATAGATACCATGTTTAGACCGTTACCATTAAAAAATTGTACATTTTTAGTATTCCTCTGTATTAGATAGAATAAATAATGTGATTCAGTTTAGGGGTAGAAAAATAGAAATACTGACAGAAAAATAGAAATCTGAGATTGAAGATAGACTGCGTGATTATCCACTGATTTAAATATAGAGCACATTTTTCATGGACAAACACTTGAACTTTTTCATAGACAAATTGCACTCTTACAAATATTGAGATTTTGTGCATTGAAAACAAAAGAAAACATTACATTTATAATTCAAGAAAAAAAAATCAAGGACACATTCCTGCTTTACACAGCTGTTTGTCTGTAAATTCAGAGTAGCTAAAATGTAAACTGGAACTAGTGTGTATTGAGCATTCTCCCAACCATGAAAGACATCTCCTAAAAATTATTGTGTAAATGTAAGAAATCATTGTTTATGTACCACCAATTTAACTGCAGTTTAATCTCAATTCAGTTCAGATAAAAAATTTAAACTTAACATTCAGAGCTTTCTCAGTGAAATGTCTGTGAGCGATGGAGAACGAAATGAGTGAAGTGATGATGAGTGAAAAGGTGAATCTTTGTCTGTGATTTGAACTCTGGGATTTCCAATGAATCCATGGAATTTCAGATCCTGAAATAAGCCAGAGAACTCCAAAGACCTTCAGTGCGAGGTGAACTTGTGTAGGTTTAAGTAAAATGAACACTAAGGTTGTACTTCACTCCACTGAAATTTGCTTCAGATCAGTTGTTGGCATGTGGCCCTAACTTGGAGTCTGTAACGATCAAGCATGTCTGTTTTTAATAAGTGTTTTGCCACTTTGGAATGTAACTCACCCCCTTTTCTGGAAGGCAGTATGTGTATATGTATGTATGTGTGTGTGGGTGTGTGTGTCTACATGAGTCCACAGCACGGCTCCTTGTTGTTCTGCTGTTCCTCCTCTGGAGCTCTTAGTTTCAGCAGTGGTGGGTCTCCGCTGGCTTGGGTGAAGTATACCTGGCTGGGGGAGACCTCCTCCACTGGAATGGGGGTCAGCTGAAGCTCTGTTAGAACCTGCGTAGTTGTCGCTTCACCAGCTGTGCTAGAAGGACGCTCCTCTGCGGTGGGGGGCAGGGGTGGTGGAGGTGCGGGGTACTTGTTGAGCTTAGCAGCTGCCCGCTGGCGTTTCAGGTCAGCCAGGGTGTGGTGGGATTTCTCCCGAGTCATATTGTCTCCGTCGTTGTCTGCAGACCCCTGCACAGGCGCAGGGCTGAGCTGGTAAGAGGCGCTGCGCTCCATGAGACCTTTACCAACCCACAGCTCTCCTGGTACAGAGGAGGCCAGAGAAACAGATGTTCCTCCATTACCAAGACTAGACACAATTGTTCGGTCTGCAGCCTCTAGTTCTTCCAAACGTGACGTGGCATCACCACCTGCAACCTGTTGACCACGAGGTACAATGATTAGCTTCAACTCTTTGAAAATATTCAAATAAAGTCTTAAAATGAGACATATCCTTTAAAACATCAACAAAACTGCCCTCACTCACCATTGTGGCATGCTGGTGCAGCTCATTATCCGTTTGTCTGTCCTCATCGTCATCCTGTGGTTCTTGCTGCCGCCCACGCTCCTGCCACACCATGGCCTCTTTGTGATGCTCCCGCCGGTACAGACTAGAGCGCTCATTCACACTGACACGACGCACCACCTTTCTGCAAAGACAAACAAGAGAGAAAGCTGAGTAAAGCACTAAACTGCCCCAGCTTTGTATTGTTATGGAGTTTTCACCCTCTGGTTCCTTGTGGTTCTCTGTGTCCAGCACTAACATCCGTTCTCACCCTCTGCTGCCTGCACTTGAGGCTCGTCTTTGCAGCGTGCCTTTCTGCCGGTCCTGACTCTTCATGATGGCGTCGTGTTTGTGCTTCAGGTCCATCAGTTTGGCTCTGACCTCCTCATCCACACACACATCTAAAAAGATGAGAAACAGTAGTCTGTTGCATGACAGGTTCTAAGACTGACCGAGAACTGGTTCTTAAAAACTGCCGTTCTGAACCACAAGGCTTCCTTGTTTTACCAAGAGGCGTCTCCTCCAGGACAGACTTGGTGTTCAAACTGGCTCCATGTGCCACCAGCAGTTCGACCATTTGGATCTATGAAACAATTACAAACAATGCTAGTGAGGGTTCAATAAAGAAAGGTGGAATGTTCTTGTGAAAAGTCTGAATGCAGCACATACTTGACCCCAGCAGGCGGCAGCATGTAACGGTGTCCAGCCATCTGAGTCCTTCACCTCAACCTGAGCCCTGTGCTCCAGCAACAGCTCTGCCACTGACACGTAACCGTTAGCTGATGCTATGTGAAGCTGTGGAAGATGAAAGATACAGTATGTTGTTGATAAAAGAATTTACCTGAGGTGTAATGTAAAACTGTAAATTTACACTGGTGTCACAAGTAGTATGGGTCTCTCTCACCAGGGTTGCTCCATTACTGTCCTGAGCGCTTAAGTCTGCCCCGCTCTGAACCAGAGCCTGAATATCAGTCAACATGGTCGCCTCTCTAGCTCCTCGACATTCATCGATACGGTCCTGAGTTATACCTGAACACAGATACACAAACAGGAACTGTCTGAGTATCAGTCATAAGAATCCTTTTTTTTTTTGCTTGGTCTGCTTTCTTCTGTATGACACCTGATATTAAACATGACAGATACATAGAGCAATGTTGACAGGTTATACAGAAACGTGACAGGATCTTTTATGATACTTTCTTTGAAAATAATTGATTCTTTTATGACAAACTGTACTCATTAATTCATTATAATTGCAAATCTCTTAAGAGAAAACATTTACATACAGACAGCCTGTAGTTCACAGACTTTACCAACGATTCAAACATTTTTGTGACTGCAATTTGAATGTTCAAAACCTGAAGACCATGGGTGCAAAAATTCTCAAGCTTTCTTTCCCAATTCTTCTTAAAACTCGTGGATCAACTGATTACACAATATTGAGCAGGCAAAGCTTGTAATTTCCAACCCCTGGGATTAAGAGGGAGGATAAGTGGGTGGAAATTTTGCCCCTAATAGCTTTGTTGAAAGTAAATCCTGTTAATACCTCCAGCTTTTTAGTAACATACTGGATGCCAATCTCAAAGGACAAAGACGTCATTTGAATAACGTGAAAGTAGAAAAAGGCTCAGTTTCTTGGCTATCTCTGAATTTGAGTGGATGTTTGGTTTTCAAATTTGGAGATTGAAGTTTGTTTTCTTTTGAAGTGGAGAAACTATGACTGTTCATTCACAGATCTGAGCTGACTCAGTTTACTGACCCTGTTCAGCCATAACCATCTCCAGCAGCTCCAGGGTGGCCTCATCCTCACAGAGGTCATAGGGCATGTTGCCATCTGCATTTACAGCCAGGAGGTCAGCCCCACTAGGCACACAGAAATACACACACACACACAGACCAAACAAACACAAGAATGTATACACGCATATGCAAAGACAATTTGATCACAATACTACGCAGTGACACACCCTGATATACTCTGCCACTTCAGAATATTCATGTGCTTGCAAATGTTTCCTAAGTGAAGCTGCTGTGATATTTGCATCACATATGTAAAGCTGATACTCTCACAAATCATGTCAGTCCTCAGCCTTAGTCAATAATATCCAGTTTGAAGAGATACGTAGCATCATTTTTAAATAAAGGAAATTAATTGTGACAGAAGTCTAAACCTAGAAATATGCAAAAATATATGTATAAAAAGATGTATGGAAGAGTGCAACTCATGAGTAAACTCACGCCTGAATCAGGAGCTGCACCAGTCCAGTGTGTCCACAGGTGGCAGCAGCGTGCAGCGGAGTCCACAGCTCACTATCACAGGCATTCACATTGGCACCAGCATCCAGCAGGCACTGCACTACATCCACAAAGTCATCAATGCAGCACTGAGAGGGAAGAGCAGACGTGAATATTCATAAAGAAAATAAACACCAGAGACAAAACACACCTTAACAAACTCTTTTGAGAAAACAAACTCTCATTAGCTTTGTAATTTATTTCAGCTGCTTCACAGACTTGCGTAATAGAAATCATTTGCATGCACAGCCCAGCCCTCCGCTGTGTAAACACAAAGTTTTCCAAGGGGAAGAGCAAAGTCAACTGATTTTATAAAGAGTTCTCTGTGCACATAAATACCCCTCACATGAATTTATGGTCACATGTGAAAGGTAACTTGTAGGAAGGGAATGAGAAAAAGCTAATCTGAAAAGCAAAGATTTGTTAGTAGTTTTGGATGACTTTCAAATCCCAAAAAATAAAACACTGTTTTTATGGATTCATCTAAATCTGTCTGACCTACATGGAGTGAAATGTAACATGCAGCAAGTTTTCCTCACCTCTAGCTATAGATGCTGGGAACAAATCAGCAAGCTTTTGTAAACTTACTTCACATAGACAAAATAAAGACAGACAGGACATAGTGAGCTGCAGGACACAAAAACACACTTCACTGCTGCACTTGAAGGAACCAAGCTGAGGGCTTGCAGCAAACACAGGTGGTCTTGAACTGTGCCTAAATCAGTCTAACAGGACATTCTAGTCAGGGTGTGTTTGTACCTGATGAAGGGCTGTGAGTCCATCCTCATTGACCAGATCTGGGCTCACACCACTATTAAGCAGCTCCCTCACTAGAAGAAGAGCAAAAACACATACAGAAACAGGATCATAACTATCTCTGAGCATAGCAACCCTCCAATTAACACTATTGCTCTTGGCTCATACTGTATGTGCCCCTTAATAGATAAAACAAAATCACTTTGTGTGTGCAACTTGATGTTGAACATAAATATCTGTTGCTAAAATTAGCTTTCATGCTGCTGCTGACGCCAACAGAACTGATAACAAAAAACCTTCAGTGTGTCATGTACATTAATCAGTCATCACCCTGTGGTGTGTATGGACCTATGCTGGCAGCTGAAAAGTGTTCCCAAATCAGAATTCAGAGACAAAACAAGGCAGACAAATACAGAAGTCAAAGCTGTGATCTCAGTCTCCCTCATGGCTTTTTATGTCCTTCTCAGCTGAGCAGTGAGTAAGTGGCTAAGTCTGTGAGGGCTTCAAATAGTGTATTTAAAGAGGAGAAACAGAGTTGACCACTACATCTTCACACACTGCAAAGAAACAAGATGTATCATTAAATAATATCACAGAAGGGCACCTCAAGTATGTATCTTGTGTTAGCTTGTTTTTTTTTTTTTTTTACAATTTATCTATGAAAGATGTACTTGTTGTTTTTGCTGTTCTCTTAAATAATTAAATTTTTTGCTAAATATTAACTTAATACTACATAAACATTTAATCCTCATTAATGTTGCCCTAGTTGCAATGAATTCTGTATTGTTCAAATTTTAAGTTTATCCTATAAATTTTATGTTTAACTGCAGTGTTTTTCCTTCACTAATCCTCTTCAATCATTTGTGTTTTCCTTCATTTTAAACAGTTTTACTCTCATATAACATTGGAAACAACTCCCAGATATTGAAAGTTCTAAGTACTAGGGAAAAATGGGACAAAGCACTTACTCACAGGTGATATTCAGACCGTTTCAGAGTCAAAATAAGCAAAAAACTCCAGGCAGACATTTTGAGGCTCAGGTGTTAAAGGGTTAAAAAGACTATCTTTCATGGATTTTACCTGTGAGGGTTTGTAAGTGTCTGTGTGTGTGTCTCTACAAACCCTCTTCCAGGTCACAGCGTGCAGCAGCATCCAGGAGTGTGATGGAGTTTGGGAAGACAACCCTGGAGGTCCGCGCCTTCTTCTTTTTGTCTGCTTTGGCCCTCGAGCCTCGGGCTGCGTCTTTCTCCATCTGTGCCCACGCTTTCAGCTGCTGAGCGCGGCGCTTCTGGGCGTGCTTCAGGCGCTCTGTGGCACTCAGACGCCCAATGGTGGCCATCTCGGCCAGCAGCTCACCGTGTTCTGCTGCCATGCCGCCACCACTCTGAGACCTCTCACTGCAGCTTTGTAATTTTATTCCTCTATTTCTTTAGGATATTAAGTACAGTTTAAATGTCTAGATTTCTCATGTGCCTCCTCTGTGCCTCTTGACAAGGCCTTCCTGTATGGCCAAACAAGCCAATGTTCAGGCCTGTGGGCGCAGAAATAATGCTGCAGTTTTTCTGTAGCAACAAGAAAAACTGTCAAAACGGCTTATGTTGTTGAATCAGATGGCAGATATTGATATAGTTGTCTAAGATAGCAGCAAATGAAACAGTTGTAATGTCTCTTTTCCATCTTACAGATGATAACTTTTATGGTTCCTGTGAAAAAAAGTGACAAAAATATATCCAAGTGTTCATCATCCGAGCTGTAGGTTGAAGCCAACTTCCAATCCTCCTATCCATATCAGCAACTCTGGGAAGGGAGGTAAAATTCAAGCTTATTTCCAGGTATGATGTTTCATCCTGATTTCTAATCCTTAATGTTGCCAAGTGTGTCCGAAGTCCAACAGAGGAACAAGTCTTGGTAAATTCATAGTGAGAGAAATTAAGAGAGAATGTAAAAGAATTGGTGGGTTTTACTTTGAAAGGGGCCTTCACAGGAACATACGCCTATTTGATTTTTGCAAACAGACACTGTGGAGTCCAAACATCCCTTGGTGTTCAGGAGAAACTTCTCAGGAACAAAGCTGATGTTGTTGTTGGTACACTGCCTTCAGAGGAGCAGAGCTGCGTCCAAAGGTCTTGTTCCTTCATGATGTTTTCTTCTGTCTGCCGCTGTGGAAAAGAAAGGAAAAGAAAACGTGAGTGCTGTGTTACAGTATAATGTACACACGCTGCTCTCCTAATCCTGTTATCTTTAACCCCTGAGCTCCTTCCCCCTACGCCCTCCTCTCCCACTCCTCTCCTGAAGGAAACCTGAGACTGTGGGACGCTTTTCATTAATGATTGACACACCCTGCAGCCTAGCACACACTTTTCTCTACTATCATTCACACAAGGTAATACAGAGTTGTGTAAAAGCGCTTTAGCAGCAGCTTTATGACACATTCAGTGCCAGCAGTAGCCCTGCTAACCTCAGTGAGCCCTCTTATTACGTTGGGTGAGCTTCCCAGGTGAGTTACGTCGCTCACACACTTGCACAGCTCTTTCCAGGCTACGCATTTATTATTTAGGGCCAGGCTTGTGAGTGCTGAGAGGAAGGTCAACAAGAGGCACTCGGTGAGATAGAGAGAGTGACTGACAATACAGAGGTCCTGGGCCACAGAGCCAAGGCAGCAAGCAGCAGACGACAGCACAGGGTGGGAGGCGTTAGACTAAAGCAGCTCATAAATCAGCTGACTGAGAAAACAGAGGTGGGGCCAGTAGTAATAACAAAGCCGCAGTTATCTTGTTCCTCTTTGATATTTATCCCGGACAGGTTCCAAGCAGCTTCAGATATGTTATCACCATAGAAGGAGTTTTAAGGGTAACTCAAAACTGGCCTTCAACACTGTTTTAAATGTGTGTAACTGTAAAAACTACAATTAGGACTCAGAATCCTACTTCAGTCTTGTATCAATGCAGGAACACAAATAGCAAACACTGAAACAAATCTGATGTGTTTGGGCCTATAAATATGAATACAGAGTGAAAAACAGTGTTAGTAAAATTCATCAATTACAACTTGAGACTTTTGGATTAGGGCTGAACGATTTGAAAAAATAATCAAATTGCCATTATTTTTCCTGATATAACAGGTGTGATTCATTGCGCGGTCATTTTTGGGTTCCCCATCTCTTGTATTGTTGATATTAATTGCTATTTCACAGTCTGGGATTAGAATACTTCAGCAAGACATATTGTGATCTAATCATATTTTCAATTAATTGCCAAGCCCTAGTTTTGATTACAGTTAATCGTGGCATAATTGTTTGACAACTTTGGTCATAAATCGTTACTTTGTGAGACAAAGGTCATTGTTAATAAAAGTATATCTTTGAGATATGTTATAGATAATAGTCTTGAGTTTTTTATCCAGTCGGAAGCTGAATAATAAATTCACAGTAATGCATAGTAAGAGAGGGGATAGGATTCAATAAGGGAGTGCATTTTCCTGCTCTATCAAAAAAGTAGAACCAATCATTAAGAGTTTAACAGTTTGGTAAAGCATTATGCTTTCATTCTATCTTTTATTTTAATGTATTTCATGTATTTAATGAGGACAGCGTTGTACGGAGCAGGGGAAACGGTGAGAGTGGAAATTAAGTGCTTGCATCTTTTTACATGTTCAAAACATATTTCATTATAATCCAGTCCAGTGTAGTCCAAACTAATCCATCAAAATCTAATCCATCAATCTAATCCAAGAGAGCGAAGATGCTGATATAAATAGGGTTTTTGGTTATGCAAGTCTGTGCACAAATCCTATGAGCAATTAATCATGCCTACAATAAACAGGTTTGGGGTGACATTTTTTTCATGTGTTGACACAAACATTGACCAACTCTTGGTTAATGTACTAAGAGCAGTGATCATCAACTTTTTTATTTTTTCATTTATGTGTATTTTTGTTATCAGTCAAGTCTGCGTATGCAACTGTTTGATAAACAACGGTAAAAAATCAATTTTCTGACACTAGCTTCTTTGGGAGCTGTGTTGATACAGCTCAGAAACTGGTCCTGCATCAGGTCCATGTTGGGTCTCCATTTGTTGGTGTTATAAAACATTTAATTGATAGGCTATTTGAAAGGATGTCTAACTGGCATATTGATAGAGCAAATGTATCACAGGATAAATTAGTGCATAATGTAGTCTCAGTCCAAATGCAATGAGATCAACCAGAAAAAAGACACACAGTGTATAACTCTGTGTCACTTGTCTGTTGGCCCTTCCACCATAAACTATCACCTCTCTCCTTGGACATTTTCTATTTGTCTTCTTTGCTATTTTTAGCATACCTGACCTCTTACCCTTTGTCACGAGCTACAATGTAAGGATTTCCTCAGATTGAGGTAACAGCTTAACGCTACCCCACAGGCTGGTAGGCCACCACCAGGATTATTAGTCAACAATTCACATGTGAATGTGGACAAGAATTGCAACATTATCGAAGAATGTAAGCCTCATGGATAACTATTTCCTCCTGCAGGAAAAAACATGCCTTCAAGGGTCCATGTTCATGTTAAAGGTCGACGGGAAAAAAACTAAAGCAACATAAAGGCCTGGCAAAAGATAAGTTCTACCTGGTTTTGGTTGGTGTACATATAAAAATTTGAGCATGTTTTGAGGCATTTTAAGTGGCTTTAAAGGAGAGAAGATTAGGTGAATGGGTGAAATCCCTGCAGGAACTTAACTGCTGCATTAGAGGGATAATGCCAGATGCAATCTGAAAGATCAGTGGAATAAAGATCCCAGTCTCAAACGTCTTAAACATTGGTATCGTGCAGCTTGCGAATTACCCCTCACTTTTAAAAGGATTCATTCTTACCAGGCTTTATTTGGTTCCTTATTTTTTTTACTGCATATATCAGGCCTTTTTGCAAAACAAAGACAGAAGTTTGACATGGTATGAAAGAAATAGCGTCTAAAAAATTGATTAAAAACAGATTAATGTGCAAGCTTAAAAAAAAAAGAAGAATTTTGCACACTAAATACTCCCAGTGTTGAGATCGACATTAGTCCTTTTCAACAGAAGTTTGAAAGATAAGAAGTGTTAATACTCTCTCAACTTTCATTTGAGGCATTTCAGAGGCAGGAATTTTAAGCATGCTCGGTTTAATCACCTTCCACCGATGCAGCGTGACTGATGTTTATTTGCAGCTTCATCATTCTGTGACATGCAATATCAGATATCCTTTGACATTTACACCATGATTCTGAAACACGTCCATGCTAACTCAGACTAATAGAAAATACGCCCAGTACGCCCTGCTTACAGTAGGCTCTGGGTTCATTTTACCAATGTGTTCAAAGCTTCCTTTAGTGTGATGACAATAATAGCTTACATGATCAAAACAATGAAACCTGTTTGCAGCATCGGTTTACCTTCAAAGGGTCACACTAACTCGCCTGTCTGTAGTATCTGCTAACTTGACACTGCTACCTGTGTTCACTCTACACACACAAAAGCTCAAAGTGTACGGACAAAACAATGACTGATATAGACTACAGGGACCATACTCTTAAAACCCCAAAAGAGGACTCTCCACTCGACCTCTTGGAGATCCTGCAAAAATACCCAAAGATACTCAAAGATGATGAAGTAGCTTCATAACCCATACATTTATTCAAAACACTTCTTTTCTGTTCGCAGTGGGCATTTTTTGAGGCAAAAAGTCAAAAATTTGACTTCTTATCTCAGAATTTTGACAAAATATGGGGCAAAAAACTTCTCAATAAAGCCAAGTTTTCATTTTTGATTTTTGACCGGCGGAAGTGGTCTTCAATAATAATGCCTTGCCACATGCTTAAATAAAAAGGAAAACGATTTATTTCTCTTGTTCACACATATAAACAATGCCTCAGATCTGCATTAATGTTGAATCAGTACAAGCATTTAAATTTTCAGCTAACACAAAGGTTCTAGCTTTGCAGAAAGTACACCGTGACTCCCACCAGTCACGACCACAACCAAGAGGAAAAGAGGAGTTCTACTGTATATCTGCAGTTTGTCTGTAAAAGTGCATTTCCACTTCAGTATTTTCTGTCTGAAAGCGCAGCAAAAGCAGTTAGATCATATTTTCCTGCACGATCAACATCTTGATAGGCTGGTGCATCAGAATAATGACAGTAGCCCAGTGCAGCACTTTGCTATAAATATCAACAGTCTGTAGAACAAGCTGAGAAAAACCCGCACATGTTGGGGAGTTTCAAAGATTCCCCCTGGACAACACATTACCACCAAAAATGAGAACAGGTCCGGGCAAAAGAGGACATATGGTCACCCTAACATAGACACACAACAACCCACATCAGAAATGAAATGATCTTAATCTGGATTAGTCTGGCAAAAAAAGTAGGACATTACTTTTAAAAAGTTTATACATCACACTGTTGATCATCTTTGCAGAACACGTCTCTAAAAAAATCATCTGATGGGTCACTCCTGAGGTCAGCAGCGATGGTAATTAGGCTTACACATTACATAACCTGAGATTTAGAGGGATAAAAAGGCTGTGCGGTTGGATTACACAAGTGAAGTCACGCTTACAAGGATCCACTCATTGTCCCACTCATAATACATGAACATGCACACACACATGGTCAGGGCAAAGGTCAGTGTTTTTCTGATTAGCTGTCTCAGCAAAGTGAGACTGACAACTCAAATCTGGGTCTAAGCCAATCAGTGTGGGGTATCCAGAGAATAGCGGCTCAGACAGTATGATGTTTACTCTTCAGTCTGGACTGTCACTGTGCAGCTTACACATCACAGCACGTTTCACCAACAACACAGGTCCAAACAAAGAGATTGGTTATCAATAACTGAGATGAAACAGCTCCCCCAACATACACGTTATTTTTGTTGACATGTCTGAAACAGGAGTCCAGATTTATTGGCAACCGAAGTCATAAATGGAAAGGGTTAATAAGATATCAGAGACTCAATTATGTTGCTCTGTTGTCCATTAAGTTTGGAAACATAACACTTTATTTTTTCAAAAACCTTAGAGGATATAAAGAGCATGTATGTCATAAAATATTATTTCTCTTCTGGTAACTCCTCAGCCCAGCGTGTCAGCAGGTATCCTCTTTCAATGCCGTGTATCTGTGGGCCATGACATGGACTTTACCAAGGGTCAAAGGGCGAGGTAGAAAAAAGAAGAAGAGGTCACAGGTCTTCTCAGCATGAGTTGGCTGTCTTTTATGTGACGGTCTAGCAGCTCAGTTGGTCTCAGCGTGCAGCCTGACACTAATCTGCCTACTACAGCTTGCTTACACTCACACGCAGCAAACCACTGAGGGCGAGAGCTGCACAACAAATCACAGTTTCATCATCACAGCGTTAGCATCTTCAACCCACACATCCTACAACTTTAAAATCCTTGCAAGGATTTCAAAAGTTACTTTGATTGATTTTTTGAAAATGTTGGCTCTGAAAGAAAAACTTTCCGTCTGGCCTCATTTAAGCTCAAAATACATATATAATTTTTCATCACAGCACTTGAACATCGTTTGTGTGGGAATAGCAGTTCAGCACTACAACCTCTATAAGACACTGATAAGGGTCAAAAGTTGCCTGCCAAAATATATAGAAAGAAAATTACAAAATCTAGCTTGAGAAATATTTTCAAAACTGTTCTGGAGTTTTTTCTTTGGCATTTGTAGAAAGAAGTTTGATTTGTGAACCAAGCTTGGTGTGAAAAAAGTCTAGAATTCTATTTCATTTCGCCCAGCTCTAGTCAATGCTTTTTGTTCTATTCAATTGAGTCAGTAGATATTGTCCATCTGTAACCTCAGGTTAATCAAAGTGTCATCAACTTGCTTTTAGGATTTGTTTAGGAATGGAGAGGGGCATGATTCAAATGCTTGTCAGTAAATAACAAAGAAAAGTGGACAAACTATCGATATTCTGTAGTGACTAATTTGAGTGTCTTTCAAACAGAGATCATCTAGTCTACAAATCAGAAAAGACTATGAACAAGTTTATCATGTCATCTGGTTTGCTGAGTGTGTGGCGACATTACCAGAGCTAGCTGCATGCTCCCAGCTCTTTGTGCAGGTTAATGCTATGTAATGAATACATGTGCTGTTTATGCATTATTCCTGTCCAATTAACCTGACACTACCGAAATATAGCCTTATATGCACTCACTAAATCATCTGTATGTGAATAATATTGATAACAGTCCTCACCATCAGAGTTATGGCTCTTGTTTAGGTGAGAGGCTGCAGGTTCCTCCAATAAATACATTCCAGTCAACTTTAACAAAACACTAAAAACTCCTTGAATAATATAGAAAACATCACACATGGTATAAGACAAATTATGCTGTGAGTATGCAGTATCATCATTGCAATGTGTGCATGTGCAATGTTCTCTAGCACATTGTCTGATGTTTGTAATGTTTGTTTATACAAATACTTGTGATACAAGTCTAGTGGTGGGCTTCAGAGACATTCAGACTGATGGCGAGGCATGATGCTATTGTAAATAACCAATAAAATGGCAACATGAGGTGTTACAGATCTTGTGAACTAGCTAATGTAAATTTAATAAGCATTTATTGCACTTCAAATCCTTGCATATTTTTCCCTGATTGTGCAGAGCTTCTAAGAAAAGCATCTTACATCTCAGCACACTTGGTTTAATGTTTTAAAATCAGTCAACTGAAGGCTTTCAACATTTGGATTTAAAAGCTGAGTCACCCTGCATCAAAAACAGTGAATTTTCTTTCCAAGTTTGGTTGTAAAAGTCACGTGAAAAAAACAAAAAGACAAAAAACAAAAAGAAATGAGAATACAATCACACAATATGATTTGCAATACCTGAACTACAATGCTACTCATTTAACAGATCCATTCAGTTAAGGGAAATGAAAGATAAACTATCAAATTACACAAAGTACATAAGTGGCAAATGGACCAAATACAGCAAAAGTATCCATAAATTTCTCCGCAGCCTCACCTGACTCATGTTTGTCTCTCAGGTTCGTCTTGCAACATGCCACCAGAGAACCTGTTGTCCACCTCTCCCTGTGTTAGCTGGTTACCCTGAGTCTTATAACATAAGCTCTGGCACAAACGGCAAATCTGTTAGTGGCTCTAAACCTTGTGATTCTCTGAGTCAGACAGACAGACGGGAAAAGAAAAAGTGAGCATGTCAGTGCAGCACAAACAACTTGTGAGGAACATGTTTTAGGTTCTGTGTGTTTGGAAAATGTCCCTGCATCAACCTGACATTTGTAGACGTTGGACTTTTTCCACCTAATGACCCAATAGGAAGGGTTGTCCACTTACAGGGGAACACAAAGTTTCATTCAACAGCTGAAATGAATAGAGCCTGTTGAATAAATGCACACAAACTGTGGCTCTCACATTTACTGAGGTGGGTGGTACCTGCCTGTGTGTGTGCGAAAGCTTATGACTAAACTTTCAATAATACAGCAGTTCAAACTCCTGCTCAGCCTTGAATCGAAAAAAAGGCAAACAGCATTTTGTGCTTCATTCATAACACGATTCTGCTGTTGTGTGCTGCTCATTGAATCAAACAATGCTGAGTCAATGCAGTTTGATGGTTCAGGAACGATCCTGCTCGCTATCTGAGTCACTGCCAACTGGCCTAAACTGCCTGTGTAATACAGAGAGAGGCTGTTTATTTCTGTTACAGTGCATCTTCAATTCATTCTACAAAGGAAACTTGAAGTGACCACTGTTCAGTGTTTTGCTACATTTAAAGATGATGAAACTTTGGAAAGGGGGAAGAAAGAACAAAGACCTCTGCAAAAGAGAGCAGGAGGAGATCTACTTGAGAAAAAGCGGTCACATTAAGTCCTGTCATGTGTAATGGTTTGAGCTGCTGCGTATAATCACTCAGCAATTTCAGTAATGCTCAGAGTAGAGTAGGCTAAGAGGAATAAACAGAATAGCGTGTGTACGAAGAGGGCGGATTTGGAGAGAGTTTGCAAACAGAATAGGAGATTTCAGGGACGGACTGGGAGCTGCTGCTTTTTCTGGAAGACAGGATATGAAATGAGAGGGCAGGAGGATGTGGAGGAAAGAATGCGAAGGAGACAGAGGAGAATAGAAGGAGGAAGGATGAGGAGGGGACAGCCTACGTCAACTCTTCTGACTACTCAAATGTAGGAAGCAGGGTCACATTAAACAGCTGTGACGATGGAAAGAAAAGAGGAATAAAGAATCTTTAAAGGGACTGTGAGGACTTTCGAAGTCACCTTGAAAAAGTCTCTCATCTAGATATATTTCTGATCATAAACCACAATTTAAAATGAGATTATCATCACCAACAAAGGTTATTTCTAAATGCTGCTTCTCAGCTTCCCAATCAGGTCGAGCTGGAACAGATTGATTTATGGCAAGTAGAAGTCTCTGTGGCAAAGCCACGCTGGCTGACGAAGTTAAGCAGTGAGAAGAGACATCAGTGTTTTTCTCTGCTGAAAACAATTTCTTGGAATTATTTAGTGATATTAGTGGACATTGTAGCTTAGCCGTCAGACAGAAAAGGAGAGGAAAGTTAAATTGGAAAACGACAGAGCACAGGCTAAAGGCTAAAACTCAAGCTAGAGGTCAAGACACACATTAAGCCGTTTGTAAAGATGTTCATTCCAACTCACATGCAGAAGTTATACTGCAATGACTCTGTTCAAACCTGAGAGTCTGTCAATAAAATGAAGACCAAGGTTACATTTTGTTTGCTTGATAGATGAACACTGGTAGGACATAACCAGAATTTACCAACGTTACATGTTACAGATACATCCCTTAAGGCATGAGTAGAGCTTGATATGGCAGGTTACTAAACTACGGTACGATCCTACAAAGTTTGCTTGTTGTCACATTACAAACAACAAAGAAAGAACACAAAGATGGGCTGATGAATGTGTGCACTGACAGGTGAGATCACAGCGAGAAAAAATGTGACAGGGGCAAAACAGACAACCAGGAACAGCCTAGGTTTTAGAGGGTTAAAGGGGAGTTATTCTAGGGAGCTTGGTAAATGTTACATAAATTTATGCAACAAAGGCAGGTTGATTGTCTTGATTTTTAAAAAATATTTTTTTCTTTTTTCTCAGGACAACATATTACACATCTTTGTGTTTAATTGAGTTAAAAAGAACAAAATACCAGAGAATTACATATTTAAATCAAGGAGATAAAACAATTTTCTGTTAACAATCAGTTGTGTGATTTTCTACTTTTGAAGAATTATCGACACGCATGAATGTGGAGGTACTCGCGGTATGACGAAAAGGCTCAGGGAATACATAAGGTGAAAGAGGTTTAGAACCATTGATTAGATTATGAATATGACATCCACTTCCAAGATCATGCACGTTTAAGAACATGCATGTAACAAGGGAAAAATATCCGGAGGAGAAAAGATGGGGAAAAACACGGGGGAGTTCCTGAAAGCAGGAATGTAGAGGAGAGGGCCAAACCTTTTGAGATGGAGTTTGACCTTTGGTGAAATATTGAGTATTTTTTGGATTTGCTTTATCACAAGATTATAATATCATGGCAACAATATTTTAGAAATGAGTAATTCAAGATCCACATTTGGTTGAGGTTTCTTGCCCACTCCAGTTCCGATTAAGCTCTATTTGGTTGAGATAATCTCTGGTGTAGTGAAACATGCACTTCCTGGATCTAAATTCAGGCAACATGCCTCCATGCAAGACCAAGAGGGTGACAGTCATAAAAGTATAATTCAGAAACAGAGATCTTATCTCAACTTTTTATTATTTCCTGCTGTGTCTTTGACTGTGTTTGCTCTGTCACATTACAAATCTACAAGCTAATCTGGCTCCATATTTGGAAACTTGTAAATATTTGAGCATTTATGCTCAGGAAGTGCTTTAAAGAAGTATTTTGACCACAAATGGAAATACCCCTGAGCAAGACTGAACAGAGGACTGTGAGTGTGGTGTTAACCAGAAGTAATCAAAGTGTAAACAAACAAGTAGACAAACTAAATCAGTAAAACATGCTGGACTTTACTGACAACAGAAGTCTATGGCTGTGCGCCTTTGCCCTTTTCATTACCCAGTGAGCAGTTAATAATTTTTCTCCATAAAGCATACATGAAAAAGAAAAACTACAAATTATTTGGTCCATAACAGGTAGTGGACTGATTGGAATTGTTGCAGGATAAATCATAAATTGGTTAACAAATGGTTCCTGATTAATCTTCAGTCATTTGACTATTTGAATAAACAAATGGGCTGTGTCAGCTCTACAAGTTTACCAAAGGTTGGTGGAGCTGCATGCTCTGAACTCTAATCGAATTTATGCAATCTGTCTTTCTGTGATAGTGAAAGCCATATTGAGCATTAAGGCTAGGCAATTGATCACTAATTGGATTAAATCACAATATGGCCTGCAGCAATATTCTAATCACAGACAGAGCGATATCTCTTTAACCACAAATATGTCAGAATACCAGATACTTTATTTTCCAGTAGATGTTTTATGCTCTACACAAGAGTTACTCAACCAGCTCAACCAAAGAACCAAATTTTTGAAACTACCTTTGCAAGAGAAACAATCTAAGTGGTAAAAAGTAGGAAGAACAGCAAGAAGTAGCAAAAAATATAAGTTTGAGGTAACAAAACTTGTCAAAAAAGTGGCAAAAATTGTGCAAAAGCTTGGAAAATAGTCAGAAAGTTGAAAAAACTGGTCCACAAGCGGGATAAAAAGAATATAACTGATTAAAATGGACAAAAAGCAGTCAGGAGTATCAAAAAAAGTACTGAGTGCAAAGAAATGGACACACTTTTCATGGGTCTGACATTTCTGTTTAAAATATCCTTTTATGTTTATGACACTGAATTCTGGGTTTTCATTACCTGTAAGACATAATCATCAACATTCAAGAAATAAAGGCTAATAATTCACTTTATATATAATGAGTCTATGTAATATCTGGGTTTCACTTTCTGAAAGGAGTGACACAATTTTTTTCATCATAATCTAGTTTCTGATATGTATCTGTTTATGCAAACAGAGTGTCTTTAGTGGATTTTTTTATTAAAAATTTTACTTTCCTCCCTCATGTTTGTGTTTTTCCTACTCAAAACAGGAATGGAAAACAAAGATCATCCCACTTAACATATCGAGTAATATCAAATTTGCCATATGAATCAAAACAGCTCTTCTTTTTGAAAGTAACATATTCCTAGTTTTTTTTTATTGCATATGGTGCTCTATTAATAAAGAGTGATTTATTGCTTGGATTATTTTAGCAACACATTGGATGGAGAACCTTCAACTAATGGCATTATAAATTGCAACCGCAATATAGTAAAAAAGAATCACAATGAGATTATTTTGGAAAATTGTTGAGCCATATTGAGCATGTTCCTGTTCATATAACTCTGTTTTACCCTTATAATGTAGTTAACCAATATGACCTTGGACTATAAACTGCAGCTTTTGGTATTTAAGAGTAATGTTATTGAGTGTATCTAAATAACCCTTTTTTTTAGTGATAGTAAAAGTATTGTCCTTGGTCAACTGTGACGTCCTTTGACGTTTTGCTCACAGTAAATAAGCTTAAAACGGTAGTTACAACGGATACTTTACTTTTCTGTTGTCCAACACAGAGCAGGATTAACTATGAGCAGCAGATTAGCTAAGAGACGTAGCGGTCCGCAGACAGGCTCAACAGGTGGCTCGTCTGACAGGTAACGACAGTAGCTCATTTAAGCTACCTGGCTCCATTCACCGGGTTAAAGATAGAGTTAATACCAGCTTGTTTATCCCATGAGGGCGACTCTGGCTTGTTAAAACCAATTTTAAGAATACAAGAGAAGCTTTAAAGTCTGCTTAAATTGATATTTTGTCGTGCTAATGTTACGGTAGCCTCAGGTTAGCTTACCTCTCCGCTACACGGCAGTGTCAGCCCGGGCACAGGGAATTAAACCATCAGCGCTGAGCGGTAACTTACTCTCATTCACAGAGCGGGTTAGACAAAACACAGCAAACGCACTGCGTGTAAAGTGACAGAAACACTGCGAAAGTGTCTCACCTGTTGAGGTATGGGTCATTTGTGGCTCTCTCGTGCAGCTCTGCGGTAGTGAAACAGAATCAGCTGCTGCTCTCGGCTCCTGCTGCTCCTGCTGCTCCGGCCCTCCAGCCTCAGGGGAAATGCTTCACCATAACAACCGGACCTGCGCCCTCTCCTCCCCCGGGACAAGGGCCAACAGGGGGCGCCAGAGTCTGCACACTTCTCCTGCTAACTCACCTGTTGTTCAGCCAAAGCCTTTCATTTTTAATTCACAAAACTTAATTTCTATCTAGAATGATGACCAAATTTTGAATACCCAAAAAGAGGACCCTCCATCCAGCCTTTTGGAGATTCTGCACAAACACCTCAAGATACTCAAAGAGGACAAAGTAGCGTCATACCACCAACAATTTCAAAACACTTCTTTCCTGTTTGAAGTAAGAATTTTCTGAAGTTTAACAAATAATGTATAGAAGCCCATTTCTGTCAGCTAAATATATATAAATATGAAGAAACTGGATTTTTAAAATAATTTTTGCCCTTATTAAGATGTGTTTTTTTTTTTTTTTTTTTGGGGGGGGGGGGGGGGGGGGGGGTGTCATGACATAAAAAGTGAAATTTCAATTTTAAACTAAAAGTGTAAGCTTTTTACCCATATTGTTGACTTAACTGTCTCATCAGTTTGACTTTTTATCTCAAAAATGTAACAAAATATGGGTAAAAAAAAATCTCATCAAAGCCAAGTTTTCTCTCTTTTTTTAAACTGGTGGAAATGGGCCTCCACAATAACGCCTCACCACGTACTTACATGAAGAGAAAGATGAATATATTTCTTATTTCATTACCTTTGCAACAATGAATTTCCCCCTGGAATGATCAAGTATTTCTGATTCTGATTCTGATCAAAGAACACAGTGAGAGCTGAAATATAAAGGCAGCACACACTGACGTAAACTTAAACCAGTGAGAAGACCTTTTGTAAATGCTGAATTAAGGTGATTAAAACATTTTTAACAGAAAAGGAGCAAAGCAACATGAAGTTCAAACCAAAGGAAATAGTCTCAGACACATAAAAAGAGATAATATTTCCTCTCAGTCTTAGTCCAGAGTATTGCTGGTGTGTTTTCATCAAGTAAAGGGTGTTTGCAGAAGGAAGGGCATGTAGCAGTAGGTTGATTTTGCTATTGTTGGGTCCATTCTCGTTTGAAGCAAGATGGCATAAAAGCTCCAAACTTTCTGACTGAATTTTAGGGTCAATTTCCATATAAAATGTTTAGTATCAAAAAGATGTGGAAGATTATGTTGGGGAAAAAAGATGATTCTTGATCCGTGAAGGAATACAACACATCATCAGAAATATATGTATTTCTGGAAATATTTCATGGCAATAATCCAAGCCACAGTATTTAAAGTAAGAGCACAAGAGGAGTTAGAAACAAATGTTACATAGTAGAAGTGGTGTGCCACAGTGAAGGACCCCATAGCTTTAAATCTAAAAGGTGTGTTTGTTAAGCAGAGTTACTCACATCTTAAATACTTTTCATGTGGTCTGACAAATACAAAACATTAATGTCTTTGAACATCAAAGTGTAAGGGTGTGTTTTCTTTTCACAGTATAGTCAAAACAAGCCTGAACACATAACATCCTTATAATTAAATGTCAATGAAAAACCTAACAGTTGGACTGTGTTGTCTGACTGGTTTTGGTTTGTGCATTTACAATAAGTTTTAGCTACATCAGGATAAGTGGATGGATACAGATACACTGGTGACACTGTGATCTACTGACACCTGCAGGCCAACTGGTGACACAACACAAGAGTGGTATAAAGGAAACATGGTTTAAAAATATGAACTAGGAAGAAGCAATGCATCACCAACATAGTAGTTAATATAAAAGTGCATTTGAATCACTTTCAGTATGGGATTAATATCAAACCAATGTGTAAAATAATTGAAAACAAAAACAAAGCAAACAGAGAATTAAGATGAGATAAATAGGCTTTATGAACTACTTTTACATGCATGATTTTAACAAGGAATATTACTATAACAAACTTATCTCAACCAAACAAGACTCACTTGCATCCACTCTATTGGTTCAGTTCACCCAGGTTTGTACATTTCCATCTTTTGATTTATCTTCTCCTATATAGAATAAAAATAATTCACTAGGGTCTTTTCTGTGAAATATTTAGATAGCCTCCTGCAGTGATTCCCAGACTGTGGCCTGTGCTCCACTAGTGGGCCTTATATTAAGGGTTAACTGAGGTATTTTACAGGGGGAAAAAATGCAAGCACATTAAATCTTTAAAGCTATGTTTCATGGCTGGGAGATTACCGATTAGCCCCTCACTGGCACAGATCTCTGGGCTAAATTATGGAATGAAAGTGAAATTATCTTGTCCGTCTCCTTCTCTCTATAACTATGGATAGACTAAACTTTGTTCCCTTCTTTCATTCCTGGATGCATCTGCAGGCAGCTTACCAGGGATTTGTCCAGACACAATCACCCAGTGTGAACAGCCTTGTCCTGGATGCTACCCCATTCATATGGCTCTCCATTCTTCTCATGTGAAGAACACTAATCCATGCAAAAACCTATTAACTGGCTCTCCAGTAGACAGGAAGTGACAGATTGATAGATCGTATTTAAATCAGCCTGGGCATTTGTCTTAGTGATGACTATACAGCCAATGGTGATGACATGAAAATGTGTCTGAACATCAACAGGATGATTTAAGGCTGTGCCTGAACATGTTTTCCTTTATTAGTTCTTTGTCTATAATACCTAAAGTCTTGACTGGAGCAGAAAAAGCCCTGTAGGAGATTAATTTTTTGACAGGGCCATGTCATCTATTAGGCAGTATTATTCACCCTTGGGATCAGGACCCATTGTGGGGCCCCCTGGAATTCAAATGAGGTCACTGGAAATGTCGAGAAATTAATTTAAAAAAATGATTGACCTACATTTTATTCTTTTTAAAAATAAAAACACTACACACAATTTTAAAAACTGTATACTTTATAAAAAATACTCTATACGTCACTTTCTGGATTATGAATCCAGCTCAAATAAAATGCAAAGTATAAAACTATCTGAGCTTGTGCATTTTGATTGGCGCCCACAATCATGTGACTTCACAGTTACCACTATTTGAGTTTCCTTGTTGCAACCTGTATAAACACAATATTGACAGCAGTAAGGAAAAACAAAAAAACAAAAGGAAAGATTTCCCCACTCGCTTGGTTTCGTAAAGACAGTTCCAAAAAGAAAACAATCACTACGACAGCATTTTATAGCCACATAAAGAATTAAAAAATATCTTCAAGTCAGAAAACTCAATTTTTTGTGATCAAACAACCAAAGACTTGTCCTTTTCCCCCCACTGATAATAAAAATCAGATTTGAAACCAGTGGTGTTGATGAAAAACGGTCTGAAGAGCCTGCTTTAGGGACAAAATGCGCGCTGAAGTACCTTCTTTTGAGGACAAAAAAAAAATGCTGAAGTTGCCCCCAGTTGGTGAACAACACTAATCTGCCTCTTTGACTGGTGGAAACATGATAAACTGATCTCCTTAGAGCCAAAACACACACTGAAGTGCCCTCTTGGTAGCCAAAATGTGTAATCTGGCCCCCGAAACACGCAAAAACGGCCTCTTGGGAACCAAAATGCCTGCTGGATTTTCCTCAAGAAAATGTCTCAATGTCTGAAAATTGTGATTCAACAATGGGGTCAGGGCCTTAATAAGGTTGGGAACTTCTGTTCTATGAGTCTAGCATCTTCACCTTGTTTCACCTGTACCACTAGAGGGAGACAAGGCAATCTAACTTTGTAACAGGACTTGGCAACAAGAGAAGAAAAAAGTGTGTGACAGGTGAAAGTGGATTGCAGTCCAGGGATCCATGGCAAAGATCTTGAAATCTTTGTTTAGCTGAAAAAGTGAAAAAAGCCACGAAAACACATGGTGAGTTTCTCAACAGGGGTCATGTTAATGTAAAAGTACAAGAGCTTCGGTACAATGGGGCGCAGTCAAATATTTCTCCTTACACCTGGCTTTGTAACTTTCAGTTTAAGATCTTGCACGAGGTTCACACACTCTTAATGCCATAGGTGTTTAATTAAAAATCACAAAGTGCAGGAGAAGATGTGAATTTAAACATTTTAATGAAGATTACAATGTTGTTTCCAATTTCTACCATTTCAAGTCGGTCACGTTATCTTATCAGCTGTAATATATCCATCATTCAAACAAAAGGCTTTTAAAGTGGATATCAGAGAGACTTTTGAATCAGTGTAAGATTTTGCAGTGTTTCTCACACAGAAAGGTAATTGAAGTTGTTTATTCTTGGTGTAAATTAGTTTTGGTATGAGTCTGTTTACAACATTTTGGGAAAACATGATTGCTCCCTGTTCGAGGTGCGAATACTCGACCCTACAACGACACTTTGCAGCTTGTAAGCGTCAGAAAACCCACAAATGGTGTTGAATAGCCCCCTTATTTCCACACATGCTAAGCAGCTCCTTTGGGAAGGAAAAGTCCTCAGCCGAACGACGGGGTTTCTTCTAATCCTACTTGTTTTCACTGTCTTGCTGGGAAGAAAACTTCTGCACATTAGCACTACGTTAAGTTGAACAAAAGACCTGCATTCCCGAAACTTAGTTCTACCACACAGAAGGCAATCCTGCATGGTCACTGCTAGACCCCACTGTGCGTAGAACTCTTCTGTGTGCGCAAAACTCTTGACGAAATATGTGCAGTTCCAATCCTGTTATATTCTCTTGTTTAGAGGCTGATTACTCGGACTCTAAGAAAGTGTTTTCAGGTGACCCACCACGCTTTCTCCCTGGAATATGAATTTGAAGCATAACTGTGGCTTGATAATTTAAGTATAAACACCAAACCAAGCTGATGAATCTTTATGAATTTTATAATAGGGCTTTTTGAATTACATATTTTTTCTAACAAATGTCAATTTATTAATGTTTCAGCCTTTGTATATTAGCCCTTCCTCATGTATATTGCTCACAAGAAAATTGTTGATTGCATGTAGGCTTCAATCGAAATTACTTTGCTTCTTGCAACACGCCCCACCCCCCCAAAAGAAGTACTCTATGCGCCCAAGTGCTGCTCTGAACAGAAACCTGTTTGATTTTTTTATTAGCCCAGAACTTTTTGTAGATATTGAGTTTCTGCCAAAGATTTATTTGACCCTCAACAACTTTATAGACAGCCTCTGTCTTAGGATTTAAGTTCCTGCCTTCCTCAATTACGCACCGAAACCTCAAGGCCTCAGTGCGTAAATCTTCTAAGCAGTGACTAAGGCCAAATTTTAGCTGGAATTTCTGCATTGAGAGTGGCATGTTGATATTATCACAAGGGTTATTTACATGTTTACTGTCCTCTCTTGGCCCTCCTCGTACATAGACCCTCCCCAGCCCCCCGGGGCGATCAGTCATTCGGCTCTCAGATAACGCGTCATTCTCCCGTCGATTACGCAGCGGGATTTACATGAAACTGTTAATTGTTTGCTCTTCAAATAGAGTCAGCCTGGAGCCAGCAGTCTGCCAGAAGTTAAGGACCAACTCTTCGATCTCCCTCCCCCTCTCTGCTCTCCTGTTCGAACGTGCGGGACCGATTTTCTCCCCCATTCGACCTGATCAGCATGACAAAACACTGGCCGGAGCCGAGCCTCTTGACACTACCTTCCCTGCCCCACCTTGGAGAGCATCACGGCCATCAACTTGACTTCCATAGAAATGCGCAGCAGAGATATCCTCCCTGTGGAGTAGTGCGGAGCAATTCAGCTGAGCATTGGTCGTACCAGCCCCCTGCTCAGATGGTTCCACAGCAGCCGCCGCGCTTGGAGAAGCCCGCAGCGCGTCCCGAGCACATCACTAGTGCCCCGGCATTCATGGATAAAGCCACACCATCGGAGTCCCTGTTCTCCAATTCCCGGGACCCGGACTCGAAGCATGAATCTGTCAACCGGGAGTCGTGGAAGAGTGAGGGGGACAATAATGGCCTGGGCGCTGGGAAGAAAAAGAACTATCAGCGGTATCCAAAACCTCCGTACTCATACCTCGCTATGATTGCAATGGTGATCCAAAGGTCCCCAGAGAAGAAACTAACATTATCAGAGGTAAGAGTGTGCTTCTAATTCTCAAGTGTTTATGTGTTAGTTTAGGTGAAAGTGGCGCATGTTATGTTTTACGCACGGGTCTGCTTCTGATGTAGGCTACGTTTACTCTGTATTTACGGACTTTTACGCACCGTTTAAGTTCCCACTGGAGAAGTAGTTCAGGGAGTCTGTGTCACCAACATTTTTCGCTTGTAAGATACTCCAAGAGAACTCTGATACTTTACAGTCCAGAGACTGACACATCGCAGCAGCCTCTCGGTGACACTTGAGTGACTTCCATTCCTGTTTTGCTTTGATAAGGTTTGACTGCAGTGAAACCAGACACTGATCTATATCAGAAAGTTGATAAGATGCACACAGAGCAGGCAGAGTGAAATCCCATTTTCAATTACAGTAAATACTCTTCTAATGCATCTTTAACTTTTGTATATGACTTTTTAAAATTGGTCTCAATTTTTAGGGCTGATTAAATGTTTATAAACACCTCATAGGTGAAGGGAAAGTTGCAAGAGATTGAAGTGTATAACCTGACTTGTATTTTTGTTAACGTTACCACATCAGTGTTGAATATTACCCTAACTCCTACTCTTACTCCTACTCTGTAATATCCCTACAGTGAAATCCTGAAAATAAAGTCATACTTCGACATACTAGACATACTAACTGATGTATAAATTTCATTCTTAGATCCTGAAGGAGATCAGCACTCTTTTCCCGTTCTTCAAAGGAAACTATAAGGGCTGGAGAGATTCTGTGAGACACAACCTCTCCTCATATGACTGCTTTGTGAAGGTATGCATGTAAAAATGTTGTACAATCACTTAATAATGTCTGCTTTTAGTCTTGTGAGAAGCTTCTGAGCATCTTCATTTACAGGATGAAAAACTTGTTGTGGCCTTTGAACCTATTTTAGATTTTATCTTGTATCCACTGTTATGGTGATGGCAAAGCCTGAAACTGGGTCAGTCCTGCTCAACAAGACTGTAAGGCCAAGTGCTTCTCTCACCCTCCATCCTCCCTTCTTTCAGGTGCTGAAGGACCCAGGGAAGCCTCAGGGTAAAGGAAACTTCTGGGCAGTCGAGCTGAGCCGTGTTCCTCTTGAGCTTCTAAAGAGGCAAAACACAGCTGTGTCACGTCAGGATGAAACCATCTTTGCCCAGGATCTAGCCCCTTACATCCTGCAGGGACACAAGCCAGAATCTGAGCCACCCTCTGCTGCTGTCACCACCCTCCCTGCTGTAACCCCCAGAAATCCCTCCCCACCACAGGAGGATTTATTCCGTCCCAAGCTGGACTCCTCCTTTGCCATTGACTCCCTGCTGCACAGCCTGCGACCTCCAAGTGCCTCTGGTGACGTGAATGTGCCTCCAAAAGACTGCTGGGGCAAGCACGATCGTCTCCGCTCTTCGCCGCCTCAACCTCGCTACACCTCCTCGGCCCGTAGCACCTCGGCTAGCTCTGCAAGCCCAGCATCCACCTCTTCCTCCTCCTCAGATGAAGAATGGAAAGGCATGCCTCTGTCTGGAAAGCGAGTGCCTTTTGACGGTGAAAATGGCTCGGATGGTTATGATGACTACAGGCCTCCGCTTCACAAATCGGCACGACGAGAAACTGTTGCACCACCATGGGAGCTACCCACCTCTTATGCCAAATATGCTCCCCCTAATGCAGTTGCACCACCCAGCATGCGGTTCAATGGAGGCCCTTTGATGCCCTTACATGGCGGACTTCCTCTTTATGGATATGGTAGCTCTCCTGTAGCACCTGGTCACTTTTTAAGTCATACTTACTGGCCAATCCTCCCAAATGGGCGAGTTTCTGTCCAAGCCCCACCCCTCATCATGGACTTAGATAACATGTTGCAATCTGTACCACCAAATAAAAGTGTGTTTGATGTGTTGGTACCCACAAATCAGAACTCTCTTTCACATCATCAACCACCCCCTCAGTACACATTGCAGAGTGGACCTCCGCTAAACAGATATCCTCAGTACTAACTGACTATCAAACACAGACTTCTTAACCCATACTGAGCCATACTGACACTCAAAATGCACAGATGCAAAACAAGATTTATTGAGTTCCACAAGGATATCCATTGTTACACAACCCAACAAGCCTGCGACACTGTTTCAAAGGTAGAGAACTTGGAACACTGACTCCATAAAAGGGTGCAGACATGCTGAAACACCGGGGAACATTATTTTACTTTTCTTCCTTTTAATAAATGGAGTCATTCTCATAAAGCTATACGACAAACAAATGTCTACCTCATGTATGAATACTGGCTTTTGCACTGCTTAATGTATTTGCACTGTTTTATTAGCTTTTTACATGTTGTTTAACCTCTATGACACCTGAATGTAAAGTAGAATTTAAACTTGATTTTTTTTCATATGATCAGGTGAAAGCTACCAGCTGGATTGCAAGAGTTGCAGCAAGATGTATCTTTACAAAAGCAATACTCTTTTTTTCTGTGCAGATTTAATGTCTAAGTTTCGTTATCTGTGTTTGTTCAGAATTTGAAGCACGTAGGACAAATTGCTTACCTGAAAAACTGGTCTGCATTTTCATTTCAGGTTTTTAAAAAGGTTTTCTATTTTACTGAAAGATCTATTTAATTTAAGGTGACACTTTCTTTATACAGATAGTTGATACCAATACCGATTCATTTGCCATATCTGAAAATCCTGCATAATCTCAGAGGACTGAAGAAAAATCTCTCTGCAGCTTCTGGTATCTACCTCAGGTTTAAATGGGCTTGGACACAAGTTCCCTTTTGCACTACTGAAGTCACTGTGATAAATTTATGAAGGAAAATGTTTTTAAGTGTTTGCCAACTTTGACAGGTGAATGTTTCATTGGTTGTTTGACATTTTCTTGTGGTCTTGTAAAATGTTTGTACAGAATTGAGTTAAAATGAGAGCAGCCCAGAAGTTTCACGTGTTATGAGTCAGGGTTTGCAATAAAGTTCAGTTTATTTTAACTGTGCTGTAGTGTAGTATTCATTATGTATGTCATTATGATGGGTTATTTTATCACAGAAATTGTGATCTACAAGTAAGAACATTTTTGATCCATACTCCTTGTCCTCTGTATATGAGGCCTGAACAGACATTAACTCACACATACAGAGATTTAGGGCCGGCTGATTTGCATGAACGTTCAGCAGCCATCGGCCTCCTGCTGCTTCTTCTGCTGTGTCCTCTACCTTTTATCAACAGCCTACGCATGCCTGCACTCCCTCACCGTCCCTCTTCCTTTTCTCCCTGATCACCCCCTCACCCATAGGTAGGAGGAGGGGATGACACATTAAACAGGGACATGTTCCCTTCCCCCAAACACACAACTACTCTGGGTGGTTTCTGAACACTCAAGCTCATGAATTTACATGTATGACTTGAATTCACACTGTGGCTTCAGTGGTTTGTGTGTGGGGTCACTGCTGACATTCCCAACCAGGTACCCAAGAAGAAATGTGTGTAATAACTTAACTTACAGAAAAAATTTGCAGATGAGTTTTAGTTTCTTTTTGAGATCAGGTGAAGTAAAAGAGAGAAAAAAAGGTTATAATATATTTTTTGTGTGCGTTAAAAAGCAGAGGAACAAAACTCTTAATGTTTTTGATGTTAGAAATATGCTGTTAAAAAAATTCTGAGACACAAAAATAAAACCTCTTAGCTAACATCAAATCTTAAGTCACTGTAGAATCAAATACACGCAGGGATGTGTGTTATCAAAATGGTACAACTAAACTGCTCAGTGATTTGGATCAAAACTAAAAAATGAACCCAAGATATTCCACATAGGTTCAGTACTGCTCTCATGTTGACAGAGATGTGTCCAAACCTCTGTGACTTGGATGATGCACCATTGGGGTGACTTGTGCATGGTTCTATAAGGTATGGAGAGTAACAGCCCAAACAAAAGGAAGTAATATAAATCTTACCCCTGCCCTGACAAAGAAAATAGCCGATCATAGTTGATTTGAGGATTTTTGAGATGGCACATGGGTTGATCATTAAGATTTAATATAGGGAGTTGCCATCACTAAGCTCCCTGAGGACACATCTCAGGAAATGGAGTGTTCAAGTTAAAGAAGGGAACAAAAGATATTTGTCCCAAACACAAATTGATTTGTGTTTGGGACGGTCAGCGGTTAGTTTTCAGTCATTTGTTCTTCTAAAATTGTTTTTCTCATAAAAATGATAATTTACATTTCTGTCCTCTATCAATTTAACATGATTAAATCTAATTAACTAAAAACTACACACCACTGAATGATTCCAACTTATCAAAGTACCACCTTCTCTTTTGCATCTCTTTTTGTGCTCCCCAACCTTTTTTCCCCACCTCTGGTTCCTCTGTCATTTTCTCTTTTTCTGACTTATCTTTTACACTCCCTCTTGAGCCATTCTGTAATCAAAAACACTGCCTCTCTCAGGGAAAGTCTCATTCAAACGCCTGCGTTTGGTTTCAGGTCTTCTGTTTGTGTTGTCCCCTCTTCCATATCCCCCTCCTCCAGGGGTGTAGAGGCAGAACATGTCCTGCAGGGGGAGACACAGACAGAGAGTTGGTTTGATGACTGACTCATTTTCAAATAAATGCTTACATTTTGTGCAATGTTAGATTGATGTTAATAACATATGTATATAAACTCTTCACTGCCTGTAGGAAATGTGTGTTTTTTTTTTTAAATCAATCAGAGGATAAACAAAATGTTTCACAGATTTGTTTCACAGACTGATTCCATGCATACACATCTTGGAGTCTTACCCCAGGCTGAAGACTGACACTGGTTTTGGCTCCCAGGTTCAGGATTCGACCGTCTGCTCTGTGCAGCTGGTTCACCCCTGCTGCTCCATCCTCACCCCCTGTTAGTGTTAAAAAAGGCTTTTGCTCATTGAGGGTTTTATATTAATACAGTTTTACAGAGAACTTGAAGAATTGGAGATTACCCTTGAGGCCGTATGGGCGGAAGGAGCGCCTCTCTGTTAGAACAGACAACACCACTTCCCTCCTGAACCGAAGTTTGCGTATCACTCCGTCTCCACCGCGATACTTTCCTGCTCCTCCTGAGCCAGGGCGCAGAGAGAATTGCTCCAGAATAACTGGATATCTAAACACAAGAAAAGAAATGTAAGCAGAAACCCTAGTTTACTCAATTTAACTGCTTTTGTCCAAACAAAAATACTAGTTTGACTGTAGTATGTAGCTATTGTAATGAATAATAATTCCATGTAAATCCAAATGTTTTGAATGGGTTTTTTTTTTCAAAACCTTCAATATATATGCATAAAGAAACATAAGCAGAAAGGATATGACCTGAGGATATGAAGACCTTGAAAGTGACCACAACCACACTTTACCTTTTCTCCAGAATCTCAGGGTCAGTGATGCGAGTGTTGGTCATGTGACTGTGAACTCCACTCCGTCCATTCCAGGTTGGCCCTGCCCCAGCTCCACCGGCAACTGTCTCATAGTAACCTACTCTCTCATTGCCAAAGGAAATGTTGTTCATACAGCCCTGGAAAAAAAAAAAAAACAAGAAAAAGACAAAGACCGTAAATTTGCCAACTTAACCCCCCCCCATAATGTTTTCTTATGGCCAATGTATCTTGGGAGTAAAAAACAAAAATAATTCTCACCTGTGAAGCTGCGCACACTTCAAATGCCTTGAAGATGACATCAACCACCCTCTGAGATGTTAGCACATTTCCTCCAACCACTGCTGCATTCTGGGAAGGCTGAAGAATGGAGCCAGGGGGGATGATGACTTTGATTGGTACAAGACAGCCCTAGATATGAAAACAAAAACAAGGTGGAATAAATAAAAGTCTAAGCTCGAGCTCTTACATTAACCCACCTGGAGTGTTGTGGTAAATTTTGTTACCTGGTTCAGAGGGATGTCCTGTCCCACCATGCAGCGAAGACAGTAGATGAGAGCTGAGAGGGTGATGGCACGAGGAGCGTTACAGTTCCCCCACACCTCTGTCCCCGTCCCTGTAAAGTCAAACACTGCGCTGCCCTGTGGGGATGGAGGTCTTAATGCTTATTGGGCATTTGTTTCTTTATTCACCACACTTTTCTCATTAATGCAAGTGTTTTTATTTCTTTCTACTAACCTCCTCCTCATTAATCTGAACATGCAGCTTGATTGGTGTGCCATCATCCATGAAATCCTCAGACTCCACCTCTAAGGAGCCGGTCTGTTGCCTTCGACAGCGCGCAAAGTCTCTCAGCATATCTCTGACTGCTAGCTCTGCATTACTCTGAATTTCAAACACACAGTCTGTTGTCTTGCAAAAAATACAAACAACCACTGTTTTTCAGAATAACAACAATCTGTGATGTTTCAAGTGAATGCAAACATACCTGAATATATCCCATGTAGGCCTGGACCACGTCTAACCCGTAGCTGTCAATCAACTCCCCAACCAGCTGGCTGCCTCTCTGATTGGCTGCCACCTGAGCCCGCAAATCTGACAGGTTGTCATGGAGATTACGAGTCCCAGAGCTGTCTGGGTACTGGGCTGGAGCCATCAAAGCCTCAGTTACAGCTGATACAGAGACAGAGTGAGGAGACAGGAAAGGAATCAAGAACAGAGGAAGACGGTGAGGGTAAGTTTTTATGGTGATTCTGTAAATGGGGAAAATAATATAAATGGCTATATTATATAAGCAACTATAGCGTCCTCGTCTGTTTCTCCTACAGATTCTTTTCCATTGCAAGTTTAATGTCCTTATTCCCTGCAATATTAATTTGGATGTGTTTAGAATTTTTCTTCATTTTTGTACAAAAAGGTTTTTATAATTTTTAAAAAATTATTCAATTTAACTACTGTTTTTATATAATTGATATTTAATGATTATTCCTACATGTTTGTATGGAGAGAGAGTCCAGCTAAAACTAGAGTCAAATTCCTTCAATGCTTCTTAGAGATACTTGGTGAATAAAAGTGGTTTAAATTCTGAACCTTATTCTAATTCTGAGTGTATAATAAATTGAGAGCAAAATTTTGCAAAAGCGCAACTATAATCTTGTAAATAATAAATTATATAAATTCAAAAAATTACCTTATAATCTTTTTTTTTCAATTTTGCAAGAGTAAAATGCATGAAAAATGCAGGTTAATTCTAATTGGTAACATGTTTGTCAAGGTACAATAAGAAATCTCTTAGACAGTAAAGACTTCCCCCCACCCACACACACAGGTCATTGGATGAAAGTAAAAGGAAGTATTTTGGACTTGCTGATGTAAAGCATTTTTGTCTAGTCTCTGCTCTTGTCTTTTATTCACATTCACACGATCTCCTGATTCAACCCCCTTTCACACCTTCCTCCTGGAAAACACCACCCGTGACAAGTTTAAAGGAGGTGAAAACTGCCCCCTCCTGCTGCAGAGAGGTGGAGTGTGGGGGCATGGAGCCTGGAGTGATGCCTCCAATGTCAGCGTGGTGCCCCCTGCTGGCTACAAAGAACACTGGTACACTTGCACCCTTCCGAAACACCTGTAAGGGAAAGAAGATAAAAAAAAAAACTGTGGTCATAAATAGAGGTGTGATGTTGTACAGCGATAGGATGAATAACAATAAAAGTGAGAGCCTAGCAGAACAGACGGACCGGTGTGATGACTGTGAGGTCTGGGAGGTGGCTGCCTCCAGCAGATGGGTGGTTACTCAGGATCACATCACCTTCTTTCAGTTTGTTGCCCAGTGATTTGATCTGGTCAGAGGAGAAAAAACATATCCTTTGTGTTCATCCATTGCTGTTAAAGTTACATTGATAAAGTCAGAAACACTACAGGAATTAATTCCTAACCTGGTACTGAACGGTCTCTTGCATGGCCCCCAGGTGCACAGGGATGTGGGGTGCATTAGAGACTAAACCTCCATCTGGTCCAAAAACAGCACAAGAGAAGTCAAGACGCTCTTTGATGTTGGTGGAGATGGACGTTCTTTGGAGAACTCGACCCATTTGCTCTGTAGAGCAGAGATAGAAGACAATGAGCTTCAGCCTCACCTTTACTTTTCTGGCATCACCCTCCTCACTTCTGTCCTCTGATGGTGTACCTGCGATGCTCATGAAGCGATGGGAGAAGATGGACAGCTGCACGGTGTTGAGCTCAGTGCCAAGGGCGCAGTGAGGGTCCGAGCCCACAGTCATACAGACATCACCTCCCTCTGTCAGACTGGCCTCGCAACACGGCTCCACCAGTATAGTACTAATACAATTTTATATATATATTCAAAGAATTTAAAACATAAAATGTGACCAGCAGGTTGACATACAATACAATTACGGTTTGATCTTTGTTAGATGGTATCTTTCTTTAAATGTTCCAAATGACACTAACATTTTCTTTCAGACACCAATGAAAAACACTTAATTAATGTATTGTATTGCAGTAAATAATGGCAGGAAGGGAAGGGTGCTTGCCTGTTTTTGTCAATGATGATGGCTGGTCCCTGGATGGTGTGACCGCAGGGCAGCTCCTCCCACAAATACACACTGGTGTCCAGGTAGCCTTCCTCAAAGTAACACTTGGTTCGCTACAGAAAAGACAAAATTAAGACCAGGAAGCTGAACTTTCAAATTTTCTTTGCCAGAATAAAATAAAACCATTGTTGCCATTTGCAGCACAATATTTCTATTTGGTTACATATAGAATTCAAAGTTGATGAAAAAGTACCGTGACTGGTTTTGCTTGTCCATGTCCCATCTTAGTTTTATAGACAGATTTAATACCAGATTTCCCACAACCCCTCACTCTGATGTCATCAACCATGATAGGTCTGTCTGGGATCGTGAATCCAAATTCCTTGAGGTAACTAGGAGGAGAAAGGTGTTACATCTGAGAAGCGATCAAGCTAAAAGAAACATGTGAACCCTTATCTAACTCATCTCTTGAAATCAGGTTTGCCAACCAAAATACATGTTACAGTTTCTTACAGTGATCAAACTTATCATTGAACAGATCTGTAGACAAAGTACTAACCGTTCCATGAATGCAGTGAGAAAATCTCCAGCCAGACAGGACTGAGTGTTGCTTGGGTGACCAGAAGCAGTAACCATGAGAGCGCAGTCAGTGCCCTCATAACGCAGGTGGAGGAAAACCTCAGTGCTGATTTGCTCACTGTGGGGGGAGGAATCCAAGGATGAATTTCTGTATTATTATAATTAAAATGTGCATTTTTGTGGAGAGAACCATGACAGGATTTTAATTTCATTGCTCTGTGGAAGCTGACCTGGTAAACTGACGTGCACGTAGAGCAGCCTGGCAGCGCTTTGTGAGCCTCTCTATCCTCCAGTCCAGCTCCTTGAAAGAATTCTGCTCATACTGCAGTGAACAGGGCTCCTGCAGCTCCTCCACCACGTCAGCCAGAGCCAGACCATATGCTGACAACACGCCGCTGTATCTGCAGGGTGTAACACACAAATTTGGCAACGCATTAATTATCAGGCTGCATCTGCTGCTCTTCACATCAGCCTCCAATCTAGGTCTGACTGAGCTGCAAGAATAATCCGATAACGAATATTTTGCCCTATATTGCAATTGTGATCTATTGTGCGATTTTATTTACGATCCCTATCTTATGTGTTGTTAAACAAACACAAGCAATGAAACAATCTTCACTACAAAGAGTATAATATTAGAAAAATAGAGCAAGTAATAAATATGTTTTAAAAAGAGCCATTTTGATTCATATTTCAAAATTGATATGATTCTCTACATTGAAGGGGATGATCTTTTCCATGTATGTTTTTCTTTCTCAAAAGGAGAATGAGAAAAAAAGAGGGGGATTTTTTTTTTAAAAGAAATCCACAATTTTTTGCCCCTTTTGACCATTTTTTGCCTTCTCCTCAAACTTTTTTATTGCTTCTTCTTGCTGTTTCTGCCACTTTTCGCCATTTAAATGCTTTCTCTTGCAGAGGTAGTTTTTAAATTTGGCTCTGTGGTTGAGCATGGTTGAATAATACTGGTGTAGAGCATAAAACATCTACTGCAAAATATTTTATCTGGTGCTCTGACACATTTATGGTTAAAGAAATACAGCACTGTCTGCGATAAGAATATTGCAGCAGGTCATATTGCAACTTAATCCAATTTGCAATTAATTGCCCAGCCCTACTCCTATCATCTGGTAACACCTACATGTCCAATGGCAAGTGGCAAATTAGAGGTTCTGACCTTCCACTTAAGGACCTGGAAGGTCATGGAGCTCTCAGAACAGAGACAAACCACCACATATAACTTATTTTATGATTTCTTTTGACAATGGTGGAGCTGACTGATGTAATATCAAAGCCATATGATGCAAAAAACATGATGCAATGCAATGTAATGTGATGCAGTGTCATGCTTTATGATACACTTTGTCCCACACTTTGGGGAATTCTGCCTTTGATTCAAGATCTGCATGCAGTTACCTGTATCAATAATCATTGACAATGAGAACAATTCCTAAAGACACACTACATGAATATGGCTCTGTTTCCACACAACACAGAAGAAGCTTTACTTATGGATGAAGACGGTCTTCATGCCCAGGGCTCGAGCAATGGCACAGGCATGTTGGCCCCCTGCACCCCCAAAACAAGCCAACATATGCTGAGATGTATCATGGCCCTTTGCCTTTAGAGTGAGAGAGGTGACAGTGGATTCTACTGAGTCAGTGACAATGTTTCATTGAAATTGTGCTGACACCTTAAAATCCTAAATAGTACCTGTGTAAGAGCTCTGATTGGTCGACACATAGCCTCATTAGCAACACGAATGAATCCCATAGCAACCTCCTCCACGCTCATCTCTGATGTTTGGTTGTGTGAGTGGTTAGCCCCATTGCTGTTGATCTGCTAGTGAAAAAAAAAACAACAAAACACTTCAGCTTATGGACTACGCAAGCTTTTAAACCGTGTTTTATATTTCAGTGACTGTTCTTGCCTGTGCTTGATTTGAAGACAAGAAGAGGTTGATCTCCTGGGTCAGATAACGGAAATGCTTCATGGTTTCCTCCAGTGACAGAGGTTCATTTTCCCCTGGTCCAAAAATCTTTGGGAAGAAGGAGGGGAGGAGGCGACCCAGGGCCAAGTTGGCGTCTGTTACAGTGAGGGGACCGCCTGTGAAAATAGAAAATTATGAAGGTTCACAACGGCAATGCTCATCTGAAAACACATTTAAATGAATTTGGATGAGGTCCTTTGTTTGGTGTTGTCGTCTTTTATGTAAAGTCTGTCATGAGATTCAGTGAGAGCAGTGTACCCCTGTTGGATGGAGGTGGAGACCCTGTTTTGTAAAATGGATAAAGCCCCTACCCAACTATCCCACAAGTTTTATCAACATGACATGTCAAGTTTCTTTAACGCCCACACTCCAGTTCAAACAGAGGCCCATGAGGCAATCTGAAGTTATATAATTCAACACTTGGACAAAAACCTGTTTCCCTTCACACAGCTGAACTAGATTATCAATCAAGAAGCAGGAGGAAAGCGGGGAGACTACTGGAATTCCAACTCTGAGTGCATTTTTGTCCGTTTAATGTCTGGAAGAGTGTTAAAAGTATGTAAGAAATGAAGAGTTATCTATCTTCCAAGTTGAGAATAAAAAGAAATCAGTATGAGGCATGAAATCAGTACAACACAGGAAAAAAGAGTGACACAGCTTTGAAGAGTGTTACAGTGTAAGAAATAAAAGTTTGTGTTACCCTTTCTGTAACAGGATGGTCCTGGATGTGCACCTGCAGACTCTGGTCCAACCACAAACATGCCTGATCTGCAGAAGGAGTAAGGAGAACAAAAATAAGCGGGGAACGAAAATAGTTGAATTTAGATTTCAATCCTGCAAAAATACCAATAATAAACTTAGTTATGAAATGGTAAAACTGAGGGCATTTTTAACACAAGCTGATGTGAAGTCTTGAATCTTTTATCTGCATTTAACTTACACCATTCTATTGAAATTAAAGGAATACACATGGCCTATATTACCCACAGTGCAACCGGACTGCAGAGAGTTAGATCATTGATGAGCTCATGTGATAGCAGTGAATCTCAAGCTGCTAACCTCAAACAGAAACTGGGAGTAACTACAGAAGTCTGATAAATCTGCAGCTCCTCTAAGCTGCCAAGAAACTTATATTGTTTTTAGGTAAATGAAAATAGCAAATCACATGTAAAGAGATTTTTGAGAAATAACTACAAAGAAATCTATTCATCCAAACGATGTGTCAAAGACAAAGATGGACAAACTGACCTGAAAAATAGTCGTGATCCTCCACCTGCAGCCACAGTGTTGATGTCCAGCTGAGGTGCTTGCAGGGTGACTCCAGCTGTGGTGGCCTCAAACACATGTTCATACTGGCCTGCATATCGACTTACATCAGTGGATGTTCCTGGAGAGAAACAGGAAAAGGGGGATTAGGATTACATGAGGCATAGAAAACTGAAGGTTGTATAAGTGAGCATTTGTTGTGTGATATACTGTAGAAAGAGATGTGTTGCTGTTCAGTAAATATACGCAATACACAATCATGATTACACCTGGAACAGAGTTACAAATGGACACACTGTCAATATGTCATAAAATAAAACTTGAGTCAGTTAAGATGGCTGGTGAAAAATGATATCAAAGAACTACAAAACAATGGGAGGAAGTTCCTCACATTGTTGCTGCACTCAGTAATTGTCAAAGATAGAAACAATATTCCTCAATATCCCCTCAACTCACCGCCCATGTCAAAGCCAATCACAGGTTTTCCCCCGAGCTCACTGGAAGATGTGATGGCGTATCCCACAACACCTCCCGCTGGGCCGGATAGAATGGCCCTAGAGCCGCAGAACTGCTCCATGGGAGTCAGACCGCCATCTGACTGCATGAAGAGCACGTCCACATCCTGAGGATGGATTGAAGCAAGAGACGGAGGGAACTTTTTTCATACTGAAGTACAGCAGGGTGTTAACTTCAACTGGGATATAATACCTGTGGTCTATAACCCCCTGAGACCTCAGCTTTTGTCTGGTGTGCATTTTTTCTCCTTTTATTCTCCTCTGACCTAATAAGTATACTGTCTAAATCTATAATATCTAAAATTTGTACAGGCAGTTATGTTTTCACCGTCATAATTTAGTGATAATTTTTCAGTTACCAGTGTAATTGTGTATAAATACACTATATTTTCCCTGTCAAATAGGCGTAATGTTGTAATATCACCACACTGCAAAAAAACAGTAATTTAAGCAATCATTTCTGTTTTATTTTTTGTAAAATTTGTCCTTTAAGTCTTGATATAAACCACATTCCACTGAAAACTCCAGAGACATGTTTATTTCAAGATATTTAAAGATAAAAGTGGTGTCTGAATTGCTTGTAAGGAGGTAAAAAAATCTGCCAATGGACCAAGAAATTTTGCTTGTCAAGTTTCTTAAAATCAGAAGAATGTCTTCGTATAAGATACTTTTTCTAGCTCCATAGACAGTTTTTTCCCCCTCGTTAAAAGCAATTAAGACTTCCTTTTTTTCATCTTCGAATAGCTTAAAACAGGATATCTTTCTGGACTGGTCTGGTAAATATGGCTCATATCAAAATTAGACACACTGTTTTGCCTAAAAATAAGACAGAGACACTTGCTTAGATTTCAGTTTTTTCCAGTGTGATGTGGGCAGTGTCATGGGGCAAATAGGTCAAATTTAAAAAAAAATGAAGTATCATGAAATAAAATATCCACATGTGGACTCAGGGTCTTAAGAGGTTAAAGTGAGGGTTATTAACACACAGTAGACTTCAAAGTACTTGATTCAAGGTAATATCATTCATAGTGATGTGGGAAATACATGAAACACACCTTAAGGCCATCCCTGAACCCAGAGGTAAAGCCTTTCAAATACTGATGAATTTTCGGTGTGAGGTAGGCGTCTGCACAGACTGTGTAACCCCGAGGCACCGCCCGAACCATAGGCATGACCTCACTGGACAAAGACACCTGGGTGAAGCCCAGTCGACGAGCCAGGGCGCCTACAGCTTTCTCGTGATCAGACCATCTGCAAGAAGCAGAAAGAGGGATTTAAGCACAAAGCTGATATGATAACTTTAATTATAACTTGATCTCATAGAATTCTTTTTACTGTAACTCTTTTTTAATTCTTGAAACTTTTATTTTTTGTGCTTTTGTGGTTTTCAGACTGTGACTGCAGCTGTGATTGGTTTTCACTAAACCAATGGGAGTGCAGCTCTGAACTTCCACCCTGTAAACCACATGGGTTCCATATACCACAGAAAAAAGGCTATTTGACACCAGACTGCTCTGACATGTACAGTTTACATACTTACTACACCCACAGAGACGCTCTGAGCAAAAATTACATAAGAGTATCCTGGTCTAAAAAGAAGGATAGAAAAAAGATGGTCTATAAGTGCTCCGTCAGTAAGTAACTTAAAGAACAAATACAGCTTGTTCCAGGTTCAGATGGAAAGCCAATAAAAGAAAAGTAGGACAAGAGTTCAGATTACAATCATGAACAAATACACCTCTATGCCTTAAAGTAGGAAGACAGGCTGAACAACTGACGTGTAAGAGTGCAGCAGAAGCACGGCCAGGCCAGTGATCCCACGAGACAGAACTCCTCTGAGGTCTTTTTCCACTTTCTCCAGATCAAGTTCCTTCCATACCTCCAGACTATCCCCGGTACTGCCTAAGCAACATGGTCACACACACATATAGATTATTTATCATGGTCATTTTGGATCATGAGGAGTATCTAGGTGTGGCTTTTTGACAGGACAGTACACAATTCACCAAAAAACATACTTTGCCACATCCACTGGACAAATCAGGTTCCCTCAGAACTGATGACAAGCTTATGGTAAAAGTATTAAACAATGCTTTTTTGAGAATAGCTTTAACATTAATAACATTACAAAATGAGATGATTGGTAAGCACAGGATATCTGAAAAGACAAGCCCACTGATCTTGTGCTGCTAATGCGCTAAAGGTTTAATTCACTATGCTACTAATAAAAAAATGTAATATTTGCAAACAGCCCGAAAAGTTACAAAAATAGCATGTTGTTTATTACAAGAATTCACCCATTAGGATGAATAGGCTGGAGTCGGTGGATAGGTTTTCTGACCATCCATCTAATGGTTAAGACTGCTTCAAGCACTTAGCTTCAATGTTGGTTTCAGACCTGTGACGATACGTTTCTGATCATTTCTGGGCAGCTGGCAGTGATCTTGTCTCAGCACAACTCGCTCATCCACCTCTATCACCTCTTCATAGAGCACTTCAGGAACTGCCACCTCCTGTATGCACACACAAAACACATAAACACAGGTTCAGTAAACACAATGCAGTTTATCAGACAAGACAGGAAACTTTTTAACAGTGAATGCAAGTGATGAACTGATAAAATTTACTTGATATCATAAGTCATGACTTCTCCTTCATTTAACCAGTTCCTCCTCTCTCAGGTCAGATCTTGAGAACAATAGACTGGTTCTTTGGGACTTTAAGAAGACTATTTAGAAACAAATGGTGCCTTGGTCTTCAACAGAAAGGCTGCACTTTCACCCAGATACTTTCCTCCTAAAAATGCGTCTTCCCCTGCTGGCTATGGTGTGACCTCGGGACATCCAACTCTGCAGAAGCTGAATGTTGTACGTATACTTCATTGTTTACTCTACTCACACAACTTAATTACATCCTAAACATATCCATCACAACAACAACAACCAGTGGATTCTTAATACAAACAATAGCTGGGTGAGTCTTATCTGTCACAATGCTTTTGAGAGTTTGTTCTGTGATCAAGTATTGACTTCATATAGTTGATAAGTGACAACTTTAACTCTAAATGGTACATCTGGTCTGGGGACAAACTCCAAAACCTGGCCTAAAGTGTTTGTAACAGAAGATAATGGCTAAACCCTGAGTTACAGGGTTACTGGACCCAGACTGACTCTGAGAAATTACTTACATAGTGTTATAATGTTGCAAAAGCACCTCTTTAGTCTTTGTATCTTCAGATTTCAAACACTGTTTTATATTTGAACATGTAACATAATACAAGCATTACAAACCAAGTCAAACAGTTTGGGTCTGGCCTGTGTGCCAATGTGCAACAAGTCCTTGAAGCCCTTTGTGACCAGCAGTGCTGTCCTTTCGCCCTCCCTCTCCAGCAGAGCGTTGGTCGCCACAGTCGTGCCCATTCTGATCCAGCCAATCAGGGAGGTGTCTACAGGCTGGTCCCGAGGAAAGACGCGCCCAGTTTCCTGTCAATGAATAAACATAAATACACATATAAAATATACTATGCCTACACCTGTCTGTCTTCTTTGTGCATTTTTACACTTTTTGGTTTGTTTGGTATGTAGACAGGTCTGTTATTCTTTAAGCTTTGGAGCAATAAGCTTCTACAACAAACAAATTCAGTGCAAAAAAACCAATAAAATAACCTTAACAAAGCTGAATATAAGGAACTACCTGGATCATCTCAATATACATTGACAGCCAATTTTGTTTGATACTGATAGGTAAGGCAATAAAAGAAATATATTTGGTTTTCTCCAAGCCTGTCAATGACAAAATGATGAAATTTTCTTCATGATACCTCTTCCAGAACTCTGCGAATCCCCTCTGTGGGAGCATCATTGTAGTTCTGAGGATCTCGGGACAGAAGTTTCAGGACTCTCTCTCGCCCATCAGGCAGTCGGGTGAACACATCGGTGAAGGTGCCGCCTCGGTCGATGGCAAAGTCAAATTTCCCCTTGGACTCAGTCATAGTGAAGAGAGGCGCTGATTCTGGGACTGTTTCTAGCTTGGGTCAGAGAGAGTGAGAGGGAATTTTTTATTGCATCCTCTTTATAGGAGTATAACGATAAGAGACCAGCTGACAAGTCTTGAGAATTTGATCATTCACACAATCTGAACAATGAAACAACTTTATAAACTCATTCTCTCCCTGTGTTTCTTATCAAGGCCAACTAAGTTTATAGAATATACTCCTTCTTTTATGCCCTTGTCCTCAAACTTGCTTTCCTTAGCTCCACAGTCTCCAGGTTTGACATTTTGCTAAGTACATCTCACACAACTTTCAGTTCTGATTTTAGATTTGTGACCCATCATTATTTATTTTTATTTCTAAAATTTTACATCCTGTCCACACTTTTGACTTTTTGTGTCCTCAACTCGACACTTTCATTCTTTCTATTAACTTTTGATCTCCTTATTTAGACTTTTGATATTCTAATCTATTAATTCTAAATTCTTAATCTCCTCTTGTTTTGACTACAAATACATACTTGTGCCTTTTTATCTCCTTATTTTTACTTTTTAAATCTGTCTTTGAAATTTATAACCCATAAGTATGTCTTCTTATCTCTTTATTTCAGCACTTGATCCATACTTTGACTTTTCATTGAACTCATAACACTAAAAACTTAACTTCCTGCACAAAGACCACCTTTGGGTATTACACCAGTAAGATCTCTGTTTGTGATTATGTACCTAATTTCTGCATCTTTAATATGCACTTTTTCACAGTAATAAGCTGCACATGCACGATTTTGCTGAATGTTAGTTAACTGCAGTAAATTTGGACAGGAATACTACACCACAGAAAAGCATGCAAACCTCAGGGAAACCCTGGAAGAATGTCAATGAAGTGGTGAGCCACCATAAAGAGCGATAAGCTGCCCGTAAAATCGCACAAGCTCCCCCAGAAATAAAGTCACTGTCATTTAAATATGAGGAAATAAAGAGAAGAGCGCTGATAAATGAGATGGTACCCGGTATATATGTGCTTTTATAAGATCATGCTGTCGGTAACGTTGCAACTTGTGCCTTAGCAGTGTGCATGTGCTGAATGCAAATTACCGCTTGAATAATAACACAGACACGGTACCGGATATTAACACTCACCTGTGACTGTTAATCTGTTAATAATCCGTTAACCGTCAGATCCTCCCCGCCACATCTATCTGCCTTTTCCCGGTGTGAGATAGTAACCACATCGAGTGAACCACAGCCTGTCGGGTTTCTATGCACTATAGTCTGAGGGTTAAGCCCCGCCCCCAGCCGCGATTAGACCAATGACATATACTCATTAAACAGAAGCTCTAAATGTTCAAAGAAAAAAAACATTCTTGCTGCGAATATTTTAGTGACTAATCTTTGTATTATTGGTTTCTAAAGACAGGTTCATCTGAATGATGCTATTATTAGATTGTAGTAGCAGTAAATCGTCACCAGGCGTCAGTGTCGCGCAGACACGTGGACAGAAAACCTGAGTGGGACTGAATCCAGAAAACCAAATCTATTAGTAGATATCACTGAGGGTTTTCAAGGTGATGGAGTGACCCATGGGTTATCTTTAGCCTACAATACCCTTTATTTAATACGAAGGCAGCAGCTTTTACACCCGTGTTGTTTCCCTTATCTTTTATCTTTTTTTATGTTTGTTTTGGGTTACAGAGAAAACCATAGATACATCTTAATTTTTCAGTTATTAATACCAAAAGACGAGAGTGCATTTGATAGGCCAATCAGTACTGACATGAAGGAACTATGGAAGCCATTTCCGACAATTAAAAATAAATGAACAAATAAACATGGCTTTGTTGAGATTTCTTTTTTATGCCCAGCCCAAATCAAAATTTTGGGATGGAGTCAAAATTCTGATACATAGGTTTTAAACATATAAAAATGAGATAAATAGGTCAGATTTCAAAGAGAAAAAGTCAGAATTATGAGATAAAAGTCAAAACTTTGAAGTCATTATGTCAACATTTTAAGATAAAGTTGAAACTGAGAAAAAAAGTCAAAACTTTGAAGTAAAATGTCAAAATTTGAGATAGAAACTTGACTTTTGATTTTTAGTTCCATTAGTTTGACTTTTCGTTCCAAAATTTCAACGTAGTATGGGTTAAAAACAAGGAACAGGTGACGTTAGGTATTCTGTCCTTAATTTCCTATTTATCTTTTTTTTTTTTTTTTCTAACCCATAATATCATTCTGGTTCCGGCCACCTAAACCGGAGCCCTGTAACAGAGAGATACGTCGACCGAAGCTCAAATGCCTAGTGATCATATGGTTCATGGAGCCCTTAAATAGTTCCAGAAGTGTTTGGTGGGCAATTTCAATTGCTTGTTTCAGTGCCACAGAGAATAATCCAACAAAGACACTGACCTGTGATCAAAAATGATGAAACAGGCCTTTGGTGGCAGCGGGAGTTTAGTCGCTACTGACCTCTACTCCACCGCTGTGTGGGGAATAAAAAGCCGGCTAGTTTAAAACCTTGTTAATTGAAGCTCAGAGAAGTGGAAAAAAACATCTAAGAGAACAAACTCTCACATGAAAGAACTGAGTGTGAATCATTGCTTGGTTCAGACAGTTTTTTGCATGCCATGTCAAACAATTGCACAAGGGTCAATGAGAGTTTAAAGTATTTATTGATAATTAAGGCACAAAGGTACATCAGCAACATATGTCATCGTGCTGACAGTTAAACTAGACAAATCAAACAGTGAAGACTTTCTTGGCTTGTCAGTGCAGGGCAGTAGTGTCTTGAGGTGATATTTGGGGTTAAAAAATTCTAGTTTAGAGATGGTGTAGTTTGTGAGATACTTTTAACAGTCAAGTTTAAACAGAAAATGTTTGTTTTGATTTCTATATAAGAATATCTTCATGCACAGATAATTTAGAGGACAAATATCCTCATGTGTACAAAGCTGTTCCACTATTCAAACTTCTGTTATGCCTGTATTTAAATATTACCATATGCAATCAATCATGTTTGAATTTTTCCATTAGGAATATCAGCTTATTGACAAAATGTGTTGAGATGTGCTATGTCTTACAGTGATCAAATATTGCAATAATCATTTCTTATCAAAACTAGCTGAAAGTTCAGATGGTGGCATCATACAATACACAGCTGCTCAGTGACATCTGTCTCAACCATGTGTGATTTACTCAATCACTCTGGCTCCACACAGTCGCACTCATTTTGATTTCAAACTTCTTTAGCAACATGCACTCTGGCTATCCACAAAGACACAAAAACACTTTCATGTCTTCAATTCCATACAATATTTCAAACACAGGACTGCATATCTAGGACCTCTTCATACTTCTCAGAAAAACTCATCACACACGCTTCACCACAGCTGTTGTGCAAAAATAGTTAAGGCCCCTTGAGTTAAATGCAATGCATTCCTAATGCAAAAACCAAAACAGAGAACAACCAACCTGTATTGCTACATTTTTCAGTGCCAAAAGCACCACATGCAGTAACTTTTGATACCCTGAACCTGCAGACTGCTGAACACCCTTCTGCTGACTTGGATTTTCATGCTGTGAGAGGCAGAGTTAAATGTTTAGACAAGCCTGAAGGACACTGAGAACATCTTCAGCCACAACAATAAGGATGTGCTGAACATGATGATCGTATCAGTTAACATTTGGCTTGAAAAAACCTTCTTGTTCACATTAATGTTTTTTTCCCAGTTAAGGAGACCAGTCTTCTTCCAGTTGATTCTTATATTTCCATCTACAATGTGACCACTCAGAAGATCAGTGGCAGTTCTGGCATTTAGGGTGGCATTTCTGGTTGTTGACATTGCAGCGACATCCACCACTGGTATCTCCAGGACCCTGGGAGCAAAGGAGAACAGAATCAAAATGAGATATGTTAAAAGTTTGTACTGTTGTTTTGAAGCTGGCTACATTTATGTTGCTAATGTAGCCAGCTAAAAGATATGCTAAAAGATGTCATGTAACATTGGTGAATCCAGGTTATGTCCTACCAGTGGTTATCTACCAAGCAAAGAAAAAGCAACTTCACTTCTTTTTATTGATAGATTCAAATTTGAACAGATCACTGCAATAAAACTGCTGCATGTGGATTGAAATGTACATTATCACAAACAGCCTAGCCTGTGTTTTAGCCTCTAGCGCATGCTCTATCATTCTCCTATACAGCTTTCTTCTGCTATTCTGTCCTTTTTCTGTCAGACAGTCCAGCTCCCGTTTCCACCATTCTTACTTAATAAATCACAGAAATCGTTTTCATCAGAGAAATACACTCTTCCCTGCTAAACTCCGTCAGGTATGGAATTGTTGTAGAGACAGTGGCGTGGGGTGTATTAATCCAGTCCAGTCCCGATCGTGAAGCAAGGAATTAAGGTTTGGAAATAAACTATTTTGGAGCTGATAACTTATGATCAGGCGTATATCGAGATGAGGATTGTAAGTAAACAAAATGAAAATGACAGGGGAAGGGAGATGTGGGCTTTTCTCTCACCCTTGGCCCCCAGCGCGGTCCTCTGGTTACCCAACAGATCTCAGTGTGACAGACAGTGCAGCGCAGCCAATCACATCCATCTCTCTTCTGTACAATGATGCCACACTGAGGACAATGCATTGCCTCGCCGGACTGCACAAGAGTCTAGAACAAAAATGCATAAGTAAAGAAGGAAAGAATGTGAAGAATATTTTGGTAGTATCTGGAATAGAAACACCAAGGCTGTGCTCACTCAAGCGTTTATCACAGCTCACCTTCAGTAAATGAGTTGTACGCCTAGCTGCAGAATCATTTATAGCTCGAGCTGCAAGATCATCCTGGTACTGCTTACAGTTCATTCCCTCATGGATGGCCTGTGAGGGAAAGAGATGAGACATGAAGGATATGGCTTATCAAGCTTGTAGGTTTCTTTAAACTCAGAAAATAAACACCTTTGACCATACACACAGGATGCTGAAAGGCACTAAGACAATGTGACTTCTTTGAAATCTGAAACAACTAATTTGTTCAATGATTTTACTAAATAATCACACATTATCTTATGTGTCTATGTTGGATGTACTTCATACCTTACAAATTAGACAGTTATGTTTCCTGCAGACAGGACAGTGGAAGACATTGACTGTGTCCTCGTACACACACCAGCCCAGACAGTCTGGTGTGGCACAGTGGTAGCTGCCCTCGCATCGAGACTCTGCTACAGATAAACCTCTTTGCAGCCAGCGCTCGTACTCGTCAGCTGGCACCAACTAAAGGGAAAATGAAGAGGGCTAGTCAATCAACATGAGCAGGTATTAGCCTGGTTTGTAAACAAAGTAAACTCAAAATCTGGATTCGCCTGTGGGACTCACAGCTCTGATCTCCCTCTCCTGCAACGAAGAGGTACAGGAATACGTGTCATCTCTGTAGGGACAGGCGATCTCCGGCTCCTCGCTCAGCATGATGACTGAACGTAAGCACTCCCTGGGGGAAGAAAACCCCCAAACATGCAGATACAGAAATGTCAGATTCACTAAAAAATTAGATATTTTGTCGGCAAGCTGCTCCCCACTTTTGGCCCTGATCCCCTTCTTGTACCTGCAGAAACAGTGCAGACACTCCCTCAGCAGGACGCCCTCTCCTGGTTGCAGGTCCACGTAGCAGATCCTGCAGTCCACAGGCTCTGGGTTTGGCAGCAGGTCTTGACTGTCCATCATCACAAGTCGAGCGAAATTCTCCCTCCGTTCCTCCTCTTTTGCCTGGCACAGGTGATGAGTTGTTGGGAGGATTAAAGGGATATTTTTTTAGTTTATCCTTTAATATATAAGAAACAAAATCAATTGAAATGAAAGTATCAGAAGTACTGCAAACTAAACCATAACAACTCTATCACGTTTAGTCAAATCATCAGACACATATTGCAGTTAAACATTATATTTTAATCCATTTCACAGAGTACTAGACACATGTCATTATCTCCAATAAACATCAAGGGCCAGTTGTTCAAAGGTAATGTGATGGGAATATGGTTATCAGAGTGGATCAAATTTGAAAATTAATTTGTTCAAAAGGGAAAGACGGATTCTGAATTTGGTTTAGATCATGTAATCCAATCTTACTTTCAGTCTGGATCAAACCTTCCGTTTCTGTTGTTCAAAACTTTCCACAAGGATCTGGAAGACTTAGATTAAAAAAAAAAACACGATTATCTCGATGCCAAATGGGGGGAAGATTTCAAGGTGGATTTCAGCTAGAAAATAATACAACATTTAGAGTGCTCTTTGATTTACATTTTGCACTTGACTTGTGACCATTACACTATTTAAATAGATAAAGTAGGCATAGGCTTTCAATGAAGCAAAGTATATTTAATATTATCTTTTAATGCGTGTTCATTTGTTGTGGCTTAGATGAGAGAGCGGGGTCATAAAAGAAACCAAAAATGGAAGCAGATGTTTGTTATTTTTGTCTCAAAATAAGAAATATTTAATGTGAGCCCATATTGGCTCTTCTACCTGTTGTTATTTACAGATCTACTTGTCTACATTGTGATACGATGTCACATCGTATCACATATTTAACACTAGTAATCTAGATACAGTGGTCTCAAAAACTGTGTATTTGGACCAAGGTGATTCAATCCAATGTTGCTTTGAAAAACTGGCTGAAAACGAAGACAGATTACCTGTTCCTGAATGGCAAAAATGGGGTTTCCAAATCCAGATCTTTACATTTTTTTAACTACAAGCCCTGATGCGTACACATCAAATCGAGAAGCAAACTTTATCCATCAGTATGCATTAATGTGTCACATGATTTAAGAAACAAATTTTTTAATCAAGCCTTCGCTAATTTTCTCACCAGGCATCAAATCATATTGATGACCAGAGGCTTGTACCATGAAGTGATACCAATGGGTTAGCTAGTGGCTTCCAGGCTTTATACAAGTTCTAGTCTTGAACAGTTCAACTCTAAAGGACAAGATCAACAACTGTCAAGAGCCTGATAACTCAGCTCCTTATAAACACAGTGCAACGAGTCCTACAGAATCCTGAGAGCCAAATGTGTTTATAATTAGATGACAAATCACAGATGATTCAGTATGTTTAAAGAGGATCAAAACACTGAAACTTTACCAGATTACATCCACTTTCTCTTTATTATAAATGAAATATTATTATTAAAATCTACATTTTTATTATACAAACTTTATTTCATTACTGACGGGATTCCTGATGGTGCTGATGCTTTTGACTATTTCATCATCCCTGCTCATTCAAGTAACATAAAGTCATCTAATGGTAAAGATTGGAAACAAGAACTATACTCTATGCAGGAAATTTGCCATTATATTGTTAAACATGTCCAGAGATTAACCTAATTTTTGTCTTCTTCCCTGCTCTCTACTCTTTTATGACTAAGTGACATAAAAAGCCCAGATCACTTCTACACTCAAAGTAGTTCATCCTTTCACTGACAGTGTTCTGATATTCATAATTTACCACAATTCATTTTTTGTCTAACTTCACTCTTTGGAAGGGTTTCTGTTGCTTCACCTGCTATGACTTGTAAACACCTGTATAAAAGTATATCAAGGACAGTCTGTCACAATAATGTCTTACTACCTTAAAATAAAAGCACCAGGACCGAGACTGTCCTTTATTGGGCATTTTTGTGATAAAAGAAGAATTTAATTCAATAAATAAACTTTTGAAAGTCCATGATAGCACTTGTTGTCATACAGGTTATCCTCTGTAGGACATCAACAACCTACAAATAAACATCTACATAATTGTGCCATTTTATCATTTGGCAAATAGAAGGCATCAGTGGTGCCAGTGCATTTCAAGTGTGCTCTTTAACCTACATTCAACTTCAGGTGGAAAAAAAAAATGCATGCAAAAAATTCCAGCATCTTGATGTACATACAGACACTGTGCACAATGATTCCTTAAATGTTTTACAAGTGAGTGTCTCATAAGTGCAAAAAGAAACAGTTCCGACTTTGAATGAAAGAGAAACAAAGGTGTGTGCATGTGTCCCTGTGACTGTGTGTGTGTGTTCAGTAGTCCTGGTCCAGGTTATACAGGAGTGAGTTGTTTTGAGCCCCAGCACTCCTCAGCACCTCTCTTCTCCCTTTCTCCTTCAAAAAAATAGAGACAGAAGAGAAGAGAGTCAACCTGAGAGAGTGTGTATATTGAAAAATCAAAAGTCAGCTTCTGGTGATTTAATGAGTTTTTCTTTGAAAGAACTGCCCAAACCTGGGCCTCCTGTATTTTTTTAAATGAATATCATGAGATTGTTTTTGAAAGCTGTTATGTGATTATCATCCAATTGTGTGCCAAACAAAGTGCTTAATGATGAAAAAGGACTGAGGGAGGATGGTGTTTTTGTTCCTGTTCAAGTGTCTTTGTTTTTCATACCTGCTGGTACTGTCGGATTGCTTCTTTCTCCTGCTGGATCCGTCTTAGTTCAAGGGCATCAGGTCTGTGTCCTCCTGGGATGATGTAGCTCTCAGGACGGTTTGTGCTGCAGATCTCACATCCCGGTCGTGTTGGTTTGTTAATATAAGTGCAAGAAGGGCAGGACCAACCCTGAAACACAGGGTTGAATCACAGTGTGATTCTTTGGATGTTTACACTTATTTTCTCTAAAAAAAAAAAAAAAAAGTGTATGGACATAAAACAATCTTATATCAAACAATGGAACTGTTTTGTGTTACCTGGGTGGAGGTTGGGTTGGGGCCCAGTGCTTCAGTGAGTTGAGGCATCTCTAGGTTGATGAGATCTCTGATCTCGCTGATGTTTCCTCTGTCTGACCCACCTGACACATGAGAAGCAAATAACTGTCACTAATGACCAAAACCTGCAAGTGCAATGTGCTCTTTAAGCATATATTTGGTTCTTTAATATGTTTGTGTTTTGAAGTCTAAGCTTAAAGAGTGCAAATCCTCACTCCAAAATAATTCTTTGACAGAATTACTACTGTCTGATCTACTGAATTAATGAATTCATTTATTGTATTGATCAGGATACAAGATGATCCCCCTTTTTCCAAAACAGATTTTTGGAAAAAAGGCTATTTGATAAAAAATCTTGCAAGAACATTTTATTTGGAAATTGGAATAAGACATTGATAGAAAACAACTCAAAACAAGGCAGGTTGTTTATAAAAGCATAGTGCCATATCTGGCACATCAAACATTACAGTGATGTCATTACACTCACAACAGTGGCTCATCCAGCACCAGATCACAGCAAGAGTAATTTAAGGTTACCTCTCTTATAGATAGGGTCTATGCCTTTTTCTTTTATCTAAAATACTAAATGGCCTTTTGGTATCTATCTAATTTACATGACGGGATTTCATTTCTGCCTCATGATTGCATGTTCACAACTCGTCTCTGCTCCTGATATCAAGTGCAGCAGGGTTCTGCCCCGATACATACAGACACACAAATACTATAGCACACACACGCACGCACAGAAATGATCCCACTCTGTACAGCAAACAGAGAATCAGGAAAAGTAATGTGGAAACCAGCACAAGAAGCGAAGGGAAAAAAACCCTTGTTAGCGCTGCCAGCTCCCCCCTCCCGTCATTTTGTTTGTTACCTGTCACTGTAGGGGACTTTTACGGAGCAAAAACTGAGTGAGAAAGAGACAGAGAGAAAGAGAGAGAGAGACTCACTCACCACTGTTGCTATTTGTGTGGAGTCTAGGAGGCAGCGTGTTGTAAGGCCTCCTGTCCAAAATTGAGGGGCCATTTGAAGAGGTAGAAGGGAGAAGCGGAGAGGGAGCAGACAGCGACAGAGGACCGAGGAGTAAAGCACTTTCCTGGTCCTGCTGCAGGGTTTGAGCTGTCAGGCGAGCGTGACGCGCAGAGAGGAGGTACAGAAAGGCAGTGTGACCGTCCTGATGGACTCCATATGAGGCAAGGGAGCGGTGGTCAGTGCACAGACACTGACCAATCACCCAACGCTGCACACGCGGGTGAAAGCCATACTCCAGAAACATCTAAAGTAAAAAATAGATGAGAGTAAGAGAATGAAATGATATTCATTTGTTATTGTGACTTGCATCACAGAAGAGGGGGACAAAGATTATTTTTCAAAAATACCTGTTGTTTCAGCGCTGCAGTAGTCATGTGTGGGAAAACTTTCACAGTAACACAACAGGAAGAAGAAGAATCCTCAACAACAACAGTCAAGCTGTTAAATGAAAGAGAAAAAAAACAGAGGTACAGATTATGTCAATACTTCTTCTATCTTGCCTACGATTTAAACCATAATAATGGTGATGATGCCCCTACTTGATTTCAGTGTCTTCATAATCTCTAGTTGACGGCTGAATCTTGAGTGAAGCATGTTGTCTGGCAAGCGTTGCAGCATAGACAGCAGCAGACTGCATGTCACCTGCTTCTATGGCTCGGCTCAATTCAATGCAGGTGTCCTCTACAAACACACACGCACGCACACACACATACACACAAGGAAACAGACAAACCCACTCAGGTGAGGTATGACCGGATGCATGCAGAGGCTGTTACCATTCCTCCTAGCCATGAGCGGGCTACCAATGAATCAATGAATGAATCCAATGAATGCGGAAATAGCTGAATTTGGTAAATCATATTGGAGTAAAAAGAATGCTAAGTTTGCACACCTTTCTGTTGCAAAGTGAAGGTATTTTGAAGATCAGTGGCTTCACGTTGCTGCTGTGGCTCGTTATCTTGAGGAATGACTGGTAATGAGAAATGTTGGAGAAGAGTTAATAAACAAGAGGTAAACAAAGAGAAATTAGATCAGGTCTATGAAAAAAGATTTAATCCTGCGATAAAGTTCTTGCCTCCTTTAAACCATCTGCCTTGGCATAACAAACAACCTATACTGTAGAGCCCTATATTCAAGATTCAAGAAGCTTTGTTGTCACACTAGATGCTACTGGCGGGTAGCACAAAATTTCACCCTCAAGGTCCTGTTTTCAGGCCGGATAAATATTTAAAGAGAAAAATATATTAAAAGAGTATAACTTTTTTAGTTAAATGAATTGTGTGACCTGGAAATCACTTTCTAAACCACAAGGTTTTTGCAGTGCGCTATATATGGTATATGGGAGTGAAAAAATATATAATAATGTTGGCAAGCATGATTACAAATATTAACGATTCTCTTATTTTATCAGCTCATATTCAAATATCTATATATATTTTTCAGTTTTCATGCATTAAATGGTCCACATTTGAGTGGAAAAGAGATAAGAATGTAATAAAGCATTAAATAAACGACTGAAATCCCCTCTGGAGCCAAAAATCAGTGATGTAACAAGCTGTAGGCAGATATATAAAGAGCTCCTTTGTCAAAATGTCACACTTAATTGATATTAGACTGCTTTGGAGCTTTGGAAAGACTCACAGTGACCTATAAACAAAGTACAAGATATCTCATTTTTTACCTATTGTTGTTTTCTAATAACAGGTTGGACTCACCTCTGTGGGCTTCTCTTAGAGAAGACATCACCACAGTAGCCCACTCCTGAGCCTCCTGCTCACAGCGAAAGTTGAAGCTGATTCGTTCATGAGGAGGTGCCACCAGACTCAGCTCGTGACACTTTGCTGATTTTACTTCGTAGTTTATCGTCCCCAAATCAAACTCAGCTATTGTCTGGAGAAAGTTGGAGAAGAAGCATAGAGCATAAAACATCCACTACAAAAAAATGCATCTGGTATTCTGACACATTTGATGTTAAAGAAATATTACACTGTAATTAGAATATTGCAACAGGCCATACTGAGATGTAATTGGGTGACTATACGCCCTCTTTCACCCCAACATGTCCTCCTTTTTGGTGGTAAAATTACAACCAGGGGGAATCTATAAGATTTCCCAAAATGTCTGGGTTTTCCTCAGCTTGTTCTACAGACTGCTGATATTTATATTAAAGTGCTGCGCTGGCCTACTGACATTATTTTGCTGCACCAACCAGTCAAGATGTTAAGCATGCAGGAAAACGTGCTCAGACTGTTTGTGATGCGCTCTCAGACAGAAAATGCTGAAGTGCAGACACACGATAGTACCCCTCTGTTCCCCATGGTCATGACTGATGGGAGGCACCATGCACAGTGCAAGGTGGGCGCCTTTGCGTCTGCTGTACCCAAAACACCTCAAAATCTGAATTAACTTTAACTAAGATTTCAAGGCATTATCTATATAATTCTTTTTGTAAAGGTAGTGGTAAGGCATTATTGTGGAAGCCCATTAACGCCAGTTAAAAAATAGAAATGACAACTTGGCTTTGAGAATCTTTTTTATAGGCCACTATAAAGTAAAAAATCTTGAGATTAAAGTCATTATTTGGGATAAAAAGTCAAAATTCTGTGATATAAAGTCAAATTTTTAAGAAGATAGAGTCAAAATTTATGATAAGTAAGTCGAAATTATGAAAAAAATGTCAATACTGTAGGAAAAAAAGGAAAAATTTTGAGATGCAAAGTCCAAATTTTGAAACAAAAGTAAAAATGATCAGATAAAGAGTCAAAATTGTTACAAATAAGTCGAGGTTTTAGATAAAAAGTTGAAATTTTGACTTCATCTGGGCTACAAATGAATCTCAACAAGTTAGTTTTTATGTTTATGTATTTCAACTAGTGGAGGTGAGCTTCTATCCATTATTAATGTTCACGTTGTAGAAATTACTCACTTAATACGGGAAGGGGGTGTTTTACGTAAATGTATGGGTTGAAGCTACTTTGTTGTCTTTGAGTATTTTTTCAGTATTTTTTTCTAGTATTTCCAAGAGGCTGGGTAGAGGCTTCTCTTTTTGAGTGTCTTGAATATAGTCACCCTTGTTTTAACGTCACTGATGAATAAATAAAGGTTTAGGCCTACATAAATCTTGCTATAACATAAGTAAAACCCGAGTTGGATGTTATGTAACATTTCCACGAACGTCAGCATAAAAAGTCTTTCTGTAAACACTGTTTAAAGCAGTGGGGTTTTTCCCAGTGAAACACACACCACAACATCCCCACATGACTGACTCCCATGAACTCACCACACTCCGGCCAGTCCCGCTGCTGTCTTGGAGTGACAGCCGGAATTCCCCGGATTTCCCCGGGTCCATGCTGAGCTGCAGGCGGAGTGACTCATCACCTGCTCCCGGAAGACACAGCGGCCGAATACCAGAATGGCAAACCGACACCCGGACCGACATGAGGACGGTTTGACAGCCAGGCCGTGACTGTGCGGCTTCATAGTGACCGGGGAGGGCGGCGGACTGGTCCGACGTGAAGCCTGGGCTGTGAGTCCAACCGCCTGAACTCAACGACATCCTGCTGACACACTCATGTAGAAGACATAGAAAACAGGGTCCGTGTTCTTTAACTCATATGCCGACCCCTGCTTCAAAGTTAAGTGTCCTTTCACGACATTTCTGGCATTATTCTTCTCAATAACATCTAAAATGACAACAGGAAGTAAGTGCGTATAAGGTTAAAATCCGACGACCGTTTGGACCGACTTCCATAAAGTGCAGGCGAAGCCAAAGATTCCACTTCTCCTTTCTTCTGTTTTCACAAAGACGTCGTCACAGATGAGTCTGGTGTCCTGTTGTGACCTAAAATCCCAAAACTATAGTCTTTGGTACATCCAAACCCGAATCACTCCAAAGTTGTTGACGATAGTTTGACACACTACTGTGTTGTTGATGCGTCGACTCCTCACCTCCAGCTGCGCATGCGCTGACTGTCCAATGACGTAAGCTCTTGTAATATTCATGAGGGCTGTTTCTTAAATTAGAACATATGATAAATGAGCTTGACTTGCACATTTTTTTGTCTAACATGTTTCATTAATACATTACTGTCTACCAACTCAGTGTTTTAATGCTAAGGCCCCAACACACAGCAGTTGAAGCCTCTCGGCCTACATCTGCTGAGTTGTCTGTGTATGTATTCTCATGTTTTACCACATAGGGGCATCAAAGCATTATATATGATACATCACATTCATCCTGATTCTGATCTGTGCAATTCATACAGGGTGTCCGTTACGTCGCTTTAAAACTTAAAAAAACTATCACAAAGGTAGCTGATAATCTCAACCAGATTTTTTTTATTGTAATCAGTAATTTTCAGTTGTTTTCTCTTACCTCATTTAATACACCTCTACATGGGCACCATTAGTTGCAAGAAGTACATTAAGATGTTATTGATTTATTGCCATGTTTACTGTAGCACAGCCTCATCAATGGTGGCAAAAGCATCAGAAATCTTTTGCTTTCCATAAATTTCTTGTGCCATGCGTGAATTGAAGGATGTGATGGTGGAGCGCCTCCATACTTACTTTTGTAGTTTTGCTGAGCCTGCACATCCAATTGTGTCTCAATAAACCATGATACATACATTGAGCCTTCTCTTGAGGAGTAGGCCTTTCTTAGGGTTTCACAGTACCTGTTTCACCATCAGGATACCTGAAACACACAATTTCAATGTGATTGCAAATTTTATGGTAAAGGATGTGCTGTAAATTTGGCATTTCTAACAATGAAATATAATTATGACGACCCAGGTGGGACTTGAACCCACAATCCCCAGCTCCGGAGGCTGATGCCTTGTCCATTAGGCCACTGGGCCACAGTTGATCCACAATTTCATCAATTTTTCATTTTCGTCAGATTCTAGCTTTACTGCTTTTTTGTCCTCTTTGGTTCGATTTTGAAAGGTGAAAAGCATTTCTTCTGTCAACAATTGAAGTAAAAACAATTAGTTTGCTCCCCTCAACAGATGGAATTTATTATTCATACAAGCAAATGTTGTTGATTCTATGCCATAAATATTCATGACATGGGGTGTTTGAAATGTCTGCCACAGCAAATTAGTCCCACAATACCCGCCCTTACCTGACCTTCCTACATATGCTTCACCAGGATCTCATATCAAAACAAATGAGGCATTCAGTTACAGCTGACAAATTACAGAGTTTGTGTGGGAAAATTTCAAGGATGAAAATGTGCTACCTTCACCCACACTCCAAGTCCGTCAATCAAATAAGAGTTCTTTTCAGCATGAAGGTGGAAAGTACGACCATCAGCTGCAGGAATATTCGGATAAGATTTTAATGTTCATGAAAAGTAATTTGTGAAGATCATGGTGGAAAAGCATGAATACATTTTTACCATTTTGTCTCAAACTGTCTCAAACAATTGTTAATTTTAGCAGCACTTGAGAATAAATTGACAGAAAACTAGGCATTCATATAAAAAGAAATGTTTTGGATGTCTCACTAACTTTTGCAAACTGAAAAAATGATCGAAAGTGACTGTAGATATCAAAGTAATAACATTTTTGTTGGCTGATTAACCTCTGCTGAATTACTGGATCACTAAGTGCAGACCCATGATCTCTGTGAAAGAAACTATTCAATTGACTGCACTCTTTCTTTGAGTAAAAGTGAATTATTTGATCTTAAAAGGAAAGCTCTTTTGTATCATGTAATTACTCAGGTGTTTCTCTAGTGTTTTGAGGCAGAGACATCTGATACAAGTACAAAAAACAAAAAACCTTACTCACAATTGACTTCTCATTCAAAGCAGAGGGCCAACAAAAACAATCAATTGATGTCCTGACCCAAACACTCTGTGGGGCACAAATTACGAGGCAATTAACAAAATGAACAGTATCATGCAAGGGCAATGATTTAACCCACAGAGCTTAAACAGCTCAAGCTGTTAATCTTTCAGCAAGCAGGGTTTCCTCAATCGATAACACATTTCTCTGAGCACTCATGAACCACACAGCCCAGCGCACATCTGCAGTGCATCAGATAACTAAACCATGGGACTATTTTATGAATGAAATACCCGTGGACAGTTTCTCCCCTTGCTGTCGCTATCCCTCCAGGATGTCATTCGCTGAGTGTAACAAGACAGGAAGTTGAAGCAGGTAAGTCGTGCTGTGAGTCTCCATTCACAGAAAGACAGACGACACAGGCGAGATGAAGCCATTCAATCAAGGGCTGATGAGAACATGATGTTATAGTTTGAAGAGGAGGGATCAGATGTGAGTCAGAGGTGAGTCAGAGGCACTGTAGGATCATAAAAGAAGTCTCTGGTGATGCAAAACCAAGGTAGTACTCTTAATTAAATATGGAGGTTTTAGTATCTTTTTAGCACTTATCATTAATATTCAATAAAAAAAGAGATTTAGAATACTCTCCTCTCTTACTGTTTTTCTTTTGACCTGAAAATAAGAAGTACCAAACTGCTCTTGAATCAGAGAATGCCTGATTTATCACATGAACATTAGTCTTGTCCAGCTGTTGTATTTATGACTAATCAAAGAATCTTTTTCAACTAGAAAATCTTTGGTAACTTTGTACGTGTAGATGAAGAAGTGTCTGATGACCTAAATAACTTCCTTAATCTAGTTTTAACTATGATGTTTAATTTGGTTACACATCAGTCTCAGTATTGACCCTTATCTTGTATTCCAGTCATCACAGTAATCACTACATGAAAAAAATAGCTTAATATTTTCTTTCTGTTTCCTCAAATCACAACAGCAAGAAAAATACACAAAGAAATATATTGTGCACCTTTTTTAGAAAAAAAAAAAAAGGACTTCTGTTTAACTTTTCTTGAAATCACCCAATTAGTCAAGGATTCTTTCATTGTTTTGGTGTGGTTAAAAAAAACCTTTAAATCTGGTTAGTTGACCCAAAGTCCCAAAATGATTGCCTGCTTAGAAAACTGAAAATCTAAACCAAGACGGGACATAATTTTTTTTCTTCTAAAGGACCTGAATGAGTCTGTGAATAGGCCTACGAGTCCTGGGTATGTCTCAGCATTTGGAGAAGTATGTATGTCTCCTATGAACTGACAGGCACACAAAAAAAACACATTGTAGCTTTAAGTTTTCAGACAATAATTACTCTATTCATCTCTTTTCTCTACTTGCTGTGTGTCTAAGGTTAAGCTGCACGGTCAAATCTGAAGCATCTCTGTCACATTATGTTCTGACATTTACTGTCATCCTTTTTGGCCCTGAGGTGACTTTACACCTGAATACATCTGAGTGAGGATGTTTCCCTCAGCTTGGCCTTTCACTCGTGATTCATGACTGTCGCCTTTCATCATATGAGCTGACACTTGAAGACTATTCCGAGCCCCTCCCTTAAGTTTAATTTTTCTGTAGTTTATTCAGGTTTTTAGTGTGTCACGTCTTTTCAACTGCAACACTGAAGATGTAAATTGTATTTTCATATGAGAACTATTTTTAAGTTTTAGGTAATGTGAAAGCAGGTGCAACAAGTTATTTGCATTTTCAACTCAGTATCTGAAAGTGATGACTGTTACAGAAGTTAAAAGCTCAGAGTTTCAGAAAACACACAGAGGTTTTTACAATTTGTCATTTAATTGATGAGGCGCTCATCAAAAATACACCCACTGGCGGTCTAGTTTCCTGTCTGACAGACCTTTTTAAGATGTGCTGTCCCACTAATCTAAAGTTGTCCTTATGTCACTGACTTCTTGATGGACTGCTCTGATACGTGACAGACATCAGGGAAACTCCAAGTCAGACTCTTCCTCTCAAAGGTGGGGGTAGATTGAGTTAGAGAGTGAGAGGAGGAGTAAAAGATGGGTTGGTTGGGGGGATTGCATTCATTTAGCCTAGGACCTTTGTGTGACTGACGTTCTTGATTCATCACCAAACAACCACATGCAGAGTAGATATATAAGGTGAAGCACACCTGCTCAAGAATAAACGGCTTCAGACCTCCACCACCAGCTGACCTCAGCCTCACACCAAAGTTCAGGGTAAGGAAATGTTTGAGATTAAAATCAGTGATTAATTTCATAGCATAGCAGATAAACTTGACTATTTTTAAATGCCTGAATTTGTGTTAATTAATGAAATTTTTGAGAAAAATCAATGTATAAACTTTGAATGAAGTCAATTACCAGTGTAAAGAAATTTAATGTTTCAGATTTTTATAAACTTAGTGTATCTGTAGTATGACTATTCCTTTCAACTTTTTCTTTTCTATTCTTTTCTTTCTCAAACGATGAGTAAAACTTATCAGTCTCCCTCTTTCCGTCCCTCCTCCCCAGTGCCCGCAGCGACCCCACAGCATGCTCCCCGGGAGTGCGGCTCATGTCCGGCTCTGCGTCCTGACGAGTCGCTGGTTCCCCGCAGCTCTGGCTCTGCTGCTCCTCCTCTCCTGCAGCCTGAGCCGCGCTCACAGCACCACGGTGGAGCATGACTTCCACATGGTTCACAACGTCGACAACAGAAGTAAGACTGGACTTTTTATTTTTTGACGTTAGTGACTTTCTGCCATAATCTGTAAAAAAGGGGAAAAAAAGAGGGAAGATAAAGAGGATAAAAGTTCACAAGAAAGATCTTCAGTAAACAACGCTAAGATTGTGTCTTATGGAGGGATTGTTCAACTTAGTATGATTCCTGGTAGATGAAGAACTTACTTTGGCTGACTTTAAAAACTGGTTGACGTCACTTTTAACCTTTTAAACTACGGTACGTTGTAGATAGATATCGGTTTTAGAGTAAAGTTTTTTTTTTTTTTACCCTGGGGAAACATTTACTGCTCCCAAGTGTTTTATTTTCTTTAATCGATCTTCTGTTTTTTATTAAACTCAAAATATTCCCATTTGTAAAATTATGGTTTGTGACCTATCTATTTTTTCCATCATTGTGTTTTATTTGATAAAAAAAAAGAAAAAAATTCTATTTATGATAAAATGTGTCAAAAACAGGTTACTTTTCTTGATAATTTTTGTATTGCACAGAGGTTGAAGAGCAGATATTGCTACTGTAGTATTTTCATAGAGCTTGGGTAACTAACTGTGAATAAATGCATTTTAGATTTGTAATGTAACTTTAGTTGCAGTAAAATCAATGAGTAATAATCCATGTGGTCCCTGATGGCATTAAGTCAGCTTAGAAAATGTTTTTTTTTTTCAACTATGATCTGTGCTGGAAACATTTTACATATTGAGTCTAGAAAATAACCTTAGAACGTAAAGTTTTCTAAAAATTAAATTCTGTTTAACTCAATATACGTAAATGTGAAGTGAAGCAATATCAGTTGTTTTCTGGCTGTAATGCATATATTTTGATCATGATAATCACTGCCACTGGTGGGCTTCTTATGTGTCCAGGTCCAGAGATAGACCCCTTCTGGTACGTGGGGCGCGGGGTGAGACCCATTGGGCGATTTGGGAAGAGACACAGCAGCTCAAGCAGTGGGGGTCTGCAGCCTGTCGTAAGGAGTCTTGGTCTGCTCCTCAACAGTCTCAGGAACAAAGAGGATCTGGGAAATGTGATAGATGTTGAGGAGGGGGATTGGTTACCATGACAGCGTGTCACCCTTAGTCCATTCATGAACTCCAACGGTCTTCATTTTTTATGAGGTTATGTTCTAGCTTCTGTTTCTATGTCTTCATGATAAGATTCACTCACCAAATGTGTCTGTACATACAAATGCATCCTATATTGATTAATAAACAAGGATGTTATGATTATATCTGCGCCTGTCAGCTTTGTTTTTCACATTAAGAAGAAAAAAAACGTAAGTTTTAAATTTTATTCATTTCATAATACATTTTCTTTTCTCGGAGTACTGTGGCACATAGAGAATCTGCATTTTTTGCTTCATATTTTCCCCAACATGTCGTATGGATTGCAACAAACGATTGCACATGAAAGTGAACGGCCCGCCTGTGGAGCAGTGCACAGTGATCCCCATTCACGCTGGATTTAAACAGGAACAAATATAGGAACTGTTTTTAGCTCTGTGTGAATCTCATCATCTCTGAGTATCTGGGACAGTTCTGGTAATAAATGAGACTTCCTGTGTGAATCCAGCCTTACAAGTCATGACAATTAAACACAGCCTCTTGCACACAACACTGAAAGATTGATCAACTATGATTGGGCAATACATACATTATTCTATATCCATCTTTTCACACATATACATATATTAACAAATTGTGTTGAGATAGTATTATTTTCTTTTTACCTTAGAAAAATACAGGACACTGAAAGGACACTGATGATTGGACCCTTGTGGCTGTGCTTCTCATGGGAAATTTTACATCAATTTTTCGATAAAACCAGAAACATGCTTTTATACATCGACACCTCTGGAGAACAAGATTGACAAAAATACAGGATCAATGTGCAAAAACCAGAGATGTGAAATGCTGAGATGAAAAGGTCACTGAAAGAAGGGAGAGAGCATTCGCGCAAAAAATCATCACACCCTTTAGTCCAAGCAGTCCATCACGATATCCAAGTCTTCCTTGACATCTGTTTGCATGGCTTACTGAGAGTAAAGAAATAACCCAGAAATGAAAGGCAGTATCCTTAAAACCGAGTGTCTACGGAGCACAGGATTAATCTTCTGTCACATGTGTTTTCATAACATTTACCATCATCATTGCTGGCAGAATGTCAAATGGTAAATGCAGGCATACACTGAAAGCACTTTGAGTCACCATACTTCAGAGTCTGCTGGGATTGACTGAGGAGGGCTCCTGTGACAAAAGAAGAAAGCCTTCGATTTGCAATATTACTTCTCTCCAGTGGTATTGCATAAAAACATTTTGTTGAGTAGAAAAATAAATTGCTTGTAACAAAATCATGGTGTCATGGCATTTTTCATATAGCCTGTCAGACTTCGTTATGTAAAAATACTCAGTGCAACATAAAAGTTTGAACATGACCCGGTGAAGGTGTAAATACTTTTTGCTCAAAAGAAAGGCCACAATGTTTGAAAGTAAACAAAGAAGATGACAGAGAAGAAGAAACTGACTTTGGGTTGAAGAATACTGCATGAGGGAAGGCCGTTAGACCAAACCTGAACGCCGAGCTGGAGCAGATTCATGTGAGCTTTGTCTGACATTCTGGCACAAATCATACCGTAAATGGACTTTTATGTGTCTATGTGTGAAAATAGATTTCTTTATCTAAAATAAATGAAGATATCTGGGCCAATAAGCGATCATAATATTTGCTTCAGGAAGTTGAAGTTTGGACTTCGGGTGCTTGTACCTAGATGTAAATATACACCGCTCATGTGTATTTATAGTTTTATTCAGAATTTTATGATTTTCTTTTTAGTTTCTGTTCCAAATCAAGCCTTTTAAAAATCCTGATTAAACATGCCCTACTGCGCTGTAAACGGCTGATAAAATTTGTCTTAAATTTTTCCATAGAGTTTTACACTTGATGTTTTGTTCACTATTTTCCATCCTGGGTTATGATGTTTTTTAAATGCTTAAAATGATAAAAGTGTTACAATCATTCAACAAATAAGCTTTTACTATCTGATATCTGTGTGAATTTGTGTGTGTGTTTGTGTGTGAAAATGGACAATCATCCAAAAAAGCTCTGACGTGGGGTCTTAAGTATGATACGATTCCCCAATACGTGACATTTCATTTGGTGTGAGAGAAGATGCAGTATAAAACACGGCTCAGTCTCTTTTTGGGACACTGAATCACAGAAAGTTTCACATGATTAATCCACATCTTCATTGTACAGTAAATCACAATACTCTTGCAAACAGATAGAAAAAGGTGATGAGAGTCATTTTTGTCTGTACAGTTTGTTTTTTCTGTCGGGTCATGAGGAGTGGATACAGGTTTTAAGGCAGAGACGCTGACAGTCGAGTCATCCTTGCTTGTTGATGTTGTCGTGTGCACGATGAGCAGGAGGAAATGACGGTCAAAGTGGAAAAGAGGATGGTCAATTGTGTCCTCTGAAGGGTTTTTGACTGATGTGGTTCCATGCCGGGCTGAGAGCTGAGGACTGAGGGCTGAGTGCTTGGTGGGTCACACAGGGCAGGTGTTGGCCCCTGCTTGGCCTGGAGTTGGAGGCGGACACTGGGTCAAGGCACTGTATGAGAGGGCCCCCACGTCCCTGGGGCTCTGGAGTGGCCCTGAGGGACTTCTTGTGCTGCTGACTGCCACTATGGCCGAAACGCTTTGACCTGCTGCTCTGGCTCTGATTTTTCTGCAATGCAAAAAAAAACAAAGACTTGAGGAAATTTCACGAAGCTAAGGTTTGATGACATGAACAAAATAAATTAAGGATCCATATCTGAATTGGAATGCTAATTTAATCAAGGTTAACAGTAGTTTGGGTTATTATCTTTGTAATATTGCAAGGTCAAATGTGAAAGATGCAGACATTTAAAACTCTGCCTTAATTACCTTATTGATTATTGTCACTCCCCTTTTTAGAAGTTGTCAAAAATGTTTTGAAACTCTGCAACTCACTGAAAACGCTGCTGCCAGATTTTTAATTTGAGAACAGAAGACTTGTCACAATTTTATTTTATGGAATTTACCTTATCTCTTCATACTGATGATATTTTACTGAGATTGATTTTACTTTTAAGAGTTTCACAAGTATTTTTTTGAATATATAAAAGATACTGCATTAATAAAGACAAGTTAAGGATTAAGTTGAGTTAAACCATAAGGCCAAGAAAACTGCCATATATCTGGGGATGTCCACAAGAAGGGAAACCATCGTTAACATATGATCCCAATGGCAGGTGACTTATCTATCCAAACATCCAGTATACTGTATGGTGGACTGATAAAAAGAGACACAGTAAGCTGGAATCAACAACCTGATTAGGGGACTGATTTTGTCTCATTGTCCTGCTCAGCTGTCTGTGGGGAGCTGTGCTGAAAAAAAGCCACTGTTAATCAAAGCTATTGTGAGGATGCTGGTGAAGAAAAAATGAGACAAAAATGAAAATAAAGAAGGCCCCAACAGAAAAAAACCCTAGGCCATTCACAGACATGAAAAGGAACCAACTTCTTGTTGGTTGATAAAAAAAAAAAAACATGCCTCCTGTACCGTGTGTGTTTCCATTCTGTTGCTTTACATCTAATGGGGCTTTTCAATTTCTCTGTCCCTTTCCAACCACTGAATTCATTTAACATCCATTCAGAAGCCAATATCTTCTTTTAGGGACAAAGTACAAATGTGTGATGTTAGCTAAAGGTGAGTAAGTGCTCCCTCAGCTCTCCTCAGCTTTCTTTGTGCAAACACATCAACGGGGTACGTTTATATGGGGCTTTGAAGCCATGTGTAAAGTGATCACATGATGTATATGCTGAGTACAGCATTGTATACAGTTTGAGTAAGCTCAGTTTAGAGTTTAGAATCAGCTCACTGTATTTTACTTCACCTACAGAAGATTGGTAGGATCAGAGATGTGCAACATCCCAGCAGGTACTCTTGTAAGAGTTTGGATTTGTAGTTACATTTCACATCTGGAATACACTTTTGTTTATTTTTTATTTATTTATTTGCATTTTTGGAAATTCCCTTTTCTTTTTCTGTTTAAGCTCTTTTAAGAAACTTCTGTAAATGTGGCACCTCTTGTGGACAAAGTGATCAATCTTGATCAGTTTTGTCACTGATGCTTTTTTTTTGCTTCTGTAGGTCACACTGGACATCAGAACTAATATCTGTGCTCTAACAGTGGATGAGAGTGTATTTGTACCTTTCATTGGAGGGGCTGGAAGCTTCCTCCTTTGATGGCGTGATGAGTCCAGAGTTTCAGGCTGAAAATAGAAAGCATTAACTACTTCTTACAAAACAAATAAGGTACATATAACATCCTGACTTAGAGCTGCTTTATATCCAAACTGAGTTACTTTTACTACTTCAACCAGACAACTCATGTTTTAATGGTCGGAAATTCTAAATGTAGCAGCAGAACATATAGTATCCAGGCATCTCTTATAGATGTTAAATTGGCAGGTTACATGAAAAAAATGATGGTGGAGAATAATGCATGCAAGGTACCTGCATGGTCTAGCTAACAGGCTTTGCTTGGTTCAAGCTTTTTGTTATCTAAGTAGTGGAGATATATTTATTACATCCACAGAACCACAGCCGTAAATACCACAGCTTTAATTTACTATTCTTCAATGCACACTGGTCTCCCTCAGGCGAATGTTAAGAGACAAGTAGTCACTCATCTCAAGATGCTCTGTCTGGCCAAAAAACAGTCCCCACCAAAAAAAGGTCACCCACTCGAGTATTTTGAAGGACTGCCTTTAGCTTTGATAGCGCCACTCAGTGTGGCATTGTTTCCATAACCTTCTGTAAAGTCACAAGATTTATTTTCATCCAGTGTTGCATTAATTTTTCACCAAGATTTTGTATTGATGATGGGAGAGTTTTATCACTGCACAAAGTCTTCTCCAGAACACCCCAAAGATTCTGTATTGGGTTAAGGTCTGGACTCTGTGGTGACCAAACCATGTGTGAAAAGGATGTCTCATGAACCACTTTCTCAGAAATTGAGCCTGACGAATCCCGGCATTGTCATCGAAAATCTATTGATGTAGTAACCTGGTCATTCAGTAAATTCAGGTAGTCAGCTGACCTCTTTCTTTGAGCGCATAATGTTGCTGAACCTAGACCGGAGCAACCTCAGATCATAGCACTGCTCCCACAGGCTTGTACAGCAGGCACAAAAAGTGATGGGTGCATGACTCCATCTGCCTCTCTTATTACCCTGATGCGCCCAAGATGATGGTTTCCCACCATCCTTCCAGGTTTTTAATAATGCGTTGAACAGTTCTTTACCCAATTTTAGTAGTTTCCGCATCAATCTCCTTAGATGTTTTCTCTGCTTAACACATGCCAATGATGTGACTCTTCTAAAACAGACTAACATCTTTTCCACAAACACAGGATATGTCTTTTGCCATATAAGAAACGAGAAGCTCATTGCATCAGCTGAGGTTAAACAAGCTGAAAGATAGTTGCCCATGCAGTAATTATCCAATGAGAGGCTTGTACCTCATTGTTTTGTAATATCCAGGCAGCTACTTTTTTTCGGCCAGGTAGTGTATAAGAGGATGTATGTGAAAAATTAGAGTCAAGTCAGTGACTCAAGTCTAAAAGGGTTTTGCATTACCTTCGCTTTTGGCTTGTACTTTGAGAAGCGATTGCAGGCAGTCACATTCAACCCAGCTGTTTTTAGAGCAGATATCCTGGACTCAATGTTCGATATCTGTAATGGTGAAATAGACATATTTTAACACTTTTTATTATATAGAAACCAATGTACCCACTCTCCAAACAAAAGTAGTAAGACAGTACCTGTAGTTCAGACTGCTGAACCTGAGCGGCTGCAGTGGCCACCTGGTCCTCCAGGAAGGCCAGCTCTGTGTCTGTGGTGCCACTGTTAATGCTGCGAGCACAATGCTCCAGGTCTCCTAGTGCCCCCTCAAGCCCGTACACAGCACCAGCAGCCAAATACACCTGTGAAGAGATAAGAAGCAAGTTTACAACAGTGCTGAATCTCTAGTGTACAAATCCTCATGCTGTTGTGCTAAGATTTCTGTTAGCTTACATTCTCCTCCATCTTTGTCAGCCTCTGATCCAGCCTGCGGGCCTCTGCGCTGTTGGAGACTGGAGAAACACATGTGGACTCTGGTGGAGTGACACCATCTCCTCCCGCCTCACCTATCAGCTCCTCTGTGGCGTTCAAAACCTTCAGCACCTCTGTGGTGATGCTGCAGAGGGAGGCTGCTGAGTATTTCTGCTGTATTTGAAATGCCACACACGCACAAACACACACACAGATTTACACACACACACACACACACACAAACATGCAAAGGCAAACACAGATTGTACATCTGTAAGTTATTGACATAAAAAACCTAATGGGCTTTTAACAGCCAAAAGAGGCTAAAAACATTTATGATTCAAAGTTAATAAAATAAAATCAGTTTCCAACTGATGAGAGCAAAATAACTAAATGAACGTCTTGTCATGAAATCTGTAAATACCACATAAAGGGCAGACAAAGAGCTTAATGTAGCAGAATAACAAATGCAATAATGGAAAATGTCCCTGATTTAAGGACTAAATATCACTTTTAATGAAACAAAATAATTAAAGTTAGAAAAAGGTACGTAAATGAGAAAAAAGACTTCAAGTAAAAGGCCTTGCTAAATTAATATAGTGCAGGTGACAATATAAACACATTTGCCACTCTTCTCCTGTTGCTTGTTTTCTGCATGTCTAAGAGGAGCAATGGGGAGGTGCAGAACAAAACTGGAGGTGAGAAAAGCTGCAGTGAATCTGGAGGAGGTGGAAAGGAAGTAAACAAGGTTACGAGACAAAGCAGTGGGAGTGATTGATCTTTACATTTTAGGGCTTTAAACGGGGTAAGCATGCTGCAGTGAATAGAATATCCCTAATTACTACAACCTATTTTAAAAAAGTGGGCTGCAGTGTCCTCACTGTTGTGTTTGTAAGTTCAGTGAGTCAATCAGGGGATTTATTAGCTGTTCTCAGCCACATGAACAGTAAATGCACAATTGTAAATCTGTTACAGAAATAAACCCAAATGTGAATGAGTTGATGAAGTATCAAGTTTTGACTTGTCACTGTATAAAACAGGATAAATGGTTCATATGATTCCAAAAATGTGTGAAATGTCACACTCACTCAGTTAATTAATTTTGAAGTGGGTTAACAAATTCATTGAAGATCTGTCTGCACCATTTCAAGAAGCTTTAAATGGACGTTAATAAAAAACATGTTATTCATTCTATTTACTGCCAGTCAGTGTCTCGTTAATCTGGAGCAGCTTGTTCATCCAAACTCAAGCATGTTTCCAAATTCAGACTGCCAAGCTAGAAAAATAATTAGATGCTGAAGATGCCTCATAAAGAAAGCTGTTGGGATTTTCTGAAAGGGAAAATGGCAAGAAAAGAAAAAGGCGGTGAAGAGAGACAGATGTAATTCAATAATGAATCAATCACTGACTGAAGCCTTGATCAGCTACATTGATCCATCTCTGTCGTCTGAAAGGTAAAGTGTCAGCTGGTGGGGTGGACAGGACAAGAAAGCTGATGATTTGAATGAGACAGAATACAATGTAAGGTAAGAGATGAAAGTTAAAAAAAATGAACCTCTTATCCTTTAAGAAGCATAAACCTTTTAGAGATATTGACTGGTGTTGGTCAATGAAAAAACGTATGAGACTCTAATGTCCTCAACCACTCCAAAGAACGAGGCCATAACCAGGCAGATCAAAGAGGTGGTTGCTTGATGCCTTGTCTGCAATGTGTACTACACTAGACTAGAACGATGGAGCGAGGTCACCCTGCTGCTAATTCAATGGTTGTAGCTAAAATGTTGCTAATGCAAAGCTGTGGCAATGCATGAATACTCAGCTTGTGGGCCAGAACAGCACTGTGTGTATACGTATCTTAGTATCTATTTATGTGTATCACACTGCAAAATCCCACTGTAACACCAATGTAGAAAAATTTCCAAACCAATACATTAGCACAAAAGAGAAACTGTGAATGAAAACCCTAATGGTACTGTTACAAAATCCCATTGTGCAAGCAACTAGTATTTTCAGCCTAACAGTTTTTGGTTTAAACCTAAAGACAATGAAAGGCTGATGGTTATACACAACTCACTTGTTTTGGTGACATTAGGGCAAAGCTTCTAAAAAGACCATAGACTCTAAATGTCGGCCTCAGACTAAATGATGTAGTCTCTGTGTTGTTACTCATCTGTTTCTGACACTATTGAATACTGGCCATATTGGTTTTGAACCTCCACACGAACAGCTGTAGGGCTGACCTGTCGGTCGGGGGAGTTGCACCTCTGATTGGGAAAACTCGTAATCTTAATATTTCAACACTGCAAAGCTAAAAAAATTCTCCCTTTTGTGAGTGTGCCATTATTTCTTTCAAAATGAAATCTTCTTATGTGTGGAACTGAGTGGTCTTTCTGCCTTCAGGCTGTTTTGTTCAACTGACATTTTTTGGTAGTTGCTGTTCTCAATAATAAGGTTAATTTAATATTGAAAAAACTAAAACTGATTTTTTAAAAGTCACAGTCATGGCCATGTTTTTTAAAATTAAAATCAAACCAAGACGCTGGTTTTCAAGGGAGCAGTGAAAAATAAGAAAAATTGATCACACTAGTGCATGTCTCGTACTCATTGTGAGAGAAAACATTACTCACACTAGAACCCTTATAATGGGTCTGGCTAATAACCTGCATTGACCTACACGCCTAAGAGCTCATAAGCGTGTGATCATGGTTATTTGTGTGAGTGTGGGAGGGGTGGGGGCTGTATTATGTGTGCATCTATCCATCTGAATGAGTGTGGGTTGGCCATGGCCACGTGATCCCGAACAGAGCAAACTGACTTGCTGAAAATTTTAAAAGTGAAACCATGGCATTAACATGGTTATGATAAAAAATACACATATCAAAAAACGTGTGCAATTTCTAGATTTGGACCAAAGGTTTGACTTTATCAACAATGCCAGCAGAAATTGGGTGGACAGATCTTGTGGTCTAAATTGAAAATGTAGAAAATTCTCACTAAATCCAGTAGCAGGAAAATATATAACTATGTTTACCAATTCAAGTTTAAAAAAGGACTTGTCCCAACAAACTGAAGAAGCCTGAAATGTCAGCATTTAAATGAGGTATGAGTGGACAGATCTCCATCCCAAAATGACACAAAGCACATGGTACAAGAGCTCATCCTTCCTCTTTTTTGTTTTTATCTCACCTGCTGTAAGAGAGAGGAGAGCAACTGAAGCCTCTGCTGTTGCTCCGAGTCATTCTGCCCCTCCTGATACACACACAGGAAGAAACACACATCCACAAAGCAACACACAAGCCAAACAAGAAACAGAAAGGAAGCACAGAGGACACAAGATGAGGGACGGAGAGGGACAGTAATGATTCACACATTGTACAAGAATAGAGAAAGAAGGAGACGAGAAAATGGAGAGCTATTTAGAGAAATAGGGAAAATGTTTTAGATGAAAGACAGACAGATTCTGTTGTCCAAGCGGGGCAGAGACAAAAGCAGACAGTGAGAAGCAACACAAACCAATCTGATGCACTTTCTTTCAGTTATCTCACCTGGTTGTCTGACAGCACACCCTCCTGGGATAAAGGCGTAACAGCAGGAGAACTTGCGCTGGATCCACTCCTCTTAGCTCCCACTCTCTGCTCCGTCTCCTTCTCCACATCTCTCCTCTCGTATAGTCTCTTACTCTGTCTGCTCAGCTCTCTTTTGTCCACTCTCTTATACTCCTGCTCATCCAGTCTCTCTTTCAAACTTTCAACCCTCTTCTCTATCCTCCTCTCTTTTACTCTTCCTTCTTCTCTCACTGAATAACTCTTTATTAGTCTTTCCCCTCTTCTCATCTCTTGCCCGTTCACTTGGACCATTTCTCCTGCTTTTTCTCTCTCTTTAAAACTGCTTCTGTCTCTTAATCTTTCCAGAGCCCTCAGCCTCTCTCTGTCTACGTCTTTAGGCCTCTCTTTATCCATCTGTTTGTCCACAGGCCGCTTTACGCACTCGTCCTCGGACGAGCTGCTGTCTTTACTGTTGGCACGGCTGACCAGCTCGCTGATTCTGGACCGGAGCTCCTCTTCCAGGGGGTCTACGGGCCCTGGGCTGCTGGGTGAGTGCCGGGACCCTGGAGCCAGAGGGTGGGGCTGTTGGGGGCTGAGTGCGACTGAATTTTGGACCACTGTGTGGAAGTCTTCTGGCTCGGGTGTCATGGCATCTAACTTGAAGGCCTCTGGTGCAGCTGTGGCCATTGGCAAACTGTCAGGTACTGACGGATCCTCACTCATTCCCCTCTTCAGAAGAGCGTTGAGGAGATACCCACCGTTTTCCTTCAGGAGGCAGAAAAACGGACAGAAATACACGACAGGAAGTTAAAAATGGTACAATAAACACTTCCACCAGCATCAAAGGTCACATTTGACACAGATCCTATAATTAGGGGTACATTTCAAGTCAATGGGGTAAACTTATTAATTTAACTAAATATTAATTTCAAGATATGATCAATTTTATTTTTTGGGTAATATTTCATTTTCATAAACAGAAATTGAATAACTTCCATAATTCATCTAGCAAAAAAAAAAAATCAAGTTTGCTCTCCAAAATTAACATCAGAATACATATCTGTTCCTATTATTTTCAGCATTGTTTGTTCAAAATAATCATTATAACATGACAAAGCTATTTAAAAAAGTACCACAGATTAAGCTTACCAATTAAAAACTTAAGTAAATAACAGGCAAAGACTGTGCAAAAAGTAAAGAATGTTCACAAAAATAACAAAACATAATTTATTCTCTTTTTGGCACACCTGAAATGTACCTTTAATGATAGAATCACTTTTAAGCAAACCTGGAGGGAACAAATGAGCAGATAATTGAGCCTAGATTGCATCATCAAACAGTATTGCAATTTTCTTCCTCCTGATGAGGGAACAGAATTTTACAACCACTTGATAACACTTTGGCAAAATGGGACCGGTGAGTCAGTTAGTGCAAAGAAACATTTCGTGGAGCATGTGAGTCCAGGTGTGATTTTTACCTGCACTAATGGGTAGACTGTCTGTGCATGAGTCTGACTCCCGGTTCTGCTTCTTTCTGATGACGACTCTCTCTTGCTTTTCCTGCGTCGCCGAGATCTTCTGATGTGATCATTCTGCTTCTCTTCAGCCTCACTACTGTCCCCCATCACCTGAAGAAAAAGGTTTGAGAAGAAGTGAATGAGCTACAGTACAACTTTGAAGAACTGTAGTTGAGAAACTACTTGTTACTTGCTAGTTGTTATAAAACAGACTAAAATACTATCGTCTCCTTGTACCTGAAAAAGAAAACTTAATTACATTAAGTCTAACAAACTGCCTTTGAATTAAAAGTATCTTTTAATTCCCATTATTGCTGCTATGAGGAATTGTCAGATTTTTTACAGAACATTGATTACATACTTTGTTTTCCCCATTTGCCACAGCAGAAATGCACAATGAGAGATACATTTAACTGTTAAAAGAAAGCAGACAGATTGTTCTGTTTAAAGAAAAAAAATAGATGCATTTATATTTACCATGAGTATAAACTAGATAAATACATAGCTGTTTGGTACACAAATGGTGCCAGGTTCACACAAATTTAGCGGGTTCTCACAGGAACTTTAATTCAATTAATTTTTCTGAATGATCAAATATTTCCTGAAAATTTATATAAATGACATAAAATGACCATTCTCATAAACAAACATCCAAATAGATTTGATTTTCTGTTGAGTCCAGAGCCTCTCTCTCTTCAGTTGCAGGACATTTTTTCACTTTCTTTTCTGAGCATCAGAACTAAACTGGGGAATGAAGCATTTCACTTTGCTGCTTTATACAATTACACAAAAACCTGACACTTCAGGACTACTCTGTTTTTTCATCAGAAAAACGGATCAAGAATTGGGATCGTTCCAAAATTAAAATGAAGAAAAAACACCTTTGGGTTGAAGTTGACATCCAGCGCCTCTGAGTGGTGGGGATACGGAGTGAAGTTCTGCTGCAGGTGTTGGTGGTAGAGCAGCTGGTGGGGAGGGTGCAGGTGTGTGTCTGGTGGTCCTTTCTTCCTCAGGTGGTTGGAGGGGGGTTTACGAGGACATGCAGACAGCACTGATGAGGCCTCTGAGTCTGAGTTCAGGGTTTCTGTGTTGGTGAACTGGCCTGATGAGGGAGATGTGATGGGAAGGTGCTGCGTGTACGTCCACTCAGGGTCATGCTGAGAGTCCGTGTAGTAAGTATCATCGGACAGTTTGCGCCTGAACTGCCTCAGCGCCACACCCCAGCAGCCTTCGTCACCCTCCTCTGAATCGGATCCCATCTCGTCGTAGGCCGAGATGACGCCGGACTCTTTTTCCAATACGCTGAACACCAGACTCTTCCTCTTAGTTAGCAAGCTAGGCCGAGAGAGCTGGGAACTGTGCAGAGCGATCCAGTTACCGTCTGGGCTGTGGAGAACTGAGGATGCACCTGAAAGAATGCAAAAAGAGATTTCACACAGTTCAGTGGTTCCCAGCCTTATGTGGGTCATGACCCTACGTTTACATCATAATTTTGTAGCAACCCAAAACCTTTTCTTTCTGGAATTAACATTTTAGCAATAGTTTGTGGCATCAGTGCTGTAGCAATGACATAGCTCACCCAAAAAGGCAAATACAGAGCAGGTTTTGACTCCCAATAGGTCACTCCAGCATTTGTTTTGGCTCCCAAGAAAGCAGTTCAGCGCACATTTTGTCTCCAAAGAGTGCAATTTAGAACACGTTTTTCATCAACTGCCCCCATTCTATGTAAACCACTGGTTTCAAAATGGTTTTTATGTTACCAGAGGGAAAAAAGGACAAATGTTTTATTTTTTAAGCTCAAAAGTTTTGAGTCTCTTTCTTGAATTTTCTTCTACTGATTTCTTCATGTGACCCCAAGACACTGTCTTGCATTGGGGCTCCTCCTGGAACTGTTTTTACAAGGCAAGGGAACAGAAGAAATTTCCCCATTTGTTTTCTCTTTTTCCTACTGACTGCAAGTTAGTGATTGTATAGGTTAAAGTGAAGGAACTCAAGTAGCGGTAACTGTGCAGTCACGCAATCGTGGCAGCCAATCAAGATAAGCCAGCTCAGAGTTTCATATACTGCATTTTTTTCCAACTAGATTCATATTCGAGGAGGTGAAGGCATAGAATACGTACAGGTTTTTAAGATTGTGTATGGTGTTTCAATTTTACAAAGAATTATACTGAGTTCAGTCATTTTTTTTTATCAATTATTCGACCATTCAGACAACCCCATTTGAATTACAGGTGACCTCACATGGGGTCCCCACCCCAAGGTTGAAAACCACTGATGTAGTCTCGATAGAAACAAATGCAGGTGTCAGACTGTTGCCTAAATCCTTGGTTAAGTAAATGATGTGTCACCATCTGAAGAAACCTTGGGAAGAAAACGTATCCTCCATATCAATGCTGATAGTGCCTGAAGATGTTGTTTTACATGAAATTTTAACAGTTTGAAGTCTTTTGATGTGATATTTACTGGAGTTGTCCAGGCGGTCGACACTCCTCCAGCTCGGAAGAGAAGTAGCCTTGCCTTCTCTTTTCAGGGATGCGTAATCTTGCAGGCTGCGCCCAACCCCTGCACCCTCCTCGTCTGGGCCCTTCTCTGGGGAGTCGTCACTGGTGAGGGAGAACGCTGAACGGGATCTCTGTGAGGACACAGAAACAAACACTATGAACGACCCAATACTCCCTAGTTGGGGTTCAAATGAAACATATATCAGATGAAAGAGCACACATTGTTCTTCTCAAGGGAGATAAAGATGCTTGGCAGGATAAAGCTTGGTCATCAGTCTCCTCTTAATTTGGCATCTGTTCACTTGAGTCCTAACAGGCCCTCCAGCTCCAGACAGATTATCACTGCTTGAACAAAGAAATCAGCACGATGACCAGGAAAAGTCACATATAATAGCCTCATATAGTAATTACATAATATAAATTAAAGCACTTGGTCCATCTGTCTGGTTTATAGTCTGTTCTCAACCATGAGTGTGAGGTCATGTTCTAACCAGCAGGGGGAGATAGAAAACAACCAAATAAAATACACAGTAGCAGCCAGAAAAGCTTCTTCTATTAGAGATGTTTGTGTGTTTTTCAAAGAGAGCTTGAGATGAAATGATGGTAAGTATTTCCAAACTTACAATAATTTTAATGCAAACCTCCTACTGGTTTATATCACGAGGGAATTTTTTCTCTAGATACATCGGCTTTGTTTCTTAGAGAACAATCAGCACTCAAGTGCATGCAATAAAACCTGATCATGATTTGACATCAAATGGGGAAGATGACTATAGGTGCAAATTTGGTCCAAACTGATAATAAAACACATTAATCCTTCGGCTGTGTGGGACTCAGGATTGGGATTACCCCCAGCGCTGATGTTTGGGCATCATAATTTCAGTGTCCACATCCACACACTCTGTCTTAGTGAGTGTGTTTGCACAGCTGATAAACACAGCCCATCCCACTTTAGGCCAAGCATTTGCGAGGGATCCCATCAAATTTCACAGGACTTTGATCTTCCCTGAGGGAAGCAGCAGGAAACAGAACGGCAAAGCGCGGGGAGAGCAGCTTTGATGCGTTGCTCACACACGGGACGATGACAAATCTACAGGAGTCCCCGCTGACGAGTAGTACTACATCTGTCAGGTGTGTGTAGGCTCCTGTGTGACCTATACATTTCCCTGTGATGTTGTGCAAACTCTGTTTTGTTTTCTGCAGAGATTATGAGACTTTATTTGCCTGTACTTAAGGGGAAATGCTCCATAAAGCTCCTCAAAATGTGGAAAAGAGGAATTAGCCACGCATTTATGAGTTTGTTTTGCTGCCTGGTGGTCTGTTTCCCCTGCACACAAATAGTGGAAACTCGGAGTGCTTCCATTTCCTCTAGGTGCAAGCCATTCTCTTATTAAATGTCAGATAATAATGATTTCAAGTAGCATTAGGAGCCCAAATAGTCCAAAAATAGATGCCATGCCAATCCCTGGAGAAAACTACCAGAAAATCTAACAGACAATAGCCCACAAATAAATTATCTCATCTATATCTCACTTCAATCACACATGGCTCACTGTAGCTTGATTTTTCAGACTTGATGTGTAGCAGGATTTCCACAGCTTCTGTGCAGCTGTGTAGCTCTTTTTAGTACTATCTGTTTCCACATTGTGGAGTTTGCAATCCTGCTAGCAATCATCTCAGTAGGTACACTCAGCCGTGGGTGTGTTTTGCAAACTTCTGCAGGGCTGCTCCTCTGGTAAGTATTTTTAAGTCCCCCCTCTCTCTCTAACCATAGACATCTATCCACAAACATAAGCCAATATAAACTAAAAAACGCTTTCAAACATGTCCTTTGGTAACTATTTTCTCTGAGTGTCTCTTTGGAGACACTTGGAGAAATGTGCATACACGTACAAATTCACTACTTTGGTGTGTGGCATCAAATCATAAAACTACACTGCAAAAACTGAAATCTAAGCAAGTCATTATGTCTTATTTTTAGTAAAAATTGTCTTATCATTCTTGGTATAAGCCACATTCAACTCACAAGTCCAGAAAAATGTCTTATTTCAAATGATCAAAAGACAAAAATGAGGTCAGAAATGCTTCTAGCAAGTCAAAAAGTCTGCCAATAGGGTAAGAATTTCTTTCCTGTATTAAGACATCATTCCAATTTCAAGAAACTTGGAGAGCAAATTTTTTCTTACATAATTGGAAGATTTGTTTCACTTGTTACAAGCGATTCAGATCCAATTATTGTCTTTTAATGATGTGAAATAGCATGTCGTTTTGGACTTGTCAGTTGAATGTGGCTCATATCAAGAATACTAAGACAATTCTCACTAAAATTGATGATTTGCTTGGAAACCATTTTTTGCAGTGTACTTTTACAAAGTGTGTCACTGCAACAAACAACTCCTAAATCTTTACTGTTATGTTGGTAAAGGTGAAGCTGAAACTAAGGTATGACCCATCATTATTATTTACCCTCCTCTGAGATATTTTTTATGCCTCACCCTGCCATCAAGTTTGGTCATCCCTGGCCTCTGTCATGGTGCATTCAATTGACCGTGGAAGTTGATTGTGTGAGGTTACAAAATGAACTTCAAGTTTCTGGGTAAGAAGCCTGATGTCACGGGGGGAGCTCAGAATTACCAGATTCTGAGATCAAATGGACACAACTTTACGTTGATAGCTGTGTGGGTTGTGGCTGCAGTACAGGACAATTTGTATCCTTTGGGTTAAATATCCTCGCAAAACAATATGCATTTATCTGAATTTTAGCTGTAATGTTAGTTGTACAAAGATAAAAGAATGAATATCCTGCTAATATTTCAGCTTTATGCCAGGATGATTTCTGCAAAATTTCAGGGGTCCACAGTCTCCTCTCTGGCTTTAAAACAGCATCAAGATTCAGAAAAGACACATGGCAGGTTCAGATTCAGAGATGCAAAAAGGGACCACACAGTCACTGAACATAAACATCTCCTACTGAAAAGTTGCAGTGGGTTTCCTGCCAAACACAATATTCTTTAAAGACAGCAGACTGTTCACCCTGAAGAGCACATACCAGATCATAGACAGAGGAGGATCATTGTATACATGCAGTGAAATGGAGAGAGGAATGTACATCTTTACTGGCAAAGCAAATTACCCTTCTTTAAACACATAGTGCACAACAGAGGAGTCGTCCAGTCCAGACGGAGAGTCCTGTTTAGACTTTTGTGGATATGTTAGACATTTTTCAGAGTTTTACAGCCTGAGTGGAGGCAGAGACTGACCCAGAGGGTGTAGGAGTGTCTGAGGGTGTCCTGTGCTCCTTGAGAGGAGCCTTGAGTTGAGCCTTGAGTCTGAGACAGAGAGGGCAGCTCACCAGGCGGGATCATTGACTGAGGCTGGGGCCAGACAAAGTCATACTCTGTCTGCATTTCTGAGCGCTTCCTCCTCTGGATGATCTGAGACAGAGAAAAGAGAAGACAATGAAAGAAAAGTCTTATCAATATTCGATTATGATCACCCCTCTGAAAATTGGAATAAAATATGCAATCCCATTAAAGCAATCTATGTTTACACTCGCACATAAATAATTCATTGCAATGAAACTTTAAAACCAATAATCCCGTTTCTGTTTGAATTTTCATGAAATATTTTGTTCTGTTTAGGATAGAGAACACATTTCTTGGGTCGCTTTTAATAACCAACAAATATCAATTAAAGCCTTAAAGTATTTATGCAAATTATAAACCGTGATTCTGATGAAAGAAGCTGAAATAAGATTTTTTTTTTTACTGAAAAAAAAAGAAGTGATATTTAAAAACTGTGCCCTTGCTTTAGGATGATGGGGTGATCAGGATTTCAAAAGTGGGAAATGACTAATTTCTGTTCTTTTTCTTTTTCTGTAACAGAAACTTAGTGGAAACAAAGCTGTTGAACTTCATAATACCTTGTCACTCACACAGAGTGAGGACAGAACAGAATATAAACCTATATTCCTTAAAATACTATGGAAAAACAAATGTTTAAAAAATACAACGAACTCTTGCTGAACTTACCTTTTGTACAATGGTTGTGGCAAGTTCCTCTATGAGCTCCTCTTTGTGGTCCCGCAGATACCGAGCCTCATTTTGCTTCTCCTGCACACACACGACCACAAAAACACACACACACACACACACAAACACATATACACTGTTCAAAGTGATAGCGTATTACCAGGAGAGGGTCTGTGCAGACATCTTAGCCAACAACCATGACTGCTTCCCACTGATATAGAGACCAAGAGGAAGGCCGGAGGAAGAAGAGAGAGATGATGGACAGGAAATGGGAAAAAAAGAGAGATGGAGAGAGTGAGAGAGAAGAAAGGACGAAGAGATAAACGTCTCACCAAGCTGTCACTGAACTCCTCAGCCTTGGCAATGGCCTCCTCTATGGCTTCCTCAGCAACACGGAGGGCGACAGTGAGCGTCTCTGCCATGCTGTGTCCTGATGTCAGACAGGAGACACATCAATACTTCAATAGCATACACACAATCTTTAAACTTTCCTTTATTAGCTTCTGAAACACCTCAACTCTTCTCAAACGGTTTCCAAACTGAGGGTCATGTCCCTTCACCAGGATCACAAATGATAATGCAAATACTTCATGCACATTACATGTTGTTTATTTGTTTACACACAACATCCAACCTGGGCTCCTCTTCTGTGGCACAGAGTCAGCCGCTGTGCATGCTCATTGCCTCTGGCAGTAGCTAATAGCATGGCTAACAGTCGTAGCTTTGTTACACGTAGACGTTAAAAATCTGCCCTGCAAGCACCTGCAGCAATGTGTAAGAAAACCTCAAGAGCTATACACCTGAATTTCTGCAGGTAAATCAGATACGCTGCAATTATAGTAATATTCTTTTTCTGTTGTGGCTGCTATCGTAGCCGCTCAGCATAGCTTCTCCCACTTGCTATCATCAACATGAAGTTATTCGTGCACTGAGCGTGCTGTGATTGGCTGGTCATCACTCATAAAAACTCCTGCTCTCCGCCCAGAAGTGTCCCGAGTAAAAAAACCCATCAACAAATCAGGCGAGGAAGGGGGTCTACAAGGGGGTGAGATAGGTAGACCCAGATCTATAAAGAAGTCTCAATGGGTTTGTAGTTCAATGATTTCAACAGGACAGCCATTGTGTGGCACCGATGTTACACTCTAAAGGATGGTCTCTATTTGTTAAGGCAACTATTAACAAGCAATAAACATTAAACCTTTTGAGGAAACAGAAAGCTGGGAAGATGTAGAAAAAAATCAATACGGTGGACACCAATGAGTAGAAACAGCAGCAAAGTGGAAAAGATAATGTGGATTGTAATTGCGACTGAAATGACCCATCAGACTGCCACAAACCTGTCGCCTTCCATCACAGCAAATCTCACCTTCGCTTTGTCTGTAGAAGGCGGAGTCACTGCCACAAATGCTGCCATCGTTGTCGTTGCCGGTGCTTCCCTCGTGAACGCTGCTTTCTGCAAAGGGAGATACAGACAAACAAAGCCTTTAGATGAAAGCCTTCAAGCTGTCACTTGTCACATGCAAGCAAACTTTACACACGTCACACCATGTAATAAAATAGATGCACATCAAAGTGGGTTACACAGTGCAAAATGCCACCAAACTTTTTTTTTTCCCATCATCTGTATTCCCAACTCTAATTTGTCATCTTGTCAATTGGAATCTTTTGTTTCCCCTTCACAGTGCTTTTCCCCAATGTTCACTGAAAAGGAAAACAAAACTGAGACAAAATGACAGTTCAAAGAAAAGAGCTACTCACAATGGTACTTATCATACGCAAATTCTCAGTGCAATTGCACTGGCTTGTATATTTTCTGTAAAGAACATTTAGGCCAAGTCTCCAAAGACTGAGTGCTATATTTATAAGAGTTTCTTTCTCAAATGAACTCAAAAATCTTGCAGCAAAGGGAGGTTTATGTGACCCAAAATGGAAACTTTGTGAATATAATGTTCTGACTTTGCTGCATAAAAAGCTATGAAAGCCCAGAGAAGGTGTAGTGGTTACAACAGCCCCGCCTTTCGAACCACGTATTCCCTCAGAGGCCCATTAACTCCTGTTAGGCATCCCTACTGTGGTTCCCCATTTATTGTGGCTCGCTCATCAGCGGTAAAAACACTGAGTATAAATTCACACACGGCTTATTTGGAAGACGAGCTGTCACAGAGAGCAGGAGAGGGATTTGCAGGAGCACCAAGGTGGAATACAATGCCTCTGTTCAAGCCATTGAGAAAAAACAGGAGCAGTCTGGCTCCAACTGCACCTTTGGTTGTCACTTTCTTTCATTTCCATTCACTAACAGGAGCCAAAACAAAACCAAAACCACCCAGAAATTCCTTCTCGTAAACTCTTTGACTCCAATCCTTGGCCATCCTCCTCTGCCCCCTGACATAAATCTTGTTGACAGTGTCCTGTTGCAGCTCCTGTTGGACAGGCTGCAGTTTCTGGCTGAATGCACAGAGACAGCCGAGTGCTCGCCGTGGCTTGGTGAGAGTCTGGCTACAAGGAGACAGGGCCGCCACAGAATCTGCCATGGCAAATTGTGACACTGCCATCACTCTTCTGTACCACAATCTTGCCTTTAAGTGCAAGCATGGTTTCTCCACAGAGTATAAATCTTTCAAAAAGACATTTATTTGGTGCAAAATGGTGATAGAAAAGCACGAAAAAGAGCCGATCCATCAAAACCACACAAACTGGCATTTTCGTCTTTTCTCCCCTGACAGCAGCAGAGGTAACACAGCCGGCTGTCAGATACACTCAACTATTTCTGCTTTACTGCAAGATGAACTGCTGTCTGTCTGAGCTCTGTGGTGTTTGAGAGCACAGCCTGTAAGTCAGCAAATGCAAACTCTTACATTACTTCCTTGTGACACATGAAGCAACTTATCTAAAAAATACAATGGTTCTGTTTTGTGTCTCTGCATCTGTGACTTCAGCTTCACCATGAAAGATTTGTGTGCCAGTGTATTGGATTTACTGCAGTCCTGTGTGTTTCCATTCACAGTCCCAGTCCTCCCAGTCACAGCACGGTGTAACACGTTTCCAAACCATTACACGCTCTACCCATCCTCCACTGCCAGAGTTGTGTCACACTGACTGAAGCTGCGTTCAACAGAGCTGTACTGTTCTCACTTGGTTAGAGCTGAATTATTCTGTCTGGCACTGTGGAAGGGGACAATAGTGGGGGAAATTACCTGCAGCGGCTCAGGACAATGTAGACACAAAAGGACTGCTGTCAGAGAAAGTGAGCTTAATAGCAAGATGGGTTGCACACACACTCACACACAGACAGGGACACACACAAAGAAGATGACACACAAATTGTTCAGACTAAGAAATCTCCAGAGGACAAGGTAGGGTGAAAATTTATTCTATTTCAACACCAGCTCAGCACTGTTTGCACACCAACGCCAACCTTTGTCTCAACAGCCTGTCGGCATAACCTGACCATCTGTGAGTTGTCCAGAAAGGTGCTGCTGTCACCTGTCAGTCATAAGGATGCAGCCTGCATAACCATATATGAAGTACAATTCTCATGCCCAAGAATGAAAGGCACTTATGTATGTGCACTAATTTTTTTTCTTCACAAGCTCTCTGTTTATTGTGCAAGAGGTTATGCAAATGTGTCCCCATGTATCTAATATCGTCCCACTTATTTATAGCTATGGCAACATGCAAACAACTAAATCTGGTGTCCCGGACTAAAATGTTAATTAAAATAGCTCACATTCAACCACTGTTAAATTCTGCTTACATGTTACAGCAGTACCATGGTGTCTCTGGTAAAAAACAATCTTGCATGACAAATATAGCTTTTAATACCCAATTACTTTGTCTTACATTAGGTGGATTGTACCTTGGAACTCTTGAGAAACTGTTAATTGCTTAAACCAGCATAGAGAGACTGTCCCACAAAAACAAACAAAAAATATAAAGAAAACAACCGAATCCTTTATTATGACAAAATCCCCCGAAAGTACAAACATATACATACTTTCATAAGGCAAAACCTCCAATAGCCTCCATAGTAGTGCGTATGCATGAAAAGCAATTTGAATATGTTCCAGAAGAGTCAACAAAAGTCTTATCAGTAAATGTTTCCTATAAAAAAGAACAATGATGTTTCAATTGAATGTCTTGCTGACCATTACAAGTTTTTTACCTCCAGAAGGTGGTGGAACAAACTGTGATCACAACACTTTCATTTTATTGCCTCTAAGAGTTGGGTAAACCTGACAGCAAATAGCTTCTCTCTCATATAATTTATAAAAAGAAAATATATACGTTCATTTTACAGAAGCTATTGACAAAAAGCTAACAGTATTTTCATCAACCACGAGGGGGATTTGGAATCTTTCAGCTCTTTGAAATTGACTGTTGCGCAGAGAAATTATATAAGGTGTTAAAGCAAACTTTAAACAACTCTGATGATGCAAAACTGTGGTGAGACTGACTGAAGTGGAGTAGATAACCATCAACATTAGCAGCAGTCGTAAGCTACCTCTTAAAGACCTTGTCTTCAAAAGTGAGTAAAATACTGCTAGACCCATGTAGGGAGTCAAGTGTTTTAAACCTGTTTTCAAGAGCTAATTCTTTGTTTCCTGGTGAATTATTGTGAAATTCAACCGTCTAAACCACACATGTGCTTTGAGCTCAGGGTCAATGCTGGTAGTTGTTTGTTAGCTGGTGCAAGCTAATTCCTTCATTGATTATCACATGTCCTTTGTTTTGATATATTGGTATATTTCATGCAAATAAATGAATGAATGAATGAATGAATAAATAAATAAATAAAATATAATATGTGGTTAATCTGGCTGATCAGAAAGTCTGCACTTTGTTTTATCTTTATTTTGTAAATCTTGGGTCAATTTATGCTGCCACTAATTAGCATGTATCTATCTGAGCTCACAACACCTAGCCTAGTGGTTTGTTCATCATTTATGTCACTCATCACTGAGTTATGTCTTGAAGGAAGTGATTGAAATTCACTTTTTTCGAGAAATAAAGTGATGAGATGTCATCTACATTGCTCAATAAACACTCAAATATCCAGACTGGTATGTACCACAAGCTCTTTTAGCTTCTTTCATTTTATAAACAAACAACTGTGGTGTGCTAACAACAGACACTAAAATAGAAACTAAATCTGTGGGAATTATGATGGCTTATTAGCCCATTCAGGAGCCAGAGAATAAACCACAGGCACAGACTGTTAAGCTTACATAACTTGGCATTGGTTAACAATTTGCTTCTCTCCATCCCCAAAATATGATAACCTCTGTGTGGCTCCACAGAGCCAAAATACCACACCAGGGACATCAGAAAGAAAGAGGTTTAAAAATGGGTGATGTAACAATTTTATGAGTAGTAAAATCAGAACAATTAGATGAAAACTTGTTTGTCTCCATAAAGCAGATCTGAATCCTCTGATGCCTTCATTCACACCAGTGCCCCCATCCATGAATCATATATGACCAGACAGCAGTGATACATCAACTGCTTTGACATTGTAGAGTGAAACATTTTTCATTTGTTAACCCTAAATGACACTGACACTTTGTCATTACAGAGGTGACGGAAGGTAAATGTGTGTGTCTCAGTCTACTACATTCCTCCTCGGGTCTACCTTCGGTATTTTCTCACTATGACCATCGTCTCACCTCAGTCCTCAACACTTGCCATACCCACCACTCAGGGGAGTGTGGGAGGAAATCGCTCGATATCACCTTGGTAACCGTGCAGACGACAGCGGTGGCCTGAATCTTCAAGGATGTCTGCACACTGCTGGTAAGTGTGCAGATATGTGTACGTGAGTGGATGTGAAAAAGAGAGCCAGAGGGTTACATTGGCTTTGTGTGAAGAGAAAAAAAGACCATGAATATCAGTGCACACTTGTAATATCATATCACAGGTACAGGTAAAGCAAAACTACAGAGCTATATCACTAAATGTGGGTGCAGTTTACAAGGTCAGGGCCATCACCTTTTATACTTCATTATTCCTTATGAAAATATTGTTGATCCCTTTCTGCAGCAGGTCTGTTTAGTTCATTTTGACCTTTGGGACAGTAAAAGTAAGGCAATATAATATACATACTGTAAGTTATCTTTATGCTTACAAAGTCTGTTTATTAAAAAAATGGAATTCTCTTCAGATGTTTTGGAGGTTAAATGTAGAGTGTTGATGGGATTGTGGGGTGAAATAAAGAGAAAGAATATGTGGATTGGCAAAGGGAGCAGATGAAGAGGGAGTGTATAAATAAATGAGCCAGTAAAGCTCCACTTAGAGCTATCGTTCCTGGAGTGCCAACAGCAGCAGGAGGAAGAAGGAGAGTCCAGACGGTTTCCTTTCAATTACAATGCAGCATCTGGCATCACCACACAGTCTCATAAACAACGTTCTCAGAACAACGACTGAACTGACAGGATGTCTGCTCCCATCATGACAGGCTGGGAGTTAGTGAAAGTAAACAAACCTGCACACTCCACTCGCCTTCGTTTGGCAGCTTAAAGCTTTATCTACCTTCTCTGGAAATGATGAGAACAAATCTGTCATCAGTCAAGTGAAAAGGCGTGTTTCAGATCGAATCATCTTCTTTTGAAATTATTAGTAAATTATAACTGTTGCAGCATTCATAAATGTATGTGCAGAAATTAATTGGTCCCTCAGCTAGCTTCAAAGTTCAGATGGTGGATGTGGAATATGCAAAGAAGGAGCATAATGTTTCAGGTTTTCAATGAGAGCTCTTAGTATTACATTTTTACATAATCATCATGCAACTGCTGTCACCTGCAGGTCACTTTGCCTGGCTTATGAGGAGCCTAATTGGGCTAATTCTCATTATGCCGGAACCTGAGCGTGAACAATTGTGCAAAAAGTGACCCTGAACACTGTCTGGGGCAAGAGAAAAACTTCACCGCAGAGCAAAGAGTCTCCTCAGCACAAACAACTGCATTAAAGAAGAACATAAAACAAATCCAAGAGTTGAATAGTTTAAAGCTGCAGGGTGAGAATCGAGTCACTCTCTTTGGAATCCAGCAGATTTAAAGAGGTGCTTTGGTAGAGTTAAATCAACACAAATAAATGCTTTAAAAGTGGACTTTTTCTGTTTGCGCTGTCTCAGCTATGTCCCAAATACTCAGAAAGATGATCGCTTTTTTACTGAGAAATGCTAACTCTGTTGGAATGAGAGTGAATTTTGGTATAAGAATTGGTCTAGTTTGTTGTACAAGGAAAATGATCCACAAGGCTTTGACAGTGTACAGGTGAAAAGATAATTTCAGGGGCAAAATGACAGGATACCCAAATGTCAACCTGATGCAAACACAGGACTCACTGGTAGTCTGCACAAATGTCTTTGACTGTGACTAAATGTTCTGAGACAAACTTGTTTGTGTCCTTGGCTGAGCAAAAAGCACAAATCTCCTGAATAATGTTGTAAACTGGGAGTTATTGTGTTTAGTTTTTCTGCAATTGCACAAAGCTTTCAAACCTTTCACAATGTACCGGTACTGACTTACTAGTCCCATCCTACGACTACTCAGCTCTATAGCAGTGTTGTTCAGTAACCCTTCATTCCTCAAACATGGATCAGCAGGAGTGTACTGCATGCTCACATACTAAATCTTATGCTTAATTAACACTATCCTACTCTGTTAAATTACTCAGTTGTTTCATTAGCTGAAATTATTCAGACAAGTGTAAAAATGTCCGTGTCTAGAAATCTGATCAGTCCATTAACGGAAAGTTTGTTTCAGCATAACAAACAGAAATAAATACAGTCAAAAATTGAATGAATATTTATGAAACACAAAACTAGTTGCTGATGTTTCAGTACATGTTCTGAATTTTAGGTACCTTTTGGATATGGTGGTCCGGACAGCAGCTTGTAACCGGGACGCTTCAGAGCAGTCCTAATGGAAGTCCACATGTCAGACTTCAACAGTAGCTAAAAAACAATGCATCAAGTACGTGATAGAAAACCTGTACACCGGTGGAAAACCTTTCTGATCACCACCAAAATACAATCAGCTGATCCCTAAACCCTCAGTAAGCTGACCGATTGTTCAATAAGTCTTTTGTTAACTCTAGAGAGGAAAACAAACTCTTAACTCTGCTAACTCTGGCGACACAAAAATATTTTTTAAATCAAATATTTCTTTCTTTCTTGTATCCTTTGACTTACTGCATCAAAATTTTAAGTCATTTTCACATAAACACACAAAACCAACTTACACTGATTAAAGATACAAGGCTTTCACAAGGGAAAGATAAACAAAGAACAAAAGTGTTTGTTTATATATATATATATATATTACATTATATAGATGGGCAACATGCCTCCTCCACCTCTTTCATACAAAAATGATGCCAAACTGTCTCACCATGAGACACATGAACATATTTCATTTGGAGTCAGAGTCAGCAGGTGGAGCTACATTATCAATTTTCAGCCTTTTCATTTAGTTCAGAAAGTACCAAAGGAGCTATACTTGTCTGCAGGGTCGTCATCTGTATATCCTGTTGAGTACATCTAATAAACAAAAACAACCAAACTTTTCTGTAAAATTCACACTTGGAAATAACTTGGCTTGATAAGAGAAAATAATAACAATTGGAGCCGGTTTGAAAAATGCTTTAACATGCACTTTGATTTTAAAGATTTACTCATAAGACCTTGTTTTGACTTGGAAGAGGCAGGTTCTATGGCACACAGTTAGGCAAGTCATCAGGGGCTCTAAATATTTTGGCTTCACTTCTGGGGAGCCATCAGCGATCCTATTTTATAGTCAAGTTTAAATCACATTTTTTTTTAAATCTCTGAGATTGAAACAGAAACTTTCTTTGTAAAATTTATATTCAGAATCAAGAGACTGACACCCAAACACACATTAACACAAAACCAAGGACATCATCCCTTCTTTTGTTGTTGTTCTACCCAGCCATATACCCATAAAGCTTTGCTCCTCTTCTCACTATCTGTCAGAAGGTGAAAATATATTTAAAGATTTCTTCACTCAACCCCCCTGTACCTAAATAAGAGGAACGTCTCCTGGAGACATTTAAATGGATGTGACAGCAAACACAAAAGGGAGGAGAAAGTGGGACAACAGGAATCCACCGTTTCAAATGAGTGAGGGTTATGACTGAAAAAAAATTAATTCTTGCCTTTGATACTTCATCACAGACTTTTCACATCAACTTTCATGGTCAATTTTGTGATACTTTACCATTAAACCAGACTGGAAAGGTAGAGAAATAAGTATAAAAATAGCTCATAAAGATGAAGATATGAAACAGAGCCATATAAAATGCAAGTCATGAACAGTGGCTGTGTAATATGTATGAGTTTGAGCCATAGGGTTTGCCAGTCTATGGCAACAACATCCCTGCCTGTATATTGTGTTATACAGGACCTACCACATCAGTATTTCAACTTTTTGCAGTTGTACCATTATCAATCTCCACCGTTTTCTGTCCTTTCCAAAATTTTCAGTTTGAGAGCATCACAGGCTACGAGTGTTCAGGATCCATTCATGGATGCATAAACACAACAGCCGGCCTGTGCACATCTGTTTGTTTAAATTTCATGCTATATTGGCATCAAAGCATTAATTAGACATATTATAACTATATAGAGCAATGCTTGGCATCTGCCCATGTACTCAATAAGGTACTTTAAGCAGTCCCAGAAAAAAGGGAATTCAGCTAACACTCAGGATGTTTTGGATGGATGGCACCATAAATGTCTTATATTATTTGCTCCTCTTTATTGTAACTGTTCACCAGCACTTCATCCATATTAATATGAAAACACTTTAAGAGGTCACAACTGTTTTTAAGTGCATCACTCGCATTTTACACAGACAACGGTGTGGTGTTTGTTATAGGTCACACAGCATCTTTACTCCCCTTCACTAAAGATGACGGACATGAAAGTAGATCCCTTGCTGCACTTTACTTCCTGTTGCTTTGAAGGTCACACCTTTTCCCTGGAGAAATGATGGATGTAAAACACTCACATCTCTCTCACTGACTGTCATGTCAGTTGTCATTTCACACTCCCGGAGAATTGATTTCACAAGCATTGGCCCCCTGGTGATACATGAAAAAATAAAACATTCTTTACAAGCACACATTAAGAGGCAGCCTATATTTCACATACGCTTGGGAAACAGTTTACGATCCTGCTTTACATTCCTGTGGCTGCTCTCTTATATGCACGAGGAAAGGAAGCAAGTCTTTAGTGCTTTTGAGCTGCAAAACAAAAGCTCCTTTTCTTGGACGGAGTGAGATGTAACATCTGTATGGCAATGAGAAACATATTTTTTGCTTATTTCTTCCCCCCATAGAGCCTCTTACTTTATAAGCTAAACTCCCATTGGATTCTGCTCTATAAACTCTCTGACACCTCGGTGAATATTATGATAATCTATTGCTACTGTAAACTAGTTTCATCACTCACTCCATAGCAGGTCTTAAAATGCATCTTTTTTTCCAAACAAATTTAGGCAAGAGATAATTCATTCAGGGTGAGCCTCAACCCATCAGCTATGTGTCAGGGCCCTGCTCACTCTGTCAGGATTCTTAAAGCATATCTGTCCACTAAATCTACATGATGCTGCTTATAATCCGTGTTCCTGCTAAAGACATAAACAAGCTGACACAAATGATTGATTTGATGACGGTTGCATTGATTTAGAAATGATTTGTTAAATGCCCCTTCCAGATGTCTGTTGATATTTGTTGAAAATCTAGTTATTTTTTCTCTGTTTTGGCCTTAGGTCCACATGTAAAGGGAGGGTTTGATGGATATGTATTTGGCCATGGAAGACAATCTCTCATTTTGTCAAAGTCAAATGCTGAATGTTTGCAGGAACGATTTAAGTACAGCAAGTGTTTATTATATGTGTGCACGCACAATATCAATTTCCATATTAACATACATAAGCTCACAGAAAATGGAAGAAACACAACAAGACCACAAGCAACATATGGAGCTAACACACCCACATTCATCACAGTCTCTCCGTAATCATATGGGCAGTCAGGCTGCCTGTTAGTGGAAGCAGCGGTGCAAGAACTTAAGAATTTGAAGTGGTATAATCTGTTGGGCTCATGGGAGCTGGGGGACCAGCAGCAGAGTCACGTAATCCTCCAGTCACCAGCTCAGATGAGGTAAGAGAGGAGAGGGGAGGAGAACAGATGATGAAAGTTGTGGTTTTGTATGAGAAGTGGGAAGAGAGAAGAGATAGAAAACGGAGACGAAATAAAAAGACTGGAGGGTACAAATGTTAATTATTTTGTCCATTTTAACACTGCAGAAATCATCATCTCGTTAAGCCTTTTAACTTATGGGAAAAACCAGTCACCTTGTTAGAATTATGTAAAACTGACAGTCACTAATATTCAGCAGTGATAAATTTAGCCACTTTTGCAGTCACACCTCTCGAACTGTGTTTTTTAGTGGTCCACGGCAGGAATATCTCCCCCTGAGCTGTGTGACCTAACACACCATGTTATTAGGCTAAGTACATTTAAGCTTCTTTTTGACCAACATATTTTTGCATTCCAGAAGCTGAATCAAGCTATTTTAGCCCATCATGTTGGCTGTCAGAGAGGAAGACGTGCGGTCTGAAAAAAGCAGAATGTTATGATAATAGTGAGCTAGTTTTACTGTATCCTTCTGCTGCGTAGGATTTACTGCAGCAGCCATCAATGCTTTGGAATGTAATGGTATGTTGTGTTGTCCATATTGATCAAGTCTCTGCTGTCACGTTTTCCATTAAAAATTCCATTTGTGGTCACTGCTTTCCTTAACATCCCCTCAAGTCAACGTCATCCGGTTCAGCCTGGAGTCTGACCTGATTTATCCCTCTCTGTGCTCTCCTCATCCATTTAATCCCATGTAGCAGGGTTTGAAATAATGCCATGTTGTCAGCAACAGAGGCAGACCGATCATGTTGCAGCTGGGTCAAAACAATGTTATCTGCAGCAGGGGAGGCTGGATCAAAGTTCAGCTGTCCTGCACAGGAACAATTCAGAGAGGATGCATGGCTCAAGTCAAAGAGAGATTAACATGCAGGAGAGTTTGTGCAGCTCACCTGGAGCCTGTCACCATCAGTAACAATACAGTTACATACAGGATTAGGGATGGGTATAGAAAACCAGTTCCTGTTGAGAATCAATAAGAAATGGTTCAATCCATTGACATCATTAGCCTTTATGCTCAACAATTCCCTTATTGTTTTTTTAAATCACGCTGTAGCTCCATCACTCTCTCATATGAGATACATTCTTAATACATTCAACTTATTATACATCTCCTAATGTACCAAAAACACAATAGAAACATCAAACTAGCTTGATGATTATGTGCATAGGACATTGCACTGATATGCTAGCAGTTAGCATACATCTTTATAACTTAATTGTAAAACAGTAATTCAACTTTCATCACAAGAACATAACACAAAAACTTTTTTTGTCGACAATTCTTAAAACTTATAAAATTGTCTAAATACTACCAGCTGAATATTTTCCAAACAGGAAACACCGGCTCATGTCTGACTTCAGCATAACCACGGCAAGCTCAAGGTTCCAAACAGCTGAAGAGCATTAAGTGGCCTACTTCAATCAATAATATACAACAAATCATTACATTGACATCACCAATGTGCGATTTTCACTTAGTTTTCTTCATTTACGTGGAAAGATATCTAAATCTGATGACCAATTATATATTTATTGACTTATAAAGTCAATAAATTGTTGTTGCCACAAAAAACCTATAAAGCTACTTTTTGTACACACAAAATTCACAGGAAGAGTTGATAAGGGAATCAACGAAGAATCTGATCGATAAGCAAAATCAATAAGGGCATTGAGATCAATAGAATCTTGCTGATGGTTATCTTGATACAGGATTGCTTTGCCCTGTCAATTATAAACAACTTAAGTCAAATTTTGCCATTGTATCTCTTTTTTGGTTGACTGTTGGTACAGAAATATAGAAGTGCTGGGATCTTACTGAATTGAAAGCTCAGTTGAAGACTGAAGTGCTTTTTAATGTGATAGAATGGTTGAGTTAATCATTGATGTGACGGTGCCAGATGCAAATTCAAAGATGTTATCACTGCCAAAAGAAGAATCAAAAGAGGACAGAAGAAAATATTATCATCCCAGAATAATGCAGGCGCACAAATTAGATAACAGCTCACTGGAATGCAGAAAATGAAGTGTTTGATTCTCAAAATTATCAGGCGGGGGACCTTCACTCTTGTTGCCACTGCACAGTGAGCATTCTTCTGTTCAAAAGAAATTCAAAAGTGGTTTAAAAGTCGTGGTTTGTATTTTCTTTAACAAATGCAGATGTTGACGTCACATTCATGTTTTACATCTATAAATCCTTATCACACATCTACATGCATAATAATATAAACAGTGTTTACATTTGAAGAAGTTGGGCTATGTGAGGCACTTGTCAAATGCTAGAGTAATAACCTCTAAGGGATGTTTGAAAACCTTGCAAGTTCCAGCATCAAGCCAAGGCTATGTATTACCTGCTGCAGAAGGGTGACAGACCCCCCACCACACACACACACACAAACACACACATATAGACACACACACTTCTGTGTTTTAGCTTGGAAGTATTTCTTTTTCTCTTTCGAAGTCTGCAGACCAGAACAGCTGATCTGTTTGCTGCGGGGGCAGAAACATGCATTAGCTTCATCCAAAAATAGTACTAAAAAAAGTGGCTGTCTGACAGCACTACAGCTGAAAGATGTCTGTATACAGAATGCACACTGGGTCACACTTTCTATAAATTGGCTGAGTTATGTAATAAAGTCAACCCCGCCTGCAGATGACGTAGCTTCGTTCCCTGTGGGGTCTCTGGCCAATTTGACCGCCATCCCTTGTGGGTTTTACACCTCTTCTCGAAAATTAAATCCTCCAACCCTTTCAAAACAACTGTTCCTCGAATACCACTTCTTAAGTCACACTTCAAACATTTTGCTGCTAAAATGATCCCAATGCAGACATTAACAAAGAAACCACCTGAATAACACACACTTCATTCACTCTCCTGCCCTTGGACCTTTTAAACGATCTACTATTTGCCATTGGATCTTTCTCTGGCACTGTTCTGTTAAGTATCACACAACTATGTCAGCATTCCAGGGTCTTACAATCTTTGTACTTAGAGCTGCAAAGCTGATGTGTGAGTGTGCCATTTCTCTCCTTCTGTAGTAAATATAAAACTTCAATCTTTTTACTGCCTCCGAAACATTGTGTTAACATGAAACAGCCCGTAAGTTGCTGCAGTTTTGAGTTTTGAGTGTCAAATACAGAGTGTTGAAGTTGCATCTTTGCATAGAAGGCATTTGAACTACAATTGGGATTGTCAATTATATCCTCCTTTTACCTCTTAACCCTCTGAATACCAAGTAGTTTCTTGTTTCTGTCACATTTTTTTTGTCTTGCACCTCTATTGTTTCAAGAAAACCACAACTATAGGCTGATGTAACTAAATTATGTGTTCATGTGAGATAACAAGGGATTAGTATAAACAACACATTTTGCGTGACTACAGCATATAAGTTTATTCAGGGCTTGCAGAAAGCAGTAGGAATCAAGAAGATGTAGCTCAAGGAATCAACTTATTTTCCGCAAATTTTCAAAGAAGACATGAATCAAAGCTATGTCGATGAAATTCTCTCAACCTTTCCAAATAGTTTAGATGTTGCTTAAGTCACTTACAATACATTCAGGTACCATTGGGTACACTTGTTTACCAAAAAGTAAAAAAATTCAAAGCTATTTCAGTGTCTATTGGCAAACAATTTCCTGATGTTTACCATCAGGTTGTTTCTTTGAAAGGAGTCAGCCGTGTCTTTTTTTACTCAGCTTGTAGGGTTCATATTTGTGCATTTCACACTTTTTGTAGATGTCATAAGCTGCATTTTGTGCTTACTTTCTTTTTTGTCCTTTGCTGGCTGTATAGTGGTGTAGTCTTTTGTTCTGTTGCCTCCTACTGAGAAAATTCTTGATTTCCTATCTGAGCTCATTTCTTTGTGGCGTGTCCTGCCTGTGCATTCATGTCCTCTGCAGACACTTTGGCTTTCAGAGGCAGGCTCATTAAAGTAACTGCTGACTTAAATTGCCTATGGGTGTGATTGTGACAGTGAGTAGATGCACATTGCTCCATGCGATTGACTGGGGACCAGTCCAAGGTTTACCTCATGACTGCTGGGATTAGTCCCAGCATCCTCCAGGGTAAGTGGTTTAACTATGGGTGGATGTACAATAATCATCTGCCTGATATAATGTAACAGTAAAAGAAAAAGAGCCTCAGATTTAATGTGATGAGTTCACTGATTTGAATTGGGCTAAGTTTGAGTTTGCGCGGATGGGGATTCTTTGCAAGACAGAGAGAGTAATGAAGTGAATCATCAGTGTGAAACAAACTGAGTGATCATCCAACAAAGGGAACTAATGAGCATCAGGCAAATTCTTTGTTTTTTTTCTCTTAAATGTTCAATCAGAGCCTTAAATGAAGCTCTTCTCCCTGAAACTAAGGAAGTTAACACTCTCCCTCTTCACCAAAACTGCAAATGACTTTAATCACATGATGACTCAACATCATAGGCAGGCAGAACAGAAGGCTGCTCTGGAATCAAAATCCTTTAAGGATCAAATTTAAAGGCACAAGTCTGGTTTTATATTTAAAAACATGCATTGTGGGTTTTAGATTAAAAAAGTGTGAGATGAAGTTACCTGGGAGTTCAGAGAATGCTCCTCTCTCTATTATGTGCTTTCTGTACAGAGTCTTCAAAACTTTGGCACTGCCGAACCTCTTGAAACGAATCTTCACATTATTGTAGTACCATTCAAGCGATTGTGTCCTTAAAACCCTGCAGACAGGAGGGAAAGAAGAAAGGTGGGAGGAAAGAAGGAGAGAAAAACTGAGTATTAAGTCAAAATGAGCAGATGGCAACAGAAATGAGCAGGAATAGGATTTCATAATAATTACAGCAGGATTACAACTTTGAGTTCAAGCCAAGATTCAATTAAAATCTGTTGAAAGTGAGAGCCTTTTATTCATTAATATGTGGATCACCAGTCTGTATGGACCTTTTCTATCAGATTAAGACAGGAAATAGTCCTTAGGGATAATATCTATAATAAAATGGAGTCTGGCATGGTTTTAGATTGTCTTAACGCCTTCTTTCTATCCAGGTTTGAGTGTAAATTTCTAAGTCCTACTTTTGATTTAAAGCAAATAAATGCCTCCTGTAACAGATTAGGTGAGTCTCCTTTCTCTCATTGAAGGCTGAACTATAGGTAATATTTTTACAGTGATGTTGAGCAGAAACAGGGCTGTGCTTCATCATGCGTAGGGATAGACTTGATGCCTATAGGTGCAGAGAAGTGATGTCACCTCATTTCCAGACTTTTGTACATTCACTGTTGTATTGCCAGTTGCAGCTTTAATGCCAACTAGTTGCATAAGCAATAATTCATAGCAGAGGGTTATGAAAAGCCCTGTATAAAGCGCTCCCTTCGCGCCAGTGTTGCACCGGATTGCATGAAACTCTGCCAACCCCATAATCTTGCTGTCCCTCCTGCCCCTCTATTGACTATTTTTGAGCCACTCTCACACACGAGGCGGGTTTTTCCAACACAGCACAGAAAGAACAGACTCATAAACCCATATTCTGCTTACTTCAACACTGTACACATTTTCAGTGTAACAAATAATATATTCTCCCTCCCATGCACACATGCTGAAAAACATGCATATTTCATGTTCATATTCTTCCTACCATGTAAGTGCAACTATCAAGTGGTAGCACTGTGAGTGCATGTGTTACAGTGCATGTATCTCTGAATGCTGTGCACAATTTTAAATCCTCTCATACCGATCAAAGAGTTCTGCCATTGTTATTTCTTCATTGTCTCTCAAGAGCCACATCTTGAATAGTAAGAGCAAAACTACCTCACATTTAAGAAAAAGTGAAAGTTTGAGCATTGGATGCAATGTAAGGTAGGAAAACGTAAGCACAAATGTATGTGGTGTGAGAGTGCAGTGATTGTACTCGTTGATGGAGTCGGTAACCTGGGTGGCGAAACCCTGGTGGTCTTGGAAGAAGGACTGCAGGCGGTGGGAGGTTGAAAAGAGTCACTGCCTTACACCATTCTGGGGCTCTATCTCCTAATATTGACTGGATTAGTAATAGCTGTCATAGCTGTTGTAATCCTCATCAGGGGTTGCTGTCAAACAGCTGCAAAATGCTGCAAGAGGAAACCTGACAGGAAGGCAGGAAGGATACCTCTTCCTTTCATGGGGATGAGGCAATGAACCTTTAAGGTTCTGGCACAACGTACACCTGTGTCATTCCCAGTTCCTGTTTTCTGCTGGAAGCATCACGAGGCAAGAGTCAGTGAATAAAAGGAAGTTAAGTTTCACTGAGTAATCTTAGAAGAGAGAGAAGAAAGAATTGACTGATTCATGGCCAATAACTCCACTGACGCTAAGCTGTAGTTGGTCACTGCTTCATTCAAAGAGAATCCTAAAACCAGTCTGGGTGCTCTAAATGCTCATAAGCTCTCCCTGAAAAATGAGGGAAATAGCCTTGAATAATATTTTTTTTATTTCCTGTTTGAGTAATATTAGACAAATTCATGCTCGTCTTTTTATGTACTAGTGGGGCTTTTTAAAAAATGAAACCACGTTAGTGACCTTTTTCCAAAGGTTTAAAGCATTAGATAGGAATGTTTGTATTTGATGAGCTTCATGAATAGGATAAGAATATTAGCATTAGCAGTTTGTGTTGGCCATACAAAGAGATTTATTTAGGTAAAAAAAAAAATAACCAGCTTCAACCTCTAGAGGATTAATTTCCTTAATGTAGGTGTCTCATTTGACCTTTGAATCCATTTTGGCAGTTTGGTATGACATGACTGTTTAATAGTTGCAGTGTGCATGTCCACTAAAGGTCAAATCTGTCCTGTAAAGCTCCTAATAAACACGGACATTCACACTCTACATGCGTACATGTTTCATACGTCATGAATTTCATTTCCCTCATTATGAAAGGGCAGGCAAAAAGTGTGAGAATACCTCACACACAGCGAGACTGAATGCTTTATTTAGTATGTGTATGCACGTTTGCGCCTCTGCTCAATGAGGAGACAGGCTGCTAAAGGGGGGTGAAAATAGTCCTGCTAATAAAGGGATCCTGAGTGCCCCTGAGGCTGCACTGGCTGCCACATCCATCCCACCACTCTCCCCTCCTGCTTCTTAACCTCCCTTCACACTTCCTCTTTCTCACTGGATTTATTATCCTCTGCCTCTATCAGCAGGGCTGCTCAATGGGCCTCAGCTCCTTAATTTCATGCCACGGGTGAACCCAGTCGTTCTAATGGTGGCTGCCGAGCTCCAGCAAAGAGGCCGCGCTCTTTTTATCTCCCTCTGGGCCCCGGGAAGACGGCACAGAAATGAATCTGGATGATCAAAGCAGCATTGAGATGGCATCATATGAGGGTGAAATACAGATATAATCCACCTGAGCTCTCAATGAGTTCGGGTCACTGGGCACAAACTCAGAACAAAAAAGTTACACAGAAAACACAGCAGGACTTAAAGGGTAATGGAGAAATGTTATCTGGTAGTAGTCTTAAATAAAGCTGTATGCTCAAGCTGAATGCATGGTCACACCCTCAAATTGAAAATTAAAACAACTGACTGCTCAGTACCTCCCTTCCCTTTGTCATTTTCTTAAGCTCAGGACCGCCTGTGTGCAGTTTTCACTCGCGACTGGGGTGGATTAACTCTGCAGAGTTATTCATTTTAAAAAACCTATTAGTCCTTACATTTCTTAATTTTGGCATTTTTTTCCCCTCCTGAAACGACTGTCAGGGGCATATTTTCCCGCTGCAGCACTAATTCACCGAAGTAATGTTAGCATCATAAATTGTTTTGCAGCAGACTTGCTTTATTGTTTAAGGCTTGCAAATAGATTCTGAACTGAAAGATCACATGTAGACACAGATTATTTATGACTTGTAAACATATTTTGTACACTTTAAGAGCAGAAATATGATAACTAAAAGTTTCAGCTTAGCACATGCATGCAACATTAAGACAACCCATTCTCTTGTTCTGTAAAATTGAACTGCTGTTTCTGTCAATAGAGACCATTGGCAATGAAGTGAGCGATGAAAACATCTGTTTCTGTTTTTTTTTAAAAACATCTTACTCTTTAACCAGAAGGTCTTTTCCTGTAGTTAACCCATCCGTTATGCTGACAGACGCCCAGAAAAACACTCAGAGCCAGTCAGCAGCAAATAGGAGAACTCGGAGTAGTCAGTCACATTTACCTGCAAGGATTACATTTCACACATGACATCCCATTTCACTGCTTCTGGGTTCTGATGATTTATGTTACCCTGTCAGAAAAGGCCATCTTAGTTGCATCATACATGTACAACTCTCCCAGCATGCTTTAAAATGTTGACATGCATTTTAATGTGAGTAAGGGGACTGCATGACAACATATTTTGGTTCCAGACTATAATTTCAATATTTTTAAGACACCATAAATGGCACAGACACTACTATCCCCTACTTCATAATGGCCCAGGTACAAAATAACACAAATACTAAATACTTATAAATATTTACTCAAAGTGAACTGAAGAAATAGGAGGAGCATGTTTTTAATCTCCACGATAATCTTGCTCTTACACTCTTGCTTCCAATGAGAACTCATTATCTCATGAAGTAGAAGAATACTGAGATGCTAAAGTACAGGTAAAGTGGACCTGTGATTAAACTGAATTTTTTGATTTTTAAATCCTCTCAAAGTACTCTTACGCTACTTGTCATCTTCATCCATTCATACCACATTCATACTCTCATGACAGAGGATGGTATAATAGGGGACTCTCTATAAGGATAAAGGAGCTGCAATTATTGATAGACTCTCATGTTTGAACAGATCACTGCAACATACCCCTTTAACTTATCCCATAAGTTTATAGAAACACTGCTGACTATGACACTGAGAACAATCTGGTGTTCAGTGTCTTCTCCTATGACACTTTGGCACGTAACCGTGGGAACTGGGATTAAACTGCCAACCTTCTGATTGAGGGCTGACCCACTCTCTTGAGCAACAGTTATCTCTTATTGGCAAGACCAAATACCAGAATCATTTTTATGGCTCACTTAGATTATGAGGGCTCAGAATTCAAAAGAATGTCAGAATTGACCGTCAATTCATCGAGGGATGTAAGAAAATCTCCTTGATTAAAGTTCTACAGTAGTATTTCTGAAATATACATATTTTAGCAGTACCTAGCACATTAAAGTTGTTGTTTTTTTGGGGGGTTATGTAGCCAAATATTTAATTCAAAGAGAGGGTATTATGCATTTCCATTTTTCATACTAAATGTGTGGAAGTTTTAGAACATCTACATATGCATTGGTTGTAAATATCTCTGAATCCGCAAACGGCACAAAACAGTCCACTCTAAAACTAATACGGGGCCTCCGAGACTGACTTGATCATGACACATTGTGGGACAAACCTCAAACACTAAGGTCTGCCCACAGCTCTGCTCTTGATGGGCCTCCAGGGGACTGCCCAATACGGATAAAAGGGGTTTATGGAGAGGGGAGCCTTAAAGAGACAGAAGCTAAAACAAAGCATTTCAGACAGAGGCTGATATAGGGGTTTTCTAAAACACCACTGTGCGGAAAAAAGGATAATTCTGAGCAGTAAATCAAGTGAACCTTCTACAGGGGTACCAGAGGGACAACATAAAGCCCGAAAAAAGAAAACTACTCCCTCTTTAAGTGAATTATCTGACATTTAAAAGAGACACGCAGGAGTATCAGAATGAGTGGAACAGTGGAGCAAAGCAGGAGAGAGGGCAAATGGAGATGACCCTAACAGCATACACAGGATGAGGTTAGGACCATCTGCCATTGTGCTTACCACTGAGTCTTGGTTGTTTTTCTAGTGTCAGAGCCTCGGATCACTATTTGGAATACATAGGAAATAAGTATTTCTTCTTTGAGTATGTCTAACCCTTGTTTTAAAGGTTTACATTTGTAGTTAAGCGTCTATTTTTCATACGCTAATGTTTTGTATTGATACTCAAGTCAGGCACACATCTTCAAACCAGGTTTTTCAAGATACTTTCCCTGAGGCTGAAAAGATTCCTGGTGGAAACTGTGGCTTGCTCTCATATTTTCCCTTTAAACACACATAGCTCTACAGAAGTGCAAAGCTCCCATCCCTTTCCCTGTCACTCAAATTGGCACAAAAACAGACAATAAGTAGATGCAAACTTAAGCTCAGGCATCTGCTCCCATCCATGCTGGGTAGCCACATGAACTTGATGAAGTTAGCCGAGCTTTCCCTTTCAAAGACAGAAGAGTGAGGGAGGGATTTAGGATGGAGGGAGAGGCATCTGGATGAATGAAGCATGACATCGCTTCCCTGGAGGGATCTGATCTAAAAACGAGAGAAAGAAGGGAGGAGTGGAGTGGATAAGCAAAAGCTTTCAAGCTAGAGCTGCACTGCTGCGTGAGCTTCTGCAAATACACATTTCATAATGAGGCTGGGAGATTCCCTGATGCTTGGCTGCTGCATGAATAAGTAAGAGGGATTCCTGTGGATGGTCTCCTGACACCGGGTCTACCCGGCCTCTATCATCACTCTGCTTTCACTCAACGGGTGGATTCCTGGGAACCAACGCCTGCCTTCTCATCTTCTCTGCAGCCCTTCTGGCCTCCATACTTCAGAAGATTGATTTGCACTTCTAAATAAGGCCTAAATAAAATATATAAAAGAATATGTGGAAGAAGTGCAATAATAGACATCAGACTTTGCTGAGTTTCCACTTCCCCTGGCAGAGGGAACTATTACCATAATTGACTTTCTAAGCCTTTTAATGAATTGGTTCAGCTTGGGTTGAGGATGGGAGTGAAGGGAAAAGAAAGAGAAGGGGTTGATTTTAACAGAACATCAAATGGGCTTCTCTCTCTCTCTCTCTCTCTTCTGAAGACTTCCAAAGTGACTGTTCTTGTTAACAGATGAAAATAAAACTGAAATGAGATTGTTGTCAGCTCCAGGGTAAGATCAAAGTGGCGGGTGTTTAGGAAGTTATGGCTTTGACTGGAGCAGTCTTAATGAGTGAAATGCTGGAGGAGTTATGATGTCTGCTGCAGCCGAGCTCCTTTGCTATCAATGCTACATTGTGGGACATAAATTAAACTGTAACTCACATGATGAAATCAATTACTGGGAGAGAGTAAAAAACTGCAACTGATTCTGAAATAGCAAGATATATTACATCAGCATCAATTTTGAATGTACATAGTGTGTGTGTACATATATTTAAATAAAACTCCCCCTTCAATATCGCAATTGATATCAAATTTTCCATATGAATCAAGATAGCTCTTCTTTCCTTCAAGGTATTTATTCCTAGTTGTAGTCATCTAAAATGGTGCTCTTTTTAAAGAATAGTGATTTATTGCTCTTGTTTGTTCAACAACACATAAGGGGGGACCTAAAAGTAATTGCACAATAAATCGCAACTATGATAAAGGGAAAAATAATTGCAATCAGATTATTTTTGCAAGTCATCCAGCCATAATCCCTAAAGGAGTCTTTTACAACTGCTTAGCTATTTTGCACTCTCCATGGGTAAAGATCCTAATGTATTGCCTGTCCTACAAGTAAAGAAGCTTTTATTAAGGAGTCTTACATAAAAGCAATTGTGCTTCAGAATATTTTAACGCATCTCTAAGGGTCAAGTGTATCCATTCTTCCTCTCAATCAATATCAAAGGTACAAGAAGACATTCATTGTTTTTTTTGGCAAAATAAAAGCTGAGATGTGACACCACAGAGAGAAAGACACGAAAAAAGAATCTTTCCCTAATTGCTTTCTCAAATATATAAATTGCAGCACAAATATGTTCTCAGCAGAAGACAAGCTCTTCAAAAATGAATGTAACACAGAAAAGGATTGAAGATATAAATATTGATTAATTTCTGCTATGAAGACGAAGAGAAAATCTAACTCCAAATATGAATTAATGGCCTTTCATCCACATCTCTTGCTGCTGCGCTGTTTGGGTGTTTGTACATGTCAGAGCTGATTTGTGCAAGAGCGAGAAGTGGGGTAGAGAACACAAAGCAAAAATTTTTTTATTTTTAAGTGAGAAAATAAAGACTGTGTTACACATTCTGATGCCAACTCCCTCTGTGGTTTTACTTCTTTAAAGACTATTGTACAAACTGGTGGTATTTACATAGACAACATTACTCATGTTCTTAAGCTTGTCTGTTGTCATGTACCGCCAAAACTAAGCTCTGTTAAAATGTTTCAGGCTTTGTTTTGCAAATTCATGGCAAGGATTTCTCTGCTGTCTACTTTGTTATATTCTGGCATTGGGATCATTCTTTTAAAATACATTCAGTGATGACAGAAGAGGCTGGAGGACAAAGGACAAGGTTAGGGGTCAACTGCTAAAATGCCCACAGTGGGAGATTTCCAGGGCTACAGCTGCACTAACCTGTCGGAATGATTTAAGATAGCGTCTGGTTTTTAGCAGCCAGGAAAACAATGCTCACAGCAGTGGTCTTGAAAATAACCTTTCCAGGAATCAGCATGAATGACGATCACCTGTATTTACATTGTATGATTGACACCCGCAGGAAGCATGAAAAAAGCTCTATCTGCACTACACTGTATTAGTCCCCTTTCCCTCTTAACTTCTCTTGTAACCTCTCCTTTTTTATTTTACATACTTTGTTTGGGTTTCTGCTCTGAATATTATCCTTATTTTTCTGCAAATGCCAAACTTTGTGGATGTGAATACAGACAAAGTTGCCAGACTATAACCAAGAAAATAGCATCTTATGGTTAAAGATTGTGCAAGTTTTAACAGTGTGTTACCATGTGTTCATCTGTTTCTATTTGATTACCCAGCCATCATCCCATCCAGAGCAGAGGGTCTTTTAATGAACAGACCACCATGATGGGACACATTTGCACAACAAAGTGCTACACAGCAGTTTAAATGTGCACAATCAAACTGCAACGTGTAGCCCAGACACCTACAGCAGGTCGCTGACAGAGCGCCCTGCTACTTTCACTTTCTTGTTCCATCTCTTTAAGAAGTCTACACTTAAGCAATTTTATTTTCCATTTCTTCCTCCTACTTGCTTTTTCTCTAAAGCCCTTAAGCTGTCACCTTTACTCTCTCTTTCTCGTTTCTCTGCTTCTCTCTCTCTCCCTCACTGTCTTCTTCTCTCTTTCCTCTTTATCGCTCTGCTCTCTCTCTTCAGGCCTCTGCCATGCGAGGTGTTACAGATGAACGTGTCTACAGCTTGGAGAGCTGGTGGCAGAGTATGGAAGACTGGAAATGAGTTATATTGGGACAAAGTGCTCTCTGACAGAGCATGAATAGAGGGCCTGAAGTGAAATACAAACTGTACAGTTCCTGATTCCCTAAAGCAGTAATGCTGACTCTCAGGGCTGTCAGACATACATTATGCCACTTTGATAGAACCAATACTTGTGCTTTATCACTCAAACTTCTTCCTCTCTTTGTGCTTCAAACATGTACAGTTATTACAAAAACACACAAATTAACCAACTCAATGTGCATTTGTTCCAAAAGAGTTAATTCATCTGTGTTTTTTTATTTCTCAACTCCTTTGTAAACAAAGAAAACTTTAATGATTCAAGGTGAGCAAGTAAAGCAGAGAGGTAGAGTGAGCATAGAAAACAAATCAGCATTTTTATTGATTTGACTGTTGCCTGGCTAAACAGTGAGTTACCAGGTCAAAGATGGAATAAAATAGAGATTTTTAGTTAAATTTATAGGCTTGTGTCATTCTGTTTAAAAGTAGGGTTTTCAGGATTTTTCCTAAAAAATAAAATGTCAACAACATGGGAATAATCTGGAGTCATCTATGAGCCTCTTTACATGTGTGTCAGTGTCTGTGTCCGTGTCTGTCCCAATCCTCTTCTCTGCCTGTTATGTTGGTGTTTCATTTGCCTCTGGATGATTCTGGATGGGGAGTAGATGTGGTGACCCCGGTAAATCACAGCACGCTTGATTGGCAGGTGACTTTGTGCACTGATGATAGTGAGGGGGAGAAACTATCCTGTGCGGCTACAATAGTGGCTGTAACATGCAGAGGAAGAATGACAAAATATTTGCAGGATACCTCACTCACCTGCAGAAAGTCAGGTGTGCGGCTCTTAAGTCTCTCCCACATATGATCCTGCAGGTGCTCAATTGGCTGGTGAGTGTGCTCAAGCGTAGCTACAGCTATACTAACTAAGCTACAATCAGAGACAGTGGGCATAAGTTGCTGCTGGCACTGAGCCATGGAGGAGGAGCCATGTTTGGATGCTGTGTTTAAAAACAATAACAAAAAGCAATGCAGGCCCCACCTCCAAAGGATGAAGCAAAGCAGTCCCAGAGCATAACTGAGGCACTGCCATGTTTTTTAGGCAGGGCTCCTTTCAACAAATGCTTTATTTTTCCTTCCCCAAAGAAACCTCTGATATATCATTGCTCAGAGCAGAATCCAAAAATGTCTGAGGCTCATTTGTACATTTTTGAGCTAACTGGAGCTGACTTGTCTTACGCTTGTGGTTAAGTAATAGTAACGTTCAGAAACTTGGACGCACCCTGCTGTGCAAACTGAAACCACAATGCCTGCTGCCACCAAATCTAGCTGCATCAACAAACCTCTACTTGATGCGTTCTATCTCAAGCACACCTGATGCAACTAATGAAGCCATTGGTTAGTTGTGACAGGTGTGTTTGAGAACACCTGGTTTGAAAATGAAACCCCTTCTGAAAAATCAAATTTAGGGAGTTGAATAACTTTGAGACTGGTATTGTCATGAAGATGATATATTTTGTTGAAATTTAAGAACTTGCAGTTTTCAGTTCTTCTCTGATTACTTTACTACAAACAGCTGAAGATTTTTGTTAAACCCTAATTTTCAAAAAAGGTTAAATGATTGAATGTTTTGAGAAAACAAAGAAGCAGCAAATATTTAAAATGGTGATCAACACTTGTGATCATCATATCAGCCATGTGCCACAGGAAACATTATCACAATGAATAACTATTTATTTTATGTTAAATGGCTGAGACTTTCATGCCTGGACTACCTTAGGACAATTATGTATTCTTTATCCCTGAAAAGCACAAGGGAAAACAGAAACAACACGATGAAGGAAAATGTAGATACAAAAAATTTCTCATAAGGTCAAGCACATGCAATTTGATACAACGTCAAAAGATCTAAACCTGTCTCATTGGCAGGATTCCAGCTTACAAAGCATGGTTCATAACAAGTAGAGAGGCAAAATAGTCAATTTTCTTACCATGAAAGACATTAAGTATTGTGTACATAGGAAAGTAGGAAGAGGTCTGAAATGTGACATAACACTCCCACTCAGACTCTCGAAGAAATTCTTTCAATACCATATCCTCCTTAAGGGTTTTAACTTAACATCTGACACCTGATATGCAGCTATTACTGCACCCTGATGAAAGAATGCATCAGCTCCAGATCACAGAATGATTGTAATATGAGCACAATGACTGTGATTTTGTCATTGCGGTGTAATGCAATAGTCCATTATAACTTAATTTGATTAGTTTTTAGGTCACCTCATTTTGATTGGTCAAAATGATTCATGTATTAGATTTGGGAAAAATGTAACAGTCAGGAATGATTTTTCAAAGGAGGCAAAGGAAGACTGCAGCGAAAACTGTTTTTGAGGAATTTGGTGTTTCTGTGACAGAGGAATTAGTCTATGGCATGATATCTAAAACTGTGTGCATGTGCCTGCTGTCAGCTGGTACCATTTCCTTTTTTCCTGGGCTCTGCATGGAAAAAATATAATTAACATTCAAGGAAATGACTCAGTTTTGAACCAAACTAGATCGTGCATAGAGTAGTGTAATCCAGTATTTGAGACAATTCGGCTAGAACCTCAATTTGGCTTCTGTAACAGCTGTCCAGATGTCATGTGGTCATTTGCTGTTCAGCTGCACATGTGGGTCATTTTAGCCATGGAGGTCTGTTCAACAAAAAAACCACATAGATGTGACTTAAAAAAGCTTTCAAACCTTCCTGACAACAAAGCTGCTCAGTATGAACAGGCTGGGGTATATTTACATACAGTATATTTCTCTCTGGATGTGCTGTATAGAGAGCGTATGGAAAAGTGAGATAATCTGCTCTCAGCCTCCAGCCCTGCACAGCCAGAGCACCACATGGGATTTTGAGGGGAGAAAGGCAGAGCTCCGCAGCAGCAGCAGCACAGTAATGTAGGAAATCTAGTGACAGAAAAGACTGCAGCTACACTTCCCTCTGCTCAACTCTTTCCCCATCTGGCTACTGCAGCCACTAGCAGACAATTATGTGCAGCTGAAATAATAATATGATTTGATTAGAGGCTGAAAAAAGGAAAACTGCTGTGCACAAAATTAATTTGTTTGAAGCCCGTGATGGCAATTAAATCTAGCCAAGGTGTCATCACTGAATTTTGTAGGTATTTTTTTAGGCCACTGCTGATGTCAGCCATTGTTTCATCCTCTTAGAGCTATCACACACCTCAGCCAGAAAATGAAAATACACTGAAATAACAGGATTTAGGGATTACACAAAAGCATTGGAAAATATATTATTTGGTGGTTTTATTACATTTGCAACTTGAATAGGACACTGGATGTTTCTATTTTCTTAACTGTGAATCATCTCATATATTGACATATGAAATGTATGTTAATGTTGATTTGATTAAGTTTTTAATAGAGTAACACATTACAATATGCAGGGTCTGACAATAATTACAACATTGAGAAATAAGCTGCCACGTCCCCTGGTAATTTGTATCACTACCTGTGCTCGAAGGTGTCATAGTTTATTTCTACACTCATCCTATGTTTCCCACCTCTTGTATATCCTGTCTGCATTGTGGCCTGCCTTACTGAATTACACTGTCGCTCTCTTAAAATAAGGGCATAAGTCACTTTCACCGCATCCTCCTGTTTGTCATATTTTCTTTTGACCTTTATGATTTTTTCTTGGATTTGCTTTCTTTCTGCCTGCTTTTTCATCCATCTTCCTGTTTGATGACCTTTACTTGTGCTGAAAAAGACTTTCTTCCTTAACATCCAATCTCTGAATCTGTGTTTGAGTATTCATCTCTCAGAGTTGACACTTGAAACCTTAGATGAAGATGAGGATGAAGCTTTGGATAACAAATCAAGCAGAGCAGTTCCATTAAAGTTGTTTTCAGTTCTACTCTTTGACTTGGTAGACCTTGTAAATGTCAGAGGGGTTTAATAATTATGCAAGTAGCTAGGTTGTTTTAGGCATTTTCTTCAATCAAGGTATAAATGCCAAAGCAATCAGGAACTACACATCTTAAAATTGGTCTTTCTGAACTTTTATAACCCACAGTCTTTGCAGGCTCAGCTGGATAACATTTTCAACTTTCTGGGGTAAGTTTATATCTACTTAAAGCTCTCAGCAAGCAATGGGGAAAGGAGGCATTGGCTACAGGTCACTAAACTGATTCAAACAATGACGCAGGACATTCAGGGCAATGAGGAGAAAGCCTCCCAAAGCCGCGAGAGCCCAGTGCCTTCAAGTGTCAGTCCAAACAGCCTGTTAGGGAGCGGAGAAAACCAGCCTCACAACCCTGCACTACCCATTCTGCTGTCACCTGTTAAAGACCAGAGAGAAGAGCAATGGAGGGGAGAGAGAGAGAGAGCAGAAGAGAATAGGGAGAGGGAAAAAGAGGGCAAGAGCGAAACATTGAGCATGTTAAGAAAAAAGGTCAACACTCTGAATGCTTTGTGGAGCATATGGGGACATTATATCCAGGCGAACTATTTTTAGATGTCCTTATCACATCTCCAGTCTGTTAGTCCATAAAGTAAATGTGAAATCATCTTCTGAGGAAAAGCAAGGAAAACAGAGACTGTCTTTGGCTGCAGTTGCCCTTTCAGATCTGTTTTGATGTGTGTGTGTGTGTGTGTGTGTGTGTGTGTGTGTGTGTGTGTGTGTGTGTGTGTGTGTGTGTGTGTGTGATAAGCCAGAAAACCGTAAAAGAGTTTTTACCATGTGTAGGAGATGTCAGTGAAGGTGTCAGCACAGTTTCAGACACTCTCTAAAGCGACTATCCGTGACCGCAAGATTGCAGATTTCCTGGTAGTGTGGTGGCAAACTGTCTGAAAAGTTCCTGCAGCTGGAGCATAAATACAAACATTATCCCTATTAAAAGGGTTTATGTTTGTGTTTATGTTGCACAGCTGTGGCTTTATAGACTTTGCTCTAAAAGCACCAGTGTCATTGAGAGTATCAGCAGGGCATTATTGTTCTATACACCTAAGCATGCAGCTGCAGGAAAATCAGATTAAGACTGAATATTTCATTACGTTTTAAAGTGCAGATTGTTGCCAATTAAAGACCAAAACACTCAATTTCCTGGTGCTTGAAATCCAAACACCATCTGAGAATTAAAGATTTTAGAATCCATATCCACAAATCTGAAGTGCATGTATCGTCTTTTTAACCTGGACAATTCATGGATATATAAAGGGATTTTCCATAGGGAGACATCTGTCTCACTAAGTTTAGATTAAAGGATTTAACATCCTCCTTTTATATTTAAGTGTGCTTTATGGTCTGTTAGCATGTGTGTGTCTGCAAGTGTTCCCACTGAAAGCCTCCCTGTGTTTCTGTGACCTCAGGGCAACCATCCTCTCTCAAATACTCTCCACTTGAGCGCATTTTGCTGGAGAAAAAGCATCCAAAAAGAGGCCAATAAAGTTAGCCATCTCTCTGCTTCCATCATTAGGCAACCAATGAATGGCCTGCTTCCCAAACAAGCCCTTGGCTGCCCTCATCCTGGGGAGCAGATCCCATCAAGTTAGACACACAACATTGACCAAGGAGCAGAAATTTCTGGTTAAAGAGCAGATTCTTCTTATAACTCGTCTTTGTTTTCCCTCTTGTTCCAAGTGTCACGGCCAGTCCACTGTCTGACTCAATCTCTCGCTGCATCTGCTCTGCATGCGCTGTGACATTCTGGAAAAGGGGAGAAAAGTATGCTTGAACTGAAACAATTTTCTGCCAGCTTCAGCACATAACAACTCCATATATTGAGTCCATTAAAAAGCAATGGGAGCAGATAACTGGGCAATTATTAGTCTGCAGCCAAGGACAGAGCCACAGTCGTGCTGACCAAGTCATTAACTCCAATACATATTCAACATCTCTCCGCTTGGCCATGCCAGTGCAAAAGGCATTGTAACAAGGCTGAACCCAGAGCAAGAGAATAGAATCAGAGAGAAGAGGAGAAATTTATATCGTTTGATTAACCAAAATAAAAATGTATAATGGTATACTTGTCATCCATATGATTGACACACTGCATGTGTCTGGGGAAAATGTATGTTTTAAAAGTTGCAAAGGCATAAGCTCTAATGATAGTAACTGACCATGTGATGCAATTGCAAAAAAATGTTCCATATATTTACACTGACTGGAAATTAAGGATTCCAGCAAAAGTAGTAGTAGAACAGCAATTTGGGTACTGCAGGGGCTCCCTGAGGAACGGTATAAAAACCTTAATTGAAGGCATTTAGCCAAAGGTTACTATTTAGCAGGTAGACATAGTATTGTGCTGATTCCTGTTCAGATTCAAATCTATATTGAAGAGTTGATTAATGTGGTGCACAAAATATCACTGGACTACACAACAACACGTTACATCACTATCTGTAGGTGATTTTTGGACCTCCTTTGACTTGTGACACCACATCCTAATTTCCCGCTGAATGCAGGCCAGTTCAGTTGGACTGAAGTCGCATGTGTTGGTACCTTGAGCTCTGAAATGACACACACAGAGCAAACAACACTCTCTCGACTAAGTCTGGCAGACAGGGCGTGGGAGACGGACAATGATGAATCATTGATGCTGGGCACCCAGATCACAAACAAAACACACAAGTACACACCAGATAGATACACAGATACACAGGCAGGCAAACACACATTTATCTCCTAGCTCTTACTCATGAGTCCTTCCCCATTTACAGTGTGTTGTTTTTCTCTGCATCATCACTGATTCTGTTGTGACAGAGACAGATGGAGGCATCAAGTGGGGAAAAGCTCTCCAAAAGCAGAGGATAATTTCCCTCAGCCTTTCATCTTTGGTCCAAAAATCACATTAATAGCCACAGTTGGCCTTTGTTTTTCCAGCTTGCCTTTCACTTTGATGTCTCTGGGCAGTTTTTGTCACTGTCACTGCTGAGAGTCAGGAACTGAGATCTCATATCGGGGGGGAAACAGGGGTCAAAACAGCAAAGTGTTTCTTACTCCAGTGGAGTTAAAAAAAACTACCAAAGAAGTTCTAAAAGTGAAGACGGAAATGTCAGATTATTTTAAGGTTCAGAGAAAGGGTGCATACTATTTTTTGTTGACCATGTTATGCTATACTACAGTTAATCAGGGGTGTTGTGATTTGATGATTTCTATTTTAGGTTATTACAGGGACAAAAGCAAACTTCACTGAAGGAAGCATTGATTGTGCAATTTTGTAGTTTATCTAATCAAAGAGTATCGTACCACACTGTGTCACATATTGTAAAGTTACTGTAACATAATTCAAATTCATATCACAGCACATAAATGACCGTAATGTTAAGTAACATGACACATCGAAATATGATTTGTTGAACAATGGCTTTTTTGTTGTATCTTATGCCTTATATGGCTGTTTTATATTGTACTGGCAGAGTTTTAAATGGCTCAATTAAATCCTGTTGTATAGTGGTTCATTTATTTTCAGGATTTCAAAGGGTAATCCTGTCCTTTTAGCCCTATTTTCCATCCCTTTATATCTATTTAGTTTTTTAATTGTTACATTATGTATCATACTGATTTGCATCATATCGTATCATATCACAATTTATTTATTTTGTATCTAATTGTGTTGTATTTGTTGTTAATCAAATCTCTGTAATTAAAAACACAACACGGTTCTATCAAATTATATTGTTGTTATTGTTTTACACAAAGATCTAAATCAAAAATGTAATCTGACTGGAAGAGATATGAGGGTATGCTAGTACTATCTGTTTTTTGTGACAGTAAAAGGGACAACAAATAGCATGTGAAGATGAACACCATATAGAGCAAGTAGCACACCATTCATCAACCAGTGGTTTCTGTGACAGTCGACTAAATCATGCTTGACTTACTGATCATAAAACTCCCCCTGAAGGAACGTACCACACATTTCTGACCTTGAGACACGTTTTGCTTGGAGCTAGGTTTTAAATTTTTCATTGACATTACATTTCAACCAAACTTTTAATTACCCTTGTAGCCTCATTAGGGTGTAAAAACCCTGAGCAGAATCAGAAGAGCCTGAAGCTATCACATCCCCAAGCAAATAAGCTATTCTGTAAACACTTTCTGACACTACCACACCAGCCAAGAACAACAATCATATGAAACTACAAATGTTGAAGTACAGTGATTGAGCTCAATGGAAACCGTCTGGGAAACACTTTAGTTTCTGCATGGCTTTTGTCCTTTTTTCAGCTCTACTTTGATCAGTACTAAGACCCTTAGCCTCCTCTCTTTAATGTCACACATACATGATACTCCAGGCCAGTGCAGAGGGACCACTGCATTATTCATACTAACACCGTCACACTGAGTAATTGAAGCCATGAAGTAGAGGAGTGGGAGCGTGGGAGGCGGGGACGTTCTCTTTCTCTTCCCCTCAGTGGGAATTGTTTTGATCATTATCAGTGACCTCTGAATGTGATCAGTGCAGACATCAAGGTGATCCAGAGGAGACTCAGAGGGCGGACGGACCTTTAAAAGCTTTACAAAGGCCAAATCATAGGTCCACAACAGAATGGGTAACATGCCAGAAAATACATTAACTTCATATGGATGTAGAATGCAATGTTTGATAAGTTGTTATTCATAATTGTAAATTCGGATCATTTTAAAGCAACAGTTTGTCGATTCTCTATAGCAGACTACAGAGATGCAGCTCCTATCATACTCCAGGGGAGAAGTACAGTTTATTTGACATCTGCTTGTTTATAGTGGTTAGACCAAAATGAGAAGAATGGAGAAAACACAGAAAAGGCACAAAAACTACACCATCAGTTCACAACCAACCAGCAACAACACTACCAATCAAACTAGTACACTGACAGCTACACCTCCAGTCATCAGTCTGTAGATTGTAGCACATTTATAACATTCTTCAAAACCATTCTCCCTACTTTACTCACAATGAAAACGGCTTCATGTACTGTTTCAGAATTTCAGTGTTTATTTATTTTAATCTTGTAAATGACTCTCAGACAGGGGGACTTTACACTCTCTGTCATCAGGTGTGTGATTGAAAAAAACAAAAGACCTCACCTGAAGTTCACCAGGCTGTGTATAATAGGCTTAAAATCATGTTCAGCTGCTCTGCACATACTGTGTTTCTCTGATTTGGCAAATGCTACACAACCTTTGTATCTTAAGTTCTCATTTTGAGTATTCAGGAGTATTTCTTCCAAATAGCTGCTGGTTTTTACCTGTCCTCACCTGTAGTATCCCGGGTACTATCACTGTAGTACCCGGTATTTGTCAAACCTGTAAAAGGATCTCTCTGGAATTTCATACCTCTAGTTTTAACTATTTAGCTGTTAAGCCTCTGGCTTGAGTAATAAATATCTCCAGGGTGTCCTGTAAAGCATCAATATAAGCAGTGTAGAAGCTTGATGAGCCACAAAACCTGGTCTGTCAAATTACAGTGTATCATCCTCAAAAATTAAGTCTACAAATGTCTCATGAAGAAGGACATACCCTCAACATTTTGGAACAACACAAGAAAACACACACCAAAGAGCGTACAAAAGCAGTGTATCCTGAAAGTAAATGTATAATATGTTTGTTTTCAAGGAAACACCACGGGGCACTGTTACGTCTGGCAAAGCGGTACAATCTAACTGCCAACTGAGAAATACCAGTTCTTGTTTGCTGCTCATGTTTATTAATGTTGCTCAGCTATGTGTATGCTTTGGTTGTCATTGCTGTTGTCCTTACTGAAAGATATATGCGTTGGTGTATTATTGATGTATAAAATATGACAAAGCTGGTTGCAAGGACAGGCAAACTGAGGCATACTCCTCCCATTCAGAAATCAACTAAAAACCCACCTTTTCAAGAGTTTACGCGACCTGACTCCTTCAGTAGCAATCTCTTATTTCTGTTTTTGTTATCTGTTTTATGCTCCTTTTTTAGTTTTCATTTCTGGTGTACAATGTCTTTAAGTACCTTCAAATGCAGTTTACTATTATGATGATGATGATAATTATAATCAATATTATATTAATATTATCATCATTTTAAGTCAACTGACAGGTTATTTGCATTGTACATAGCTACATGGAGGAAATACATGTAGAATAGGGGAGAAAAATTAATGAAGGCCACATCAGTCTGCAGCCTTAAAGCTTTATCCTTCATTACTTTACAATGCAAAACCACAGCAAGGATGAAAAATAAGTTTTCTGTGTTTGCTGGGTCATGTGGAGGTGGTAAAGAAAGAGGATTATGATTGTGTGCTGGGTGCTTCCCCACTCACACATCAGTAACTTTACATTAGTGTCCATTCAAAAGAAATCACAAGACTACTACAGAGAGAGCCGCCGTGTTTGGCACCAGATGTGGGGGGCGATCATTACACATTCTACATCAAAGAGTTTAAAATTGATGATAAATGTAATATAAATATGAAGTGAGTAGATTAATCCACCACAAGAGGAATCTACTCAGCTAAAGTGGGCTCACAATATAGTGGTTTCATGTTTGGTTTGTACATTATAGATTATGTTTACATGAAAAATGACTCTTACCACTACATGCATGTAATCTCTCTGTGATTATGAAAGCATGCCACTGTAACATTTGTATAAATATGTAGCATTCAAATCTAATCCATGTTGTCATGTTTTGAGTTATATAGAGACGTTTTTCAGATGAAGCTGAAAACTTCTACATAAAAGTGAATCAGGTGGCAAGTTGTAACGCTGTCACATTTACTAAACAAGGTGTGTGACTAAACAAAACAAAGGAGCCCACCTGAAGTTACTGAGCTGTGTGTAAAAGGCTTGAAATCATGTTCAGCTGGAAATGCTGTAGTTATTTTCTGCTTTGTGCTACCCTCATATTACCTTCTTTCTCTTTTAAATATTTCATGCAGAGTGTTTTGGTTTGTTGCTTGTTAGTAAGTGCTGCCATGATTTTGATTTTATGCAAGGTTTCTTCAGAAGTCGCAAACATGCTCTTGAGCAGCGTTTTGTAGAAAATTACTATTTAATGTTTGTAACTTTCTGTAACCCAAGATAAGAGGTCCCAGAAGGAGTTTGTGACCTCTAGTGAGGCTATAGAGCTGCTATTTCTTTCTTTGTTTACCCTCAATGTCACACATGCCCACGTATGCCTAAGTCCTGTTAAAACACAAACCCTACTCTGGTCATAAACAGGCCACTCTAATAGCCCTGTAGAAGCTGCAAATGCCGGCACAATGAGTTATACAGCTTGCATAGATATGGCCAAGGATATTAACACTTGTGGACTCACTATATTCAGATGCATTATTCATTTTATAATGTGGCGCTGCAAATATTTTGAGGAAGGAAACACTCCAGACACATTTTTCACAACTCAGGGGAACACAGTGCGTCTCAGTGAGTAAAATGAAATACAAACATAAGTTCTGTTTATTCACGGAAAAACGCCACAGGGCACAACAAGTGACAAAACAGAATCATAAAACTGCTGACTAGAAAATGCAAGTTTTCTGCTAGGTTCATATTTATTTAAAAGGAGAAAACTACGGGTGTTCTGCAGTCTTCGAGACAAATATCACATACTTGTGTTGAATGTAAGATGCTGGAAAGCTGATTGCCAGGACAGAAATCCTGGGGCAAGATGTACAGTTTTCATGGGCTGTGTTAGTGGAGTTCTTTCTTTTGTTTTCTGATCATTTAGGTGACTTTTACACTGTTGGTTACATGAACCCATTCATATGCTGATGGCCACAGCTTCCTTAGATTAGCCACAGCGTTATGACCATCGGTAGGTGAAATGATAAGGATGAAGTCTTGTGGTGGCACCTACACATGAGTGGAGTAAGTCAACATTTATGTGTATGAAGCAAGAGAAATGTGAGGAAAGAATTATTGTGTTTGGATTCTTGTGGGGTGTGCAAGTCTGCTCAGGTCAATTCCCACCAAAAGTTGTCCCTGGAAAGACAAGCAGTGAACCACTGACAGGGTTAAAGGCAGCAAAAGCTTACTGATGACCATAGGGAGCCAAGGCTTGGTTCCTGCTTTGATTTGATCAAAGCAGAAATTGCTCAAACTGCTGAAAATGTTGATGTTAGTTTGATAGAAGTGTGTCAGAACACACAGTCCATTGTGGTTTGTTGGTTCTGAGGCTGCAAAGCTGCAGAGCAATCTAGGCATCTGTTCTGACCTCTGCTCACCAGTGACAGCAGGGCTGTTTGGGCCTTTTTCTGACAAGAAATGGAACAAAATTAGGTTGGTGTTTATTGTTAGACCTCTGCCATAAAGCTATCTTTCCCATTTGCACAGGCAGGATTGAGTCAAAGTGCCAAATTTGTGTGTTGTGGAATGAGGAGATAGTGGGGAAAGGGATTAGAGAGCATGACAAGCTCACTGAAACACGTGTTTATCTTACAACCTGTCTGATTTATTTCTCTTCTTTCTTTTTTGTTTGACTCTGGCTTTTTTTAACCTCTGGCTTCACATGTTTAAATCACTGCCTGCAGCAGATACTTCATCCTACATGCTGTGATCCATCCATGAAACTCAGAGATATGGAATACGTGGTCAGGAGTGTGTTGATAGTCAGCAGAGATGTGTGTGTGTGTGTGTGTTTATCTCCCTGCAGGTATTTGAGGCACCCAGGTGGAGGCCATTTCATCAGTGCGTGTCCTCTGCAGGCAGGCGGCCGATCTGATATTTACCATCAGAGCATCAAGAGCAGACTGAGGAAGAGGAGGGAGGAAGGTTCTCAGGATATTTAACGTTTGCTATCACTCTGGCTGGGAAACGTGTTTGCTGAAACCAATTTAACTACAGAAGGTGTTAAAGTAAACAGAAACAGAGTCCGTCCTGCGGCTGTTTGGTGGCGTAGAAAAACGATCTCAGCTGAGGACGAGAGCAGAATCAGCTTTATAAAGTGAGGAGGGTAGAGGTTCAGATGTGTGCAACTGAAGTTAGAGGTTGAGAGAGGCAGAGGGAGAGAGAGAGTAGGACCATAAGATATAAACAGAGACTTTCATTCAAAATGCATGAACCTACAACCAAGAGAGTCACTACCAAGCCTGCAGGGTTTCCACAACATCTGCAGGTGAGAGCAAAAACACTCAACACAAGACATTCTCTAAATCTGTAAGGTGCTGCAGTAATCATATTAAGGTTACACCAATTGAGTTTTCTTCCTAATATCCTTTCAATCAATTTTCACACTGTCGTTTAAATAGTTTATTCTATTGATAGAAAGTACCACAATAAGAAAATAAAGATTAAATCAAAAATACAAGAAAGAGTTTATTAGTCATCAAACCAGCGAGTCAGAGAGACGGTGAAACTCACAGCTGTCTATTTGCTATATTTAGTATTTATACGATACCTTGCTGATAATTCAAGATTTGCAATTTCTAAAAACAATGAAATGGATCAATTTTAATTCCACACTAGGTCAACGAGCAAAGCAATTCAAGTAATAAGATGCTAAACCTAATTCCAACTTCCTCACTCCATTATTATTTGAGAATGTTCCACTATACAGCAGATGTTATGCAGCTACAAGGAATAATGCTTCTTTTGAATGGATTCATCTGACTTGCAACATCTATAAGGCTTGGAATCCACAACACAGAAAATCAAGATGAAATGGCCTTCCCATGGATTATGCTAATTCAAACCATCAAAGCATTTCACTAAACCAGTATTATTCCGCATACTCCCACAAGAAAATGGCCGGAGAATATAAAAAACCCTTGTACTCATGTATGGAAAGGCCACACTTCTGTGGATTTCATTTATTTCTATTTATCGATCTTTATGAACAATGTAAATTAATCAGCATTTTCAGTATGCATTTTAAGAAATAATATTGTGAACAGGTCCAAATTTGTGTATAGCTGTATGCTTGTATATCCTTGCCTTTGTGGGCTCCAGTGCAAGCCTCTCTTATGTGTGTGTCAGCAGCATATGTTCATATTTGTGTATGTCTGCCTCTTTGATATTGCTCTCTCTGCCAGCCGTGATACGTACGAGAGCTTTGATCCCATATGAATGAGACAGCTTCACCCAAGTTCTTCTGCTTCTGCACTGAGCAAATAGCCCCAAAGACACTGAGGCAGATAGAGAAAGAAAGAGCGAGAGTAGGGTAGGGTGGGGGCTCCTATTCTTACCCAGTTGTACTGATTGCTCTGGGCCTCTCTACCTGCTGCAATAGGTCCTGTGGTATTTCATCTGCTAACAACTTAGTGAAATCATTTTTTGTATTTGTTCCCTTTTCATCTTAAAAGTTTTATGTAACAATAAATCCATAATTCTATGTATTGTATCATCTGCTGCAGACAAAGACTGACAGCAAAATGATGATGCATAACAGGAAAGTAATTGCTTCAGTCACACTCAGTTTCCACTCTGTTTTCTTCTGTTAACTACACAAACAGATGGTCCAACAGAGGATTTATGAATTCACTGAGTGATTAAAGTTTACTAATGAACTAAATAAAACCACCCACTGAGCTGAGCCGTCAAAACAAATGCCAAGAAATTTGATCATAGCATTGAAGTAGTTTTTAGTTATGCAGGAAGTTTCCAGTCTGCACTCTGAGAGATGACCACAGGGACACACTGATAAGCACACAGGCTCACATAAACCTGCTGGTGGTCCCGGATGCACTGAACATGCAGACTTAATAATATTGGATGATTTTGAACAAATGAGATGAAACGGCACTCCTTGCTCAGGTGGGAAATCATGACTAAACAAGGTGAGCAAAGTGCAGTCAGCTCTGGAGTGAAGCCTTGGATAAGCCTCATTTAAAGTGCTGAAAAATGGGAGAGGAGGTGCAAAGAGACAGAGGCCTGGAGCAATGCACGGATGTACAAGCGCTGATATGCAATGCACAGAGAGAAATTGAGGGAGAGAGAGAGAAAGTAATGATGGTGAGTGCATCCACAACACATAGTTCCTCTGAAACCCCTGCAGCAGAGGGAAACAGGGATACTGACATTAGCATTTTCAGCTAATTGTTATTTATTTACACTGTCTCTATTTCCCACAACATTAAGCCCACATACACCATGTGTGTCAGATGTTGTGTATCTCTCTGGTTTCTGCTTCTGGCTCCCACTAGTTCTGTCCAAAGAAGGTCCAAGGTATGTTCTTTTAAAACCACACTATGAAAATCCATTAATGGCTGTATTTGATTAATTAAATCATTTCAAACTACATCACTATGTTATTGTAGATTAATAATTACCTTGTTGCATTATATTCGGACAAAGTTATATTGAACAATTGTATTGGTCCAAAAAAAATACATCACAACAGTTTGCATGAGTTCCCCAGCTGACAGAGTCGCTGCGGTCCATTTTATACAGATTCTTTTTACAGCCAATTAAATGGATGAAAATCATTTTTATTTTATTTTTTATTTTTTTTGTGGACTGCCATGCCTCAGCCAGCTGTTGTGGGATGCTCACTAAAACCCATGTGATGTGCTGGCTCCCCTTACTTATCCTCATTTCTGGTTGTTGGGGAACATTGGGGGCCTTGTGGTTGGCTGTGTCACCTATCGGTAGAGCATAAATATGAGGAGAAGGGCAAGAGGGGGTGTTTTTTTTTCACTGAGCACATATGCTGCTTGTTTGACTTATTTCAAAGGCATGTGTGTCATGTCACTCTCAAGCAAACACTTTCAGTCAGGAGGCAAAGATCAACACGTTCATGTTATTATGCATTTTACTCCGAATACCTCACACGAAAATCATTTCCTCCTAAATAAAGCTGGTGTGCGACTTGATTTAATAAATAATTTAAGGCTTAAACATCAGCATTACTACTACATTTCTACTCTTACCCTCATTTCACTTTCTTCAAAGGGGTCTCCTGAGCTGACAAGCGATGAATGTGAAATGAGTATGAAATTCCTGCGGTGCCAATATCTTATTTCTTTATGCTACAGAGAGTTCACTGTGGCAGGAGATCAGAAGTGCGATCAGCCCCGGGGAGGGATGAAGAAGCAAGGGAGTGAAAAAATAGGTGAGGGCTGAATTTAAGGGAGGGGAAGAAAGATTTCTATTCATCCCGCATCTCAGAGAGGATTTCTATCATTTCATACCAACTCTACATGGAGGAAAGGAGGAGGAGAGAAAGCAGCAGTGATATTAAAGTTTTGTGAAAGGCATAAAACTTAATCCTTTCCAATCAGAGAGCAGGGATCCACTTCATGTGCCATTCATGCGACTCCAACCAGGATGTGAGCCACGGCTGGTGGCTCTGCGGGACGCCTCCCAAGCTGAAGATGTTTTGATAGATCACATCTGCAGAACCAGGCTATGTCGCTCAGAGCCAGGGTACAGAGGGAATAGAGACTCAATACGGACATTAACATTTCTGTTTGAGTAAATGAGTGTGCTGTGGTTTCAAGGCTACGAAGCTTTTCTTTGCAAATGTTCATAGATGAGTTGAAACTCAACTTGGATGGCTTGATTTAGCAGAAGTTTCAGGGAGATATGAAATGTTCTTTCTTTTTATTTCAAGGAATAAGTCTATTAGATTTTTCCTTTCAAAGCTCTGTAGATATTTGAAGTGACAGTGTTACTGTGCTCACTTTCAGAACTACTCAAAGAAGCATTGATTTGCAGAGTCACTATTATATACTAACTCTGTTACAAAAAGCTGGCAAGTTAGGCAATCTAGGATTTTCTGTACCTCCCACCCCAATGATCAGCCTCTCCCTATTCATGTTGTCTTTGTGGCCTCTGGAAATCTCGTAACCTTTGTTTCCTGGTCGCTCCACTCCTTAGGATGGTTTTTGCGTGAAGTTAAGTGAAATCTAACCTGGCATTAACACAGAGTGTTTCATTGTGGAAATTAACCAGATGTTTTAAAGCTGTTTCAGTGCCTGACTCTTTTATGCATTCGCTACACGAAGCTCCAACCTGGATCCAAAACACAGTCAGAATCGAGCAGAGCCAGTGAAAGTTAACACATGAATGAGAAATCAAACCTTTGACAGGGATCTGATGGAAGTTAACTGTTGCAGCAGTCCTGTAAGCTAAGGACACCGAACTATTCTACAATTCAACAATTTCATCCAGTCCAAAGCAACATATAACACAAGCAGGGGCCAAGCCTTTATCAATTTCCTCATTGATTCCTCTGTGTACAAGTTTAGTCAACCACTCAATGAGTTTTCAGTAGGTAAAAATGAAAGTCACTGGATCCTAGATCTCTGAACATATGTCAGTTCAACAAACTCAACAGTTCTTGTTTAAAAAGAGAAGGATATTCTCTGGAAGGATCCTTGATCATTCAGGGCTAAGCCATCTAGCCATCATCAGCCATGGAAAAGAATTGAAAAGAGATTTGTTAAGCAAAAAGGCTATCGATGCTGATGGAGCTAATCATTTCTTATCAGTTCTTAACAGGAATCAGGGTCAGGAAAGGGTTTTTGATTGAAGACATTCAAACTTGATGAGCAAAATTCTCTCATCCTATTGGCACATCTTTTTGACTTATTACACGCAATTCAGACCTAATTTTTGTCTTTAGATAACTTAGGATAAGACACTTTTCTGGACTTGTCAATTGAATGTGGCTCATAACAAGAATGATGAGAGACAATTTTTACTAAAAATAAGATAATGACTTGTTTTGAATTCCATTTTTGCAGTGGGATCTGGTGAACCCAAAACACAAACTACTTTCTTGCTAACACCATCTATCTAAAATAGTGTTCAGGGTTTCATGAAGGAAAAAAAAACAGACTGTTATTATAAAAACAAAGGAGACACAAGTACAGGGTACTTCAGAGCTGCAGAGTATTGGGAAACCTTAAGCTGCATAAATATTATTCTGGTCTTCTGCATTGAGATCCACTTTGTGTCAAACAAGGACCTTCACCAATCCCACTAACCCACAATAAAAATAACAAGGGCTCTAGCTGCTTTTCTGATCCGCCAGCCAACTTAATATGTAAACCGATTTAGGAATCATGAGATTTCCAATCACCTGCTGCACAAGCATTGTGAGCCACAAATGACCTAGTTCACGTGAGGCACTCCCACGGGGGAGCCTTTTCCCTCAATACTGAAAATCAAAAAACATGACAGGGATCACCAAACAAGGCTCAAGCAAAGCTACAGGATGTGCTGTTTCACTTCTACTGGGCTCACAACTGGAGCTGGAGTGGTGCTCAGATCAGAGGAGTAACTGATTCAGTCTCACCCTCCCACACACACACACGTACGCACACACACACACACACACACACACACGGAGGAGGCCTGGGAGCTGGAGGCTGACCGGCGAAGTCAGAGACGCGAATGACTCAGAGCAATATATTCAAAATAACACGCCACGGTATTCACACGACTGACAGTAATTAACACACCCACAAGAGGGAACAGCCAAGGTTTTTTGTGCGTGTGCGTGTATCATTGCACATGTGTGTGTTCCCAGTGTTTACCAGGATAGCAGTGATTTATTGCTTCACACTCCCCGAGAGAAAAATGCTTTCATGAAACACAAGGGGTCACACATGGGGAGTGGTTGGATGCAAGAATCTACACACACACACACACACACACACACACACACACACACACACACACACACACACACACGCCCACACACACACTCAAAAAATCAGGTAGGGCACACACACTGAGATTGCTTCAAGGCTGAAAAACTCAGAGGTAATTAATTTGAAAAGGAAAGTTCTGCACAAATTGCATTAGTGAAATTCAAGCACAGCTTCTGAAATAGGCAATGTTTCAATTAACCAAACAGAGCGTCTGAAAAAGATCTAAGTCTGGACCTGCAGGAGATGTTTGAACTTACATCAGTGCTGAGCGTGTGCGGTACCTGCCAGAATCTGTGTGTGTGTGTGTGTGTGTGTATGTGTGTGTGTGTGCTGTCACGGCAACTGTGTATAAAGTGCAAATTGCCATTAAGAGTTACGATCGACTGGTGGCTCCCGTGTCAGCCGGGTTGGACATGAGACAAGGCTGTAGAGAGAGGCAGAGAGGAGAAGGAAACTGAAGGAGAGAGAGAGTGATTAGTGGCTCTCCTTCCTGTTGCCTGCGGCTCATAAAGATGAGGGCTTTGCAACTTGGTTCAGCTACATTTTTCAAAATGCCTCAATTGATAATAAGCTTCCTGGGTATCAAGTGCGGGGAATATTCACACAGCTTTTTTTTTCCTGTTGATGAAACGAAATAGGTCTTTATAGATCCTGGCGCATATTCTGTGACTGGAGAATAAAATATTGCCTCACACGTCAACTTTCCTTGCCCCTAATGTTGTTTTGTGCAATTTAAAAGTTCCCCCCAATGCTGAAAGAGCAGCCCTGTGACAAATGAGGGTGCAAACCTCCATTCTTCACCTACTGAGGCTTGCAGCTTGCTGCTTTGGCTCCTCATTGGAAAAAACACATAAGAATGACTCCTGCGATTTATTTTCCTTCCAGCTTTCTTGAACAGGCAGCAAGACACAAACAGACACAGACATGTAAATGCCTTATTAAATCCGAGACGCGGGTGGTGGTGTAAACACATTTCTCCAGCAGCCCAGCGCCGCAGGGCAGACCCTTCCCTGTCTAAGACTAGCCCTGCTCACCCGAACTGATAAAAATACCCCCACAAGGAGGACAGGAAAAGATCACACAGTGGCTCTCTGCGTCTTCTCGCAGCAGGTGTTTGTCTGGCAGCAGCAAGAGAGTTCATGGTGTCTCTATAAACACACAGAAAAAGCTATTGTTGTGGGATCATCTTGAGAATTGCATAATCATGTGTCTAAAATATACATACATGCACATTTTATAGTGTTGTCTATAAATAGGCAGTGTATTTGAATAGATGACAGGTTAAAGGTCAGTCAAATTATAAAGTTGGCCTAAAGGATTTGCAAAAGTAATCCAATTATTTTCCCCTATATTGAAATGGCCAATTATGTGTGATTACTTTTAGGTTGTTGGCACAGCGTGACAACAGCCCAGGAAATTTACTCTTTACCACTCATGACTTCTTTTTGCCAATTGTCACTTTTCACCACTTAGATTTTTGCTCTTTCAAATATAGTTATCAAAGAAATTGGCTCTTTTACATAGTCCAGGGAAGAAGTCACATCTCTTGTTTGTAAGGTTCTTTTACAATTAAATCTGGTGGATTGCAGTTTTACAAGCTGTGTACTTGAAAATTTCAAAGGTTTTTGTTAAAGACTGTATAATTTCAAAACACATTTCTTGAATCAATGACAAGCTTATAAGAAAAAGCCTTCATTATGAAAATGAGGCAAGATATCGCCTCAAAATTAGTGTTGGATTTACAATTGCGACCACAAGAACTAATCAGTTGAACAAGTTATTGTAATTCAATCAATGTAGATCTTAGAAACTAGGCATGTATTGTTTTACCTGATGGACAACCACCCACTACTAACCAAACCTGTATCTTTGGTTGATGGCAACTACTGACTGGTCCAGGTAAAATCTCAGCCCAGATTGGCATCTCTTGATCTTTAAAAATGGAGAATAAATTGGATGAAGGTAGTGCCAGGATAATGTGACCCAAGCAATTCATAACCAGCAAAGTTTTGTCAAAGTTAATCTGTCGGGGAGTTGAGGGCTGCTGGCGCTAGCTTTGTCAATATTCACCATAAACTGTATAACCTTAGACATTGTTCATCTGCAGACTCTGTGGTCCCATGTTAAAGAAGGGTATTATGCTTCCCCATCTTTTAATTACTACTGATGCAATAGGAAACCTTTATTGCACCAATCCTAAGTTTTCTTTGGTGATGCAGGACACTAACTGAAATCAGAGCTTTACCTATACTATGATTATTTGTCAAATGAAGCTGTAAATCCCTTCATAAAAAACATCTGTCCACTTCTTCCAATAGGTGAACACAAACAGTATCTTCAGTTAGTCTCTTAGAGAAAGCTGATGCAGTAACAATAAAAATGAGTGATATCTCAAATATGAGTGTGTGCTTTTGTGTAGTTGTACATGATAAAGTCTATCACAGCAGTAAGCTACTACTGCCATAACTGGAGTGTGTTTTTACGTGCTTGTTAGCTCGTGTCCCGAGGCCCCCGAGTCAATCAGCCTCTGCTTGGCCTTTAGAAAGAAGGCAGCCTCATCACGAAGAACCGACGGAATAATTAAATGCGGACTGTGTGTGTGTGTGTGTGTGTATGTGAGTGTGTCTGCACATGTCACTCTGCACTGCCATGACAGCCCCAAAACTCTACAGACTTCCATTTAAAATACTGTTAATGCAGCACTACTGCCGCAGCTGTGTGTACATTTATGCACAAATGCGTGTGTTGCTATGTTTTAATGTGTGCGCATGTGTACTTACAGACTATTTATGATGCATGCACTGTGCAATGATACACTTTTATGTATGAAGAGTTAAAACACATCAACCTGTCTGAAATAATCTAAAAGGGAACTAATGCCAGAAAAATGCAATGAATTGATTTTAAATGCTCAGTAAAACAGAACGTGTTTTACAATATGAGTGTGTTTGTGTGTGTGTGTGTGTGTGTATGTGGGTATGTGTGTGTCTGTGTCTGTGTGTGTATGTACATACTGGTATAGGTCTGCAGCAAATGCCGTAATCTCCTTGCAGTGATGCTTTAGGATGAGATTATGAAATCCATAAAGTGGTAATAACAGTTGGTCACTTTAGCGTATGACACACACAGGCACACACACACACAGACACACGGAAACTCACGCAAACATGTATGGCCTCAGATTTTAGAGTGAAGAAGAAAATAATCCTTTTCTGCAGATGAAGCACTGAGGGGAGCACTAACCAAAATGTAAATGTGGTAAACAGAGAGTTCATCAGATAAAAAGAGGGGCGAGAGACGTCAGGAGAGTGAGATAGTGTTTGGGTATGAAAGAATAAGCACCCAATTTAGAGAAGGAATGAGAATAGAAAATAAAGAGAACAATTTAATTGAACATCCTCAACAAAGGGACGATTTAATGGCATCCCCCCTCTCTGGTAATTGGGACAAGCTCTCTCCTCCTCTGACAGTCCCCCCCACCTCCACCTCCTCTCCCCTCCCTCTTGACCTTCATTTCTCATAATCTCCTTCTCCCCCCTTTAACATTCTCCACAGCCGCTTTGGGGGCGGAGGATAAAAAAATTGTTTGTCATTGTCCACCGCAAATGTTTGGACTTTCTTTATTGAACTGTTAGTGTGTAGGATATTTGTGTGTGTGTGTGAGTGTGTGTGTGCAGTGTAGGCTGATGATGCTGTTAATTCCACCAGGCTGCAAGTGATCATGCTTGTCCCGCCCGCGAATGACAGAAAGCTGTACTCGCTGTATGCTTGTGAGAGTGTAAGTATGTGTGCGTGTGTTAAGCAGAGCTAGTGGGGTGTTATGACAAACCTGCTGATTCACTTTCACTTTTCTTCTTTATACACCATCTGCCATCAACGCACACACACACACACACACACACACACACACACACACACACACACACACACACACACACACACACACACACACACACACACACACATACACACACACACACACATACACATACACACATACAGACACATCCAAATTAAGTTGACAAAAAACCAACACATTCGACCAATCAACATTTGCAACTGTCTCTCCACAGCTGCTCATGATGTACTAAACAGACATGTAATTGATGTTTAAACATGCAGACATGTGGTCGACATGCATTCATTACATTCTTATGTGAGTCCATATGCGAGTGGGTGACTTGAGCCTCTGAGTGTGTCCATGTGTGCAGCGATTACAAATCTGCTTTCCCTTGACGGATGGCACTTGTGAGCAGCGTGGCCATGAATGTTGATGGACAGCCGGTGACCATTTGGCGGTCTGTTCTGCTCACTGAAAGCATTTTTAATTTAGTTTAGATTCAGTAGGAAAGCCTGAAAGGAACCTGACTTTTAAAGGCACAGTAAGGAGTTTTTCACCAATGTTCAAACAGTGTCACTCCAATATAAAATAGGACTTCTTTATGACCTGGATGGTAAAATGAGATCACAAGCCACAAGATTATTTAAAGGTAGGGTCTGTAGGAATTTCCATTATTGTTTACAAACACACCATCCAAACAGGGCTCCTCCTCCCTGACTGAGAGTGCATGCCCACTGCCTCCAATAATGAACACACTCACCAGCCCAGCTAGCACCTGCAGCATCATGTTTCTATGTGGGAGAAACTCAAGAACCTGATATCCTGCAGGTGAATGAGGTAACCTGCAAATATTGCATCATTCTTTCTCCAAGTGTTATGGCTGCAATTGTAACCCCTTGGGATAGCTTCTCCCAATCGCTATCATCAACACACAAAGCTACTCGTGCGCTGTGATTGGCTGGGGTCACAATACCTACTCCCCGCCTAGAAACGAGACAACCAAAACACCAACATACAGGCAGAGGAGGGGGTTGAGGCAGACACAGGCACTAACACACATATATAGAGGCCTAAAGATGACAATTTAGCTGGATAATTCCTGTGAAAGTTCCCATTTTATGTTTTAGGAAAATTCTGCAGACCCTACCTTTTATTAATGACAAGTTTTAGTGTTAGTGTTGAGGTTGTATTTCCCACAGAAAACAGTCCATTCTGGAACAAACTCAGGAGTGGAAAATGACAGAAACTCTGCTGGTTAAGTCTGATGAAGATATGCAAGTTAGCAAGAAGAAGTTGTTCTAATTCCTCACGATAATTTTCTTTTTCACAAATCCTTGTACTCACAACTGATACAGGATCAGTATTAGCAAGAAAACATACAATTTGTATTGGATGAAGAAATTCTTTAACCCTGGCTTTGTGACACCAGGACGTTGAATTTTTTTTTATTGGTCATCTTAAATAAGGTAACTAACAGCAATAAATCAGAGCCGATCTCATCACTATGCCTCCTGGAAAAAAGTTGTCTTGACCAAAGAAAAGTTTGCATTTGTTTCCGCAACGATTATACGCTTTGGCAAGAGCCACATCTCTGAAATAGGCTCATGAATAAAGCGAAATTTTCTTTTGCTTGGGATTTTTGACTTGACTTGAATCAGTTTGAAAAGAAAGCACTTTCCTGCTTGATAGGCAAAGCTCTGAATACACAGTGTTATTTCTAAATCTTTATATTTGCCAACAGTCACAGTCTGTTTTCAAGAAATCAATGCCCTTTTTTATGTATTCATCTCCGCCAACTGTGAACTAATGACAACTCCAAAATATTGCCCAGAACTCCTCACTCTCAGCTCTCATGCAACCTGTAAATTACTACTCCAACCAACACGACGAGAGCAAATCACGTTAAAACTGGTTTTAAGTCTCTGTAAAGCAAAATTGGAAAGTGTTGTATTTACACAAGGCCAACATACAGCAATGTTGTGACATTATGTCCACTCAGTCTAAAACCCTAATGAGAACATTACTGCACCTCAGGGATGAGCAAAGAGAGCGAGTGTGAGGGAAGAAATGATCGATGCAAGCTTTGCCACCTTCTTTGATTGCCATCATTCCCTCCTCCTCCTCCCTTTCGCGGTCTCTCCTCCTCCTACCTCCTGTCTCATACACCGGGATGGCTCAGGGCAGCGGGTCTAACTCAATACGGCAACAGTAAAAAATCAATGGGAGACAAAAAGAGATGGAGCAGAAGGATGGGAAGGAAGCGGTAGGGGCAAATAGAGGGGCAAATCATCCTTTGGACAGCTTTTTCATGCTGCAGAAAACACAAAACACACCACAAATACGCCTGGATGTTTGCTTTTTACATATTTTTCTTACTTAGAGTATCTGCAGAGTATTATACACTTCTTTTGGTGAGCAAGCAATCACCATAATAAGAAGTGCAGTTGAAACCAAACAAAAATCTGACAGGAGGGGTGGTGAATTCCTCCCTAAAAAGGTGTTTGTGTACATAATAGGCTATTTCACTCATTAAAAATCTGAAACTCAAAATAATTTCACCATGGATCCATCACAGAGACTATTTCGAGCTCTCCACCCTCAATGCCCAGTCAAACGGAGCTCCATATTCATACTATGAAGAGAGAGGGGCACTGGAACAACTCCCATGGCTTTCTGACAGACATGCATGCGTAAACAGCCACACATGCAAATTCAGAAACCCAGTCGGCTGTAGCGAGTTCCCCAGCCTCTTCTGCTCATCAGATTGTTTTCTCTCGCTCTATGAATAAAAAATGTACTTCTTTCTAGTCTTTTACTTCTTTCTCTAAAACACTGACTTCAAGTTTATGTAAAGGAATGTGATTTGAGAACTAAAAACAAACAGATGGAAGCAAAAACAAGCAAGGTGATGACAATTTACCATCAGAAACTGTGAGTATAAAACAGATAAATGCAAGTCTTAAGTGTATAGAAATATAAAACCTTCTCAGATTTTGTCCTGCACTCTTTTTTTTGCCACCAACCTTATCACTACCCTAACCCTCCTTTTCTGAACAACCATTACAAATATCAACATTCTATAAAAAAGAGCTGGAGAAAAGTCCTTTGTATCAAAAAATATAAGAGTTGCAAATAATAAATCAAGCAATACACATTTTCTCAGCGCTGACTTCCTCAAAGTCTTGCATTTTCTTTCATTCATACACTTTTCCCCAAATATCTCTCCTTCAACACTCCAGCGCTCCCAATCTTCTCCATCTCCTTTTCCAATTTCCCTCTCCTCCGATGTCCTCCCGGTCACCAATCCACATCTTCACCCGTATCTCTTGTCCTCATACATTCTATTACTCCAATCTGCCCCCGACTCCCCGCCTCCAGTGTATGTGAATGTGTGAGTGTGTATGCAAACACTAACCTGCCCTTCTGGCATGTGGAGCAGAGCCAGGCTTTGTCCCGGTTGTTGTAGGTGCAGCAGGTCTTGCAGACGTTGTACTGGCAGTCCAGGCAGAGGCGCTTTGGGTTGAGCAGGAAGGTGAAGGGCGAGCAGCAGCGGATGCAGCAGTGCTCGTTGAAGCGGTGCTGCTTGGAGAGGATGGAGCATCTGCTGCCTTCCTCCGCCAGCTCCTGCTTCATCTCACTGGAAACGGAGAGAGAGAGCGAGAGAGAGAGAGAAAGAGAGAAAGGAGGGGGAGGGGGAGGGGGAGGGAGAGAGAGAGCGAGAGAGAGAGAGAGAGAGAGAGAGAGAGAGAGAGGGTGGTTAGCGTCTGGTTGGGAGGTAGAACAGCAAAGAACGGCGATGCGGAATAATTGAAGATGCTGTGGTAAATGAAAAATTAAAAAGGAGGCAGGGGGGATTCAAACAAGAAAAGAAGAGGGCAGAAAGGGTCATGGCTTTGATAAAAAATAAATAAAAAACACTCTCTCACTCTCTCCTTCTCTTTACACTGATTCAGTGGAATTACCATGATGGCTGACATTTCAATTTGGAAGCACCTGTCATGCCTGGTTTGCCTACATCAGTCTAAACGCTGCTGAAGAGAGCACAGCATGCACAGCTCTAAAATCCTGAAATAGAAAAGTATTATATGATGCTATAATGATGAGGGGGAGGATAATGAAAAGAAATTAGCCAAAAACTGCTGCAAAGTTCAACATTTTTCACAAGAGATCTCATAGTAAAGTGCTCTAACGAGCCTGAGAGAGGGCGAGAACCACGTTAATGAAAATCCTGCACATTTACTTCAGAGAGCTGTTTGGGCTTCAGTCCAAAAATGATTGCTTTAGACTAAAGCAGCAAGAGCAGCATAGTCTCTCTGGTTTCATGGCCTCTGAGGACTGCTAATGAACTACCAGGGTTAGAGTGGGAAATACTTGACCTAATCTTGTTTGAAAATCAATAAAATCCAAAGCAGCAACTGCTTAACTTTGCTTCAAATACTGGAATTGGCTTATGATGTTTTGTCTATGATGTTTTCCAAGTAGGATTTTAATATTCAAACTGTAAAAAAAGGGGTATTGGCTGTACATCAGTGTTTTAAGCAGAAAAGCATCTCTTCTATCTATGGCTTGTACTCTTCATATAAATTATGTACATGGGCTTTCCCTTCGTACGATTTGTGCTGACTGAGCACTGCAGAGGCTCGGTAAATTATGTAATCTCGAGTATTTAGATCATAAACCTTTTATCATCCATACATTTTCCACTACATCAATGATACTTGAATTACAACACAACAAAGAGGAGCTTAAGTAACATTAAAATATGTTTACACTCTTGTATATCACTTATCAATGAGAATATACACTGAGATTCAGCGTAAATGATGCAGGAGGGGCGAGAGGTGAGAGGTGAGAAAGAGCAGTCAGTAGTGGTCAACAGCAAGACATGACACATTAAAACTAAGACCACGTCACAAAATAAATGTGGCACTCAGAGTTGAAAGCCAAGGAACAAAATTGTGTTTTAAGACGTGAAGTAAAAACAGGAAGTGAGGGGACAGCCTGACATGTAGCTGTAGTGCGTTACATAGTTAAGTTCAAGGTGCTACAGATGCACACTACAGTAATCCCACTCACAAAACAGACAATGTAATCATCGATACAAGATATGGACAAACAAAAAATCTTTTTTCAATACCAATGTCACTACAACTTATTGCTATACTTTGTCGCAATTGTCATCTTAGAGTTGCACCCATATGTGTGATATGACCAGACAGAAACCTATCCTTGCCACAGTGTCAACAGGCAGGACATTCAGTGCATTTACATGCAGCTTATAAAATCAGACTATGAGCTTAGTCTGCACGAGACCAGACTATTAAAATGCATGTTAACAGCATAGTTGGACTGAAAATGGACTGAGAAAAGCTTGATCAACAAAGGAGATGGAAATGGAATAGATAATGCAATTGTAATTGTTTGGAGTCAGTTGGACTCCACAGGTGTTGGTATACAAGAAAATTTCCCAGGAAAGAAGAAATAAAAGATCATGGTAAATAGGACTGAGCGCCAACACAACAAACAAACACCAGAATTTATTACTGAATCTACACGCATAGTATGGAAGAAACAAAGAGCTACAGCTGCATCCATCACAGTGATATAAGAAGGTTGCAGCTTCACTTATCAAAAAACGGGCACAGCGCCCTTTATTAACGTGGAATTGGACATTCTCAGTTGAAGTCCAGTTCTCTTTTCTCCATGTATACGCAGACAAAATGAGATCTCCAGCTGTGCCTTTATGATCCAGCTATGACCTTGGTCAGACCACTGCATGCATACAAATACACTCAGTGTCACTATTGTTACTTAAAGAATTCAAGTAATTATTTATCTTATAATTCCCAGAAATACTAGTCGCACATTTTAATGCACAGTCAAACAAAGCTGTAGCTCTGGTGAACGGCAAATGCCATAATGCTTTACTACCTGTGTGTTATCAAGCGTAGAGCCAGATGGCATCTCTCAGTGGGGTAAGATCTGAAGGTTATTTTGATCTGAAAAATGGATATATAGATGTTTGTAGGCTGTGTCAGATTGAAATGGAATATCAAGCATTATATGGAGACAATTGGATCATGTAGATATCTACATGTAATATAAAGACGTGTAAAAACAAATCTGCAAGGAGGACCCAAGACTGGTTGTACCTTAACCACACTCCACAAACCAATTTGACAATGTGTGGCATATGAGTCTTTTCATCTAGTCTGAAAATCAAAGTTCCTTCAGAAATGTTTTGCCTCAGTACATCCCTGATCTGAACACAGTCACAAAAGCAAACCATCCATGAATTATGCAGAAAACTTAAAATTTGCCGTTGATATGCTTGTACTCCGACTGAATCTGAAGCCTCATCTTTAATATTTGGTTTACCAAAAACTTTGAACTGAGTGCACCATATTGTGTATTTCCTGTGTAATATATGTTTAATATTAGTGTGCCTGTGGAGTCAGTGGGACCGACACATCTCCCGTTTCACAAAGTTATTAACGCTGCTCCTCAAGCAGATCCTCTGCTGCCTCACTGATTGCTTTTCATATGCGTCATTAGATGCAGCATATTACCAAGACGAACAAACCATTTCATATAGAGTGTCATGAGAGAATTGGTTGGAGGAGGGGTAGGGTGGGTGTGAGGGTTGAAGGGCAGCAACTGGCATATGAGACTGACATACACACTCAGCTAGATTATCAAAAGGAGCATCGAGATCCTGGATTCACATGCAAGGTCACGACTGCTGGGAAAATGAAAGGCTCACATCAAATCAAGATGATTCAAACAAACCTCCAAACAACATGAAAGACATTTTTCAGCAACACTGGTTTCATTAAGGATCCAAACATAATACAAAAGAAAGCAAACTCTTATATTTTAGTGACTTGAAGAAGACATTCCAGAGAAATCGATTCCTTCAGTTCTGATAGAAATCAGGCTCTATTTTCCTCTCTGTTTCCATGTTACAGTTAACTGAACAGCCGTATTATAGAGACAAGCTCCTGCCTCTAAATTAAATGAGTGGGCATCTTTACTGATAAAGCATATCCAAGGACAAAAACAAAACAGAAGTGGAGTTTGTCACGCCTGGAGTCATCTGCATTAACTCACATCTCTGTTAATGAGAAATGAAAAGTGTGCTCATGCAGCAACCATGACTGTAGAAACATGGGTCATCAGGTGCAGCTTCAGTTAACAGAAAAGGAATGAAAACCAAGTGCTTGCTTAAGTGATGAAAATTTATAATCCTATGTTAGGGATGATATGATGTGAAAAGGTGGATTTGTTATTTAGAATCCTTGCAAGGCGACCAAGACCGACCCGACACAAAAGACACCTGAGCAGGTGAGTGAATTCACATCTCAGTTCTCAAGGCTGTTGAAATTAATGGTACACAAGGTCAATGGGATTTCTACAGTAACATTTATGTTGCCATTTCTGTTCTCATTAACCTCCTGCTTCTCAGGACTACACAGTTGAAAAATCTTCACACAACTTGTAAAACTGATTCACCATCACTACTTTAAGTGGAAAGGGTTTGTACTGTGCCTCTCTTAACCCTGCAGTACCTTTTTATGACTTACAGCTCATACAGATTTCCCTATTTTTCTCTCACTGATGTCCTAGAAAGCCCTTATTTCAGTCTCTGTCTAAGATACTTTATTTTACCTGCCGTCTCTTTAAGACTCCTCACTCTATACCCCCTTCTCTCTGACTGGCCAGGCCTGTTGGAGGCAGTTCTGTGGTATTCAAGGCCCAAAAGACAGGCTCATGAATTTCTACAACATATAAATAAGTTATGGTTTAACAACTCGCACAAATGTTGCTTTATATGCATGTTTAAAAGATACCACAAAACCCTCTTTTTGAGCTTCTTCATCCACTTTTAAACTTAAAGTGACACTCATCAGCTCTGCAACTGTTGGACTCCAAAACAGGATCTTGCTACACTTTTCCTATCAGCTTGTAGTAGCGCAGGTGGTTGTGCCAAATAGCACATCAGACTGCTCTAATGTCTGCTAACTGTTACAACATTTCTCTTCCTCCAATTCTTCACCACAATATCAACAGGCAAAGGTGAAATGTGCTCGAGCTTCTCTCCATGGGTTGATTTTCTGTGAAGGGATCAGATTCTCCTTGGCATCACATTTGTTGTCAGGAATTCCAATTGTTGCTTGATAAAATGTAAAAATCCAAGTCAGTCTGACGTTTTCAGCATTTGACATCAAAACGAGTGCGTAAATGTAAAGTTTGCATTGTATAAAGACATTTGGATTTGTGTAAAACAGGTTTAGGAAGAAAACAGCTTATTTTAAGTCAGAAGTGACCCCTTTCCTATATTTAAAACCTGAAACTTAATTTTAGGGACTGTTTTGAAGAAGTGTACCTGACTGTGTGATCTGAAATATCCAATCATTCCAGTTTAAAGCATCCCCAGCAAGTGGCCTCAAGATGGTTTCAAACAGTCCAAGCCTCAGTTTGTCACTGCTGAGTGACTTCTGAAGGAAGAACTGAACGAGAGAGCCTGGGTGTGATTGGGTGTATGGTTATGAATAGGAAAGCAGAAGCAGCAGATTCTTCCTTCTCCTTTTTGCTCCTTCTATCAAACACATACATACACACACACACACACACACAAAGTACACGTGTTATTGGCTCATGGCACCTGGAAATTGATTCATATTCCATTTAACCTGAGGTTAACCTCATCATAACCACACTTTCATCATCGAGACAAGAAAGGCTCCATACTTTTATTTATTTAGTGAGGTTGGTCATTCAATTACATTGTTCGATTAGCACATTTGAGGTGTTGAAAAAGGGGTCTAGTAATGGTCGGTTTTTGGGTTGGCTTTAATTAACCCTCCGGTGAATAAATCAATAATATGCATTAAAAAAATGCGTCAGAAAGTCATTTAAATATTATTTAGACTGCACTTTCTGCCACCCACCAGCTGAATTCATAATGAAAAAATAGAAGGTCAAAGGAAAGTATGAAACCCTGACTTTGCAATGCACAAGTAGATCAACTGATTGTTTCTTGAGCCTTTTACCGACATTCACTAGAGCTGTTTATTAAAATGAGTAAAAGATCATTAAAAAGTTGTCACCCTTGCTTGTTGGCACCAGAATTACTAGTCGTTAAACAAATTGTGATGACTTTTGTTAAAATGTTGGTCATATGCTGAACCACCTGCAGTCAGTGGCTAAACTGGCAATCTAAACCAGAATTTGAGAAAACATTCCCAAGCTTCACCAGTGTCAGTATTTAAGGTTAAGAGAGAAAATCTGGACAATGAAGCAGATTGAAGCAGTTTCTCTTTGCAGCTGCTTGATTCTTAACAGGAATAAAGCAAGGTTAACTCCAGACAAATGGGGCAATTTAGAAACAAAATGAAAACATCAGACTTTCAGGCGCATTGAAAAAAAAAGAACACTGTTATGAGTCAACCTTCTATGTATCCTTTCCTTTCTGTCTTTTAATTACTAGGCCTTTTCATCTATCTGAGCATGATTTATAGTTGTACCTCAGACAAATGAGTAAAAGCAAAGTTCCTACAGAGGAAAGTTTGTGAGCAAACAAACTCCTAAATTAAAAACTATTGATTATGCAAATAAGACTGCGGCATGTGTGTTGAGGGTACAGTGGGTTTCAGTGGGAATAGAGCGCATGCTGCTGAAAATCAATTCATTTTGTGATTTAATACCAAGGTAGGGGAAAAGGACGAGGATTTAATGACATGCAGTGTATTTCAGAGAGCATGTCACCACTGGCTGTGTAATTTATGGTAAATATCTATTAACGTGACTCCTTCTCAACACCTATTTTTCTTTATCTAAGTCGGCCTCCTTCTCCCTCCTCTCTTCGTCTTTCTGCGTGGCATCTATTAACTGTTATTTCTCAGAGTCCTCACATTTCTCCTTTCCATCCGACAGCCAAGCTGAGTCTTAGGATCCTGGGTGGAGCTGAATTAATGTTATGACCACATTCGTAATCAACATAATGGCGTACCAGCAGCAGCTTGGCCTAAAGAGCCAAAAACAACTGCAGTTTCTTACATGATGAATTGCCCTGCGAGCAGCTGTTCTTCTGCTCAGTGTGGGGCTTCAGAGTTACACCTCTCACAGCTGATGCACCGCTGCCCAACACGCACAAAGAAATGTGATGTATCAGCTTTTGTGTGGAGAATGTGTAATTATATGTAAATGTGATGGATACTTTTTTCAAAATAATCAGTCCTCTAGTTTTTTTTTTTACTTATTTAATGCTAATAATGGATCTAGCATCTCACAAAAGTAATAACATGCACTGAGGATGAAAAGCTGTCAGGACATGGAGAGTTAGAGTTATATATAGGGATACAGGCAGCAGGAAGACAAAAGATCAGAACAGATGAAACAAAAGTTGAATTTTTCAGCATCTTCAGATGAAACAATCAAGATTTCAGGCTTCTACCATTAGGTCTGCACCAAATGGCCTCAGAGAGCAGCATGATCCACCTCCATGCATAAGGAATGAGAAGAAACTGTTCGGCAAACACTGAGGGAGTAGTAAAACTGAAACGGCATAAACTGAACCAGGTTTAAAACCAAACAGGGTGTTGTTAATGATTTTGCACAGTGTACATGGGCATTTTAGAGTTTTATGGAGATGTATTAACTCTAAAGAGTCGAACCCAATGATGAGAAGAAAAGTAGAGGAAAACATGGCTGTTCCTTGTCAATAAATTTAGTAACTTTGAGAGTCGTCTTATGGGAGTTGTCGGGGTCAGACAAGAAACCTAACCAAGCTGGCCTGAGATAAGCTTAGAGTAAGAATGTGTTGGTAGAAAGAAGAGGAAGCCTTGTTTTAGTAATGTTCAACCCTGAGTTGGAACAGCTGTGGAGAGGACCCTGGTGAAAACGAGTGAACAATAAAGCAGCGAATGATTGTACATTAGACCTGGGAGTCTTTGATCGGTGCTTTGATCCGCCAGCTGCAGAGAAAACACAAACCCCCAACACCCATTTATCAGCACCACACCAGATAATGTACAACCCCAAAGCAATGGTGTGAAGGAGTACAACTGGTTGCTGTGGGTGTAAGTGCATGAGTGTTCATGTGTGTTTTATTGATGTGTATCTTCAAGGGTGCAGTAGCTAAACGCAGCTGGTAATTGTGAATTGATCAAAGGCTTTTTCAAAAAGTGCTTTAAATGCAATTAATAGAAAGTTGGCGATCTAACATATTGGAACATTGCTTCCTAGTATCAGCGTGGAGAGGCACAAGTGTGTGTGTGTTGCATGTGTGTTGCATGTGTGTTGCGTGTGTGTGTGCACCCATGTGAACTCAGCAGAAGTCTGTTCAAAAAGATCCATTCCTGCTGTTTCTCGGCCTGATTTAACATATTAAAATACTCTTTGGTGTATGAATGCCTATGAGCGTGTGCTTCACACACAGCATGCGTGCATTTCTATCCTTGTACGTCCTGTGTTCACCAGAGCTGTAAGAATCTGCTGCAGGGTTAAAAAGAAGCTACTATAGACGCAAATTTGGCTCAATCAGGCACAAAATTTGCATTTGGACCCCGACTGGGTGAAGTTAAAGCTACACACTTCATCCAACTTGAACATCAGCGCTGAGCGAGAGCGATGGGAATCACTGTGGACAACTACAACTGTTTTTCTCCTCTGCAATGCAGAGGCAGACTGGCACGTGGGTCATAAATTTTAAGGTAGAGAGTTTCAAGTCCCTATTGGGATCGTTGGCATGCTGTTGATTAAGGTGCAGGTGAAAGGAGGCATGCATTTTTCTCATCTGCAGGGGAATATTTGTACACTTAAATGTAGTTCGAAGTGAAAAATTGATAAACAATTTAGAGACCAGGGAGTCAACTAGAGACCCTATGTGTGCTTAAATCCCTCTACTCTGAGCGGTGCAAAAGTTTCAACAGCAGCTGTATTTCAGCTCCTGTATCCACTTCAGAATATCAGTGGAAGTACATCCCTGATAGCAGTCAACACTTTTAGCTGAGATTAAGCCAAAAGGTAGTTTTCTTTGATCAGTGCCATCAGTAAAATAAGAGACAAGGGATAAGAGACTTAAAATGATGGAAAGATAATCCATGCAGGCTGTAAATGCCTTCAAACAGTCATGTTTGAAATCCCTCTGTGACAACCTGACATAAACTCCCAAAGGTGACTCAGAACAGAAAGTTTATGTGGTTTAAAAATAACTTTGGTGTGTTGAACCATCTTTTCATCATCATCTTTCATCCAGCGAAAAATATGTCCTTAGGAGAAAATATTGGCATTAGAGGGTTATTTCAACAAAAATCCAATAGTATGACAGTTTGAAAAGTGGATGATTTAATCTAGAATCATAAAATTAAATTAACCTCAAAAATAAAGCAAGAAGTTGTTTTTGTAAAGATATGAGACACTTTAAAAAAAATCTCCAAAGGAGGGAGATAGTAAAGGGAAAGATTTTCCCTTAAGCAGCCACTAATTTAATTAAAGTAACCTTAAGGTCTTACACTTTATCATTTTCTTTACTGTGACCAATCAGAGAGAAAGTACAAGGTCCTAAAGTGCAGCATAGATTTTCCCTGGTACAACATAACCAACAATGACATCAAGAAATTTAGGATGATCTCATAGTCTAAAAAATGAGGCTTAACCCTGCAGGGACTAACAATGAAGGAACAACACAGGCAGTTTGGAAGAAGAAAGAAGGTTTCAATGATTATCATCAATGCTGAAAAAAAAAATCGAAAATTTTCAAATTCCTTCCTTTGAGGGTGTTGGTTCTTTTAAACTTCTTCTCAGTGTGATGTTGTGGAAGAGACTTTGGCATGCCAGAAATCTTGGAAGCTTGGAATTAACATGTAAAAATGACCGATTCTAGCACTGATAATCTCATTTTAAATTAGGCATTATGATCAGGGGTTTATATAGAAGAGACCAAGGAGACCAAAATCACGTAGAAAGTCCTCGCAGTCATTGTAACTTAGCAGAGATTAGTCTTCACCTTCATTAGTTGCTCACCCTGGCTATGTCTCCCTTCAGTCCAAAACTATAACATTTTTCTATATTTACGCATTCATTGCCTCCCTCTTTGTCTTTTCCTTTACATTCTGAGCTTGAGTTGCTGATTCTGGGACACAGGAGCCACCCCTCGGTGTTGCGGGCCTTGCTTAATGAATCACTGGTGAGGGGAGGTGCTGGCTTGATAACCCAGGTGGTGTCCTGGCTCTTGCATTCTGTATTCTGTCCTCATCTATCTACACACTTGGGTGTTTGGGGACATTAGAGCCCATATGCTCTGTTATGTAACTGAACAGGAGTGTAAATGCTGGGATGGTTTTCTCCACTGAGCTCAAACTTTTTTGTATGATGTAGGAGATAGTGACTAATTTACACAACATAAATTATTAATCATGTTCATTTTTCTGCAGTGGCCTTGTTCAGTTTATTCATCTGCTGCATAAGTAAAAAGATTGGTTCTCTTCTTTTCTGCTTTTACTTATTCCTCCCTCTCATCTTGTTTTAAATAAGAGGCAAAGATTTTTATGCACATTATGTCCTCTCTTTACTTTTTGGTAGTGTGAGGGAAGCTCAAGGTGACCACAACAGGGATGAAGTGTTGCTGCTGCTGCTGTTGCTCTCTCTCTTTCTCACACACTTGAAATGAGGTATAATAATTCATAGAGCTACAAACATACACACACACACACACACTGGAACACACTTTTACAGCAGGTCTCAGAATGTCAGAGCTAAAATAAATCCCAGAAGTATCCAGTTCGCTAAATGTCAGAGCACCCCCATTCTTCTGTTTGACAGCCTGCCGCTGATGCCCCTACTACTGCTGCTGTGTATCTGTGAGTTAGTATATGTGGGAGAGACTTTATTATATGCCATATATCCTTGAACCCAAACAGCTCTGTGAGCATATTTCTGTGCTGTGTACACCCCTGAAAGAAACCAAATGTTTATCTGTAACTGTAATATGGACCTCAGTTTAGAGAGACCTAAACACCTCCTGGTGAGTTTTTCCCTTTAGGGACTCATTCTTGCAGCATCATAGCACATATAAAGACCTGCTCTCTCTCTTCACATACATCACATCACATCAACCCTGCAGGCTTTCCGACCCGTTGAGCTAAGAGACACGTTAGTAGACGCCATGGGAAAAAAAGACACGTATATGCAGGCAAGCTGGCATGGACGGATGAACACACATTTAAAAGGCATATAAGGACTATTACACAAGAGCTGGTATGCTCCTTCGTGGTACACTGATACAAGCCCATGTATTTATGACAGAGGTAAGAAAAAAGTATCTTTAATTTATAGCTTAAACACTGAAGCATTGCAAATATTGATGAAATGACTACATCATGTAGAGTTAGAATAAATGCTGTCGGGTTCAGTAATATTATATACAATAACTGCAGTCACCCACATCATGACAAGCCCTGCTTTAATCTAATGAACCATGCATGTTTAAAAGACAAATAGGGATTATAGTTTGACTAATGGCACAATCCTTAGGGGCCCATTAGTGGAGAGTCTTTGTATTCATGATGCAAGCAATAAAAAGTGTTTTCAATCTAAAGGTTCGGCTGTGGCTCAATACAAAATTGACAAAATGACTACAGTCTGGGAAAATTCAGTTTGGTTAATTACCTCGTAGCTGTAAGTGCAGTCACGATGCAAAGATTGACGCTGTATTTGACAAATAATCCTGTGTGTGAAGCCTTGTCAATGCTATTTTCATGCAGGAGCTTGTTGTTGACAATATTTGTATCATTTAATTAATATACTTAATCTATATTTTGCATTTGACTTGTTTAACTGTTACAGTGATAAAGTAAATAAAGTAGACATACTCTACCAGTTTAGCCTTTCAGTTTAGTAAAGTAAAATAACAAAGATTTGGTCCTGTGAAATAATCCCCCTAATGATTTCAAAAACTAAAAAAAATAAGATATCTAAAATATAGGTTTGCGTATCCTATTGCTGCATATTAATTTCAAAGAAAAAAATTCTCAGACATGAATCTGTCAAAAATAATTTCCAACAGTTGCATCCCAAACTACAAGTCCAGTCAGTTCCTCATTCTGAGATTTAGCTTTGTTTAATTTTAGAATTTTTCAAAATACCTTCAATGTACTTGTTGATGTATATTTGTTTTTTTACTTCTCATGGCTCAGATAAGGGGTCAAAAAAGAATTTTTAAAGGGAAGTGGTTGTTTATTATTTTAGTGTTTTGTCTCAAATTAAGAAGCATTTAAAATGATATCATGTTGGCTCAGGCTCTTCTACTTGTTGTTCTTTACAGAGCTGAAAGCCCACATTGGGACATTTTGTCCAATTTTAGAGCACTGGTAATCAGCATAAAACTAAGATGGATTACCTGATACTGGATAGCAATAATTAGGATTTCCAAATTCAGATCATTTCGATCCAGGCTAAATTTTTTGAACAGCTGGCCCCAGGTGATGCATAAGATCTGCCATTTTCTTCTGAGCCAGCACAGCTGTAACGTTATATACGTGCGCATGTTTAAGAGACACATGGGGACTATGAGTTGAGTGGTGGTATGGTCCTAATGGACACTCAGGCTAAGGCATGATCAATAAAAGTGCTTGGATGCATGCAAGAAAAGTGACAAAGGTGTGGGGGGTTGTTTTTTTAAAAGCACTGATGATACATTGGGCTAAAATTGAAAAAAAAAGAAGAATAAATAATTGCGATTATTCAGGTCATATATGTACATGAAATATTTCAAGTATAGATATCTATACAAATAACAAAACTGTGATCAAGCAATTAAAAGGCTTGTAGAAAATCCTCCCACACAGGTGATGCAAAAGATCTCAAGAGATTAGTAATATTTGGCAACGCTCCCCTTTGTGCACCCACAGTAAGTACAAAAAGACTCATAACTTGATTAAAGCACATGCATATAGTGGAAGTGTTATTATTGACTGGGCCAAATGCATTTTTAATGTGGGTTTACGCTCAGTTTTACAGCTAAGTCAGTGGCATTATGAAAGGCTTTATGCAGGAGAAGAATCGATTACACACAGCCTCAAGGCAGATTATAAGACCACTACAGATCTGAGATAAAATCATGCTCACAATTATCTCTTTGCTGTGATGAGTCTTAATTTCAAATTGTGACTCTTTGATTCCTTTTTAACCCACCCTACTATCAATCAAAGCTTGTGAAGGATAACAAATTGTGTGACAAACTCTGACAGCAACGTAGCCTGGTGAGCTCTGTATACGTCAGCACTCTTTATCCTCTTTGGCCCTCCTCCTTCCCCGTCTCTTCTCACCACGAACCCCAAGCTCAAGCAAAGCCTCAGGGCAACAGGGAGACTTCTTTCTTAACCAACTGAGGCTGGCGAAAGATTATCCACCCGCCAATAATGAGCCCTCACTTTGGGAAACAATCCAAGGCAAATGTGCGCTGGGCTGATAACGTTTCCAATCAGAACAGCCTGCCTGCGTGGCAACTATGGGAGAAAATGGGAGAGATAAAAACGTGAAGGAAGATGACGTGTGTAGACAGTTTATTGCAAACTCAGCAAGGTGCTGAGATAATTTTGAAGTGAGGGAATTCATTCATTTTGCATCCTCGTATTGTTCTTTTGAAGCAGCATTATTGGCCGATTAAATTCAAAGAGTGAAACACGTTTAATTTGTTACTCCTTCTCTGCAACTGAAGTTATTATTTTCAAGCAAAGTAAAATTGAGCGCATCCTAATTCCATGCGTCAAGGACGGAGATTGGCAAAGTCGGACTGTCAAGCTGCTTTTTAGAACAGGATTCAAAAAGTAACTTACGGCCCACAGGCAGAAAACAAAGACATGGGAAGGTCAGAGTCTTCCAAATGCAAATGAAAGCGTCTTTTTAGCAATAATTTTCCTGAATTCTCTCCTTCATTCATACCTTCTTTATTCAATGCCTCATTCTCTGCCACTCTATTCATCAAACACTCTATTGAAGCTCCATCATGCTACTTCTCCTCCCCTTTTATCCTGTCTCTCGAGCAACTCCTCAGATTAGCAGCTGCAGCCGTCACAAGCTATACAGTAAGAGGCGCAGATTGTTCTGTCCTCTGCTGAATAATCTCCTCCACACAGGAAAATCCGACCCAGTGTGCCAAGAATACTGTTTAAGTGTCAACCACACCAGCAGAAGGCAAAAAAATAAGGGAAGGACGGTGCAGCAGTGGCTACTGAAAAACACACCCAACACATTTTTGCTTCCATGAGCAGTTTGTTTGAGTTTTATGACTACAACAAGGGGACAATGGTAGTTTACAATATGCTACAAACATGCAACACTTTGAGTTACAGTATACTGCACTTTTCTTCAATCTTTTTTTCCCTTTTAAAAGATTTTGCATTGTTTACACATTTGTGGCCAAAAAGTGAATTTAAACAATATGCACTTTTAGATCCCCTGAAATATCTTCTATAGGCAGCTCTTGCCCCTTTAGCTCCCTACTCAGCAGTAACATTAGCTTCAATTGCACTCCACAATATGCTGTGTGCTGCATATTAGCTGTGGTGTGAGAGGATGTGCTGCTGTATATTGAGAGGAGGCCTGGGATAGCCGCCAGGGAACAAGTGGCTATTTCTGCGGCAACAAAGACACAGAGCTACAGAAGTGCATCCTTCACTGAATTCCCCCATGACAAGAGCAGAAAGATGCATGCAGGGAAAATAAAGAGAAACAAACCAGGAGAGGACAGACAGAGATGAATAATTACGTCCGAGACCAAGCAGGAGGGAGTTATTTCAGGGATATGCCAATTCAATTTCCGGAGATTGGGGGGTTTGGCTGTGGTTCTGACATAATGGGGGCCCCTGGCTCATGTACTGACCGGGACTCAAGATCCCTATTAGACTCTGAGGGGGACTGACTGGCAGCTACGGCCCACCTGCTGTACCTAAGCTTGAATATGTGTTGTGTGTATGTGTGTGAGTGTGTTGTGTAAGTCTAGACAAAGTCTATGTGTGGCCATGGCAGATTTGACAGACATCAAACCAATTGGTTGCACACTCTGCAAGAGCAGAGAAAAGGAAACGCTACACTACACACACACATACACACACAGCTGCAGTGTGAATGGTGGATGTTTGACAGCCACCACTGTGGTTCATTTTCAGGTCTGGGGAATGTGGCTTTTGTCGGAGGTGATTTGGGAAAAGAGACGAGAAGAAAAGGCAATCCATGGTACTGAATGGAGACGAAAGCTAAAGTGGTCATTGCAGCCAGAGAAAAAAAAGAATCTGCTACTGCATAGCACTTTTGATTTCACACCAGAACAACTGCTAATGACAAGGAGCAGGAAAGAAACACATTGAATCCTGCTAAGTGCATGACGTGTGAGTGCTTTTGATTCAGCTCTGAACTAAAAAGCGGCCACAGCTACAAAGATGTGATATGTTTGTTGGTTAATGTGGACAAAATGAAAGAACACATGTGGAGACTTAAAAGACACTAAACAAAAACAAAGCATGAAAGGAAAAGGAAAAAAAACTCAATCCAGAACTGCTCGCAACTGAGTGTCCCTCTTTCCCTGTTTGCAAACGGATCAGTGTTGATAACAAACCAACAAAGCCTAATGCACTTCCCACGCCTCACAGACATGCATATTGGCTTTATGATAATACAGTGCAGGTAGCAAATCAATAGAGTCAACAGCACAGAGACACTCATGCTGCGCCAAACAGTGCATGTCAAGCAATATGAACTTCCTGCAAGCCAATCACATCTTCCAAACACAGAGGTGAAGGAAGTAAAGTGAAAATATCTTATTCTCTTTTTCTGTTTTTGCCAACTGGAGGAGGATAAAAACAAACCAGTCCTTGGATCTGTTTCAACAGCTCAGTAAAACATTCACTATGAGCATATGCTGTGCTCACTCAGATAAAGAAGCAACTTCGGTATTATAAGTAATTTCAAAGGAACACACCCTGTAACAGAGAGTTATGATACATTTACATTTACATTTTTTATTCACTTTAATGCAGACACCGAAATGGTATCTTCAAACCCTTAACTTCTGGGATGTTTGGTTTTCTTTAAAGTCATTATTTTTGCATTACCTGGCTTCCCATTTGTGCTATGTAATTTTCAAGCCAAAGAAGTGAAAGAATTTGTGAATGATATTAAAATGTCCTAGCACATATGGTACCAGTGTGCCCTACATTTTAAAAATTACAGACATGTTGATACACTGGATTAGTTTACCTGAAAAAGAAACATGATCCATTTTTCTTTCATTTCAGTTGTTTGCATGACTCAGAGTATAGAGGTCATTCATTGAAGGTAATGAAATGTTAAAACTCATTATGTTACTACACATCAAGATACACTGTAAAATGAGATTTTGGACATTTTTTATTCTAGCACAGTATTCCATAGCAGTGTGACAAAAGATTACTGCAGTTTTTGTGATAACACTTAATTGTAAGTTGGCATCTTCTCAATCACAGAATTCAACTTGAAATTCTATGTTCAAATAAGTCAGTAATGCATATCGACTTGACAATCACCTCTGCCCCTCCCAGCTGTTTAGTAAAGCTACAGCTTTCAAGTCATACCCAGAATTTCTTTGTGAATTTGACCCAACAGTTACACCACTTGTGAGGAGGGAATGCAGCAAGAACCTGTTGTACTTAAAAAAGTTGTTTAATGGCACTGGCTGTCCAAACTCTATGGCTTACAAAACTGATGAGCTCAATTGAGTTGAAACAATTATTTCCATCAACGACATGAAAAAGTTAAGTTAACTAACAAGTCTAAATCAGCCAAACTGAGACAAGAGTTGACAAAAGTAGTGTTATATAATCAAAATAATGTCTGTCAGTGTTGGAACAGCAAAAATTATTTTTTGACCTCATGTAAAAGCTCTTTACATCGTGTTTTACATGGAAGCAACGAGTAACATTTAACAACTCAAGCAACAGATTTAAGCTCTTGTAGATCTGGGTTTGTCTACTGGTCTCTATTGGTCTTTCACAGGACTAAAATTATGAAGGGTAGGTAGAGCAGAAGAGTTGGAGCAGATTGTCATATTTTTATGGGTTTTAACAGTCATGTGTTTGGTTAGTATATTCTTTCTATCTTCTTCAGTTAACAAAGTGAAACTTTTGATTGGATGAGCTCACCACTTCTTTCAGGGACATGGCATCTATCAGTTAATGAAGATAAAAGAGATTTGAAAATCCACATCAGCCCTCTCTCAAAAACCTTCTTGAGAACAAATCAAAGAGAAACCTTTAGAGGATGTTGATGAATGAGGCTTGTTTTCAAGAGTCTGAGGAGATTATTTATTTAGTTTGCATCTTCTCATGCCATTATTTCCATTCAATTGAGATGTCTTTAACCCTGTAATAAAGCTTTCTTATAATGGCCACAGAGCTGCTCCAACCTCTCTAATGTTCAAGGGTCCTTAAGTAACCCAATAGAACCACTCATAAATACAATTACTTGAGCCTCAACACACATAATACTTCATTTATGATATCTGGACAGCTTACACCGCAGGGAGTCTGGATCACACCACAGTCTCTTCCTTTCAAGCCACACACTTTCATTTCCAAAGAAGCTATTATTTCCTGAGGCACTTTCACAAATGAAAGCCCTTTTTTTTCTTTTTTCATCTCAGGTGAAAGTGTGCAAGTGTGTAATCTTGAAGTGTACACAGAGGGGCTTGTGTTCAACCAAACCAGAACATATGCTTACGCACACACAAACTGCTCTGCAGCGAACAATCACACAAGTCTTGTGGGATTGAGAGGAGGGAAAGGAGAGAGTGATGGCTGAAGGAGAAGAGCTTTACAGGGAAGAAATCACATCACCACGTCCTTGCTGCGGTCACCTTCGGTTTCTTTTTTAGATGGCGAGTCAGAAGGAGAAAAAAAACAGAAGGGGAAAGAGATTTATCACAGCTGGACAGGTGTAGCCGAAGCAGAGATTGAATGACCAAGACAACCTGGGGAATTACTGAAACATGAAAGCAGTCTTTAAAATGCTGTGGTCCAGCAATCATTGCATTTTAACTCAGTGTAAACAGCATCATGGTGCAGCCACAACAGAAGAGGCCAAAACCTGTGTTATAAGAACATGCTGAGGCAGACATACATGCTTGAATGTATCTTAGCATACACAGCAACTATCTCAACACATGCAGCTATGAAAGACATTGAATAACAATAATACTGCTTTCAGCTGGAGGCAAACATGGCTCATCCATTACAGGATGGTCAGGGAGACATTTTTCATGGCAGTGAGGCATAGAGGCATAAACACCTGTCAGCTTAGAGTAGGAGTCATTGAAGATTGGCAGCCAGAGTAATGGTAGAGTAGGCAGTTCTTCTATTCAAGCTGAAATTTGTGTGTGATAACATTATTTTATCTACATAGTGTTAAGGGTGTGTTCATAGCTCTTTTTGACCCAACTGGGTCACTACAGGGGTGTCATGAAGATATGTCTACAGTCCCATGAATATACTTTATTGACCTTTTCTGTCTCAACTAATAACATATACTTTAACCTACTTTAACATATACTTTAGGACTACACAGATGCTGTAGTCATGTGTATACTTCTTTTCTTTGAAAATGTTGTACATTTGACTTGACTTTTTCAAAGCTTATATCTTCAAGGACCAAATGAGAAGATACTTGCCGAAGTCTAAAATACCAACTCCCCTGTCTTTGTGAAAGGATGTGAAGTGCTTTTTGAGTTTGATTGGGGGAAAAAACCTCATGAATTTAAGACCAAAAATGACCATTGAGGGACAGAGGTAAAAACAGAGCTCATCTGAGTTCAACTGCCATAAACGTAGCTAGCAGGAAGGCAGTGCCAGATGGTGCTGAAAAGAGCTGTGCAGCCCTATAGAAACTACACATAGCAAGCAATGAATGTCTTCACATAGTAACCAAGTCAAACCCTCTTCCTTCAAGATGGCCTGAAAAACACACTGAGTCGTATGCATAACCTTGTATTTTACAGAAATTATCTTGGCTGGTACATTTGGATGCACTTTTTTGCCTGTAGAACTTTAATATTAGAGGAATATCAAACTCAATGTTAACTTTTTAATCAAACACCACATACCTACACATGAAGTCTTAATTCACTGAACACTGAGTAAAAACAAACAAGACAACTATGGCAAACACATGATTGGTAACAGCTAACTTGTCTAGAGAGGTGTTAATGAACTCACTGGAGTCAGCAGCATGAACACAGAGCGGTCGTTTGTTGTTATTGTTCTCTTACTCCTGCATGGCTATTTGGCTAGAAAGGGAATGTGTATAATTAGACAAATGAGGCTGTGATGTTACCATTTTCAGAGGCCCATCTACCTCCTGTTTCAACAGTGACAGAAGAGGCAGTGTTTTCCAAAATACCCTCAACACTTTGCTTTGCATTTTCTTTCTAAAACATTCCAAACCAGCTGGCGGTATAAGAGGTCCAAAATTATGTTGATCAACTAGTCAGTGTGGCAACAACTCTTCACAAACTTGTGCATTAATTATATTTGAGACGAAAGATGCTGTAATGATGTAGTTATGACTGAATAGTTTAGAAAAACAAAATAAATTTATATTAATAAATGTAACTCTGCTATATACTTGGCTTGATGAATGTGATACACTACATTTTCTTAACCTAGTATGTCCCTAGCCAGTCATCTCTTCAATAACTCAATTTAATGAAGTAACAAACCCCAGAGACAGCAATGACAAGCCCTGACACAGCCCCCGACACAACATTCCCCTTCATTGGTAACCTGACATTGACTCATAGGTCAAACTGTAGTTTATGGCCTTGAAAGAGCAGGAGGATAGCTCCCACTTGTGTGTGTGTGTGTGTGCGCGCGTGTGTGTGTGTCTCACCGTGGATGAGAGTAAACAGCAGGCAAACTAAAAAACAAGTAGTTGACACTTGCACCACCCTTGACATTACAAGATGATGTAATATGCAAGGTTAAATGAGTCCACACTCACACAGTGTAACAGCAGCAGCTAACATTAGCAAGCCACAAATGAAGTTTTTATTATACTAGTTAAAGTCTTTATATATAATGAGAACATATTTAAGATTTTAAATGTAAGAAATCACAGTCTTATACTGGCAACTTTATGTAATTTGTGGAATGACTTTAATAGGTGTAATAATGTAAGTTCAAACTGAGCTAAAGTTTAATGCAATAATAATTTCTGACTAATTCATTCATAGAACGCAATTACCATAACCCATGATTCATTAAAATACTATCTGTTATTAAACTCTGGACCATTTAAAGTAGAATATTTGTACCATCAGTAACCTTATCAGTGGCACAGCTATGCTCTCTCCCACTTCCAAGAATGACAACTATGTAATTTCTCTCCCTCATGAACGCTTGCTCTCACACTCCACTCTCACTGATATGGGATGTCTCTTGAACACTCAGTTGCGATCCAGCACTGGCAGATCAGAGACTTGGCAGGCCATCTGCATGCAAGGGCACGCTGTGTGTTTACTTCACCATCAGCAAGTGTCAACCTTCACAACCCCAACTCTCAGCTGAACAGACAGCCTTGATGGCAGCCATTTATCTCTCCATCTGATTGCCGTCAGCCATCTCCCACTGCCAAGAAACGTGGCTGCATTCGCAAAGGGCAAAATACCGCCAACTGATAATGAACTCTAATGTATACAGCCTTTCAACAAAGCAGAGGGACTCCATAGGGCAACATGTGACACAGAGCCACAGCTATTTTCTAGACTGCAGGGTGTCCATTTGTTTGTTTTTGCTGTAAGTAGTGATGCTAGCAGGAGGTAAAGTGTTTAATCCTGGAGGAGAAATTATAATATTTTAATCCTGAAACCTGAAAAAAAAGAGTACTACTATGGTACAGAATAAAAAATTGAGTATAGTGCTTGAAATAGTTGTACATTTTGCAACTGTCAGAGAGTCCTGTAAAAGATATGATACTGTGTAATACAGTGTTGTACAATGCGATATTATACCGCATCAAATGATATGTTACAAGGCAACACAACAGGAGCCAAGGTGCTACAATAAGACACAAAACAGTATGTTTGTAATGCTCATTGCTGAGCTTGTTTGGCTCTTTGCTTTTATGTGTCTGGGTCCTTCCAGGATATGTGTGGTAAAATGTTAAAACAACTGCTTGCAGTGTTATTCATTGAGTTACTGGGGTATTGCTGCTTGTTCTGCAAAGGAGCGTTCATAAAGCTTACTTTACTTTTGAGGCTTTCTACTATGGAAGTCTTATACTTACAAACAAGGATTCAGTTGGCTTAACGTGCATAACTTGACTAAACTTGACTAAACTTTACTACTGTAATCAAATCATTTGGCTAAATAATTTCCCAGTGATACTTATTTTATATCAAAATGGTTGAAAGGACACTTTTAAGGAGATTTGCGCATGCACCATGTGTTTTCAAAGTCCATAGTAAGTAGACAGTAGACAGCTGTTGTTGCCACCATCATAAGTTTCAACTTAGTATAATTTTACTTTGGTTTTGAGGAATTCTGTCCCTTGGTGGTTCAAATCTGCTGGTGTTGATTTGAACCCTTTTGCTGCGGAAGACTGAGCAGCTACATAAGAATTCTGGCATGTGAAATCACAAAAACACAGCACACAGCGTTAAATGTCAGAGAACAAAAGGAAGGAAGAAAACATGCAGAAAGCAGTTAGTGACTTCAAACAGTCTGTATTGATTCTAGCTGCTAACAATTCAGCTGTGTCTGAAGATGACCTTCAAGAGTGACAACAGAGCTTTTTTTTTCTATTCATTACAGCTGAGCCTCTGAGGAAGACACATCAGAAGACAACAAAGCATGTCAACAGACAATAACTTACTGCAAAAAGCTGCATTTAATGAGTGTAACTTCATTAAAATTATAACTTGACTATAAACAGTTGTGTGGTGCTGCTTAATTATTTCCCAGAGCAATTTTAGGATGGTAAATATAGACAAAGGTCTGGTACTTCCTGTCTTTGCACATCCTAGTTATGAAAAGTCTGCAGCTGATAAATAACAATTTTACCTCTAACAAATAGTAACAGTAATGCTGTCTCCTTCTTTGAAACTTCCTCAACAACTTTTCGCCCCATCAAACACCAACTCAATCAAAACTTGAGCTTTTGGTTTATCTAATTTCACTCAAGTTGATCCAATATATTACAAGTGTTGAACTTTTAGTGTTTTTTTTTTTTTTTCATCGGCCACACACACTCTCATTAAAAGCTGTGTGGTACAACTGTGGATTGATAGTGTGTGTCAAGTGAGGTGCTTTCACACTCTTCCCACACATGTACATGACAAATTGTACCCTGGAGTGTCTTGTAGATGTTAATGGGGATTAACCTGGCTGGCACGGACACAAACCAAGGGAATTATGGGACTTTGTTAAAGGAAGGTTAAAAATGGATTCAGAGGGTGTATAGATCAGGCTCTAATTTGTCTCACCGCAAATGGCCTCAAAAATTGACAAGTCACTCACAGAACAACTGAAGATAATTCAACCTCTTATCGGCCATTTAAAATACCGTCGACTACTTAGCAGGGAGAATCAATGAGCTGCCTCTGCTGTATCTTGTCTCCAAAAGATGAGGCATGCTTTTAACAATTTATACTTCAAAAGAATTGATCAACATTTGTGAAGCATGATTATCGCTTCTTGCTGATAACTTTCTAAAAACATCAATAAAAGCCACTTGACTGTCATTTAGCCATAAAAGTAGAGCTAAAAGGTGTTAAGTTAGCTTGGGTTCAGCTCAAGTTAGTTTCATTTCAAACATACTGTAAATGGTACAAGGCAGTGGTTCCCAAAATTTTCTAACTTTCAAGTCTCAGAAATGGTCACGGCCCACTTTCCACCCCATAAAAACGTAAGCTATATAGTGCTATCTCAGACCACTTTTGTAATATGTCAATATTTGAACAATTTTAATATCCTTTTAAATGTAACTTTGGTTCAAAATCTGAAAAATGTTCTCTTTATTTATTTTGTATAATTTTAACCACATGTACACACACAAACATTTTGGAAATGATTTGGCGGCCCACTTGCAATACCTTCACGGTCCACTAAGGGGCCACAGGTTGAGAATCACTGGTATAAAGTTTGTTGACCTTGAGAAGTTCTGATCTTTTCTTTTCGATAAGTTAAATCCCACCATGCTCAAGCTTCCTTTCAACGAAAAGTAAGATCTTACAAACCACTGATATGTAAAAGGGAATAGAAAACTGTTTTATTGAATTCATTAGTCTATTCAATTTTTCAGAACTGGATACTGTGCACAGCACTCATGCCTATTTTTTGAAGAATAAAGTCTTATTTAATGCAATAATTAAACGCAACAGTTCATCCAAGTGCATCTTCATCATTAGCAAACCATTTTCACTTGTCTGTTTTCTCTCATTTACTTATGTTGGTACCTTAGATGGTATTTGTTCTGCATTTTCCATTTCCCCCCAGCACTTTCAATCTATCCTTTGGTCCAAAACAAATCAATTGGATTTATAAATGTTTCATAAAGTAATCCTTTTATTACATAGTGTAGCGGCATCACTTGTAACCCACTTTGTTACACCGGTCTAAACACATTGTCTGGGATTGTTCTGGGTTTCACTTGTCCCGAGAGTATGGTGTGATGACAGGCAATGACAGGGCATCACTGTTACCAGGAGCCACAGACTCTCTGCAGACAGATAGAAGATGACAGACACCGGTGACAAGGGACAGTCTCCAGGAGGAAGTGAAGGAAGGTGAGACGAGGTGAAAAGGAGATGAAAGGAAGAAAAGAATGTGACACAGCAGAGGGCAAGTGAGTGAATGAAAGTGAGGGTAAACAGAGGAGGGGGGAACAGTAGATGGGAACAAACAAACAGGGATTTCCAGATGAAAGTGGGTAGTGAGCGCAGACAAAAAGGGATTATCATTTTGGAAAGACTGCATGTGTATTTGTGTAATTTTGTCTGCAGCACACATGGATGAGTCATAGCTGGACTCAAGTGATTGGTTGCAGTCAGTTTGGGAAATAAGACGACATTTCTGGTGTAGAACTGCATTGCATTACACAGGTTTTCTGCATTTGTAGCTGAACAACTGGTGCTACTAATTAAGTTTGTCTAAATATAAATACATACTGCCCGACTGAAAAAATGGCCTTGCTTTTGAGAAAAATCATTGTACATGCATGACTCTGCATGCATCTGTATGTGTGTTTGTGCATAAGCAGACATGTCAACACAGTTGAAATAACATGTGCGGATGAGCATCCATGCACTGTAAACAGTTGTGACTAAACTAAACTAAAAAGCCAAACAAATCCTTATCTGGACATTAATCCCTTTATTGAGACCAGATTAGCTGCCACAAAATGATACCTTGCTGGATACGTGCATGTTGGGAGAAATCCTAAATTGATGGGAAGATAGAATATTAGTTTCAGCCAAGCGGCAACCTCCAGTTTGAAAATATGAGATGATGTGGAAGTGCTAAAATCTGCTGAGTTTGTTGAGTGACTGGAAGTACTGGACATCATATACATACCAAGCCAAAAAAAAGCACAAAAAGAATGTTTACTGCCTGGTACTAAAAATGTCTTCTGTCCGAATCACTAATTTGCTAACGGCGTGCACTGTACAAATGGAGAATCTTTCTCTTTCTCTGCAGTTTAGAAGATACTCAGACTGTGAACTCACAGCATCAGTTGCACGGCTCAGTTTGCGAGACTGACAAGCGCCATGTAACTGTAATTGTGGAGACTCATCACTCTTCACATTTCCAAAATGACCGCCGGCCGTTTTGCTTTAAAACTCTATTACAGAAACAGAGGGGTGAAGTGGAGGAGACTACACCCATTTATTATACAATCTATGGTGTTAACGGACGATTTTCAGAAAAACCTGATCAAGTCTGCATCTGCATTATAAGGTATATTATGGGTCAGATGCGGACTTGACAGATGCGGACACAACAGAACAGTTTCTCACTAGTTAGAAGAAGTGTGAGTCAGGGATGAAGAGAGGGTAACTGAGCCCTTCATGACTGCTCACTTTGTGGTCCCTTTTTTGCCCCTTTCATTTATTTCGTTTTGCTTTCTAGTGTCCGATCATTCATTCAGTCTTGTGTTTTTTCCACACACACTTCATACAAACACTCTGCTGGTCTGAAATCCACACAGTAGTGGGCTGTATTACTCTATGAATCACTGCTGCATCCTGCTGCCACTGGAGCTACACTTGTGTCCCACACATTTGATTCACACACAGCTACGGGCCTAATAGCCCCCGTAACCCTCTTTACTGTCACCTCAGAGCCCTCATACCCCTCACACCCTCACACATCTACACCAAAGCTGTGAAATCCAAATTTATGCTGTTTTCTCTCCAAACCAACAGGGACAGTTACTACAGTGCAAACAGTTGCCTCTTTTGAAACAATGATTTAAAAAATGAGGAGCGTTTTGACATTCCTGCTCAGAGTGAGATGAGAGGATCATAACATTTGTGGGCTTAATTTGAAGCTAGTGCAAGTAGCCGTGTAGTTTATTATCGAGCATGTAGTGCTAAGCCAAATGAGTCACATCCCTTGATTGATAAGAGTCGGGGGGATCCAAGTTCGGTTTACAGCAACACCTTCTGACTGCCAGCTCAGAAGCTAAATAATTCTTCTTTAAAATCCAAGATTAAGAAGTTTACCCCTCAGACTACATCAAAAGATGGGGTACGTAACAGCTCCCTTAAAGTGATGCCAACATGTCTACAGCTCCCTCTACTGACTGACTGACTGACTGACTGCCGAATTTATAATGAGTTATAAAGCCTACTTCCTCCATGGAAACAGATTGGTTGAGCTGATAATAACATGAATGATGTCAAAAGTCTTTTTCAAACATAAGCTGTGACGAAAATTAGTTAATATTGTGCTTATTTGTGTCCGAGTGTTCATTCGTCTGACAAACTTAGGTGTAATACCAAAAGCTATGTGAAGGCATAATTGATAGCTCCTATGATGCTATGCACACTCTAGTGAAACTTAAAATAAATAGTGACTAGAAACGTGATGAACATCAACACAACAGTAACTAAACTTCCCATAACTTTGTGCTGAGGAAAAGGGGGGGGGAATTCAACAAATTAGACAAACACTGTGTTCCACTAGTCTTCTGGAGAAGTACAATGACTTTTAATTTTTCTCCATACCACACTGGTCTGATTTGAATAATGGTCAGTGGACCTCAGGCTTGGAATAAACACAGAGAGAGTTAAGATTTGAACTATTTTATCTTCTGTTTCAGCTATATTTCCATTGTGTTGTGCTGCTTGCATTAGTGTTGTACATTTGCTTTCATGACGTAGCTTTTGTATTCTTGTTGTTCCGTTTGCATTCGTGTTGTAGCTTCTGTAAATCGTCTGACACCTACCGGCCATCGCACTAAAGCTTTAACCATGAGCTGTTCTTTGGCTCACAGTATCCTCAGGCTTTCTCAAAGGTCATAAGGTAGAGGTAATGATGTCAGTCACTGTAAAGATGTGGCACAATAAGTGTAAGTCAAGAGTGGTACAGCATTTGTGCTCCTACCAGCAAGCACAAAATGAGAGAGTACCTCATTTAGTTTGAACTCAGTTTGTGGATTATTACTGTAACATAGGACCATGATTTCAGAGGACATCAACAGATGCCAGAGGGGATAATGAAAAAAAGAGGAGCCAAAGCAGGGTGAAGGTGATGAGAGGGTGGACTACATATTAAAGCTTTTTATCAGAATGTATGTTTAGTAGTCGATGCTGCTTCATGTTCTCCGCTGCATTGCGTTCTTTTCTTTAAAAGTCTTTATTACGCCCTTGACTGCTCTGTAAATCATTTTTAGAGTCAGCACACCACTTTTCTTATTAAAAATTACTTCATAAATATATCCAGCTTAAACCATGGGGGCGAGGAAACAGTGTAGAGCATGAAAGGATAATGAAGTGTCGCTGATACAAAGTAGGGCCATAAATTGCAGTGTAGTCCACCAACCTGAGCCACTGCAGCAACATTTCCTTCAGGTGGAGAATGTTTCTTTGCTCAGGGTTACCTTGGGAACAGGCTGAGCGAAATTAAAACTTCAGCCTTCGTGTCATGTAGGAACTAACCAGAAACAAGACCATGATTCATAATTTATTAAATAATGACTGTACAGACCCCCGGGCAGTGCCAGAGGTAAATCATACTCCAAATGATGAAACACTTTTTCACAGACTTTACATAACGTCCTTTTTATGGCAGCTAATTAGATTTATATTTATCATCACCTATAATTATGTAATCCTGTTTATTAATGATTCATTTCTCTTAGCTTCCATCTTGGCTTGGTTTATATATTCTGTTTCAACACAAGCTCTGAAAATAAAGACTGGTTGCATGTTTCCCGCAGCAATTTTGAGATGCCTAAAAGCACAATAAAGGTGAGAGATCAGCTCCAAGAAACTCAAATGGAGAATAAGTGTCACTGCTGCATCCTCCATTTCACACTCTAACTGCACAAACACAGCATGAGAGATACAATCAATGCTGGGAACCCGCTGAGTGGAGACAAAAAGGCAGCGTTTAAGGAAAACGTACAACCTTCCCCCTGGCTAAGGCTTTCCTGTAAGAGAATCTCCCTGGGAAACATCCACACACACTTTGTGTTCTTTAAAGCTGTATTTAAAAAGAAATATCAAAACCCACTCTGCCATGAAACAGTTGGAGTTATGACTGTTCTTAAAGGCGGCGCACCCATATTGATTTTAGCTTTAGCTTGAAAGGAAAGGTTAAAATGAGAGATTTCAGCTTACAGAAACTAGAAGCGGTTCATAGAACTTTTCCAAGAACTCCTCCAACTTTGGAATATCTTAGAAACACTAAGGAACAAGATTTGTCTTAACTAACTTCTCAAGCTGATTTTAACATTATGCACACTGAGTCAGACATGAATTTGTGCAGCTAAAAGAGTTGAAAAATTGGTATTGTCTGAGCTGGTAACATTTATCCCAGAAATGGGAAAATTGATCCATGACTGAATAATGGTTGTTAAGACTGGTCGATCACAGGGAAATTTGTTGTTATGATCTTGCCATTTCAAGGAACTATGAGGACTTTCTAAGTGACCTTGAAAAGATATCATCTCCAGATATGTCCCTGATCATAATCCCTAATTTAAAATAAGAATATCAGCACAAAAATATGTTATTTCTGAATGCTACTTCCGAGTCTCCTGATGGGTACTGGACAGGTTGGACTGAACCAGATTGATTTATGGCACACCAGAGCATTTGCATTGCATTATTGGAGCATGTGAGTCTGCAGGGTCCTTCAATCATAAGCAATCTGAAATATTCCTTCCTTTAGATATGAGGGCAAAATATGCAGGAATCAATTCTTGATTCATCACATTCCTCATATTTTCTTAATGACGGCGTCTATGGATGTCAATATTCTGAACATGAACCTCAAACTTTGATCACATTCAGGAATACATTTGATGCATGATTACTGCATCTTGTTTGTGCAGACCGTAAAGTTTATTTCTGTCATTACCAGAGACAAATGCGACCTGTATGGATTATTACAGACCATTGCATTGCACATATGGCGCACCCACCTCATTTCCAGCAACAGGAGAAGAGAGTGACAGTATACAGAATATTAAATATACTGGTGCCAGTCTATCACTGCCTCAGCGTGGGACAAGGAAGCAATGGGTGAAGAAATGCAGCCATGACTGATGGAACAGAGTCATCATTGAGGAATCAACGCATTCCAAGAAAGTTTTGAAAAAACTTGGGATAATAAATTCTGGCTGTGTAAACCATTGTAACACATGTATGATCCTCTTGCTGCCCCCATATTTGTTTTGCTGACATTGTTTATTTAAATTTGCACGTGCTCAGGTAGCAAACAATTGTCATAACTTATAATGAACTGGTAAGCCACAGGCAAAAACATGCAACAATACCCTGTTTTCTTTCAGAGTTCTCCTGGTGAATCAGGTACTGCAAAACTGGATAAGGACTCCTACCGTTTTCAAAAATTGGGTAGATTTCCAATGACAAACGATAAAACGGTAAATTACAAAAGACACCCAGTGATCTCCTTTCAGCGGGTCCCAGTTTCACTGTAAATACCTGCTCATAGTGACTGCACTGTGGTTTACAAAACCAGATTCTTTTATTTTCATTTTGTTGCAGTCCATGAATCAACACTTTGACAAATTTGTCAAATATTTTTTTACAAACTAACAGCAACATCAAGAGAGAGATAGAAAATGTGGGTAGTGGAATGTGGGGTATGACATGTCACGAATGATTAAGACCAGAAACTCCCAACAAATACAGTGATGACTACAACTTCTTTACATCAGGTACAGACTGAGACATCTGAAAATGTTAAGCCATTACTCGCTTTAGCAGCAAGTTTCAATTTGCATTTGGTCTCTGCATAATTTGAGACTAATGTCATATCTTAATTAGATTATTTTACGTAGTTATCATGGAAGTGAACATGCTACTTGTCCACTATTGGTGACCCAGACAGGCGTGCAGAAGTTTTATGAAAGATTCATACTAATTAGGCCAATGAGAGTAAAGTTCAGGGTCTTAAAACTCAAATAATGAGCAATGCAACACAGACTTGAGTGCTACTGTGGCCATTTGATATTTTAAATACTAATACATTGATTTGTGCAGCTTGAGACATGTTAAAACTAAACAGTTTGTGAACCGTTTGTTCTACATACCATCGTGTTCTGCTCTTTTAGTCAGAGGCTAAACCTCCTGTCTCTCTCTGAATCTGCTATTGCACTTTGTTTTCAGTTGTTAATTATAAATGGCAACACTTAGTGAAGGCTCTATGTTTATGATAAGATGTACCATTAGTGATAGTGTAACGCCCACAAAAACAACAAGCTTAACACAGTACAGAGAAGAGATGCATCCATGCATTATGAGGGTCATTGGCTGCATTTCATTGTGAGTGAGACTTATCCTGGGACCAATTAATTGTCCCAAAGAGCAGCATGTCAACATTATAACAAAGTCTGCCTCTACAAAAACCCTAATACAAAACACAACAGATGAAATAATCAGATAGTTGGATATAAATTAAGTAGAAATTAGGCAGCTATGAAGAGGGAAACAAGGATGGTATTTGATTTATTGCCTTCATGTAAAATTCAACAATGCAGCTGTGCATGGTAGGAACTAACGTCCTTGTTTGGAAATTATGCATTAGGGGGAGAAAGAAGAGAAATGAAATGACTGTAGATATTAATATGAAATATGGAATATGAAAGAGGGTAACCAGGTTTTTTAATATCAGACAAGGATAGGCATCTGCAGAGAGGGCTTTTATTACTTATTGTCAACATGGTCACATTACTTATCGTGCGTTTAGCCTGCAGGAACAAGAAGACGCACTCTTATTACAGCAGCGCAGAAAATTCATCTTCTATTTTCAAGATAACGCAGAAAAACAACAAGCTCCTTCAGCTGCATTAATGAAAATCATTTATCATCATAAAGAATTGAGGTGAAATATAAGTGTTCATAAAAATGCTGCGGAACATAATAGAAACCAAAGAGACGAGCGTTCAAGAGCGAACCCATCCTGTGTGTTCACATTACTTCTGGCCCGTAAACAAACATCATAGAGACCTACATGGAGGGAGCAGATACGGAGCTGCACTCCTGTTACTGCTGCATTGCAGTGCAGTGACCCGGGCCTCGCATGTCACGTCCTGCTTACAGCAGCACAGCCAATTTAACTCCACGCACCGACTGAGCACGCTTCTAAATCAGTGTTTAATCACTAGAATGACAAGCTCAGCTAATTATTGTCCTCCTCCTTCTACTCTTCGCCCACATCCTCCCGCTCTCCTCCTCCGTCGACTCTTTCTGTGGTGTGCTGCCTGCCCAGACGATGACTGGCTATTTCAGGCTGCTCTTTCGTCTGGAGCTCTGTTATACTGGTATCGTCTCCTGGCATGTTAATCATTACAATCATCCAGCAGCATTCAGAGATACCATTCACTGCTTATTTGTGTTTGTGTGATCAAAACAGCCTGTCTGTGCTGTTTGAGCTCCCTGCAAGTGAAAACATGGTCCACTCTGACTGCATGTCTGCAAGAGTTTGTCTTTTCAACAAACTGGGACTGAAGTGTTTCAAAGTGTAAGCATTAGCCTCGGAAGATAATTTCAAATTCAATATTTACAACTCAAAAATGGAGCTCCTCTTTGATTTACAAATCTGTCTGTTGTCGGCTTTCAACAAACATAAAGCGCGATCAAAAAACTGCACGCAACGAGAGACTCGGAGCCTGTTTGATTTTGGGAAAAATACATCCCTGAAGCTGTGTGTGCGCCTGTGTGTGTGTGCCTGTGTGCTTATCCTTAGATTACCCCAGGAAATGAAAGAAGAGAGGAATGATTGGATTTCACCGGAACAATATCCACCACAAACTGCTGTTTTTTCTCCTCAGATACTCTCGCATCAGTGCAACCAAGCATTACACAAAGAGAGATGTAATTTTTCAAGGTGACATCTCGGTCAAACTCTTCTTTAAAGGCAACACTGGAGCCTTGATAGAAATACTAAATGAAAAGCCCAATATTTTCACACACTGGCAGAGTAAACGATCAAAAGATAATAACAAACTCAAACCATGGATAGATTCAGAGCCACAATGAGGCCAAGGTCAGAGGTACAGAGCACTGTAAGATACCTCAACATGCAACAACAGCTGATTCCAGAGGAGGGCACCAAAGCAGTCAGGTCCACTTAATTAATACAATCAATGGAATGCAAATGATGGAAACAAAAATCTGGTCTATTGAGGGCAACAAACATAAACCTTGAATAAAAGTGTTTTTTTTACAGTGCTATTTGTGCCTGAATAATTTGAAAAGGATTGATTGGTGCAGTGCAAAGAGATGCACTAATCAGTGATGAGCTCCCAGCTTTAAGAGCTAAATCAGGACAAAGACCAACCAAGAATCAGACAAACACAACTTTTGTTTGATTCCTCACTTGGCCTTTAGCATTAGAATTGGAATCTTCAACTCTATTTTAACCCCTTGAGACCCTGCGTCCACATATGTGGACAGTACATTTCTGCCTCTTAGACCAATGATACTTCATTTTTTTAAAACTTTGACCTATTTGCCACATTTAGGGAAACTTCTCATGTCACCTTTTGGTGATATTACAACTTAGTGAAAAAAACTGTGTAGTTATTCACAATAATACTTATAACTGAAAAGTAGAAGCTAACTTAAAACACTAAAAATGTAACTTACCGTACACAGACTAAGTTTTGTTTTTATACTTATAAAATACAACTTATCCCAGTAGCAAGGAAAAATAAAAAAATGCACACCAGACAAAAGACAAAATCTGGTTTCCACATTGCTACTTTCCTCCATGCCAATTAGGTACATAAAATAAGTTTAATCTCAAGGACTTCCTCAAATAAGAAGTGACAGTTCAGAGGGTGACCAAAATCCAAAAGCTTGGACTGAAATAAGTTTGCACCTAAAAATGACAAAAACAAGTTTCCCCTTACAATGTAATTTTATAAAGATTGTTTTGACAGCAACTCTCTCCAGTCTTCCTCTTTAGAAACAAAGCGGCACAGACTTAGAGCTGCATTAGGGTAAATATGGTTTAAAAAGAATCTGATTTGAGGTTGTGGTTTTTAAAGAGAGCCTGGCAGAAGTGTCACTCAGTCTGGTCTGAGGCCTGTGGTCAGCCAGTGGGACGTGCAGAGTGCAGCCATGTGCTGACAGTCCATCCTGCTGCTGACAACATGGACAACAGTGCTCCCTATGGGCCCAGAGGAGAAGGTCATTTTCCAGCTTTGCACACAAATGAGAGGGCTGTAGAGACATAGAGTGCATGTTAATGGTTTAGTGGAATTTTACTTTTCTAGCTACTATTACTCAATCAAGGCAACTTTGCAAAGAAAGGAAAAGTTGGATCTAAGTAGGCCATATTTAACTGGGTACTCTACAGCAGAATGTGTAAGTTTTTGGACATTGAAATGTTTCTCATTGCTTTGGCTGTTCTCTGGATTTCAGATAAAACAATGGGTTCAAAGTGCTGACTCTGGGCCTTAGGGGTGTTTGTGCTTATCTGTATTGAAAAGTAGAGCTCATACTGCTTTAAACCCTCAGGAGGTGTGGATTTAAAAAGGCCATTTTATAATTGTGAGCTAGGTGTGGAGGTAAACACCTTCAAATACAGCTGAAAGTCAGCACTTTATACTAAAAGTCATTGTTTCCACCCAGGTCTACTGTGCTCAGAGACCTAGCATTTTTTAAATACTTGAAATACTTGCTGTTTTGTCACATGTAAGTACACAAATCCACTAGCAGACAATATTCTTCTTCTACTGCAGTTTCATTCGCACAATTCAGCTCGTGGTCATGCCTGGCAACCCCTCGAAAAGCAGTGGCAGAGCTCCATTAACATATTTGGGTTAGCATCTCACAACCTGGCAACCAAGCAGCGCAGCTGGACAAGAAAAAACAACCCTTGGCAGAAAGGACAGTCATAAAACACAACCAGACTCCAATAAACTGCAGGGAATGGACAGGGTCAGTTTGACTCCTGTGCTCCCTGCTAAACCCTCACACAATGAGAAACACAGGTGGCATCGCTCTATTATTAAAACATCACATGGTATTTTTCATCTGATTATAAATCTGTCTGCTCCACTTCAGCTCAAAAAAAGACCTGCTAAGTATAGCTAACAGGATGTTAGTCAGGCATGCTATGTATTTAATTGCAATTAAAGATGAATGTTGGGTTTCCCTAAATGACAAAGAGAAATCTGGATGTGTAGTCCTCGTGTCTCCAAAAGTCCTCAACTACACCACCACTTTCCTTCATTCCACCACAGCAGTAATTGCAGATGCAGAGCTGGCTGCGATCCAGCACTGAAGAGAAATGTGTACCAGCAGATGAGCAGTGCGCCCAAAGCTTATGACATACTCCACAACCCAGAAAATATAGCGTTTATGATGGCTGAATTTACTACAGCTATGATTAACTACAGAGGTGAGTGCTTAGATGTTGGACTAGCTTCAATAGAGGGTACTGTGCTTGTAAAAAATGGAAAAATGTCAGGGGATGGTATGAACCAGCCTGCCAGAACACCATCATGAAAGACAAAGATGGTGAAAAAGGAGAGAGGGAAAGTGTAAGAAATTTTGGGTGTAAAAAAACAAGAGTGCTAAGATGGATGATAAGTCTCCACCCGCCTGTTTTACTGAAAGTGAGGCTGAGACTGCTTCTGCAAGGGTTGATGGCTTATTATACAGTCGGTGCCAAAGTTCTCCCAGTAAAGTTAGTTAGTGCAGCTCATACACTCTGCGGCTAAGGAAAATACATATTTAATTTGCAGTTAAATGGTAAAGACCCTTCAGCTTGGCAAAGATCACAGAGTAGACTAGATGCTTGTGTCCAGGAAAATGAGTTTAATTGACTAAACAGTTAAAAGTGTCATCTTCTCTAGTTTTCACCACAACAGCAAGAAGTCGAACAAACCATAGCTTTTCATTGAGTGGATGTCAGACATGTGTTGTGTCACACCATTTCTACAATCAACAAAGACATGTTCAATGAATACACCAGATGATTAGCACACTTTGTCTCCTGCCTCTAAACCGTTGCTGTGTATAGGACTCCTACAGTTAAGTAGTGGCTTACAGTCCGTAAATCAAGGTTAGTAACATTGAAGAGATTTTCCTAAAAAAAGTTGTTTGATCAACTAGAACTAGCTCTGAAATTTGTTATTATGGCATGTGTTTTGGTTTTAAAAATTTGACTTTGGTCTCATCTATTAAGAAGACTGTAAATGATCGAGCGTCACCTTCGGGGATCTGTCAAGTCATCTATCTTCTTGTACAGCAAAGAGACAAGACAAAGATGGTTGACAAAGCAAAACTCTGCACATCCACAGTCATTATAAATCACTGTTTGAGTTGTGCTCTGAGTTTTTTAATCAACACGTATGAGAGACAAGATCCATCTCAGCGTAGGGCTCCTGTTTTTGAGGATCTTTGTCTGACAGGAGTTGTTTGAATTATAGGACTTTGTTTCTGCAATGCAAGGCTGCTTGTTATCATGGTACTTTGCCACATAGCTGCCTCTCCCTGGCACCAGAAAAATTGAGGGTGCTTTTTTGAAAAGAGGAGACGCTTCAAGATAGATGATGACAGCACAGCTTCATCTTTCAGCTGCTATTCAGGCCACTAAAGTTGCATCCGTGAGATCAATCACTTATACAACAGAAGGTTTGTCTCCATCAGACACAATCAATCAGCACAGTATGCTCAAGGAAATGGTAAAACTGCTGCAGATTTATCTAATGCAGCATATTTTAAGTTAAGGCCGTCATTCTGCACACTTGAAAGCATTCTCACAGCCTGAAAAAAAAGTGTGATATGTCTTTATTTGAACTCTGAAAGGAGTATAAATTCATATGTCTCTCTAGGCCTTCATAAACTGTTTTAACGTTGCACAGAGAAGCATGAATTTTTTTCTGTGAGTCTTTCCCTCTCACATGTAAACACAAGACAACATCTGCTTCAAACCTAATGGGCCAGAGCTCACAGCATCTGCATCTCCCGTGTCCCATCAAGGAAGGATAAAAATACGCTTTGACAGTTTGTCTTTCCTTTTCTCTCCAGATTTCCCTTCCTCTCTCTATCTCTCTACCACTTATCCATCTGCTCCTTCTCCTGGCCGTCACTGCAGTCGCCACCTTCTCCTCACAAATCATACACTGCAGACAAACTTCTCCTTTCAGCTCTGAGCTTGTCTCCTGTTTGCTGCACAGTCACAGACATAAGTGTGGGAAAGCGTCAAGTTAGGTAAGTCACTGCAAGTGTAGAGGTCCAAACAGTTGTAACTAAACATCTGAAAGGAGATGAAGATTTCTGTTTTCTCTTAAAAGGGTAGTGGTGTTTAGTATTATAGGCTCTGATTTTTAGCTCTAGAGTATATTCAATTTAAACAGCTTGTTAAAAATCTTTAGAGATTTTGACATGTACTTTTTGTGAAAACTTTTGAACATGGATTTGAAACATTTCTGTATACTTTCTTTTGTTTTCCATCCCATTGTTTTGCTTCTTAGTGTGATGCTGCTGCTTTTAGGTTGGTATGTAAAAACAGACACATGCACACGAGGTTCACTGGTGATTTGGAACTGCCCGTAGGTGTGAGTGTGTTGTTGGGCGATCAATCCAGGGCAAACTCCGCCTCTTGCCCAAAGACAGCTGAGATAGGCTTTTTCAGTAGTATCCTCACAGTGGATCTTCAAACATTACACTCTGTGACACCACATTTCTTGGCCATTTCGACTGCTCTGGAAGATCCCTGCTGCACTGTTAACTACTCTCTCTTAGTTTCTTGTGCACCACCATAACTCCACGTTAGTGGTTGGTTAACTCTCCCTGCATTTAAGCAACTTTTTTTACTGTGTCATTGTAATAAAGCAGTGAGAAACAGCTGGCATTGGTCCTGAGATAAAACTCACTAAGCAGTTAAGTGATGTATCAAAGAATGACAAAAGAAGAAATGTGTCACATATTCGGGCCAATCAGGCAGTTAATTATCACAAATCTTAATAAAGTTTTAAGCAAATAAATAGTTCATTTCTTGGCTCGTTGAACTGCACTGGTGATGTCAATAGGATTTCTGTAGTTGAAGACGGTAAAATGAAAGTAACGAGCGAATGACAAACCTCAAAGGCTTGTCTGTGTGGGCAACACAGCTATAATATTTCTGTCTTCCTTCAAAAATTGAACTCAACTATTCATGTTTGTGACATCAAGTATTTTTAACTAAACAAACACACTTTTGTAGTAAAAAAATTAGCTTTCTCAGATTTTTTTTTGTGTGTGTGTGTGTGTGTGTGTGTGTGCGAGCTAATTGTTTGATGTCACCACATGACTTCAACTACTGTGAAAAATCGTAGAGATAACAGCCACTGACAACAGAACAGTCATTTGAAACCAACTGTGTCTAGTTTTAGTTCTCTTTGAAACTGGTGTACCGTCACTTTAAGAGCAATCCTAAGTGAAATGATTTTTATCCTATCTTTTCAAATGGAATATATTTCCTGAGTGCATAAAACATAATCTAGTTAGGCATTTGGTTTTGAGACAGGGAGTAATTTGGGCTGAAGGTTCAGTTTACTGAGAATTATGCAATAAATCAAATCCCAACAATCCACCATCAGTAAGGGGGATTTGTTTAAAGCTTGAGTGTTTACCAGCAAAGCAACAGTTTTATCAGAACATGCGACTCCTGCAGTCATCAAACAGAGGAGGGCGAGCTGAGCCCACTGCAGCTCCAGCTGTGACTCATAATCTCCACAAAACAGTCTCTCACCAACCACAGTTCCCCAGAGAGACGAAGGCTACTTGAAAAACGACCACCAGTTGAGTGGCACCCCCGGATGTTGAAATAATGGTGGTTTGATGTAGATCAAAAAGGTGGGCATGTGCAGAAAGATTACAGGTAAACAAACAAACAGAGGATTAACTTAATGATGGTTTGAGGCGTCAATTTGAACAGATTTAACATGGTTTTAATCTTTAAATCAGAGCAAACTCAATAACCAATATACAGAATATAAACGTTTCGCTTGAAACGGAACGTCAAATCTCCATTTAATGCACAGTATTAAAAATACACTTATTGGTGGATCAGATATTGATTGACATCGGTTTTAACCAATTCCATTCTGCCACTAAGGTCGGCGCCTGCTCCTCTCACTTGAGACAGCATCGAGATTTAATGCTTGTGCAGATTCTTTGGATGGCTTCATCCAGTCATTATTGGCTTGGTTTGATTACAAGTCAAGGAAAATGTCCACATGTATGTCAAGCAAAATAAACAAACAAACTTTAGTGTATGTTGGAGTCAAATCTCCACTTTACTGAGTGTCACCGAACACACCAAATAAGACTGTTTATGCTACAAATAAACCATTAAGAAAAGATTTTTGTATATTTAAAAAACATCACATGAAGATGAAGTGATTTGAGTTTGATTAGAGGGCAAGGGAGTGGTTAGTGAAGTTTCTAACGACAACACTTTACTTTAGACATCTTTAATTTACAGAAACTGGAGGTACCAAATGATCAAGTGTATCCTGCTCTATATTTATTCTGATTGTGGTTGAAGGTCATGAGAAGTGAAGGGAAGGTTGTTTAGTTTTCACAGGCAGCATCCTGTTTAAAAAAAAAAAAGAAAAAGAGTAACTGCACACTGCTGCAAACATCAACCTGAGCGCACACGCACATATTTCAGATGGATGAGTACAAAGACTGTCTAAGTTATGTCGCATTATGGAACATCAAACTGTGAGAAGCTGCAGTTTAATGTGTGCAAAGGATCATGAGAAGAAAAACAGACAGACATTTCCTAAAACTGGTTCACTGGTGCAAAACTGGTTAAAGAGAGATGATGCAACTAAATGGTTTGTACCTTGTTTACTCCAGTGTGGGTAATAATTTTAAACTGAAGATGTGTAAACATGCGTCCCAAGATAACTTGGAAAAAAAACTTTAGTACAATATACAATGAGATAAAATACACTGAAAAAAAGGAAAACTAGTAAAACTGGGATATAAATAAATAAATAAAATTAAGCTTCTTAGTAAAAAGACTATAAAAGGACACATCAAGCAGCAAAAACCGTAAATGTACTTAAAAGCAGTGCTAACCATTAAAGTGTTTTACAGGGTGTTTTAAGTGCAGTCCATAATCCTTCTGAGTGTGAGAAAAGAGCAGAAAGTGGAGTGGCTTTTGCTTTAATTAGAAGTGTTCCACTTAAGGGGGGCACAGACAACAAAGCCATATGAGCATCACAGCTACATGAAGCAGTCGACTCGCCCTGCCAGTACAGAGGGATGAAGTCACATCAGAGACAAACACACAGCTGCTGTGACACTGTGAACAGATACAACAAGATGGTGCACTTCATATTTGACATAGTAATCAAGCAGGAAAGATCATAAATGGGTCTGATGCATGGAATTTGTAAAAAGAAAGAAAAAAAGAAGGGCACAACGTCTGGTGTTCAGACAAGAAACCAAAACTGTTGACTGTGCACTTCTTACTCTGTTAATGTGTTGCTCATACTACCCCAGGAGTAGAGTACAGATTGGTCAATGAGCTATCTTTTTAACAACAAATGACCAACTCAAATTAAACTTGAGAAACAAATGTCCATGGTTTTATAACAAAGACTGTACAACTTATATCCATTGTTACCCATCTGTTTCCGAGACAGAATACTGAAGCCAATGGAATCAAATTGATTATATATTAACAGCTATAAGGTGCCTGACTTGTCAGTCAGGTGAACTTTAAGTCTGATTTTGCAAACATGCGATTTTGATATCTCTTAAACCGGCGTGTGGTAACTAAGAAATTAAGCACAGATCCAAGCCATTTTTTCAATTCAATTTCAATTTCAATTTATTCGATTAGTATTTAAAGACCACCCACAACAAATACATTATAGATTCAAATATCACATAACATATATCACAAAAAGGGTGTAGGCTGAAGCTTATGCTTATTTTGCCAACCCGTTTTGCAAAAAATAAAAAAAAATAAATGAACAAACTTAATCAACTTAATTACGTGGTCTGAGTAACACCATAAGTTTTCTAAATGGAGAAAAGATATACATTTTCTAAACATAGTACAGTAGTAAGAATAAACCAATAAAATCTTAAACAATATTACACAACCCTTGTTCCAATCTTGTGTTTGTTTTTGATCGCCACCATATTACTGAAAGTGTATTTTGGCATCACTTACAACAGAAACATCTATCTTTTTCTAGTCAATGAGTTCAATAAAAAGACACAAAAACCCATAGACAGAAATTAACAGAGTGTCACCAAGTGTGTCGTCCACCATGTGGTTATGACAGATCAAATACAAGAACATCCTCAAAGGGGATATCAATTAGACCCTCCAAATATCCTCAAAGAAAGATGGTGAAATCCCTCCCAAAAACACCCAGACACACACTCACACACTCACACAGGCACACACGCATACACACTGGAGATCCAGTGGAGTAGAAAATGAGAATCAATAGATGACTAAAATAAATCAGAGAGGTCTCTAACATGAGTCAAAACATGCTCCTGCTCCACCCTCAACTCCATCTGTTAGCCAGCCAATACTAACCAGCTAACCCCACCATCAGCTGCACAGCCCATCCTTTAAACGTGCCTTCTCCACATGTTTATTCACATTTGAAGGTTCATCCGATTGGGTTTGTGTCATGAATAAGAGCTCCTGAGGTTTGGGGTCATAGTTGCCAGAGCTGAGGGAGATCCCAGCACTAATTAAATTTTGCGGTGTGTGTTTGTGCGTCACAGCGAAGAGGAGCAAGTACAACATATTTCAAGCATGAAGGGTTTGCTCCTGCTTCCTGCTGTCCCCTCACCGATGATTTTTTAAGTGATGTGATGGATTTATTATGCTGCCTACAGGCCTCAGCTGATGTGCTGCTTAGCTCAAAGTCTCCCCAGGAACTGAAGCATTTTCTGGTTAATTGGTCAAGAAGAAAAACTGCGGCATGATTCTAAGCCTTGTTACAGAGAATACAATGCCTCTTAAGCTTTTAAAATCTGCAGCACACTTGACGCCAAATATTTTAGAGCTCATTTAACAGAAGAAATAAACTTGCTTGGTCTTTCTAAGTGTCAAAAGAAAATTTCTAAAAGTCTTGTAGGACTGTGGTTAAAGATGTGTTATGATTTATTATTAATTCTCATGATTTGTAAATCATATAAGCAAGAAATTAATTCATTTGAGAAGCTGAAAGTAGTGAACACTGATAGCTTTTGTTGATTTCACAAAGTCATATTTGCAAGCAAGAAAGACCAGCTGGTTGAGCTCATAAAAGATATTTCCATCACTCAAATTGTTGATAAAATGTCGTAGCTAAACTGTAATGTTGTTGTAATCTGTCTCCATTTGGATCCAGGAAACGAAGGTAGAGTTGTGTTACGTTTTGCCCAACATTGACCAGCATATGACCTCCACCTCCAGATATGTGAGAGACAACCTGCAAGCACAGAGGGTAACGCTAGCTCTGCTACCATTAGTCACACTTGGCTAACCGGTTAAAAACTTTGCGCCATTATCCTGTGTTTAGCCATGTTACAATAATTTTGATCAACTTGGATGCTGTCTGGATGTTTTAACACAGCAAAGGCAAACAAGGATGTCTCTCGTCTCTCTGCCAGTCTAAAATTTAAATCTAAAATGAATTGATTTCAGTGCTGATAATCTCATTTTTAACTGTGGATTATGATCAGGCATATATCTAAGTCCACACTGTCCCTTTAAATGAAGATCCACACTGTGGTGGAGTTGGAAAACAGTGGAGCTAGCTTCATTTAATCTATTGAGTCGTTTACCATCATGTCCTGGAAAAAAAAGTGCTTTATTCAGTGTGAACATTTCGACATGTCACGTTTCAGTGGCTGTTATAACAGCTGTCAATGTTGTCATTAAAGACCATGATGGACTGAGGTACACTGCTTTCTCAGCTTTAAGTTTGTCAATTAGTCTGAGTTAAAATGTTTTGTTTGATGGACAGAAACAATTGTTTATCCCAATCATTGAGGAAAAAAGTGTTGAAAAGAATATCAGGATATTCACTGATCAAACCAAAAACAAGATGCAGATATATTTTAAATAATTCATCTTCTCCATCTTATTAAATTCTACTCTTCAGTTTCAACATTCAGTACCTCACAGCATATTGAAATGCTGGGAGTGTGTGGTGGTCAAAATACCTCAGAGGGAGAGGACAACTGAAACAGAGCCTGATCATTACCAGAATACAGAAAAGGTTTTAAGCCTCCACGGGGTTACAGGAAAGTAAGAGGAGGAATCATTTCCAGGGCACAGAGCGTGCTGTCATATCACCTCTCAGACACTCTGTACTCTTTCACTTTCTCTCATTCTGACCTTCCACAAAGACAGGATCCGTATGAATCTGTGTGTGACTGACTGTATCAGGACACTTGTACCTCATGCTGCCTAAACAGACGAGCCCTAGCATTAACACGACTGACGGAAGTTCAAGCTCTCCAATATCATGCGGGAGATAAGGTCTGGGGCATGAATGAGCCCTGTGTCTCTTAGCCTGAAAATAATCAAGAGCCATACAAGGAGTGAGAAAGGTGTGCTGATTATTCAAACAATGAAAGGTTTTTCTTCTGCCTGGACAAACATCAGTCAGTGCTATTCTTCTTCTCAACCAACATGGCTGCTGCTAATGAGGATCTACGGAGGCAGGAAGAGGGTAGCAGACAGAGAGACTTAAAGGGATTGAACCACTTGATGGAAAGAGAAGGGAACAGATGTAGAGATTGAGTGAATGAGAAAAAGGAAGAGGTAGCAGATAAATCCAGGAGACAGGGAGGGAGATAAAATCTTAAAACATCTCTTGACATTCAGCAGAAGTAATCACCAAACACCAGAACAAATATAAAAGGAGCAGCTCACACACTTCTTCAGTGTCTGTCTTCATGTTTCTGGGGATAACTTCTAAAACTGACCAGGTGGAAACATACGTCCATAGGAAGACAGCTCAGAAATTATGTCTTCACCTCCATTTGACCATCAGACAGCAAGGCTTGAAGCAGCATACTGTCAGACTTACACACATAAATGTTCACAAGCACAAGGTTATAGCGGAGGAACCTATTTAATCAGTCAGCCTGAGATTGGAGAATGAACTATGAAAGCAACCAAGTCATGAGAAGCTGGGGTGGATTATTTTTCACTATCTCATCAGTAGATCCGGTGAGCTCAGCAGCTCCAGAGGACGGGTGGCAGCGGCGGCGTGCTGCACAGCTGCTGATTTGTCACACTCAGGGGAAATCAGAAGCTGCTCCCATCAGACGCCGTAAACCACCGTGTGTTTAGGATGCTCTGCTTATGTTCAGTGCACATAAAAATGATGTCCTCTGAGATTGCACACTTTTTCCTCTGAGGAATTTCAACACCAAAGTTCTTTTAATGTTCAAGGGCAACTTGTTTGTTTGACAAAGTGCTCAGACAAAACTAGAGAGGCAGTCTTCATCTGAATATGCCATGTCTCACTCAAGGAGGCATCGGATTGCATTTGATAAAAAATATTTCAGTAATGCTGCCTGGTTAATAGTGATGGGTATCGAGAACCGGTTCTTGTTAAGTATCAAGAAGAAATGGTTCAACCCATTGACATATTGGCCTTTTTCCTTAGTGATTCCCTTGTCTATTCTTTACATTACGCCTGAACAGCTGGACATCATGTCAACTATTCTGCCCCAGCCCTCTCAGCTTAGCAGATAAATAACAGTTTCCCAGGAAAACTCTGATTCAGGATTTTCCACTTGAAGCTTTACTTAAGAAGCTGTAAAACACACAAAGAAACATACACTACTGTCTCAAAAGAGATTTACATTTAATGCCATCAACATGTTTTATATACCTCTTAATTTACCAAAATTGATATGGAAAATGAAGTGCTAGCTTGATGCTATCATACATGGAGAATTACATGGACATGCTAGCAGTTAGCATACATTGATATAACTTTAGTTTCAAAGCAGAATTTCAACTTTCATCACTCAAACATACCCCAATAACTTTTTGTGAACAATACCTAGAACTCAAAAAATTCAAGATACTAACAAGTAATTTTTTTCCAAACAGGAAGTACAGACTTATGGCTGACTTTAGCATAACTATGGCAAGCTCAAGGTTCCAATCAACACAAAACATTGCCAGGTGGCCTACTTCAGTCAATAACGTACAACACAACAATACATCCCCATCAACTGATGTGTGATTTTTTTGATAACTCTTAATTTATTTACATCCAGAGATATCTAAATTCATTGACCAGTTTCATATTTATTTACTTATAAACTCAGTAAAATGTTATTGCCTGTAAGGCTACAATTTGTACTCAATAAAACTCACAGGAGGAATTGAAAAGGGAACGGATTAAGAATTGGATGGATAAGTAGAATCGATAAGGGCATTAGTATCAGTAAACTCTTAAACTCTTATCAATACTCATCCCTACTGGTTACTGTGATATATTAAATAAAACAGATCAAATTTCCCATAAAATGGGGAGGTGGGGGTTCCATGAGTGGATTTCCATGAGTGGATTTCCATTAGAGCCAATAAAAAGATGTCAAATTTTACTGTTGAGTTTAGAGTCTTTACAACCTGCTTAAAAAAGCTATTAGTCACAGCTGGTGACACAGGAATAGTCATGTTAGGTGGCAGTTATTGACATCAGTGACGTGTTTGTGGTCCAGTTGTGATGCTATATAGCTGATATAAATATTTAATCAGGCCTATTAGCCCAACCCTTCTAAGGCCTCATGTGCCTGATATACTGTACACCAGATACTACTTAGTGTTCAAATAAGAACATGAATAAATTATATCTAATGGATATTTTAAAAATTCAAAATAATTCTAATGTAAGAGGACAGAGGTCTGACTTCTTCTATAACTTCTGCATTATCTGATCACATAGACCATGCACATCCCTGTACTTCTGATAAATGATGCGTCTGTATAAGTGCACGTGTGGATGTGTCACACACAGAGATTGAACACAGAAGTGCATGAACATGCCCATGTATAATTGCCATGGTCAGGGGGGCTATTTTTCTGTCTTCTAATTAAGTTTAATTATATTAAATATCATCTACTCAGGGCCACATTAAAAGCTAATTAGAAATCACAGAGTCTGTGGCAGCTGCACAGATCACCTCAACAGCCCCGAACACATGAAAGCAAATTAAAACATAACCAAGCTGATCAGGAGACAGCAAGGAGACTAACTGTTTTTGTAGGCTTTCAAATCCTCCATTACAACAGGAGATGGGGCACAGACAAGATTTCTTGCTCTGTCATTTGAATTGTCAATTACTTCAATTATTTGAGACACGATTATTTATAAGATATATAAGATTAAGATTGCAACATCATTAAATAACAATTTTCCATAGCATTAACCTGCTATGATTCCTTTACCTTTGCAATACTCATTTTGTCTTGTATGAGCAAGTGTAACTACTGCAAGAACCATAGGCTGTAAAATAAATGGATGATGACAGTCATATTGGAAATGAAGCAGGCTTTGATTCTCTACAATTACAGCTGTATGGTTCTCACCTACCAATCAGCTGAGCTGTGCTTCTGTTAAGGAAAAATTGTGATTTTTGATACAGAGTACCGATCTGAATACATAATAACATCACTGCAATTCCAATGTGACTTTGAAAAATATCTTTTATTCCTCAATCTCTCATTTTAGAATGAAGACCATGATGCACCTGTACATGTTGCTGCCATTTTAACAGTCAACAGTCCTGGGCGCCAATGACAAGCTAACTAGTGTAGTCTATAGTGGTATTAGATGTCAAAGTATTTGGTATACTTTTACAAGTACAAACACAAGTAACGTGGTGTCGGCACCGACACCAACACTAGTATCGGTGCATCCCTACAGTAAAAAATGTTTTTCTCTATAGTGAAAATGGCTTCTTTTGGTAAGGTACTGCAAGAGCCAGTCTCAATCAAATACTTGAAAAACTGCAGATTTAAGCACACCCACATTGTCTCGTATTTTTAGACCAGATGTTGCTGCTTGGCTGAAACACATATAGAATTTGTTCTCACATAAAAAAGTGATTACACACACTGACTCATGCTTACTTGATAACTATCATTTCCTCTAAATCAGGAATAAAAGTGGCACATGGATAACAGATACAGTCAATTTGTGAGGCTTTCCCAGTCAAAGTAAAATTTGAGCTTTTTTTTCTTACATGAACACTTTGATTGCTCTTAAAAAAGCCCATAATGATCCGTTTCGGTGAAACTGAAATGCTTCCTGGTAACTTTTGTTTTACCTACACTGCCATCTCTCAGTATGTACAGCTGGTTCTGATGGTTGTGAGGTGTAGACAACTAAGAACTTTAGCTAGTTGCTAGCTCATGATGCCATTCTTTAAAAAAGTGATATTTAAAAATAAGAAGAAAGTGGCAAATCCAATGCTCCAAACTGCTAATTTTTGTCTTTAAAAGCTTTTTGACAGGGAATGCATCAATATTCACAATTGCGTCCATGACATCAGCCTTTTCAGAAGATCCATGTATCAGTTTTTAACACAGAGACAAAAGCAGTTGTGTTTTCAAAAATTTCCACACTGAAAACTAAGTTTAAAAGTTTGCATTTTCAGATAAAAAGGATAAAAGCCCCAATAGTTTTACTGCTTTTCACAGAAAAAAACCCTGTATAAGCGCATCATTTCAGCAAGCAAACCACAAGATTTATTTCCATTAGTCTTTTGATTTCATGATAACAATACTTAAGGATAAAAAATGGTGCTAATGTCACCTGTTTTTCATTATGTATCCTGTGTGTTTTGAGAGCTTTAACTTGCTTCTTTGAATGCCAGCTTTTATGTAATAATGCAATAAGATAAACCTCTCATCCTCTGTATTGGCAGATTAGATACAATGATGTACAAGATGCTGCCTATTGTAAACAATGAAAAATGAAGTGTTAATTTAAACCAAATTTCAAGTTGAGTTTCTTAAATATGTGATATTCCTTTTCATTTTTCAAACCAAAAAGTATAACCATCATAGTGGGAATTGAAACAATATGAGCTTCAATCTTTAATAACTCAGACGAGATGTGTAAAAATGAAAGTTGTTTCAATGAGGCTGCAATAGTTTGTATTAAACAGTAGCGCTGCCTCTGACAGAGGAAATAGTCAAATAGAAGTTTGGATTTGTGCCGACCAATCAGATTTCAAACGGTGTCTGTGGTACCACTCTGGATCTGGTCTATTATTAGTCATTCTATAAAACAAAAACAGTATGGTCACAAAAAATACAGGATCTAAGTTTTTTCTAATTTATAAACAATGAAAGAAAATGTTTTTGAATACTCTTAATTAAGATATACTGTTGTGAATCAAGCTCTTTAAGTCTGAACAGATGCTGTATCATTCATAATGTAACCCCAGCAGATTGAGAAATGTGATGGATCACCACATTTTGTTGGTAATTCACTTAACAACATGGCTTCTGCATAAAAAGTCAAGAGGACTTGTTCTTCTGACTAGCTGCATTTATCACAAACAAGCATACAAACAAGTACACACATATTGATGAGATCTGTGGATACACACACAATACTCCCACATCAAAGACAGTCTCCGTGAAATGACTCAGACAAATAAACCCCACCAACAACGTAACACAGCTAATCCTCTCTGAAAGAAAAAAACACAGCCAACAACAAAACAAGCAGACTTAAATTAACTCCATCCAGACCCTGTTTTTTTCTGCTGCTGAATAAAATTCATTAATGCTAAAGACGAAGGGAGGTGAGGGGATTAGCCACGTAAAGCTGTGTTAGTGTTAAGAGTCCTCTGTGTATGTGCAGTTACTCCCAACATCCCTGCAGCCCGGGCTGTTTCATGTGAAAGAGTGTCACATGTTAACATAGGACCCAACACTGGATTATGGCACAGAATAAACACCTTAGACGTTTGAAAGAAAGGAATTAAACGTCTGTTTCACACAATAGAGCCATTCACAAAGTTGCCCACAAAGCTCTGCTTGGATAGTTGCGTGATTTCAGGATTTTCTGTTAAAAAGAGACATGTTCAGGTCAAAAGTTCATCAGTCTGGGAAAAGTGCTGTATTACAGAAAACACGTCATTAAACAAACACTCTGGTTAAGAGCAATATTACACAATATTACTCAGAGTGTATTTAATAAATGTGGCACTAAAGTGAAATCCAAGCTGTGAAAGGACATGACCTCAGGCATGAAAGTCCAAGTCACAAGGTTGTACCTATTTAGCTCTGCTGTAATAGAAGAGATGGCACCGCAGCCCAAAGGGACTGTCCGGTGAGCAAGGACAACACCCTCTGTACTCTGAAATCAGATTACACCAATTCATTGATCGGCCTAAATACAGGGCTGCGTGTGCCAAAGGAAGACAGTGTTTCTATTTAGCCAGGATCAAAGGTTAAATATCTTTCTGGAACATGAACTTACAAAAATTGTGTGTCTAGGTCTACATTTGTATCTTCTGAAAAGACAGAAGAAAAGGGGGTCACTTCTGCCTTGTCAGGGAAACATCCTTTACCCCCAGCGTCTACGTGCAACTCCTGTGCCTACCTGTCACATTCAACAGAGTTAGAGCTGACTTAAAGTCAACATAAGTGAACGATGGAAGCCTGGACACACAGTAGGCTGGAGATTTAAACCAAAGTGGAAAGATGAGAAGCAGATTTAGAGAGCTGTAATGGAGTGACATGGACTTCTTTGAAATCTAAATGGCCACCTCTCTATAAACCATACAGTGCAAGAGCAAATGAATGGAATACAAATCATCTTTTAAATACAACTTTTAAAGAAGTCCATATACCTTTTTGCCAATCCACCTTTAGTATCAACCTTAGCCTCTTAAGTCCCAGCATCTGCATGTGTGGACATTACATTTCTGCCTCTCACACCCATGGTACTTAAATTTTTAAAACTTCAACCTATTCACCGCATTTAGAGACACTGCTTACAACATCTCTTGTGAGATTCTACAACTTTAAGCCCATTTTAGTGAAAAAAAAGTGTAGTTATGTACAATAACGCATAACTAAAAATGACCGCTAAATAATGACACTAAAAACATGGCTTCCTGTACAAAGACCGAGTTTAGTTTAATGCTTACTTGTGCTTAATTTTCAAAGTGTTTAAATATGTGATTATTTTGCATACTAACTGCATAAAAAAGTCAGTCTTTCTTGCACCTTGCTGAGCCACAATTAGACCCCCGCAGCTGACAAAAAGTCTACATATGCCCTATCACGTTTGAATTCTAATAGGAGTCAGTCTTCCAACAAATTACAACATGTGGTTAAATTAAACTTACCAGGTCTGACACTAATAACATCTCTGAATTAAAAACCCAAAAATGTCTGTGGTTTCTGCTAAGCCTCTCTTGTCTGAACACAACTTGATTAAAAAAACACAATTTCAGCAGCTTATTAAAACTACTGATGCAAAATATCACCTTGTGTTAAAGGGACGGCATTCTATTTCAAGAAGAGTGACAGATTACACTGACAGCACCAACCCACACTTTAAAAAATAATTGAGATTTACTGAGAATACTGAGATGTAGCATTGTTCAGCAAATGAATCCTTGCACAACACATCTCTCACAGAGAAACCAAATCCATGCAACACCTTTGAATTTGAGTATAGACCATTCAAAGCTGCAAGCCTGCTGATTAGAGCTACTGAAATTGGCAAAGCTCATGCAAAGATCGCTAGGCACATGTGCAAAGATCTGTTCTCAAAGAGAGCAAACTGCCTGTAAGAGCAGTTTGAGTCTTGGCCATCTTCTCACCACTCACACAGCAGCAGCGGTGGATAGCTATTTCTATCTATAATCATTTCCCAGTCAGGCTCCCCTGGGAGAGCGGGCTGCTGTTTGTTAAGTGGACCCACGTCTCTGCTCCCCTGAGCTCCCTGCTACTTCATAATGAGCCTCTACTGTTGGACGGCCACTGAGCCGGCGGAGGGCAGAGGTCGAGCTGCTCACCCGCTCTAATTGGCTGAATCACAGTCTCTCTTTAGCAGCAGAGAAGACGGGCTGAATATGGAAGTTGGTGAAGGTTAGTTTTTCCAACTCATTTCTGAAAACAGTTAAACATTGAGTTATGGGTGAAACCATTAGCCGAACACCAAAGCAAATGCAAATTAAAAGGATCTTTTGATAAAACAAAAAACAGACACCTCACTCTGGATACTTGCAAAAGGCAGCAGAAATAAATAAACTGTTCTCCACCAGACTTCAGGGAGCAGACAGGAGACACCTCACAGAGTGAGTATAGATAAAAAAAAAAAAACCCAACAACTCAGAAATGTGCACTTTGTCATATGTCTGATAGATGACAAGCATGATTTTGAATTTCAGCCTAATCTGAGGTAAATGCCAGTCATAGTCTAGCTTTTTCATCTTTATATGCAAACAGAGTTATAATTACTGTCTCATATTCTTGTTTGTTTTGGCTCAACAGACAATCTAAATATATGTTCACTTACTCTGAATACATGCAAGCACCATGGTGAAAGAGATAATGTACCTGAGCTCATTGAGGTCTGTGTCTTACAGCCTTTTTTCCACAGCAGACATTTTGATTGGTCACAGTATGAAAAGTACAGGTGCAACTAATACCTTTGCTACGGCCCTATTCTGCTCAGGTGTCATATGAAAGTCATGAGGGACAGGCCGCACTGGTGAGAAATGGGTAGGGTATTCAACTGATTTCACTACACAGCAAGACTGGGTTGAGGACGTCTGTGTTTCCCTGGTTCCTTGATATCTGTTGGTCTCTTAACCCTAATAAAAATTAAAGGCAAATAATTGAAAGATCTGATTAAAAGAGCAAATGGTGGCAATAAGACAGGCTCATAAAAAATAAAAGTAAATGCAGCTCAATGTGCAATGGTCATCAATTCTTTATTTACACAAAACTCACGATATGTTGTGCTAACCACTGTTAACTGTTACATATCTGGAGATTTGTTACAAAAAGGATGTGTTTTTTTCTTTTTATCGATCAAAATTACTCTAAGCTCAAGATATCCAGCCCCACAGTAGCCCCTTAGTGAGCTGCTGACAGCGAAAGTGAGAGACTCATTTTAACAATGAACCATGAGCCAAAGACTCTGGGCTAGGCAGAAAGGATTCAGTCAATGTTAACATTACAAAGAATGGAGTCTGTTAGAGTTTAAAAGTAAAAATGTTTGATGTACTTGCATTATTTGAAATAACAGGCATGTTATCTAGAGATGGGTACCTTTCACATTAGAACTGATATGGTACTAATGCCTGGTACCTGGGAATCAGTACCAGTACTCAGAAGTGCCAGTTTTTGGTACTTTGGTTAGTGTTTATGTGCTAATAAATGTTGATTTGTTTAGTAAAAAAAATCCCAGACATATTTATTTATCACTTTAAAAACTTCAACAGGTATAAACAACGTTCAACTGTTTGTATTGTAATATCATGGTTGTTTCACCCTTGACTGAAATTAACTCCAACTTAATAAATCAATGACAACTATGCAGGGTTTTTTCTTAATAATGCACAAATTAAAACCCAGCTTCATAAACCCCATGCCACTTTCTGGCTTGCACACAGTCACAATGATGCGTTTAGGTACCAAAACATTGTACCGTTTGATTTTACATGAATCGGTACAACTGACAGAATTTGGTCGATAAAGCACTGAATTTGGTACCCAATCCTAATGGTGTCTGCTACAAAGTTAATTAGCTTTTTTTTGTACAACAGTGTTGTAATGCTGAATTTGGATTTAACTCAAAGTAACCAGGCAATCATCAAGTTTCAATGGAACAGCAGAGTGTCAGAGTGTAAAGAGCAGATGGACTTAAAAGCCAATATAATGAACCCTGGGACAATATGAATAGTTTTTACAACAGCTCAGCATGAAAAATTCAAAACAAGTCTTTAATAGTAACTAATGAGTGAAAAATCTTCCAAATGCCTGAAAGAAACACCAAATCAACACCTTTCATAAAACAATTGCTACTTTTCATCTTTCAAGTAATGCTGTAATAGAAGAAGATCACAGATCTTTTTTATGTAGTTTGAAATAACATTATTTACAACTTAATAAAATGCTTTCACTGTGTGATAAAGTCATGACAACACAGAAAGATCATAAAGAAACTACAGATGCCCTCTTTAAACTTCAAATGAAGCCAAAACAGCACAGACTGCTCCTCACTAGGCTCAAAGTCATGTGCACGTTTTCATTTACATGTTTATTACAGTTCAGTGTTTACTGGAGTTGGTAATATCAGTTAAGTGTTTCAGCGTTTCTTATTATACAGCACGGAGGAAAATTAAAGCAGCTCATTTAAAGTGGCAGCTGAGGTTTATAAACTATCCCATGAATCCTTCAACGGGCTAATTTACAGCTCTGCCGGGCGGACTTCAGTCAAGGTAGAAAAACAATGTCAGCCATGCATGGAGGAGAGGAAATCCGTGGGGAGAAGGCTATCTGTCGAAACACTCAGGCACCATCTGCTGTAAGCTTTCGTATTCTTCTTCATGTGCTGAAAACTGTCAACTGTGGTTTCAGATGAAATACAGATGGGGTTCTGTCTCTTTCTGTAACTTGACAAGCTGCAGCTCGACTGCAATTTTGATTGGGATTCAGCATTTTACAAAACACGAGTAGAAAAAACACAAGTGTCTACCGTTAACAGTTACTGTAGACTCAAAACAGGGATCAGCTGCCCACCTCGAGGACTGTGGCCTCTGAGGCAACAACTGAGCTGAACCAGTGGCTCGACATGTCCTACTGCAAATGAAATATGGTCATAGTGTTTAGTACCGAGCCATACTTATCATTTCAAGGGTGGCTCTCATGCATTTCAACTTACAGTAGCTCCACAATATTTTTCTACATTGCTGTGAAATAGTGATCTGGAGGCGTACTCAGCTTTTCAACTGTAAAAGAGATATTTATCCTTGCATTCAAATGCATTTTTCTGACCTGGGTAGAGACTGTAGAAATACTCTATCAGTAGAGGTTGTAGAGTAATGAGTTTTCTTGTGCTACTGAAAGAGAGGTGTTGAAACCAAGGCGAAAGCTGCAGTTTGTTTTCAGCCAGCTGGCACTACTTAATGCAATATACAACACAATATGTTTTATTTGTTTATCCTTCAACTTTACAAGGACAACTTCCAATACAAGGAGCAGGTTTAGTTTTTAAACATACAGTATTAGGTCTTATGTATCCCAAAAACTAGGGTCTCAAGAGGTCAATGACAATTTAAGGCCTTAATTTTAGATGGATCCAAGATTTTTTGCATGGGTACCATATTCTAAGTGATCAGAATCAGCCTCCCCTCAGTGACAAATCCCATCAGGTTTCTATCAATCTGTATAAAGGAAAAAAGGCTGCTTCTAGCTTTATTTACAGATGTGCACATAGACACCTCACATGCACAGTTCAAAACCTATAGCCACAATGAGTACTTTGGAAAATGGTTGAGTTTTAACTGGAAAACTGAGAGAGCTGGTTACAAACTAAAAATGAAAGATGTTCCTTTGCTCTGGCACACAGACAGACAACTCCAGCTTGGCCGAGATTCAACAGGCACTTGAAGACACTTGGATGGAATCAAAGGTGAAGTAGAGGTTCATGTGAGTGCTCTCTGGTGGATGTATCATTAAACATACATCCAACGTGAAGGATGTGGGGGGAGCGATAGCTTAAATTTTTCTCTTTATATTTAAAAATGGCATGAATGAGCCGCTGGGCTACTTCTATGATTCCTCATAACATCTTTCCATAAATTTTAATGTTATCTTTTTTGGCTTCCCAATCAATAAATGAAACATGAAAGTATGTAAAATGCTTGTACTGTGGGAGTCATCTTAGCTTTTCTGCAAACACTGCCCGAAGGAATAAACAACATCTAATAGTGAAGACAAGTCGAGAATGTAGAAGTCATGAAGTAGATCAGCATTTAGCTTCTGGAACATGATAATTGGACCGTCAGTTTGCATATCTAACCAAAACTTTGCTTTTAAACATCTGAGAAGTCATAAGGGCTTAATAAGGCTATATAATCCGAATCCTTAAGAGATATCTGCTTGCTACTTCATCATTAATCTGCTGGTGTTTTTGCAGTAAACAGCAGTAATAACAGCCTGGGAGACTCAGTTTCTTTTTCATCATTCATGACAGCTTGGTGGGAGAACATTTTATTGCCCAGTAATTTGGAAATTCAGCATCTTTGCTTTGAAACAGATTCTGGGAAAATAAGAGTCTAAACAGTGCAGACCAACGCCTGCTCTCTGGTTTGTTAAGAAACTCTGCCATGCCCCTTAGAGAACAGCTCAGATATTTAGTGCCCTGAGTGAAGTGGCCTAATCGCTCGTGGTATGCACTAGAGAGCACAAAACTGCTGAGGAGCCCCATTTCAAATCTGGAGAAAGACATCAAATCTCACTTATAAAGCAGCTGATTCAGAAGCCTGGTAGGAAGACCAAGGGGCATATTTGTGTTTACAAAATTATAGGGTACAATCACATTTTAAACATGTTTTTGATTTGTTGCAACACAGGATACAATGAGGCTTTGATAACGAAACTTCCCCTGTAGTTCTGCTGAAACAACACAAAACAGCCACATTGATCTGACCACATGTTTTGAAGGCCAAACCCCCATGGAGGCCTGTCACTGGCCTGCTGAATCCCCCCTGACTGGAGGCTGTCACAGAGGGGAGAGGGGGAATGAAAGACAGGAGGTGATGAGGGGGGTGAGCCTGCACTTGTCAAATGTTAACTAAAAAGCTGAGACACCGAAGCCGGGCCCGAAGGCGTGAACTGACTGACCTCCACAGACCTGACAGTCTGGAGTACACAAGACATGCCTCTTTCTTCCAACTGAGCCTTTATTAACCACACAGCTGGAAATAACTGCAACTGAATGGATGGGATAAGCCAATCACATACTAAAGGGAAAATGCTTTATAAACAAGGAACAATCTGAGAGTTGTGCAGTTGTTTTCACAAAGCTGTGAATTTTGATGGTTAAACATATCATAACTACTGGACAAGAGAAACTCACGACCTCAGGATTAATTGTTGGCTCAATGAATCAGTTCACAGTTCCTGTTTCACTGTTAGTGGAACCCACTGCTTCAACACAAGATTATGATATAAGGGGCTGCCTTAAAATTTTATGTAGGGTAAAAAACAATAATGTTGTTGGTGCAACACCAACAGAGGTTGTCTCAATCAAATAAGATGTCTTGTGTCAACCCTTGACCAAGTTCGGTTGATTTAGCCTTGTTAGTAACAACTTCTTCATGTATTCATTTAAAATAACTAATCTATTTCACCTGAGTTTAACCTTTTGTTTCCATTTATTTAAACTGTAGTTGTTAACTTTGTTTCTTCAGGTAGTTGTTTGAAATAACTATTTCACCTTAATTAAAGTTTCCAGTTTGTGAATCGCGACGTTCAATCAGCCAATGCCGTCGTGCAAATTTTCTGAGTACACCAGGGTCTCATATCCACTGCATTCCCTCTTCACTCATGGTGTAAACTGTTAGGTTACAATTTACAAAGACATTCTGGATATAAAATGGAAAATGTAGCTCTGCTAAACAGCTTGGAGGGGCTAAAGCGACTGTCAAGTTGACTTGCATTACTGGTTTATTTGGACATAGAATTTCAAGTTGAAATGCATTTTGCAGTTGAGACAATGCCAACTTATAATTAAATCTTATCACAACAACTTGAGTAACCCTTTGTCAGACTGACATAGAATAACATGCTATAAGAGCAAACGTGCAAAATCCCATTTTATTGTACAGGGAATTTTCTTTCACTTCTAAATCTGGACTTTCTGCTGACAAGAAAATAACACCTCCTCTCTTCAGCTTGCATTGAATAACCCTGTTAATGTGCCCTGAAATGTGTAAAAAAAAACTACCATAGAAAGACCAGACAGGGAAACCCCATCTTACCTCAGCCTGTCCTCCTCTTTCTTCCTCAGCTTCATGTCTCGCTGGACCACTTTTAAGACGTGTTCCGCCTCTTCATCTGTCAGGCCCGACAGGTCCAACTTTCTGCCCATTTTTTCTGGCTTCGCCACACTGAGCTGCTGCTGGTCCAAAAGAGGAGGACAAAGAGGGGCTAAGGCACTGCTGCTCCGGGGGCCGAGGCTGTGACAACCCTAGAGACAGAGAGAAAGAGGGATGAAAAATGTGCTCATATACATTTGTAGAGTCAATGCACTCCTTTAGCGTTGAAGGTCAATAACCCTGACTGTTGGAGAGAGGACTCTTGTACACCTGGGATAGAAAAATCATGACTTTCATCAATCTCTGCTGATTAAAGAATTGCACCTTCAACAGGTCTCTTGCAAAGCTTGTTACAAACAGAGCTACCAAAGTAAAATATTCACAGCCCCAGAACCAAGATCCAAAATCAAGGTTCATTGAAAAGGCACAATCCCAAGATGCAAAAAAATGCCTCAGTGCTTTCTTTTATGACTTGTCAACTAAACAAACTGTGGTGCCAGTTGCTTGCCTTTAGCAGTGGACTTACTGAATATTGAAAACTGGATGTGGGTTTGCTGTGAAACCAGGCTATGATGACGAGAAGAGACCTATAGTTTTTTTTTTTTTACAGATTCAGGTCATTGGTTATACATTAGGAACCACTGGAAGGAAGAAATAAAGTTCAGAACATTAAACTATATGATATTCAAGCAAGTAAAACCAGGATATACTGCCCTCCCTAAGTTTAAACTGCGGAGATGCTCCTTAATATTTAACCTCCATTCTTTCTCCAAAGCCAAGACACAGTTAACTCAACTTGAGCAAAAACTCGATGGGCCTGAGTATTTACTGAGGCTTTGTGCCTCTTGTTCAGGCAAAGATGGAAAGCACTTTACTGGATTTGCAGTTTGCAGGTGTTTTGTGAATGTGTCTGCATATTGATTTGGGAGAGAATGAACAAATTAATATAGTGGGCAAAATATCAAATAATGTTTTTATTTGTCTCCAAATTTACTGAGGATACAATGTTTGCAGCTTTCAAATTAGAAATTCTCCACCTCTGAAAATAAGACACAAACACAGAGTGGATTATACTGTATATGCAAAAGCTTCAAGCACAAAGTAGGAATGGAATGGGAAATTAAGTAATTAGGATTATTAATATCTGATTACAGAGCCGCAAACAAGTAGCTGATGAGGTATTGTGTTTTGTGTTCACCTCATTTGCACTTAGTCATCCATCATCAAAATTGCTAATGACTGCAACTTTTTCTCATTTTGTTAAGACATTAAGATTACACTTCATTCGTATCAAGTATTAGCATCTACAAAGCTACATCTTCAAACCTGTCATCTGAAGCTGTGCTCCTGAACAGCACTTTTATGGCAGTGTGGTTTCATGCCCCAAAGTCAAATTGTTATCGGGGTGATATATGAAAAGTATGTTATCTAAGGGTCTGTCAACTGAAAGAGGGAGCATTGTACTTTTTCTATGCTTTATAATAAACATCTGGTACCCCCTCAAAAAAATCTCTCATTCTCACGCTAGTGTTTAGAAAACTCTTATTTCAGCCTCTGACTGAAATGCTTCATTTTAGCTGCCATCTCTTTTAGGCTTCCTGCTCCACAGCCCTGTCCCACAGGTCTGTCAGAAACAGAGCTATGGGCAGACCTTGGTGTTTGAGGCCACCCCTCCAACATGTCATAAACCACAAGGTAAGAAGATCCTTATGCATTACCTCATTATTTTAGGTCTTGTGAAGGTCTGGTGCTAATTTTAAGCAGTTTACAGAGATTCAGAGATTTCTACAACACATGAATATGTAGCCATTTAAAGTTTTACACATATTTAGTATTTACATTCAGCATTGTTACTTTGTATCCATATCAACAATATAGTAACACTTAATAACCTTCTGTGGATTTAATGTGCTATATGATTTATCGTGGTTAAAAAAGCTTTGTATGTATTGTACTTGCATGTACTCATCACCAAAGTTTTAAGTTAGAGGAATTTGGGGCGACTATTTTTATGGATTTTGAAGCAACAAACGCATATAAAAGCCTAACAGAGCCTCAAACAGTGTTATTTGAACACTTTTGGGGTCTCTTTCTCGAAGGACAATAAGTATGGGTTTATATCCAAGGGTAATCTTCCACTTCCAAAATGACCTCAAATTGCACCCCATCTTAATACATCTATGTAATTCTGGACATTAACCCTTTATGACCCACCATATCAAGTCTGCCAAAGAATACCTTTTACATGCTGTGGTGTCATTATTTGCGTAAAGCTTTTCAATACAAACCCTTACACCAGACTTTTAAAAAATGTAGAAATGTATGCCCAGACGAACTGAATAAATTGCTAAAAAGTGCAAAAAAAAAAAAAACATTAAGAAATGCAAATTTTATACTGGGCTCAATTAAAGCCTTGTGTGGTTTGAATTCTTGTCAATAGGATGCAAATCAGATATGTTACTGAGAAGTGAACAAGTATACTCCAAATCTTCACACTACCACTGGCTGCAGTCCAGTTAAACCTCCCATAAACTTGTTCATTTTCCTTTTTCTGTAAAGAGACAATCAAATGTAAGGTATAAAGGAAATCAATGCTCTGAATCATATCAACAAAATTTGGTTTGCTTATCCACCAAAATATGTGACCTGAGGTTGTTTTTAATGGAGAATGTTTGCAGCAAGGTGATGAAAGGATGATGGACTGGTGAGATCACACCTGGCTCAGGGAGAACAAAAGAAGGAGAAGGTCCAGGAACAGGAGTTTCTACACAGGATGGAGGAGCAATAAAAGTGCAGACAGTGGAGGAAAGCCAGAATTTTATCCCCATTTTCTCATCAGACGATGGCTCACTGATAGAGCATTTCTTTTCCTGCACAGCAATACATTCAGTCCTCCAGTTCAGCTCAAAACTGGTGTCTGCAAATCTACAAATGAGCTATTGTTTTTACTAATGAGAAACTGCTTAAGTTTTTTAATATCTTTTAAATGAAGTAGCAATGTTTTGTACCACATTAATCGATGTAAGGATTATTTATTCTAACATTATCAACCAGACCAGATATCAATAAGGTATGAAATAAAAAAGCTACTTCTTTTTTTTTTCAAACTGAGCGGTTGTTAGTTTGATGAAAAGCTTGCTGGAAAGTAGAAAAATGTTGTTCATCGTTTTAGTTTATCCTTGGAAAAATCTCTATCAGATGCTTTCATGAGTCATTTGTATAAGTAGGAATGTATAATCACAAGGGCAACACACACACACACACACACACACACACACACACACACACTAACACACAGCGCTTTGTCAAATTCTTAGCTACAGTGAAGATAAAACTGTAAACCTCTCATCCTTAGACATCTTTTATCACAAAGCGTTGCGACAGACTATCACAATGGCTTTCAGAAACATCCTTATTCAGCAGCTGCAGTATCAGACCTTGCCCTCACTCTTATAAAGACCGCACAAGCTGTCAGCAAGATTTTCAAACATGTTTCAGCATCTGTCTGCACATACTGGCTCTCAGATATCACAAGATAGGAACTATATCTCTCCAGCGTGTGCTCCAACAGAGTGCATTGAGGACATCTCTTCAGCTGGACAAAAAGATGTGAACTGCTCTGTATCTTACAGTACTTTGCAGCAAGTTGAAGTTGCTTTTGAATTTAAACCCAAACTTGGGAACTTAGAGAACGCATTTTAAAAGATTTGTGGCAAAATTTAGACCCAGATAATGGGAACATTTCTGACACAAATAAGAGGGTTTCTATGGTGAAAGAAACTGGTTCTAGTCTCACAGCCATCATTTGAAGGCTGGGTGCGTAAATGCTTGGGTCTATACAATATGTATGCTGAGCTATTGTAATTTGTTGAAAGAAATTCTGATATTACAGGACTTATAACGATTTGTATTTACACTTTCCACGACAAAAATTCATACTCCATTGTATAATCAACTGCCACAAATGGTTGTAAAACAGACTGAAATTTCCAGAAGTATCTTTATGTGACAGTCAATAACAAGATTAACAACTTAATATAGTTTATACTCCTGTAACTCTTGCAAGAGGGATGTACCAGAACAGATGACTGTCAGAATGCTAAAGACAAGACAAAATAAAAGTACTCATGATGAGAAACTTTTGAATGAAAAATTTCAGTCTTCTATTTCAATTTATTGATTTGTTTTACCTTTGTGTAACCAGATTAGTTCCACTGAGAACAGCAATCTCATTTTCAATAAAGACCTGGTCATATGGCAGCAACAAAAAGTTAAAAAGCATTATCATCATCACTCAGATTGACACAAAGTAAAAGAAGCAGGTCGCCAAGTACACATAGTAAAATATCAAGCTCTGTTTCCTGAATGTCTGTCAAAATGCACTGAAATAACTGAAAATATCTTGTATACTGTTATAGAAGGGGACAACACTGACACGTCCTTCTTAAACTTTCAAAACAAGCTGTTAAGGTTTTCTTTAAAATACACTGCAGTTTCCTAAAATTCAAACATGCTTTGCCAGAGTATCATAACTGCTGAATTATACTGTTGAAATCTCACTCTCATTCTTGGCATGATTTCATTCAAGTATCTCAGTTTATTGTGGAACGGGATGCTTTCTAAAAACAGCACAGTCTTGTGTGAAACCCACTTTCTACACTCCTGAGTTTCTTATCAGTCAACAAACAGAACCTAAAATTATCTTCTGCTCTGTAATGTATTACAACAATAATTCTCCCTGGCTGGTCCAGCATATCTGTCTTCAGCCCTTGTTACCCTCCTAATGTATAGAGAAGATTAATGGGCCATTACTGTATGACCATTATTGTATAGCCACGAGGGAGGGCAATTATTCAGGCCTTCTTTTTATAGTGAGTGGTGTCAAGGACGGGGATGAAGCATCATTTACGACTAGGAGAGTGTCTGCTTCTGAAGCTGTAGTGACGCACACACTGGGCGGGGGCTTGGCGACTTTACACAGCCAATCTAATCTCTGTTTTGATCATCTCCAGCCAGGCACATGAACATGTGTGTACGTATCCTCACACCAACATATGCACACAGGGTGTCAAAGCTATGTCAGTGTCTATTAAGTGTATAGCGGAAACTATCTCAAATCTGTCTATGGTAGAAGACTGTGGTTTCATGCTTAACTCAATTATGTTTCAGTAAAGAGAGATTATTGGATCAACTGTAGAACTAACTAATCAGACAACAAGTACTAATTCACAAACAGCCTGAATTGTAGCAGGAGAAACAGCAGTTTTGTTTTGACCAGACAAACCAAATTCCTCACCCTACACTCTGTCTCTTATGACAGTTTTTCCATAAATGCGCCTATAGAGATTGTCTGAGACCCTACAAGACATACTTATCAGCTCCAGCTGTCTGTAAATAAGTGCAGATAAAAGATGGCATCATGTAGTGTGAAATGTTGGTCAGCATTTTAAATCGGTAAACAGAAATAAAGTTGATTTCGGGTTCCTTCTGATTAAACTGACATATAGCCACCAAACCAGAGCAATGTGTCACCAGCACAGGTATGTGGGTGTTAGCCTTCAAAAATGATAAGTTGACTGGCAGCTTGATGCTACCTCTGCTAATGTTAGTGAATGATTTACCAGTGTTTACATGCAGACTCTGTGATCCTGTGGATCCTACAAGGACTAAATCAAAACTCCAGTTAGCATGAAAGTTTGACGAGCCACACTCCCTCAGAACCAAAATGTTATCATCTACTCAAAAGTGACCCCATTTCTCCCATTTAAACTCATCTTATGTACCAGACATGAGTTTTAATGTGTCTAATTGTAGAATATGTACAAAGTGTTGAGGAATTTCCTGCTGGGACAAGAACAGACATTCACATAATCAACCATCACCTCTCCAAATTTGCACGCCAGACAGATCATCGCGGAGGAAAAGCCAGGAAGATTCTACAGACTAAGTGTGACTTACAGGCGCCAACAGAGAGCATGTCATGGGAATCATGGGGATTTAAACAATTTTGACTTCTTTGGTGAAGACAATAGGCTGCCACAGGAACCAATTAATGACATGACCAGATCCAAGCCTTGTAAGGTGCCCTTTTATCATTTATTGTACTTTAACAGTTATCACCTTTGGACAATAAAGGAATAAATTGAAGGATAAGGGGATTACTGAGTTAAAACAGATAAGCTGATAGATAAACGAATGGAAAATCATGGCCCACAACTGTCACATTTTGACTGGCACTCTCGTTAAATGTACCAGTGTAACACTGTCAGCTTACACAAGCAACACATCTAGACTGACACCCGTTGCTGAGAAAGAGAGAGACTGCTTCCGAGAAAAAATAGGTCACACTAATGCATCTCTCTGGTGAATGAACAGGAACTTGTATTTTCCCCTAGAGGACGCCCCGTGAGCATCAATCAAGCACATCCTGAATGAAAAATCCGCTCACACTGATACTAAAACATCCCTAATACATCAAATAAAAACAACACTTCCTACACAGAGCTGCAGAGTCTAGGCTCTGCTGCTGCCTATCACCTCGGAGAGTGAGCAGAGGATGGGCGAGCTAAGGACGAGGCCCTGCTGGAGCACTAAAAGGGCAGGTGCAGCCAAGCGCTAAATGAACTGCTTGTTTTAGACACTCTCCATTGGATCAGTGTTTCGTCACAGCCAGGGGGAAGGAGATTGAGATCGACTTCACTGAAATAACTATTTGGACTTAAGGTGACTACAGCCAACTGACTTTGCGAAGCTGAATTTGAAGCCAGTCATGTTTGAGTGTGTGTCCTTAAGTATTGAGAAATGTGTGCTAGGGATTGTCTTAGACTGAGAGTGAAAAATGTGAAGTGGCTTACTGTAACCCTTTAAAACACAAGCCCACACTTTATGTGTTGCAGCCTTTCTTTTCCTCTCTGCTGGTTTGTCTTCCTGACATCCACATGACAACAGAAACAAAGGTTTGGCGGTGTTTGTGCAACCCCAGATATGCCCAGTATCTATCAAAGTGACACCAAGAGGGAAGGAAAGAGGCAAGAAGAGACATTGCTCTTGGCTCTTAGGTCAAAGCACGTCGACTTAAAACTTATTTTCCTTCATCTACTTCATCATTTGAGCGAGTGTAGAGTGAGAACAGCTCACAGTGAGACCAGGCCAGTCAGCAACCATTAATTTATGAGAACGCCAGTCAACCCAGGATCCTCATTCATACTTTCACAGGAGAGCTGTGGAAGTGGTTTCGACACCATATGTGTGTGTGCATAAGCTAAAACAGTTAGTGGAAAGCAGTAAAATGAGAACATGGCTGTTTGGGGAGCTGGAGAGCTGGATTATGTCAAGCAGGGGAGTATACATGCTACTTATTTGTGCAAAGAAACAAATTACAATGCTGTACATCACAACCCAAATCTATACTTACTATTAATACACCAAACCATACAGAGGGGGTCTGAAAGACAATCAGTCCTGTTTGATCTGAACAGAAACTGTATTTTAACGTTTTCAGTTTTGGGTTCCAGCCTAACATTTACATTTTCAAACTGGTTGGAACCAAAAAATGTAGTTCCTGAACAGGTTAATATCCCATATCAGCCACAGGACTTAGAATTGGTAGTTGTAATATGAGTACTTTCAAATAGGCTGTTATTTCTCACAACAAACATTACAATTTACGAAGTCTGTGCATTATTGGGGGCTGACATTACGGTCAATATGCCACAGACCTGGAAGGCAGATCTCCTGATTGATTTACATATCAGAAGAGAGTACAAACTCTTTCCTTCAAATAATAAACCTGGGATATTATGATAACCTAGGTAAATCGTTATGCATGAGTTTGGGAGACAGCATATGGATATTTCTTGATCGTTACTTGGCTACATTCTCTCTCTGTCCCATGGCTGGCACACAAAATTCAAAAGCTTCTGGTTTTGGTTTTGTTCCTGGCAAAATGGCAAAAGTTTCTAGTTTTCTGCAAACCGGTTCAAAGCCCTGACAACCACACAACTCCTGCTAGGTAGCAACTACTCGCACTTGATGTTAGCCCTGGCATGTCAGAAGTAGCTCACTTTCAGCTCAACAGTCCTGATCTCGTTGTCCTTGTCATCTTCAAAATAATCCCCCTTTTTAGGAAACATGACAGCTGAGTACCAAATCAGGAGAACTTCCTCTTAAGGATCCAGCCTTCAATACCTGGAAAGAGAGCTAACGTCAGACTCACACCAGATCTGTGTCTGATCCATCTCCACTCCTTGACTGCTCCTTTTCTTGGATGCAGCAGGAGCTGAACAGCAGGACAGTTGGAGTCATGTGACTACTGATTGCCTATACCTTCATCCTCCAATGAAACCCACCATGGCCTCACATTACAATGTTTTATTCTGGTAATCAACCACATGTTTTAACTTTAACTTTCTGTCCTGTTAGATCTGTTTTGTGCAAACTAATGCAAAAATAGAAGCATAAAATAGAGGAACTTGCTTACATAGATAGCTTCATGTACCTTCAGCACAAACATCATCATTATTAAGATGTTTTTAGAGTAATGTTGACCACTCTTTTTTCTGTGCATGCCCTGTGTCTCTCCAGTTGTCTTATCAATAGATTTAAATGCCTGAATTAAAAAAAATTATTTGTCAAGTTTAAAGACTTTTTTTTACCTGAGTGATGCATGTTTCACTTGTTATACCATTTACTTACAATGAATCACGATAGGTCCTGGCCTCCTTTTTGGCTCTCTGCTAGAAAAATGACATCCCCAAATTGAATAGAGAATATCTCTGCATCTACAAGGTCTATTTGAATCAATCTGGTGTCATAATAGAGGGAACACTGGCTCAGAGTTATTACTCGAGAATTACTCAAATGCACAGGAAGGTCAGTTGAAGTTTGATTTGATAGAGTTAGTAGCTGTGTTGCCCCTGTTTAATTTTATGTGTAATATGACTATATTTATACACATTTTATGCCAAGTGTTGTGTTTTATGCCTTCTGTTTTGTTGCAGGGCAACTTCAAAGTCCCACAATTGGGAGATCTTAGGGCCTGAGAGGTGGAAGTATGATAGTTTACAATTACAGTTAAGAGTTTTTACATACATCCAGGTCCTTTAAATGATGCAGGAAAGTGGGACACATTTGCTGACTGCAATTGAAAGAGCTTCCAAAAGCAGTCAATGATACATTGCTCAAAAGGTCTTCTCTCTTAGGAAAAAAAATAAAACTTGAGAAAGGCAGATCTTCCAGAGGGGTTTCTGAAAAACCATGAAATTGGAACTGTTGGCATTCATTTTCTAATATTATGGCACTCACATAAATGCAGATATGTGTGGAAATAAAAGTCTTAGAATAACTGAACCACTTTCATGTTTTCCAACCCAACAATGAAATCTTGCCTCCTTAAACAAAGCTCAGATTACGCTGACATAGACCTTGTTTGTGTGCTATACACGTCATATCTACCACTAAGACACCCTCTACTCTCATTCTGTGTCCACATATTCATAAACAGGTGACATCCCAATCCAAACTGGAGGTTTGGATTCAGCAGGAGGAAAGCCCTTTGATCATTTGTGACTATTTGACATCAACCTGCTGTGTCATATCCAGCTCTACCTGGCCAATTATCGCTCTGTGCTGAGTATGACAGAAGGCTGGCAAGGTGAGAATATTGAAGCTGTAATGTAAGCAGACACATATATGGATGGAAACTTTTTTTAACCTGAAGTGTGAGAATCCAAACAGATGCTAATTGAATCTTGCTCTGAGTCACTGCACATGTGATAAAGGAAAGCTGGAGCACAAAACTCTAAGAATGAGTTGCGACTTCGGCTGAGTGATCTCTATTTTCCATGAATGAACTGCTCAGAACAACAGAGACTGATTCATCCGGTTTGTGGGTGAATGTATCCCTGGTGTCTCCTGAAAAAGCACCCAAGATAACTGTAGTGATACTGTCAACAGGTGACAGTCACAAAGCAAAACAACAGGGATTAACCTTCCAGTACCCCAGCTCAGAGAGGCTGCCAAATCTGGATTTTTAGATTACATTCCATACAGGTTTTACTTCAAAAGTGGCTACGAGACAAAAAATGATGACATAATTTTAATATAACCTGATTATGAAACCAAAACGTGTAAATGTCCATGTCCAAGAAGATTAGTCATGCCATGCATCTCTTGGTCCAGGTTTCAGTTCTTACTTGCAGGCTTCCACTTGATAACACCCACCTTACATCTCTCTGACATGCAGCACTATCCCTGTTTAAAAACCAACACTTGTTTATGCCACCGAACTGCTGACTGTATGGTAACATCTGTAGCACCTCTACATGATCAGTGATTCAAACAGCTTGCAGCAAACGCCAGTGAGGACGCAGAGAAACGCGCATTTACACATTATGGTATGCAAGCATGCAGCTAACATCTTAATCACACACCTAAAGCAGACACCTGACTCAGAGGCTCGTGTTTCTTTAATTCTTGCTCACCATACCAGCTTTGCATTCACACATTCGCAGTGACTTGATGTGGAGAATCACTTACACAAGATGAGTAGGTGCCGGGTGACCGCCAGTGACAGCTCCTTTCACGTTACCCCAGATAATGACAAGAAGACGCGGAGGGATGCGCCCCTAAACTTCCGCGACACCTGTGTCTGCCCCCGGATACTTTTGGCTTCCCTGCCCCTGGCTTATTATTTTTCCCCCAAAGCAGCAAACGCAGGCACAGCTGAATGGGCGATCACGAGGTTTGTATTACACAGAGGAAGGAGGCGGTGGAGAAGGGAGGGAGGGCGCGCAGCGTGCGAGGTGAGGGATTGGCACCCAACCTTCGTTCTTCCTGTGCTCATGGTGACACAGAGCGGGTGTCAGGATGGAGCTGGGGGGGTGAAAGAAAAGATGGATGAGTTTGCTGTAGTGCCTGGCTGATCTCATATCTTATCCTTTATTTTGTTTTTGGCACCTGGGGATCCTGCACTCTAATTTGGCACCGCTGCGTTGAGAGGAGGCGGGGGAGGAGGGGAGGAGAGGGAGGGGAGGGGGAGGAATTGTGTTGGCTGGCTGGTGCTTCATTCACAAAGCCAGTCACTGTGCAATTAACCTCAGGGAGAGTGATCGAGAAACATCACAATTAATCCAACATCAGATCCACACAATGTTGCATTTAAATGATATATTTCATCACATTTCAACTCTCAATCCTTCAAGAAATCAACTTAAAGTGACTGCGAGGATTTTCTAAGTGATCTTTAAAAAAGTCTGATATCTAGATATGCGCCTGGCTAAAAACAAGCTAAAGGCTAATAAGTGAGCTCTGCTATTGCTGTCAAAACATCTAACTTGAAAAAGTGCACTGGCCACTGAAGTCATGACTCTGACCAGGGGAAAATGTTATTAAATTTATTTGCTATTGACAGTTTACAGTTTTCCATTCAAATATATTTGATCTATTGACAGACACTTTTTTTCAATGTTCAACACTGAACTCTCTGAAGCTGGAGGTCAGAGTTTTCAATCCGGAATAAACCCGACCTCTGAGTTGTCTGGAACATAGCATAAGACACGAGCTAACACACAGCTAAAACACAGGCTGAGCTGTCTTTGTTCATGTTCATTCAAACCAAGCGGCAACCTCCGGTCTGAAAAATTGAGACAACACAAAAGTGCTAAAAAGCTGCTGTTCCTCGAGTGACCGCTTGAGGCTAGCTCCAGAAGTACCGGAAGTCACGTACAAATGAACAGAAAAAAAGCCGTTCTCAGAGCCAAAATTAGCGTATTTAAAGCTTGGTACGAACTGTGTCTCCTGTCGGTATCGCTTATTTCGCTAACAGCACACACTGGGGGGTAAATTTTTTTCTAACTCGGCTGTTTGGAAGATTTTAGGATCGAGAGCTTGCCCAATCAGAGCCACAGTTCAGATCACGTGACTGACGGGCGCCCAATAGCTGTGAGTTTGGGCACTCATCACTCGTCCCAATTCCAGTATGGCCGCGCCCGCTGTTTTTGCTTCAAACCGCAGCTGCAGTAACAGATGGGTGATGTCACAGAGACTATATCCATGTTTTATACAGTCTATGATTCAAACCCACAACCCCCCTGCAGCAGTTATACTGCAGTGATCTGTTCAAACCTGAGAGTTTATCAATAAAATGAAGAGCTTGCTCTGCTTGATAGATGGGCTCTGGTAGGACATAACCACGATTCACTAATCTTACACTGTACCGATACAGAGCATCTGGCTGTGAGTAGCGCAAATTATAGTCGACTATCAAAGTATGATACAACAGCGCTACGTAACTGTTGAGAAACACATTACCTAGTTGCGTTGTAGCCGGTAAAAGTTGTCTTGAACAAAGAAAAGTGGAGTTATAAAGAAGATCCGATCTACCTCTATTTTCATAACAAATACATCAGGACAGTTTGCACAAGTCCTCCGGCGGACAGAGCCGCTACAGTCCACTTCATATGGATTCTCCTCACAGCCACTTTAATTTATCTATTTCATCACATTTCAACTCCAAAAGCTGAAAGGAATTAATCTAATGTATAAAATAGAGAAACAACCAAATGATAAATCAGCTAAAGAAACCCTTGATGAGGCTAGCATAACAATACAGCCCAAGGTTGCTGTGCACTTATCCATGTAGCCTATCTAAGAAAATATGCATCAACTGTATGACATCATTGCATCCCTGTAATTGCATTCCCCATAGCTGCTCCAGTGCTCACTCTTCTCCTGAGTTGAGGGTTGGCAAAGCATTAGAGCTGAGGAGAAAATCTGCCTGTTTGTTCACTTTATTAGTGCACAGCCTTCAGGGGGAACTGCTGACAGCGGTGCCTTCCAAAACACTTTCTGGCCTTTGGTACTTGCTCAACAAGGCACATTGTAGCAGGATAAAGAGCTCACGTAACATTTTAATAACAGGCTGCTTTTTCAAGACTATTAAGCAAGCAAGACTGATACTTTCATTAGCTTCCTATAATCGTGCTGCATTTTACAGTAGAAGCCAACAGGAAGCCAGACATAAGTCATAAATTCTGTATATTGCACCTTACATTCACTGACTGAAACGCCTCCATTTGTCAGCCTAGACTTTTACGCTCAGAGACTGCATGTCTTATTAAAGTCCCTCTTAGCATCTACATGCACTGTGCAAAGAGAGACGTAATGTCTGTCTGTAGTCTTTCAGATTTGGGAGTTTCAGTATACACAGGAAGTGCAAACACTAGAAGCAATGCCAGTATCTAAACCCAGAGAGCCTTTAAGTGCTATGACTCACATGCTGTCCAAAGCTGATTAAATAAATACTGACATAAAAAAATAATCACAAATCTGATTCTTCCAATCACCTAGCAAAGCTCATGATCACAGGGAAAGATCAGAACATAAACTCATGGGTGAAACTATAGGTTTGCCTTGAGATGGTTAAACGCATCCTCCTTTTGGATAAAATGCCTGCATTTCTGTTGATGCTGGACTAAGCTGATGATCCATTTCAGACTTCAATACTCAAGCAAAGGTAGAAGTTCATTGATTTTCCTGTAGGGGAGTGTTTTCATCTCTTGGCAACCCCATACCAAGTACTTCACCCCTATTAGAAAGCCAGCCCATATCGGTGTGTTCCACGCCTGAGTTGTCAAACAGTTTGCCAGGATTCCCTTGAGACCAGCCCAGAGCATGTCTTGTTTTTCCCCAGATACTTCACCCAAACAGATTTTTGCTTTCACAACTACAATAACCAAAACCTCTCTGGGCCACCCAGTGTTCCACTTCAACCAAAGACCCTTGAGCCAACCAATGATATGTGGCCTCCTTTTTTTAATCTGACAAGTCAGTTAACTACTGGTGTCCCCCAGAACCACCAACAGACTCCCCAGTTGCCTTCATGACGGGCGCCAACAGCTCTTTAGCCTCAAACTTCAGCAGCTGCACCCACAGTGGATCCGGAGTCACATCCCAGTGAGTTTCCAATGAGCAATCAGTACATACTCCCAAAAAAACAAGCACATCATTCCTGTTTTTGAACATTTACAATTCAAGATTAATCACTCAGTATATCTGTTTCAAAATTTAGAAGTACATATTTCAGCTCACCAAAATCCCAAACAAGGCCTCATGTATAGTTTAAAATACACCAGAGGGCAAGATGGAAAATGCTGTTAAACACTTCTAACTCTAACCATCTGTAATATCACACTGTTGGTGGCTGAATGCTTGCATTGGCTCTTGTCTGACTGTAGGGAATGGTTTTTCAAGTATGCTGCTTTAATTTGCTGGTTTGTCTAGTGGCTTAGGTGTGCACTCTATGTAATAAGGCAACAACCCTCAATGTACCAGGCTGATTCAAGTCCCAGCTGTTGTTCCCCACTTTCTTCTTGTCCCTTTTTCTGTATCAGTATGTCACAAAGTCAATTATCTTTGACCTCTGGATGCATTGTAGGCTTGAAAGATGTTTAGGCAGAGAAAAATAAAACTGCTCTATTCTGAACCAGAAGACCCAACGTATGAGTCAAAATGTACATTTATTAAGAGTTTATTCAGCTCAGATGTAAATGCTGTAAAGTACAATCAAAGCTGTAATTAGCCTTGTATAGAAATAAAGGTCTGTGCAATAATTGCTTAAAGGTCACCGACAGGGATTATTCAAATCTTTAACTTGAGCAAGCATGGCTGCACAGTGGATGCCGAGTGGTGCTTGGAGATTTATATAACATGTCTGGCCTGGTAAACTACAGCTGTGCTTGCCTGGTCGGCAAGATTTAGTCAAAGCGGTGGAAACAAACACATCCACATGGGTTGTGGTTTTACTGTGACAAAAAAAGGCACCACAGGGAAAATATAAAAGTGACAGTTTCACAATGCAGGCTTCACTTTGAAGAACTCAAGGGAATAGATGAAAAGAGACAGATGGAGAAGTGATCACAATTAAAGGAGAAACATTGGAGCGACTCAACTAGGTTTCGACCCCTCAAGCACAATCCCACTCTTCTACTGTAGGTCAATAAGGGGCTCCGGCGCAGACTATTGGGTCATTTTAGGGTTTTACGTCAGCAATCCTCTGGTCACAAGCACATTTCTGCTACTTTAAAGCACCTGCTGGTCACATATATGTCTGAGTAAAGCTCATTAAAGGCTTCCTGCTTCAGTAAAACCAGTGTTTATACTCTGCTGCTGAGTCACTTGTGTTGTGAACCTGCAGATGTCAGGTGTATATGTGTTTTATCATCTCTCTTCTTGTAAGTGTTCTCCTACAAGGCTGTATACACTGGGTGGATTGTTTACATTTCTGCCCAGAGGTTTAATTGTCACGAAGAAGCATATGCACCAGCATTATTTACTAATCTTACAGAGCTCACAAGAGGGGATGGTTAATACTTATGAAGCCATGTATGTATAAAAAAGCAATTAAAGTTGAGGGTTGCATGGCTCAACAAGTACCAGCGATACAAAATCAATTTGGTGCACACAGGAGTCCTCGAGGCCACAGCTTTCTGGTTACAAAGGTGGGATATTTAGAGTGAACAAGCAGAGCAAAGCATTGTGGTCCTTCTATCCGTGTCACATGCTGGTGTTAGTGTTCTTGTGAGCGCACGTGCTGGTATTGTCTGCCGTGACATTCAGTGTTTTTGTGTGCTTGGAGACGGATTACTGTTCTGTAGCCTCAATGCTGGCATTTGAGGTCCCTTCTCTCTGAGAGCTTTGCTGCACACGATATGGTCCTTCTCCACAAATGTCAGCCTTTGTAACTCAATAAGACTTCACTGAATCATGACTTTGTTATAAGCAGCTGACATAAAGTCTCTCATTGATATATATGTTTACCTTTTTGGACAACAGTCTTTATGAGTGGTTGTTTTGTACATCTAAATCAGTAATTTGAACCACTTCTGTAACTAAATGGAGGAACTAATCACCTAAAAGGGTCAAGGCATGCACAAATCTTTGCCACCAGGGGGCCTCCAAAATTAACCATACTTCTTTGCTTGTCTGTGACCTCCAAAATGTTGACATGTGCTCAAAAAGAATTCTAACTTCATTTTTTTATTTAGCTAAAAAGCTTTTATAAGCCATTTTTGTGATTTGTCTTTTTAAGATGCTATGTTATGCCTGTTGTCTTTTACATTTCTTCTTACGTAATATGATGAAAACAAGTTGAGACTACAGTCCCTCGGACTCCACTTAGAGGATTCTGATTGGTAGCAAACATTGCTTAAATATGTACCCAAAGTGATCACACTTGTGGACAGACCCTGAGCTCTCTTCCACCCTGCTAAATCATGATAGCTCAGGTGAGTCTTAAAATCCACATTAGTTCATTCATCTTCTGCGAGTGTAATGATTTACCTTGGTCACAGTGGAGATTCTTGAATAAGTCATGCCAGCAGAGCTAAACCAGCCAGCATTAAGCAGGTTTAGTTCTTGCACACAAAGACGTCACAGAAACACTAAAGTGTTACTGTGTACAGAGGGATAGCAGGTGTGTCAGATGAACTCGTCTAAGACAGCAGGCCTCTGCACCTGTGACTATCTACATTGAGTCACTCCTCAGTGATCCATGATCCCAACTGACCTTCTTACATAAGCCTGTTCACATCACCATATCTCTGCATGGTGAGAGTGACAATAACAGTGGTCATTTCTGCCTCTGTTGAATTCTTCTCTTCTGGTAGGGAGCTTCTTGAAGAGTGTAATCATCACAGATAGATTGCTACCAATCAACAGGTTTTCATAACCTAGCTTGTATAAAAATAGAAGACACAACTTTAGACAAAACTGTAAAAGCCCCCATTGGAGCAGTTACTGCCTTCTTCATTTCAAAGAGAAAGGGAACAGTCAAACTGGAATATCAAGATACAGAGCAATCATTCAACAAAAGTGACACAAAAATCATTTCAGTTTAAAAGCTATAGTTTGGTTCATATCAACGCAAGAATCTAATGACAGGAAACATGTTAATCTCATAACCGCTTACATACAGCAGTTATGATAATGTTGTAAGTAAGGGGAACAGGATCCTGCTCATTGTTGTGATACATTGTTACGTTTAGGAGGAGGTGCTTTTGTCACCTACATTCCCAGGCCTCTACAGGCTACAGACCTACAGTGTGAGCTGTGTAGTTGACCCAGCACTGAAACCAGGATTAATTTGGTAAATGGATCGCCACTAGCATTTGCACCAAGAAATGCACTTAATTTTACACCTCTGTCTCCTCTGTCTGAAGGCATGATTCTCAAAACATATTGCTCTACTGCCTACTTTGAAGAGTAAAATGAAGCATTTGCGTAAATCAATTTTGATCCCAAAACCTTAAAATAAACTATCTATGTGAACCGATTTTTCGTCTACTTCTATGGCTTTAAGTCCTGATTTTTAAGACAACAGTAGATGTCACAGTTATGAGAGACATTATATGGAGATATTTTCCTTTCAGATCATCCAGAGAAGCAACTGATGTTTTTGGGGAGAAAAGTTTGAACCAAACAATGCCTAAAAATACTGCAGCACAGCTCTCAGTAGAAAGTGAAAAATCACCAGGCTGTTGGCACCGGTGTTTGTGAATCAGGTGGCATTTTTCATGCAGCTCGTTTGCATAGAAAAAGGTCTCCCGTGCTACAAATGAATGTATAATGGCTCATCCTAACCCATGTAATAGAAAAAACTGACACACAGGGCAGTAATTGCTCCACATTGCAGTCAGAGGAGCATTTTACTTTCTATGTGTGCTTTGTGAATCTGATGATGCCTCTTTTTTTTTTCTTTTCTTTTCTTTTTTTGCTCATTGGCCTTGCCATCTTTAAGTGAATCAGACCCTTTGCAGCCATTTTGTGCCTCAGGTAATGAGGTAACCACATGGATTCATTGGGATCCAATAATGTTGTGTAAACACCAACTGTCCGAGAAGATAGGAAATCAAAAGTTTTATGGGTAACTTTTCTGAGATAATACAGCAAGTTCACATACATCTACCATAATCATTTACAGAAGGGAAAGATGTATCTCTCCTGTGCATTCTTAAATGGGATTACCCCGTAAAGTGCAAATGCCTGTAAGTAGATTCAACAAGCACTTAGAGCACATCCTGGTCAGGCATTGGTAAACAATTCGCATGGTCCACAATTTATCATAATTACCATCAAAGTATTTAAGGTATGAGATACCACAAACCTCTGAATCACAGTATTGATTTTGGATTAAAGCTCCTACTTTTAACCCCACAATAATGCGAGTTAATCCTCTGCTGACTACCTGCTGATGCTAAGATGAGCAACATAACCCTCATCTCCCCACAGCCTGCAGTCGCTCAGCTTGTTCCACTGAAACATACATTGTCTTGTGGTCTACCAGCAAAGAGGTGGAGGTGAAGCATCTGCCTACTCAGCATGACTAATTGCCCATAAGTGGCCATTCTAGTGATGGAAACAAAGTATCACAAACAGCAAACAAACATAGTGAGTCACAGCATGTATTGTGCTGTCATACACAGTGGGAATTAAGTGGAATGAGTGTATTTACTTCACTGAGGTGAGGAGGGAGATCAGAGTGTGGTTCATATTTAGTCTGTTTTGATTGAGCATTGAGCAGATCAATTTTTCATGGTTTGCATCTAAAAAATGTTTATCATCTCCAGGGGTGCGAAGGGACTCCACTAGTGGAAGAGAGTCATGAAGCTATTTCCTCTTGTTCCAGCTAATAAACAAGAGCAGATCCTCTTGTGGTTTGAGTAATGATTTAAGGCAGTAGCTGAGGAAAATTACGCTCATAATAAAAAACAAATGCCTTACCTCCTGGATTCACTTTGCAAACTTTAGCAGTGTCTGTGCAGGATTGAGCTGGTTTGTTCAGGTGCTGCAGGATACCTTCAGAGCAGCTGTTCATTAAGGCTGATTTGCATTTAAGCACAAAAAAATACTGCAATACATGAATATAGCAGGTCATGGAAAAGTAAAGTCTCTGAACAAAAGGAGGTCAGACATTCCTGTGAGGAAAGTTAGCATGCAACTGTCAAGCCCCCTCTTTTATTTGTTTTTCATGTACAGTTCAAAAGTTTTTCCTTCCCTAAGTTGTTCCTTTAGCCTACAGTAGCCCTTTGCTAATTCGTTTCCCTTCCAGTGTCTTGAAACCACAACATATTCACAGTCTGGTCAGTCTGCTTTCTTCCACACTATATTAGTCACAGAGCACAGAAGCCCGCCCTCCGCTTTGCTGTGTTTATTTCACAAATGTGCACAAGTGAGAGTAAATTTGCCAGCCACTCTACTTCCCCGTATGCCTGCCAATAGTTTCCTTCAGCCAAGTTTAGCCACAGCTGTTTACAAAAGAGGTGTTTTTGATACTAGCCACCCTGCTTCAGGGAGATAGATTTTGCAATCTTTGGCACTTATTTTTGCAAATTTGTTAAAAATAAAAAACATAGATATCACATGTACATACATATTCACAGCCTTTGCTCAATCCCTAGTTGATGGCAGAAAATACAGCCTCAAGTCTTTGGGCAGTTCAACCCATTCCTCTTTCATCAGGTTGGATGAGGGTGATACAGTCATTTTCAGATCTTTACAGAGAAGTTTGATCAGATTCAAGTCTGGGCTCTGGCTGGGCTTCTCATAATTTTGACTTTTCATCTCAAAATTATTACACTTTATCTCAAAACTATTACTCTTTTTTTCTTACAATTTCAACTTCGTATCTCATTATTGACTTTTTACCTCAACATTTTGACATTTTTTAGAAATCATCAGAATAATGCCATTAGCCCAGTGAAGCAACCTATAAAAATATCAATAGTCCATAGAATAAGCTGAGGAAAACCCATACATTTTGAGGAATTTTATAGATCCCCGTGGACATAAGTTTATGGCCGAAAAGGAGGATATGTCCAAGCAAAAAAGGACATTTTGTCACCCTACCAAACAATGCACCTGGCATTCATGCCAAAGAGTTCAATCTTTGTCTCATCAGATCAGATCATTTTCTTTCTCTCTGTCTGAGAGCCCTTCAGGTGCCTTTTGAAACAAAACTCCAGGTGAGCTGCCATGTACCTTTTACTGAGGAGTGACTTTAGTCAAGTTTTGATAGTGACCATCAAGTTCTCAGTCATCTAAGTCGTTGGTAAGAGTTGATGGATTCAAGTTAAAAGTCAAGTAAACAAAGGGTTTTATCACTCAGTGAGACAGAAGAATTATGGTTGCATAATGCTAATGCTACTCCCTGTCTGCCGGATGCATAGCAGGTAACTTCTCGCTGATGAAAGCTATGAATCATTTTACAAAACAATTTTGTCATTGTCAAATGTTTTGTTTTGTTAGCTGGCAGACATATTCCTAAACTCATTTAGTTTCCATGAATGTGAAAATTTATTTTTTTATATTGTGCCAGTAGAGAAGAGCTCAGGCCGTTATTTCTTCCATTACCCTGTAAACAAACTGACAGATTGCCTACTCCACTAATGACTAGTGATGACTGTGCTTGTTTTTAGCCTAAAAATATCTGACAGGTGGTGTCCTACGGCAAAATTCATCCAGTTTGAAAATTAGTCTCAAGCCAACAACATGTACACAGATAGGGTCGGCTTTCTCCTCTCATCAAACGCTTCAGCCCTTGGTGCCATTGTTTGAATAAAACTCCCTGCTGCCATAGTAACAAGAAGAGCGAGAGGATGGGTAGTGAGGGGGCACGACCTGTATTACGTCTGTCACTCTCTCATAATGCCGTGTTTAGTATTCAGGGGGTATGAAGAGTGGTGTGTGCAGAGATAATGACTGAACAAGTTGGGGTTAATTAGTACTTCTGCACTTATATTACTGCCACCATAAAGATTAACAATAATGTAGTACATGATATGATATCATGATGGTATGATTGATTGACCATGTGAGGTCAAACACTTTTTACTGTTATGAAGCTGTTTCTTTAAACCAGCTCTCTTCCTGTTGTCATCCTAGAGCTAAGGTCGATAGCACAATGTTTGTCATATTCTTGCAACAAGCTTTGTGGCATAAGTTCCCAAAACATAGTAGTGGTAGAAAATGCCAAAAAAATCTGACATTTAAGCTCTGTGTGAATCTGAGAGAATGAAAATCCCTGCTGTAAAGTGGAAGCTTCTAGACTTGTGGTTTTCAATAGAAAAAGGAGCTTAGCTGTCCACATCTGCATGGAAAAGCTATCAAATGCTGCAGTGATGCCAAGTTAGTTCATCAAGAAAAACCAAAATATTTAGTTCAGTAAAGTCACATAACAGATGAATAACCTATTTTTAGCTGCAGGGTTTATGGGTACGTTTTATGTAAATGAGTCTGATGGTTTTGAAAGTTTCCCCACTGAGCCCTTCTTTTTGTGATACAGGCTGAAATACAACGTAAACAAGAACTTAGAGGTTTTTAGTTCAGAAAATCTTCAACAAAGAGCTGGTTTGTGAATTTACCTGACATTGAAAGTGAGGGCACTTTGAACCCCAAGATTTCTGCCAGTGGACACAGGCCCTTACATCCCCAAGGAAACCAGAGGTTCCAGTGTTTGACTTTGAAAATGTTGTGAGTCCTTTTCAAACCATGAGATAAAAATTTAAAGAAAGATAGCTTCAAGCTTTAGCCTATAGCCAATTAAAATGTTTTTCAAGCCACAAATGGACATATTTATAGCAGAATGATGTTTTGTTGCAACTGTGACTAATGAGCTATCAAAACATGGCCTAGTTTATTGCATTTTTGATACAGAGGAGTGTCTCAAAACCTTTAAACCAGTTTATGTGTTTGTTTGTTGATTCATTTGGGATGACACATCTTCACATAGCCCAAAGCCACCACATCTCACGAATAAATTGATTATCTACAGACTGAACGTTTTCCCTTTCTGGAGGCTTTGAAGTCTAAACTGATAATGGCTTAAAGGAATTTAAAGGATTGCATTTGGAGCAAAGCTGTATTTCATTTGTCTGGTTTGGAGAAGTGGGTGCTGTGATTACTGAGAGTTTTTCATTCTGTGGAGTATCATAGGAGTATCAGGGTACAGATGTGACATTAAAGACAAATATGGCCAAGGAAGTGATCATTTGTTAAAGATTCACTTAGCATCAAATGCAAACCATTTGGTGTGAGCACAATGATGTTCATAGCGAGACACATAAAAGGAAAGTGAAAGCTAGCAGGCCAAACAATAATCCCTCTTTGTTCAGTGATAGATACTCAAATTGCAGCACAGCTGTACTTTTTTTTTTCTCTACCTTGTCCTTGGCTTTCTCCGCTGTTTCCACATGAGAGGACTGAAAGGTTTGCTGCTTTTAAAAAAAAGCCGTTGCCAAAGCAGCAGCATAGAAAAAGAAGAGGACAGGAGGAGAGGAGTATTGATCATCAGTCAGACCTTTAAGCCTGTCCAGGTGTACAGAGGGAGGGGGGGGGCATGATGTTCAGTATCACTTCATACTGCTGGTTATAATCTACATGACGTAACATCAAACATACACAGTGTTCTTACAGTAACCCTCCCTAAACATGGAGAATCTGATTTCTTTTTGATAGAGGCCTTTATCTGACCATACCTTTGTTCATAAGGAAGCGAACTGACAGCTTTGCCTGAGATTTATTCAATCTGGAAGCATGATATATGCACTCTCAGACCAAAGAAGGTCCACTCAAATTGAGGGTCATTTGTTTTGGGGTTGATGTACACATAAAATGTACAGTAGAGCTATATAGCTGTGTAGAGCTATATAGTGTAGCTGTAGTTTTTACAGCATGATACTAGTATGAAACTAAGACCGGGGGCCAAAGCACAGAATTGATTAGAGTGAGGTAGATCATACAGATCCTGCAGACTGAAAGGAACATTTTCAAATAACTTAAACTTAGAGTAGTTTAAAAAAGATCCCTCTGCATATGAGTGAGACACTGTTCTCTGTGTTTTGGCTGAGCTAATCCTTAAACAAATGTGGAAATAAGAGTCATTGTTTCCCTGAAGTAATGCAAAACATACATCACTTTATGCGTCATGTCTCGTAATCCAGATGTTGTGTCTTCAGTCAGATTTCCTGTTTTCCCTGCCCTGTCTGTGAAATTACTTTTTTCTTTTGCTCTCACACAGACACAAACAATTTTCTGCAAGTGTTTATATGTCACAAATTATCTGTCGTCTCCTCTCTGATCAGAGCAGGCATATGCACAGGAAAAGTTTGTGCTTTGTGTTATTTGTTTTCTTACAAGTTCAACAGCTGCTAGTCATAGAGCATCATCCTCAGACACACTGACAGAAGCTCAAAGCAGAGCACTGATGAATGACACGTCCCATAGGATGGCAGGGAAGGGGAATAATAAGTGCAGCTCTGAAAGCAGATTTTTGTTCTTCAGCTAACTTTCTTTGTTGCACGTTAAAAAAATTCAGGGGTCGTGTGGCTGTGGGGGTTTGAGAGATGCTTGAGTCCTCTTTCTGCTTGTCCTCTTTCTTGTAATTACAGTAGAGACAATGAGCAGATTAAATTTAGTTAACTGACAGAAATAATGGTGTTAGCAATAAAAAACCTGCTGTTACATGATGTAAGTGGTTTTACAATTAAGCAGAAACGCCACCATCATCATTTATCCCACCATTATCCTACCAGTTCTAAAATCAATTCAAGCACCCAACATTTTCAGCAGATATGGCAAAAATAAACAAAATCCTGGTAATGAAGGTGCTGTAAGGCCCCTGTGTAAAAAGCTGTATTAGCAGATGGGCCACATTTTAAATTGAGCTCTTATTGGCCGATTATTGATGAAAAAGAAAAAGCAGATGCCAATGTGTGTCAGATTTGCAGGATTGGGGCAGATCCGATATCACTACTGAAATAGTGGGGTAAAAAGCTTTCTAATTTAAGAAGAGAGCAGATTTTCAAACATAAGAAAGCAAAAAGCTTTGACTTGTCTTTCAAATCATCTCTCCTCTCTTGCCAACACCTGTACATTGCTATCCTCAAAGGAGTGTCCTGTGCCTTTAAGGTGAGGGTGGACAGCTCAGTCCTGACCTGAGGGGGTGGCTCTCCTGTGTTGAGCCGTACACTTGAGAAGCAAAGTTGGTTGTTTTGTTTTCTTGATATTCAGGTCTGAGCATTCCTCACTGCACTGGACAGCGTACACCCTGTTGCTCTGTTTATTTCTATGCGTTTTGTCCTTGGGATGGACCAGCTTTGCTTTGGCATGTTTCCAGGCTTAAAGAGAACAGAAATGGGCCGTTTTCCAAAGATGATCTTTAATTCTTCGGATAACCTGCAATGGGAGGGATGACAGCGCCCTTTCTCTTCTTGTTCTTCAAAAATACTCACTTGGGATGTCCACAGGTTTTTAGGGCTTCTCTAATGTTTCTGTTGCTTTTCCCTTCCTCCTTTCTTTGTGGGAACACTCTCAGACCTGTGGTTTAGGGCTCTGGTGACAGTATGTTGCAGTTGATGGTGTCTTCCTGTACAGTTTAGTACTTCTGCCTCCTTTTTATACTGCCTGTTTTTCTTAGACTAAAATGTAAAACACATTTAACATCTGACATTGAAGATGTTTCGTAAAGCAGTATTGTTTGATTTTTAGCTCCTTTGAACCACTTTGAGCAGTAGGGTCAATTTGACCCCAGAGGACAACAGGCATATTATCCATTACCCAAAATTTAGTTTAATCATAAAGAGTATGGTACTGAACAAACTGTTATTTTCAGACCGTTTGATGAATCATAAACACCTTTTGCAGCAAAAGATAATATATACATTTAAAAATAGATTATATGCAATTAAATTTATAGTTGTGTGTGACTTCCGAAGGAGAAATGAGTGCCACTGATTATTGTCCCCTAACATGGTTACATTGTGGTTTATCAGAGCTTCATGTAAACTTGTAACCATGGGAACCTTTTTTTCGTTGTATCTTTTCAGAAGTGCTCTAATTATTTTAAAAAATTTAAAGCACAGACTGAGTATGTGTGAATATGTATGCATGACTAACACTAAATGAATAGCAGCCCAATATTAAGTGGAGATATTTGTCCACTCATGGAGTTGAGTTCACTATGGCTGCCAAGTAAAGCAATCTCTGCATTTTCAAGGTCATTTTTCACTTCACTCCCTGTCTCCTGACTAAATATCCCCTCCTCCAGTTCACATCATTAGCTTGTAGCCGTCTGGTCGGCTGTCTCGCTGAACCACAACATTTGCCAGGACAGTGCTGAAAAAATCTCAGCGGATAGTGGGAAATCTAAAAATGAATATTTCTTTCTCTGAACTCAAACTATGACTCACTGGTACATTTGCATGGACTCAACAAATGTTCTTACAATCTTTTTCAAGTCAATGAAACACTGCAGTACAGGGAGGGGGTGTATGTGCTCGACTGGTAGCGGAAATAAAAGTTAATTCCTCACTTTTTACAGCAGTGTAGGTTTCCAGTCCTGATGGGAAACATTTCCTCAGTGACCCAAAGCCTGAGGCTTGAATGTTGGATTCTCATCCTTGCCTCTCCCACTCAATATTTCCATCCTGTAATACACCTTGAGACAGGGTGCCTATTCATGTTTAACTCTCCTCATCAGGAAGTGAGCTCCTTATGGTGTTCTGTGTTTTACAGACCACATAGTCTCCTGCAGAGCGACATTAATCCCCTCCAGTGTGCTTACCAGATAAAGTTAAACACACTAAATTAAAGAGAAAAGGAATAAAGTTCTTGGGGCAATTGTTTAAAGGTAATCTGACCAGATCATGGTTATCTAATATGATCAAATTTTGAAAATGAGTTTTTCAAACAGGAAAGAAGAAATTTGAAATCAGGTTAGATCCCATAAACCAATCCTATTTTTAACATGATCAAACCTTCAGTTTGTGTTTTTCATAATTTGTCAGTAGGATCTTGGTAACTTTGATTAAAAAAAATGTAAAAAAAAAAACAGGACAGTGCTCATCAACATCAACAGTGCTCATCCCAACAAGAGGCAAGATTTCAAGGGGGATTTCAGAAAAAAATTTAGGAAAGCTTTAAAACTGGTCAAATAATACAGCCTTTGTATCAAATATTTTGCACTTCACTTGTTTAACCATTACAGTGATAAAGGAGATTAAGTAGAAATAGGCTACCAATGAAGCCTTTCGGTACAGTAAACGAAAAAACAAATAAAAATGATCTTATCCCCATGAAATAATCCCCCAAATGGATCCCAATAACAAACAAGAACTAATTGAGGGGTCATTTCCTTGCAGCAAATGTGTAACATTGAAATGTTGAGCTCCATGTCAATATTCCTGCATTTCCTTGCAGCAAATGCTTAATGTTGAAATGCTGAGCCCTGGCCCCAACCTTAACATCTCCATTGCTCTACGAAGAGCTGAACTGAGTGACATGAATCAGTCCTCTTCATAAACTCTGGAGGTCTTCTGTTTTTGTGCCAATCATCACGGTGTATTACTTTCAAAGAGGCCAGAGCTGAACCTATCAAAAATACTTTCTTGCAATTGTATCCCTTACTCCAGTCCATCCAGGCAGTCCCCAATTTTGGCATTTAGCCTTTTTTATTTAAGACAGTCTCAAAATATCCACTGTGTATTTGCTAACATATACTTTTTTTCATTTGGTGTGGCTGAGATGAGGGGTAATAAAAGATATCATAAAAGGAAGGTGAACATTTGTTATTTTTGTGTTTTGCATCAAAATAAGAAACACCTGAAGTAAGCCCATGTTGGCTCTTTTACCTGCTGATCTATACACAACTGATGGCCCACAGTGTGATATGTTGTCCCATTTAGCGCAGGAGTAATATGGGTACGGTCATCTTGAAAGCGGTGCATCTAGATCAGGGTGGTCCAATCTAGTGTTGCTTTTAAAAACCAGCATCAAACTAACATGGCTTACCTGATCCTGAATATTTTAAAAAAAGGGGTTTTCAAATCCAACTCATTTTGATCTAGATCAAGTATTTCATCACAACTGCCCCCCTGTTTTGTGTGCATTTATTCTTTAGGAATAGATCAAGAGTGGTTTCCCCCAAATGATACTTGACTGATAATATTTTTTATCTGCATGTAACAGTCAGGATTTCCTCTCCTTTGTCAGGGCTCATTCAATAGAAGTCTGTGTGCTGAAAGATGGATTGGCAGTGTTGATAGCTGCTGCATATTCCACTGAGAAGAGTAATTATAGTCTTTCTAAAAGGCTTTCTGAAGTGTTTGAGACTGTATAAACAGCCTCTTTATGTACACATTTTTGAAAGCACAAGGAAAAGAGACAAATCGCTGTGTAATCCTGCATTTCTTCAAAACATTACAAGAACCAGACCACTAGTTTTTTATGAGTTATGTAGCGAGGTCTGACAATGCAAGTTTCCCCTCACTCTACTTTTTCTTGTATTTACAGACACTCGAACACACACTCCTTGGCTGGAGCCACGGTGCAGGCATAAATGGAAAATGTCCTTTATACTCCTCTATGGGTAGGGGGGAGTCTTTAAAGGGGAGGCCCCTCTACATGTCTGACATGTTTCTGCAGGACCGCAGGCCACTGGCTGGCGCAAAGAGCCGGCTTGTGGTGGGCTGTTTGTCTGCGTGAAGCTGGCATGGCCTCCCGTTCCCCTGCATCTGGTCCCCATTAGCAGAGCCGAGAGTATAAAGCAGAGAGCTGACAGCGGCTGGGAACACTCGAGTTCCTGCCTGGATCATGGGGTTTACTATCTGGCTGTGTGTGCTGTGCCTGCAGGCGAGCCTGCTGTCACACGCCCTCGACTGCTCAGGATCAACACAAGGAGAGCTGTGTGTCAGCGGGCAGACCGCAGACGGACAGGTAAGAGAGGCACCTCTAATGGATGTGATAGTTAGAGGCTGAGAGTGTTTATTATGTGTCGGTCTCCAGGAGTGCTGATATGACATTAAAGAGGTAAGTGACGTCTGTTTAAATCTTTTTAAATGTTGTTTTCTTCTCCAAACTGCATGATAAGCATCACTTCTGTTGGATCAAAGTGTTAAAAAAGAATCAGACTTATCTATCTGGGAGGTACAGAACACCTCATGTAATAGTGACACTCAAAGTGAGGAGGGCAACTCTGCCTTAAAGTAAGGTCAATGTTAACTTCACATAAAGATCATAGCATGTTTAAACTCTGGAAAATTACATTATTAAATGGTTCCAGAGGAGAGTCTTGGTCAATTTAAAGCTTGTAAATATATCACTTTGTGTTCAGAGCAAACTTTCTCTTTGTGTTCAAGGTATAGAATTGTTAAGGAACCATCAATACGGATTCAGTTATCATTCAAACTAGAAAGTGTCAATATTTTTTTTACAGTTTTGCAAAAACAAAAAAAAACAACCAATTTTTTCTTTTACCTTTCTTCCAGACAAGTTCAATCATGTTTATTTAGTTCAGTTTTGGACATTTCGGTCAGTGTTTTTACAGCAACTTGGTTCAGAGGAAGCTGGTGACTGGACTGGAATGTGACTTTGCTCTGACTCCTCCAAAAAGAAGCTGCCATGACGATAATAGCGGTCAAGTGTGTTACAGGCTGGCTGGAGACGTGTACAGTCTGACCCTGACCTGTGGAGACATATCATTTATTTTTCTGACAGAAACAAAGTCTCATTGTGATGGTTTTTACAGCCATGCTGCCACCACACTGAAAATATACCCCTCTGTGGAACAAACTCTTTCAGCTCCCTTTTTTTGGCTTTTCATGTGGCACCAGGCTGTTTTACTTTAAACCTGTGGTTAGCATTTTTCTGTGGACGGTCCTGGTGTTGTGTCCAAAGTAATCACCCTCATCTGGACAACGGATTGGACAGCTGCAGGAGCATGGAGGAGGATTTTTACCCACACATGAAAGATTTTTTAATGGGAATCTGCTCCATCTGGGGGACTTTGTAGCACATATGTGCCTTTCTACAGCAGCTAGTTGTATTGTAATTATAGCATGCATTATTTGAAGCTTCTAATGTGGTGACAGCTAACTAATACCCGATGCAGCATCTCTAAAGAAGCTCTTTTTGGTTTGTTCACTTGTATTTTCCTACCAAGGTCACACATGTTCATAATGTAATAGAATACATTTGTGGAGTAAATTATGGGATCCTGCATCACATTATGTGCACAACAGCAGAGATCCAGATGGAGTGTGGCAGGTTTTGAAGGAGGCTAAATTTTGCTAAATATCCCACATACCCACACATTCTTATCTTCACACATACAAAGTGTACAGCTGAGTTTAATTAAGTTTAAACAGCACAACAGCTGGTCTCATGTTTGGTGTCTAGGGTGTTACAGAGATTTTTATATATGTCAAGAGTTTACACATGGAGGGTGAAATCTTTTATTTTTTGGTTGTCTGTGACTTGCTGAAGCTAATCTATGAGAATGATGTGAAATTGCCCCACAAATATGTTTCATTAAAATTTAATTCTGCTTTTGAACAAAAGGAAGAAAAAAACAACATCAGAACTGACTTTTGATCATAATTTTCTTTCTCTTTGCAGTATGATGAGAAGCAGCAGAGGGCACTACCCTTACCTGAAGAACTTGTAGGTGCCATTGCTTTCTCCTTTCTCTTCTTATGTTGAGTTTTCACTCAGTGTGTGGTAGCTTCAGTTAGTCAGTAGGTTTTACTTTAGTGGAGGTTGGTGTATAATCTGAAGAATTTTACAGCAGGTCTGAATTAAGGGAGAAGCTGAACTGAAAAGATGGGGGAGAAGCAAGCAGGAACAACTAATCAAAAAAACAAAACAAACAAACAAACAAACAAACAAAAAGAATAACTGCTGAAACAAACGTTTCAGACAGAGGCTGGAATAAGATTTTCAAAAACACAAGTGCGAGGGTTTTTTTTTTTAGATTATTGTTCTGACCAAAGAATTGTTTTGGAGGCAGATTCCTACCAAATAGTTTTTAAAAGCCACCTGTTGTAACAAGTTTAAGTGAAGTTCTGATGCATGCCCACTTTCATTCATAAGAAAAAAAATTCCTTTACTCACAAGTCTACAGCTGATGTCATATTTATTCTCAAAAATGCGAATTCCATATTCAAAAGGTCCATTCAAAATAATCCCAATCACGGTAAAAAAATAATAATAACAATAATAAAATAAAAATAAAAAAACATGTTTGTGCTTAGCTTATCTCTAACTGCAGGTAACAAACGAAGGAATCTATACCTGTGCAGGCTTACTTTAATGATTAAAAACTCCACCCTTTACCAAATATAATCCATGCAGGATGAATCTACAATTTAACTTCCAACAATATACTTTAAATTATTTTGATCCATCTATCTATCATCTTAACTCAAGGTTTTAATTAGTTTACTTAAAATGAACTCTGTCTTGAAAAACTGTCTTGAAGTACAAATTCTAAACTTCTTTTCTACAATTTTAAGGACCAACAAAAGAAATTAAGCTGCATTTAAAGGAAATAAATCTGCAAGCAACCTAACAATATAAATGGACGATCAAAGTTTCATATTTTTTGAGGTAGGAGCTGGGGTGGTCAATCAGTCAAAGTGGAATGGGCCCCCTTGGCCACTTGGCTAACTACACCCCTGCTCAATGAATTCTGAAATATTCCACTTACATTAATGCATAAGATTAGGCCAACAGCAATCACTGTCAGCTCTTTAAACGGCATTACAAATGAGTGCTCGGCAAATATTTTGCAGCTTAAGTAGCCATTTTTGTTTTCAACAGAGCGGAAAGGAGAAAGAACAGGAAGTCATTACCCAATACTGGGAGCAGTGTTTTTATTTCCACACTTATATAACTCGGGAGTAAAAAAGGGCAATGATTGGAGTCTGGGCCCTGTGGTACAGTCATAAATTTACCACAAAGTCCTAATTGGCAAACAGAAGTCTGTTGTTTCTGTGAGCGACAGTCCATTTGTTAAGAAACGAGTGGATCAATAGCAGAGCTTTGTTTATGAGCAGATCAATGAGGGGTGCAGGAAATAGCAGAAACATTGGCAATCATATTTCTGCAGTTTCTTTCTCCTTATTTGGAGTTTGACTTCCAGTAAAGCATAAAAAGAAATAATTTAAAAAAGAGACTCAATATGATGAGTAATCAGTGTATTGTCCTTGCACAAGTTTCAATGCAGCACAAAGGAAGCAATGGATGTGGAAGTGGATGTGAATGTGGTTGTGACTGTCTCCCTTTTGTAGGTTTTGTTTAGACGTAAGAGACAGCTGGAGCGTAGGGGTCCCACCCACCTGAGCCACTCCAGCCTGCCCGGGGCCGTCTCTGTCAAAGGCTTCCCCAACACTCTCATCCAGGTAAACCAATCTGGTTAGTCACACAGGAGTCAGAGTGAGCAGGAGCCACATGTGGGGGAGGCAGTGACTGTTTAACAATCCAGAGGAGTTCTAGTCATGCTGAATCATCTGCATGCGTTGAAAAACAGAAATGAGACAGAAACCACATTATCTCTTCATCAAATTGGTAAAAGTAAGATGGAAGAGATTTCCATGTTAGTATAAGTCAGTTTATATAAATGCATGAGCTAATCTCTGGTTCTTGTCTCAAAGGCTGATCGCTCCAGGCGGCACTTGGCTCAAACTGCGGCTAAGAAAAAGAACAAGCGTAAATCCCGCGTTGGCTCCTTCTCCCTCCTTAGCAACGACAGGAAATCCAACCCCCTACAGGTGAGTATCCATGACAACCCTCAAGCTGATAAAACAGCTGGACATGCAGCCTGACTTATCAGGCCATCTTACTTGGTTTTATTGGTTGACTCACTGGTCTTGTGTGTTTACTGAAATGGCTTTCTGAAATCAGGTTGCAGAAAATGTCAAACAATAACTCCCGATCTGTGTTTGATTTTACCTCTAGGTGACGCGTGCAAAGAGACAGGTGAACATGGATGCACCAAAAAGAGGAAGCTCCGGTCGCTCTGGGGCTTACTCCATCCTGGTGGGTCATCAGACTGTTTTATTTTCCTGAAATGAAGATAACATCCCAGGATGTGCATTCACATGAGATTTTCTGTGCTTCACAGGGAGCACCGCAGACTGATGGACAGACGGACAGACCCAAAACAAACATGTAGAAGATGAGCAGGAAGATCACATTTGTTAAATCATATTTTTAAAAAATTGAAGAATAGTGTGAAGATCTGACCAGATGAAGAACTTCTATGTTTATATAGTTTCATACTTGTGCCCACTAATGCTGTTTCAGATGTTGGCTAGGTGATCTCAGAGGAACAACTCAGAATTCTTTTCAAAGGGGAGTCATGTGAGGCTCTGGACACTCGTTTGTGAATTACCCACAGGTAGATTCTTAATATATTGGAAAACTGTTAGCTGAACTGGCATGGTAGCTGGGTCATCAAGTTGTCCATACTTTAAAGATCAATTTGGATTTTTTTAAATAATTCAGTTTAATTTTAGCATTATATGCTCAATATCCATCTGAAATAATAATTGCTTTAGAGTTTCGGAAGAAGCTAACACAGAGTATTTCAATGAGGTAAATTTATCATGTGGACTATTTGAAATTTTAAAAAGTTAGGGCTGAAAACTTATTTCAAAGACATTTGAATCAAGTTAAAATGGCGGCAGGGAATTCTGAGTGTGAGTGAAGCAGACTGCAGATCCAGAATGGTCCTCTGGTCCACAGTTTATACATCTGTACTACCAGGTAACTTGGGATCTCACCTGTTCTCTTAGGAGAATGAAAATAGACCCTTTTTTTCTCTGGTCCACTGAGTCCTGTTCCTTCTCTATGAATTCTAGCTCATACAGGTATCCTCTCTTTTGAGGGTTGCTGATCTGCATAGCTGATTGGTGCACTAGATGTGAAAAAAAAAATCCCACAAGGTGCATTCTACACCTTTACAGTGAAAAAATAAAATAAAATAAAACAATATAAAATAGATACAATTTCTGACTGCATTGTAGAGCTTTGGAAAGTAGCTTAAATTCACACTAATGTGGTCATGTCAGATTTAAATTATGCTACAAAGTTTACCCTTTTCAGTCTGGTTGATTCTTCTGTTACAGCTCGTCCTCAGAAAAGAGGCTGTGCTGACCAGTGTCTCCAGTGGGTAAAACACTTACTGTTAATCAAAGCCTCATAAACCCCACTTTAAAAGGACTACTATCTCTTTAGTGAGCTAGCCCACACTTAGGAATACTTTACATATTCTATTTTAAGTTTCTAATATATTCCTGCATGTTATGAAAATCAGAGATCCCATGTTATTATTCTACTTTGCAAGTTTGTTGTTACCTATTTAATCACAGATTCCTAATAAAGATTTGGGGTATATTTTTGCAGAAATATTTCTTGTGTTGTACCAGATTTCAATAAAAGTTTAGCGGAAACATGTTGAATGAAAATCTGTGTTGCTGTTGTTGTAGTGGCTCAATCTTTACCTTTCTCTTTTGCAATTTTCCAACATATGATAAGTGCGAAGGACCTTGAATTTAGTAACTCCAATTACAGATGGGAGTGTTGCAGGTATTGTGCTTGGTTGACAGGATAAAGCAGCAGGAAGCTCTCTTCTCTTTAAAGGCTGTAATCCATTTATACTCCAGCAGCCAAGGGCAAATAAATAAGCCGTGGATGTGAGTGAGACAAAAACCTACACACAGTCCAGACCATCTGTTTCACAAGTCAAACTTTGTCTATTTAAACGTCTTGAGTCATTTTAAATTCATTGGGCAGGGAATGGAAATCCAGTATGGTCTGGACAGAAAGAGTTGATCTAACTGATCACTGACACTGATCTAAATGCATTTAGGTCTCCATTTTTTTCAGTGTGTTAGATTTACCTGAGAAAACAGCACAATACACTGATGACAAGTGGGTTGGGTTAAAAATAAAAGGAGCTTGAATGAAACCTAAAATTGAACCACCAGAAAATCCAGCGAATGAGGCAATCTGACGAGGCCAATGATCCTGTGTAAATGTGTAAAGCAATCTTAGTGAACGGGGTGACTCATCCTGCGCTCAGTCACTGATTAAAGCCCCTCAGCTCATGACGTAAGCATGCAGTACTCACAGTCTCATTATACTGGTTTTTATAGACACAAACAGAGGGAAAAGGGGGGAAAATAACACAACAAAATGTTATTTTTAATCCTGGCATTTTCCCCCTGAAGCACAGGAATATCTTCCAGCAGCTCGCTTTTAGAGAAAATAGACAAGTGTAAAGTCCTGAGGTGCTGACACGTCACCAGATTACCTGGATTGACTGGTTATGAACAGTCTGTGTCATCATGATGACAAACAATCGCAGGAAGCCCTTCTGATTCCTCTGAAAAACTGCACTAAAGGCCAAGATCTTGATTTACTATTTCAAAGCATTAAGGAGCGACAGCCTGTCTTTACTCCCTTGTTATCATCTCTCACACACACATATACACGCACACACTGCTGTGACAGCACCCATTGCTGTTGATTGACTGAACCCTTGGGCTGATGCACCCTGGGAACTCCAAAACAATGATCTGATAGAATAAGGTGGAAATGTCCGAGTGAGTGAATAAGTTGCAGATGGTGCACACAACACGTCATAGATTTAAATCAAGCATTTAAACCCACTTTCTCCAGTGATGTATATTTAAGTTGAGACTCTAATCCGTGTCACCATGTGTGTGGTCAATACAAAGAGAATCCTTCCAGTCATTGCGGCCATGCAATGGCGTCCCACAATGTTTCCTCTCGTCATCTCTTTCAGAACAAAGCAGATGATGATAACTTCTATCAAAAAAATTAGGAAGCCTTACATCTATAGGAGTGTGGTCGGAAATGGCCCAGGAGGGGAATATGTCAGAATTTCCCATAAAAGGTTCACATGTAGTTAGTGGCTTTAAACGGCCCTTTCAAGCAGTGGAAACCACAACGTAAGTGTTAGTTTCTGTTAACAGGAGTCTCCTCATCCTAAACAGCATGCAATATGGGAAAAGACAGTCACAAACAAATTGTACTTCAACAGCAAGGAGCAAATATCTCGAAACAGAGGCTAGAGCCAACCTCACGACCAACCACTAATCATGAGTGATAGATAAGATTTTGTGTTACCATTCACATTTTCTGAGAAAAGGCCAAAAAATCAGAAATTCTGCTGGGGGGTGTAAACTTTTGGGCACAACTGTACTTGCCCTCTGGTTTTGCCCTCGACTTGCAAAGTCAAATTCAGCTTTCACTTCAACTTTCTTGATTAATCCCTGGAGGAAGTTTGGTTTGCAGGCAGGCATAAAACATAAAAATATAAAAACATTAAAAGTACAAGTAATCACATCAGAAATCAGTAATCAGAAATTGACAAGTTTAGAAATACCTTATAGGACAACCAGAGACAGCACCACCATTACATTACAGAAAGAAAATAGCTAGCCAGGACATCAAAAGTTATACTTATCTTATAGACTCCAATATCTGAAAGTAGCATTAAATAGCTTTATTAAATATCTTTGTGAAATAGCAACGTGCATGGAACACTAACTTGGCTGTACATGTCAGACACTGTTTGTTATCTAAACCAAGTGAAAATGCACTGCAAGTCAATACTGTTAATTAGCCAGTCAGGTAATGTCAGGTGCACTAGCTGCTATACCATAAAGGTCAGCATTTCCCATGAGCTCTGGAGTGAAAGCTTGCTCCAAATGCACCAGGTAATGAAAATGTGCTGCAATTTACACACACTGCAGGTGTTGATTTTCAGTGTCCCACTTTGGAAATGCTGGCAAATGAAGCCATATTGCCAGCAGGAAATACAAGCAGCGGTTACAGACAGTCAAAATTCCCAAATAAATGGAAATCTGACCTTTCTATGACTTCATGCTTGGGTTTGAGGTGAAATTAAAGTGGAAGTTTGAAAATATAAGTAGCCAATTATGAAACAGTATTCCTGTGCACTGGGAGATTATAACAAATATTTTGCATGTGTTCACACTTCCTTATACCTGGAATAAGTGCTTCAGATAATCTGCCTAAACTGTTGGCTTGTGTATAATCTGTCTGATACCCTCTTTGTGTTTTGACCCAGCAGACTATTTTTAGGGGCTGATTCTGCTTCTTGGTCATGTTAAGTAAATACAGCGATAACAAAGGTGATCACAATGTTGTCTGAATCCATGAAAAGTCAGCCAAAGGTTAGAGAGTTTAACTGCTACACCGCCGTTTCTCATAAACATGATTTCTCTGTTATTGACAGTCATGACAAGGTATTTCCTACTCAGTATTCCTCTTCTCATCTCCTCTCTGTTCACACTGACCTGAGTCTGTTCCCGTGCTTTCAGGCCGAATTTGGCTCCTTCTCTTCATCTCCTGTCACTTCCCATCAGATCAGATTCAGGGCGTTGGCTGCCTTCGCTCACCTCCTGTCACTCTTCCTGGGCCTGACATCAGCTCCTCCAAACAGCCTCCCCAGCTCTGCCTGTCAAAACTTCCTCTCACATGGCGGCCTGGCTCCGTCACATCCCTGTAAATGAAAGACAAGCGCAGAAAGGGTTTAACGGAGATGTGTGTAAGATATGTGTAAAGCCTCAGTAACGACATTGTGATGTCAGCTCAATATATCAACCTGGTAACCTTTCAACATGCATGACAGAAGGAGGGGTTGTTTATGGACCAGGGCAGATTTATTGACTTTTTCAGCCTCTGTCAGCGTCTTATTATCAGCACCACCATCCCCTTGGTAACAAGAGGCAGGATGACATCTACAATCTATTTTATTTGTCGCTTTGTCACTTTGTCATGAATGCAAAGAAAGTTACTATCTCACTTTGTAAACAGACTTTTATTGAGGCTAGATTCAATGCAATTGATGACCTGTTTTAAACAGACATTGTTGGTGATCCAGTCATGTTGTTTTATTTGTTATACTTCAAAAAGATTTATAAGGGTAATTATTGAATAAAAGGTTGAAGAATGCAAAACATGTTTGAAGAGGGGATATTATGGTTTCCCATATTTCAAACAGATACAGAGAAATAATCCAGGATATTCATACTGAATGGCTAATACTGGAAGGCCAATCAGAGGGAAGGAGGTTTGTGGAGAGAAACCCTTAAAGAGACAGCAGCCAAAATGGAGTGTTTCAGACTGAGGCTGACAAGACTTTGTGAAATATCAATGGAAAAGAAAAAAAAAACAGTTTGAGATGGATATCATCAGAAATTACTAGTAATAGAGGGAAAGTTTGAAGCCCTTAAAATAGAACATTAACCCCTCTTTAAATTAGTTGGTGGGTCATCAGACTGGATTCAAAAGTATTACTTATAGAATTTTTTGGATTTTTAATAAACTCAGGTTAAATAGGGTAACTGCAAGGAATACAGTAACTTCATGACAAATTGTCTCACCTCTTTTTTGTCCTCCTTTTTTTTGCATTTAACACCTCAAACTTCAGATTGTTATGAATCTTCTGCCTGAAAAGACAATGTGTATGTTAGAAGTGGGAGCTTGTCTTTGAGTTCCCTCTAAATGTCAGGAACCTCATCTCTTGGCTGGGCCATGATGTGCTTCTATTTCAGTTGCTCTTACTACAGCCTTTCTATCTCTACCCAAAGCTAATGATAGTGAGGTAAAGGCTTTAACCTACAATGGTTGAAAACTTTATGGTTGTACTTATCTGCTTTGTCTTTAGTTGCAATCAGCCTGTGGCCCATCACATGATTCCCCTGGTATATGGTTGTGAGCTTTCTCCAAACCAACAAAGCACATGTAACCTAAAAGAGCCAACTGTAATGATCTTCAGTTTTGGCAGGCCATCTCCCGCCAGATCTTTCAATCACTGCTCGTTTGAGAGTTCAGGTTCTCTGAACACAAAGACTACAGAGCCCCTCAGGCAGTGCCCCCTTCAGAGCCTCTGAAACTGTTTATTCTTGACTTCTGTTGGGCGCATCAGCACAAACCACAGTCAGAGCCTCCCACCTTACAATTTGTATGTGCAAAGAAAGTTCTCTGGGGAAATCCCTAACACACTTTCTCTCAGCTGGAGGCTTTTAAGTGTCCTCACACCTGCCTGGTGCCTTTCTCTCCGGGGGACTCCTAAAATGTGAGACTGTAGCCTGGCTCCATGGAATAGTGTGGGGTTTTTTCTGTTAGAAGCAAAGTAGCTCTGTGTATACCAGGCAGTTTTAAGATCTCCCTCAGTCTGGACCCTTCCTGAGACCAAATTACAATGGGATCAGGGACTTGCTTTGAAACTCCAAATCCTGCCTGCTGCACAACCAATTGAAGTTACTGACTGATAATCCAAAGTCACCAAACAACCCACTTTAAATGACTCAAAGAAAGCTCAGCAGCCTTAGCTACTGGTCATGATCCTGTCCCTCTCAAGACACAGTTGGCGCTAACATCAGCACACACTCTTGGATTTTCAAAAGAATATCCAGCCATAATGGAATATAAGAAACTTCAACTCCCATGATCCACTGTCAGCCACCTGAGAGACAATGTCTTGTCTGTAAATGAGGATGACGCTTTTTTCAGCTGAGATAACCATTTTCCTCTGTTAGTTTTTTATTGGGTAACATGCTGAAAAGAAGGTGGGAAGCAGAGCTTTAGTGGTTAGTTTTCTGACTTCATGCGAGGCTAAGCACCAGATTCCTGGATTTAGTTTCACTTTTACCGAACAGACATGGAGTGATATGTGCTCCCTCAGGGGTCCAGCACGTTGCCAGAGATGTTTGACTCATGTGAAACAATTCAGAATGAAGGGTTTATAATAGACCTGGCGCTCAATGGCGCTGATTGGAAAATTACTCCCAGAAGATTTCTTGGATAAGAAAATTTAGTGAGGGTTTCAGATTGACCATTGTTTATTTTGAGTTTATCTCATGCATGTAGATGAGTTTCCAAAAAATTTTCTCAAGTGAGCAAAAGCAAATACATCATGATCCAACCAAAATTGGTTCTAAGAGGTTTTCACAGACCGACATTAATATGATGTATGCTATTCTTGACAGCATAAACATCAGCAGCGGGTATGTAACTCACAGACAGAAATGCCTTTTGGTTTGGAGTGAATGCTGAAATCTGAACATTGACTCAAAAGCCAGCCTCTGAGACAAACACAGCTGAAGGATAAAATGCAGAATTTTGTCTATTCTGTGTCTGGTCAATTCATGCGTGTAGCTCTCCTTGAAGATGATGGATGTCTGCTGAGTCACTGCCACGGGCCAATCTCTGCCCTGCTCAGTGCATTAAAGCAGAAAATATTGCTGAGTTTGACCCACTGGCCATGATATAGGTTCACAAAAAGCTGATTTATTAACAAAGGAATTCGCTCAGACAGGAGGAATCAATTTCATATTTATAGATTGGAATAAGGAGGGACAGAACTGATGATGAACTGCAGAAGCAGCATTTCTTGAAAGTAAATATTTCAAGAAGTAAGAATCCAACACATCATAAATACAGCTGTTTACTCAGCTAAACTATCTCTGTAAATCAGATTTAAGTGGAAGCCTCCTGTAAATCAGTTTTATAAACAAGACAGAGGATTTAGAGTGATTCAGTAAGATGTATGCACTGAAATGAGTATTCAAATATCCTCCCTCTCATTCCTCTTTCTCTTTGGTACGACAGGAAGGTCGTCGCAGGCTATGAAGTGGACAGGCTGTCAGATGAGAGGGCAGCCCAGGGATTCATGCATGCAGGAGAGGAATCCAAATCAGCCTGGGGTGTTCAAGACAAGGCCACAGAGCTGAAAACTTCTTCTCAAGAGTATGAGGGATGTCTCCTCTGATCTGAGCAGAAGGGGGAGAGAAAAGGATGGGCAGACCCCTCCTGGCTGCCTCTGGCCACCAACTCGTGACTTTGTAACCATTTGAGAAAATTACCAAGTCTGTAAATGGCCCAATTATGTATAACAGATGAAAACAAGTGTGGGAAATGAACATCAAATTCCTTGGTCACATTCCTCAATGGCAGCAGAGTAATGGCATCGCTGGGCCAGGAAATATAACGGAGAAACTCCATAAAGGCAGTATAACACATTATGCCATTGTCTCTGGTTTAACCAACCACTTCAGGGACCAAAGAGGGAGAAAATTACTTTTAGCCTGTGGTTGGAAAACAAACTGCCTTCTGCTTTTCAAGCCAGACTTGCATGTAGAAGTCAGTAAAAAAGACAAAAACAGAACAAAATGTCTGGTGATTACTGGGAGTGATTAAGACTTGTAAGCTCGCACAAGCTGCTGATAGGAATCCTTTTCAGTTCTTATCTGTTCCTCGCTCTGTTGCTGCTTGCATCTATATCCCTCTGCTATCAGTCAAAGATTTTACAGCGTGTGCATCAAAATAAACGTCAGTCAGCATCCCTGATGTATGATAAATGGCAAAGTATAAAACATTATTTGGAGAGGGAGAAAAACACATAAAAGGATGTGAAAGTTGACAATAAAGAACAGAGAAGAAAAAGGACTTCTGTGGCTTTGTTGAATTCACCAAAGTTGAACTCAAGGTCCAAGGTCTGCTCACTGCCTGAGGGGGCAGAAACATATTAATGTTTGATATGAGGTTATGTCTTTCCATGAAAATTATAGAGAGGAGGAACATGGCCTTGTTGGCCCTGGAGTGTGGTCTCACATTGAGTTTTTAAGTCATAAATGCCTTTTTCATGAAAGCGGTGTATGTTGTACTATACAGGCTCCTGAGAGGACCATAAATCATTTGGTCATATGTACGCCTGTGCCTCCCCGCATCAAAAAGCTCCCTCAGCAACTCTGTAACACATCATCTTCAGCTCAAGTATGAAGTGTAAGCAAGATTAAGAGTTTTCTGTGACACATGACATCAGTTCACTATGTCATCCATTTTAAATAATGCTGGGGAGGGTATTTTAGCTTACAAGTTTTCAACAAACATGTACATCTGCAAGAAATGAGGAGGTGATCATGCACTGTAAAACTTTTAGAGAAAAATTACGTTAATTTACTGGTAAAAGAGCTGCCTGTAATTTACTGTAATTTTACAGTCTTACTGTAAAAAATAAAACCAGCAAGGAACTGTAACTAAGTATACAGAATATTGCTGTGAAATTACAGTATTTAACTGGCAGCAGTTTCACCAGTAGTCTGCCGTGTATTTACAGTATGTGCTACATGGAAATAGTAAAGTATACAACACTTTAGTTAATACTAAAATGCAGTCCATTGCTGTGCATATTGTGCTGTAAATTTACATCAAACTCTTACAGTGTGCTTTCCTAGAAAACATGTTGGTGAAATTTAAATACTTATAAGCTCTGTACTGCTATTGCAGTTAGGTTAGTGCAAATTAAGAATGTATTGGTGGTGCTGCTGTTGTTGTTATAGGAGAAATAAGTACGACTCTTCATAGAAAATCAGTTTGCTGACAGTTACCGTTTGCTCAAAACTTGCTAAAGATTGCCCCCTTGTGGTTGAATGCATGTATTATGTCATAAATTCAAAATAAGCAAAAATAAATAAAAGGAAATAAGAAAAAAAAGGAAGAAATTAAGCTCTATGAATACCACAAAAGTAAAACGACTTCAAGAATATTCTATTCAATTTCTGCCAAGTCCGTTCAACCCATTGTACCTTTAACTGCATCCCCAACATTTAGCAGCATTTAACATTGTGAAGAAAAAATTAGTCTTTCTGCAAATTTCTTGGTTTGCTTCTGTAGATCAGACAGTCAATATTTAATTAAGTCTGCTTCAAATCAAACAAAATAAACGTATAAAGGCATGAGTTCAATTCTGTTGCATACACAACTGAACAGTATACGAAGTGAATGTGTGTGATTGATCATGTAGGCTTATTTGTTCTCCTGGGACTGGCTCTCTGAGATCTTGCAGATGAAGGAGGTCTTGGCTGGATCACATGTTGAGATGAGCCTATGATACTTGTCCCCCTTTCTGTGTTGACTGCACCTTCTCCAGCTGTATCCCCACAGTTTGGGATGCTGCTCTGAGCTGATATCGCCTTGTCTTTCTCCAAGCTCACCAGCATAGTCTTCTTCAAAACTGCTTTGTATTTTTCATCCATCCGCTTGACTTCGGGTTCGTAGCTGTCACACTGTGTTTTCAGTTTTCTCATCTCCTCTATGAGCCTGGTTTTCTCCTGAACAAGACGCCTATGTTGCAGCTTGTGGAAGTCTCTGGCTTTCTGGACTTTCTGCAGCATCTGAGCTGCAGCAGATCCAGCCTCCCTGTACTCCTCCCTCTCCCTCTGCGCGTTTTTCAGTGCGCTCTCCAGGCGCCTGTTTTCGGTGTACGCCTCAGGTATGAGACCATTTTGCTCTGTTTGCAGAAGCCCTTTCTGTGACATCTCAGTCCATTCAGTTTGAAAACAGTCAAGAGTTTCTGTCATGCCCATTTGGAAAAGAAAGTTGCGTAAAAAATCATCCACGGGCTCGGCTGTATTTGTGGAGGAGGCTGTGTTGGCTCTTGAGGAAGCTGCCCGATCTTTTATGGCTTTGAGTGTCGCCTCTAAATTTTCTTCTCCTTCTGTCAAAGCAAAGTCATCTTCGAGAACAACTTCCTCGTATTGAAAGTCATCGTCGCTTTCGTTTTTTTCTTGTCTTCTGCTCATTTTTTGTTTGAGACGCCGCAATGGGAAGCTTCGGGTTGCTATGGCGACGGCGTTTCCGTTTAACGCGAGATTTCACGAGATCCCGTGTGTGCTTTTTACCCATGATTGAAAAATAATGGCGAACTACAAAGAGGCGCCCTTGGCCACTCGGCCAATAACTCTGGACACAAACGAATATTACAACTTGTCGCCGGATAAACGGCGTGCTCAAGAAGAAAGGGCAGCAGTGCGAGCGAATCTGAAGAGACAGTATTTAGTACAACTGAATAACCCGCACAGGAATGAGCTCATCGTAAGTGGCTACTGCTAGTTAGCAATGTCGCCCTTGAAAGTGGTCCGGGTTAGCTGTTTACATTAGCATGTCCTGGAGCAGAGGGCGGACTGACACATTGATTCGACTTTATCAACTCATTTCCAGGAATAATGAATGCCGAGTGTGTGGCACTAGTTAACACTGTGACTGACAGCTACGTTTTTACTGCTGAGAACAAAAAGTGACACTAACGTTAGCTGGTTAGCTCCAGATAGTTGGTGAGGTGTTACTGTCAGAGTCGTTTTATCAGTGCCTGTAACTTTTACTGTAAAACAGTCCGATTTGTAGTCTGTTGTTATAGAAAGCTCTTTAACATATGGATATTGGCGGTAATGGCAATTGTAGGTAGTAATGATTGCTTTTTGACATGTTAGAGTGCCAAGCCAACGTATCCTGAATGTAATGTCCACTAGAAATAATTCTATTGAAAGATATCTACGATTCATTTTCCACAAATATTAATGGTCATTGTAGATATATGTACTTCATTACAACTAATCAACCTGTGTCAATGACTTCTGTTCAAGTTCACTCTGACATGTCGCAGTTCTAATTCGTGATATCTACAACTCAATTCTCACTTGTGAAAATGTCCTTTCTTCTTCCTTTCTTTCAACAATTCTAAGATATTCTTACGAGTGACAAGGTACATTTATGATATGTATAATTGTTCTAACAATACAGACACTATAAATTAATTCTCGATGTTTCAAATGCAATTCTTACTGGTTTAATTCACATTATGTCTTGACCTGGAATTATTAAATGTACTAATGTAATTTCTGATACCTGTAATTGAATTTCAGATATCTGAAATGTAGTCCAGTGTATCTGTAAGTAAATTTTACATGTAAGAATTAAATTAGAGGTATCAGCAATTTTCTTTTTAACTTTTGTAACTTTTTGAAATTGTCGATTTAATAAGTGGAATTTTCAAGTGTAAAAATGCCATTACAGAAATTGTCAATCATGTAGAGACATATCTGTAATTCTTGGTATCTGAAATGGGAAATTATATTTTCACAAGTAACAATCCCCTTTCACCATGTAGAAATTGAATTGTAGATATCTGTAATAGATAATCTGACTTATGAAAAAATGATTATTGATATGTAATTCAATTAAATTTACACACAAAACACTTTCTACATGTACAAATGCAATTTGACATGTAGAATTATGTTCGTAATGTGTAAAAATGGTGCTACCGATATCTTAAATTAGCATTTCAACATGTGAGATTTACATTTTGACATGTGGAAATGTAATTTCCACCAGTGAAAAGTAAATTGCTACATGTCAGCCACACTGTTTAAATGTTAAAACAGCTTGCCATACTGTTGTAAATGCTAAATGCTACTGTGGAGGAGTTCACCGGGAGTTTCTTGCTGTGTGTCACAGTGTTTCAAATCTTCAGACAGAGAAATCCCAACACCAAAAAATGGAGGGTGCTTTCTGAATTTATGGTGAAATGACACAAAATGTGTACCTTTGCCTGAGTACAGGAGGTGGATCAACTTACCCACCAGGTTATCTCAACTCACTCCCCCCCCCGGATATGTGATTACACTTACTGTACTGAGCTCTGCAGCAAAGATGGCTCTGCCAAAGCCAGTTAACTGAAATGGTTTTATGTGAAATCATTCAAATTAAAAAATTAGTAAAATATTCACATATAGTTGTACTAGCCAGATGATAGTCCAACTTAAATGACCTCCTTACCTAAATCCGGGAACTTAGTAGATAGTTATCACAAAGATAGTTACATGAATCTGGGGAGCTAGGGTTCAGAGAAAAACTTTATTTTAACACAACACCTTTTCTTCACAGACAGGTGAGAGGAAACAATTGACAATTGAACAGTGTGTTGAATGTCTAAATGTGTCACAAGGGTTGTTGGTTTGCAGGGAGAACATGACATGATTTATCACAACTTGTCATTCAACTTAGAAGTATGAAACAGTAAACAGAAAAATATTTGGAGGGATTTTTTTCCCAGTGAAGTAGTGTAAATGTGGAGGTTATGCAATAAGATGTGGCATGAACCTAGAGATGCCTCACTTCTATCATGATGACCTCTCTCTTAATCCTTATTTCGTAATTTTGAAACACAATAATGCTATGCTTCTCTTACTCTGGATTGGAATTAAACATCATTTTTCTGTCTTTACAGGAAGATCCAGCTCTGACTCGCTGGGTGTATGCACGCACCAACCCTTACCCACACTTCAGGCCCACGTTCAGGACCTCCCTTATGGGTTTCATGAGTGGAGTCGTACCTCTTTTTGCTCTCTACTTCATTTTCAAGACAGACAGGGTAAGAGATGAAATGTACCATCCGCTTTTAGACTCATAAAACAACTGTTCAAGGATCATGAAAGAATTCTTAATAAACTTACCCACTTTGCCTCTGTAAGCAGCAGATTCAGTCACTTTCATCAATATTACATTACAGATATGTGTTATAGATAGGATAATATGTGCACCCAGAGCCAATAACGTACCACATATAGGCTAAAATAAAGTAAATCAAGATGTCTGGAAAGTAGAAAGAGTTTAAGTGATTACATTTAGTATATTAACTCTGTTTTTTGTATTACAGGACAGGAAGGAGAGAAAGATCAAGGAAGGAGCCGTTGATCGCACTTTCCATTTGGCTTCATGAGCTCCAATGTAGAAAGATCTCCTATATGTTCTAATGCTGCCAGTTCCATGTACTTATTAAAAACCAAATAAAATGCTATTGTCAAAACAGTCGTGTAAGTTTGATGTGGCACTCATTACCTCTAAACATAAAACTTGTGTTTTGTGCAAAATTTCAATATCCAGTGACCAGGGTAAGGAATTAAATATATTGGGATTTACACTGGAAACATCATATACTGTTAAGGAAATGAAGAACATGGAATGGTAACAGGGTCTGATCAATGTTTCATCAGGGTTCTCAACATTAGAAGATGAAGTGAATTTTGGGGTTATAAATACATATTTTTATATATTTAATAAAAACGTTGTTAAACCACATTTTTTTCGTAGGACAGTAAAGTTAGAATTTCATGGTGTATTTATTTTCCAGAGTAAGATGATGAAATGCATACTTAAGAGCATGAACCACCAGAGAGAAACGGATGGCTTAATTTCATAGGAGAAACTTATTATCCACAAAAATTGTAAAATCAATGATTTGAAACAATAAATTTCACCATCTTTATGCAACTCCAGGATTTTCTTGAGTTCCTCTACTGTTTGCTGGGCTTCCAGTTTGGATTAAAGTGACTGCGCAGAGACTCCCAGCATTGGTAGTAGCTCTTGTCCAGCCTCTGGCACGTTTGCAGACCCCACTTGGTTACTGCCATACTGAAGGAGGACTCGAACATGAAAGCCTGAGGGAAAGAAGAGAAAATTAATCCTCATGTAATATCACTGCTTTTATAAAAGTTTTAATTTAATCTACTTTTAAATTATTTTTTACCATGGTTCCATCAGCCACTCTCTCAGGTTTGAGATCAGCAGTGCTACACTTCTCAAAGCAGTCAGCATCTGGTCCATGTGGGGTCATCATGCTGTGCAGGCTGGCCCCCCCTGGCTGAAAACCCTCCTCTTTGGCTTCGTAGTGGCCTTTGATCAGACCCATGAATTCACTCATGCAGTTACCTAAAAAGATAAACAGGTGGGGCTGTAACTTAACGCTACGCCAGGTACTGTTTGCTTTGTTGAATGGTAATCTGTGACACTATTAAACACTAGGTGGCGTTGAGGATCTATGGTAGAAACAGACAAACAGTGCTGTGCAGATAGACTGTCATCACCTGCTATCATTTACTCAACCACAGTGTTGGGTTAATGGAGATGTTGCTATTGGATAGAGATGGTGGCTGGCTTGTTTCATTTCACCTTAGACAGAAATTAGCCTTCCTTCAAAAAATATGACATTCCTGTTAAATGTATAATTCGTATCAGGACTTGTCTGAACATCACTGTTTTGAGAATTTGTTTAGTTTTCTTATTCTCTGCTGATAAATATAGACGAGTAACTAGTAAGGCATTGTGGTCTTACGGTGATAGTATGGTGGACGGAAGGTGTGGTCAGCCACACCCCAACGAGGGGGGAAGATGACGAAATCAGCAATGGCCACACCAGGTCGAGTAGATTTTGCAGTCAGCACAGTAAAGATAGATGGATCCTGAAGGAAAGTAAGACAATGTCTGGTTTTTAACAGTGTACAGATGAATATAAGTTTGGGGTTAAATTTTCCAAAGGTGTCCTTAAACTCTCACCGCATGGTCAAAGGCCACACAGTTGATAACCATGAAGTTCTTCAGGTTGTATTTGTACGGTGTGTAATTCCCGTGCCAAGCCACCACATTGAAAGGAGAGAAATCCTACATGCAGAGCACAGAACGAAACAAATAAGACGAGTCTACCCCAGCAACAAACACAAAAGACTTTAAATTGAGCTTTTCACAGCGAAAAAGGAATAATGAATAATGTCTTTGTAATCTTAAATTCCAAGAGAGAGTACTTGTTGACATAAAGAGATAGAAAAAATGGTAATAATGAAAAGGGTTGATTGTGAAAGAGGGTGTGCTTCTTTCATTCTTTCGTCTCTTTCATTCCCCCTGTTCTTTGTGAAGCGAGGCTCCAGGTATTATGGGGTAATTGGCTTCACAATCAAACTTTCCCAAACTTTGAGCATTTCGATGCTTGTTGTAGCGCAGTTATGTGGGGGGGAGCTGCTGTAACAGTGGGTGCAGAGATATTTCTTTATCTTGATTGTTAAAACCGCAGCAATTTTATATAGTTTCTCTGTTCTGATAATGTCCCTGCAAAAAAAGACATTCAACAGCAGTTCTAAAATCAATATAGTTCATTACAACTCGAGCTACCTCCTGCGTGACCTGTGTGCTCCTTACACACATGCGCACAAACACTTCCACACACAAACAGCTGTTACACACATAAGATAAAGCCTCTCACACACATATATGCATGAAAAGCCTGTTCTTAAGTCATTAAAGCACCAAGAAAAACCTTAACCACACACAATTTACAGGAGTTAGCATGAAAAAGGTCTTTGGAAAACCCAGTGCAGGTAGTCTCTTCAGTACATTCATCTGTTGTAACTCCACTACATTCGATTAAAATGAAAGGAAAAAAGGGAGGAGAGCAAGCACTTGCACACACATGCACACAAAACACAAACATATTGGCCCAGTCAAGCAAATAATAAGTTAATTTGAGCAATTTCAGCGCTCTGCAGGGGAACAAAACAGCAGGATCAGACGGGAGCAGCAGCATCTTCCATGAGGATGAGGCCCTGCCCCCCCACCACCACCTGATTTTTCTTACCCATTGCCTCACCCTTGAATCTTTGGGAGGGATGGACACAAGGAAAAGAGTCTCAAGAGCCTCCACCTCTGGCACATAACAGGGAGCGGATGCTGAGACTGAGGCAGCGACAAAGATTGGAAATGTTTGCCTGGCTTTAAAAAAGACAATATCTTGCTCCTGTGTACTTTTGTGTATAATGAATAATAACTGTGGTTTGACATGGTCTCCATGGTTACAACCCCACAACCCCCACCCTGACAAAGCTCTCCTCCCACCTCCTCCTGTCTCAGTGAAAAACCTCCTGTCAGACATTATGTGTCGATCCAATTATGCACCCAACAGGACATTTCGGGAGGGGCAGGATCATTTCTAGAGTGAAATACTGTGAAATTAATGCTTAACTTGGGAAAGATTTTTCTACAAAGAAAAGCTTCACAGGTACACCGTCTGCAATTCCATTACATGCCTTAACTAATTACAAGTGATTAAGGCTCATAAAAGAGGCGAGGCGGAAACCTGCTGAATGGATAACAGCTAACGCTTCCAGATTAAATCATCAGAGATGGTGGTTCAGTCGGCGTGCAGGAGCAGCTAATGGATCATATGCTTCACTTGGACAGCCAGTCATGGTCGCGGTTGGGTGGTGTTTAATGTAGCAAACCTTAACCTAAATAGGGTAATAGTGCAAATATGGTATGTATCTCTGCCGTGTCCCCTGTGTGTATGTGTATGTGTGTATTTGACTGTACAGAGAACAAAATGTCTCAAAAAAAACACCTGTTGGCAGGAGAAGAGTTTTCCTTGGTATTTGTTGATGACAGTGAACCCTGTGGCCAATACACGATCCTCGTACCAAGCAACAGGACACAGGAAATCTCTTGGGTTGGCCAGACCATTGGCTCCTGCAAAACAATCGCCTTAAGTTATACGTCTGATTTGATCTAAGGATAGGAAAAAATTGATTATAAGGAAATACAAATCCAAGAGATGTATTTTGAGTCACATCATGCAATATAGAAGAATCGAAGATCACTTTATCCCTTGTATTATTACTATTATTATTATCTATTTTATTATTTATTTATTTATTTATTAATAATAGTAATATTTTTGAGAATGATTCTCCCAGAGAGTATGTATAAATGAATATATATACAAAGATCAATGAAAATTAAAAAAAAAAAAAAATCATTCAATGAAATAAAAAAAGGTTTCAGATGGGATCAAGGCAGTGGACTGAAAAACTAGTGTACATCTACACAATTCTCTGGAACTGTGAGGATGTAGGGATAATTTGTGTGATCCACTAAGACAGGATTATTGTATGACAGGATTATTGTATGATACAATAAGATACCGTATGATACCATCTCATACTATACCATACCATATCATGTCATACAACATGCTAACACTACATGAAACTGTATGGTATGTATGGTCTGCTACAGTACGGAACAGAACAAAAAGGTATAAGTATTCGCGCCTCCTATGTGAGCCATGAGGTATTAATGCAGTTAGTCCAACTCAAAAGGGAATTTTTTTTGGTGTGTCGTACCACTTTGAAATTAAAATGTCTGAACAGACTCAGCGATATGATAATGGTATTGTACATTTCAGGAAAATCGTGATTCTGGCATTTTAATTTTTTTGCCCCACCTCTTGTCCCTTGCACCTTGGAAAAAAATACATTTTGCTTGAAATTGAGGATGAATACCAGTTACATCATGGTTGAACAATAAAGACATGGTGAGAGTGTCATGCATATGTCAGTGCAGAATCTTAAACACACCTATGGGTCCCAAATCAGGCAGTACAAAATGAGCCCCATACACCTCCAGGATGTAGCCTCTGGTTTCTCCAAACACGTCTACACTGAAGCGCATCCCTTGCTGGACAAGACACAGAGAAAGTGATGGTAAAAGTGAATTTAGAGCTGTTGTGGGTAAATTGATTGGTGTACTGCTGCTGAGGGGACCAAAGGTCTGATGTGCTCCATATTTGGAAACAGTGCGGTCAGGCTTTTTGTAGCACAAAACAGTTTTGAGTATTCTTTGAATTCTGAGGTCACTTTTGTAAGGTACAACAGAATTTTCATCTAAACATGGAAGTGGGTTGAGAGAACAAACACAGTGATGTATTTTGGAATGAAATCTGGGCGATATAAATATAGACCTCACCTGGATCACACAGATCTCGTTGGGCTCTACCATCATCTTCCCAAACTCTGTGGTGATCAAAATCTCACCCTGCTGGGGGACTACACAGACAAAAAGACCAAAAGAGAAGGAGAAAGTATGAGGAAGAATAAGTGTTGAGGATGGGGCTCTCTTTGTTCTTGTGATAGACGACAGTGAAAACATCAACATCCGTTTTCCCACCGATCAAAAAGTCCCCGTCTGAGTTGTTGAAGCACCTGAAACAAGAAAAAGAGCGAGCATTGAAATGATTTTCAAAGTGCAACCAAAGATTCTGTAGCTGTTTGATATGAGAAAATGCATCTATTTGTCACATAATGAGACACATTTGCACACAAATACACACACCTGTCAACCATGGAGGTGTTGCAGGTGTACACATGGATGCCAATGCCGTTACGGGATTTGGCATCTCCAGCCCCACAGATAGTATGCAGACCCTGAAATATAGAGATGAATAAGCTTGTTTACTGGGAATTCTGGCTCTTTAATTATAAAGCAGTGTGGGAAATACAAATTAAACTCACAGCCACAAAGTCTACTTTCTTTTCTGTGGATTTAGGGATGGTAAATGGCAGCCACCGCATCTGTGGAACAAATGAAGTCAGAGTGCAATATTTAGATAGGTATTTTTTCTTTTAATTTGTGTTAACTAAGCACTCAGTGGTCTTTCTACGTTTTCTGCAAAGGTATGATGTGCAGTAACTTTTCCACCTCTCTTTACCTGGTTTGGATCAGGCTCTACTTCATTCCAGTTCTCTGTCAGGTTTCCACAGGACTCTTGGATGAAAGGCTTATGTTTGACAGACGGCAAGATGCGGTACAACCAGCTGGTGATTAAAAAAGAGCCACAGTCAAGTTATAAATCAGACAGCATACCACTGGGCTTCATTGTGATCTGAGGGCTGATGGTTAACAGGTAAATACCTCCTTTTATTGTCTGGCCGGGGACAGGTGAAGGCCGAGCCAGAGAGCTGCTCTGCATATAGGCCGTACGGACAGACCTGAGGATTGTTCTGAGAAGACACAGCACAGCGTGTTCTAACTGTTTGTAAATATGTGATGGAGGTCCCTATAGAGCTCATCAGATTTTTATGAAAATGTCACACCTCTTAACTCCTGTTGTGCTACATTGAGTATTCATATGCTTCATTCAAGCAAGAAAAATAAGTAGAATTAGTGAACTATTTCAATAGATGTAAGCCAGAATAAGTGAAAGTGTGTCCATTTGTGCAAGTGTCTGTGTGTTATACCTGTCCCTCTGGTAAAGACCCTGGACAGCGAGGGTCTTCAGATGAGAACTCATTCCCAAATCCGCTCATGTACTGTGATAGAAGAGAAGAGTTTCACTCTCCATTTAGATAAAGTTAAAGTTAAAAAACAACAAATACACATGTAAACACCATGCGGCTTCATTGTAATGCAGGATAAATGTGTTCACGCTGGTTATAATTAAATCTGAAGGCTTGTCATTAAGCCTTGTCTTTTTGTTAATTGTTATCACATTGATTCACATTAGATCCATGATAAAACAAACTGCAGTTATGCCAAATTTCCCCCCTCGCAGTCATCTATTATTTTTGTGTTACAGAGACTGACTAATTACACAAACATCCTCAACAGTGCTTTTTGATCAATATTCTAAAAGGGTTATCATCACTCCACTTTCCTTCTAGTCTACTTTCATTTAACAAAACACTCCTAGTGTTGGATACAACGCAGTGGTGCAAAGAAATCTTGCTGACTCATTGTTAGTCTGCAGAAAGCACTCAAGCACTGACCGTTTCCATATGTGAGTGTTTGTGCACTGTAAAAATAGTCAGTGAAAAATATAGCAAAAGAGCAGTCAAAAAGCAACAATTACAGACCATAAAACCAAACATTATCTCTGATTGTATCAAACATATCAAATAACACTTAATTGTGAGACTGGAGAAAACTTTGACTTTTACGGTAAAAAATAATGTTAGAATGATTATGATCTACTGAGGAAACAATAAATGGGCATACATTTTAGAGGGAAATACTGTGATACTGAAAATGTCTGAAAAGAATAAATTTAACACTATTAGTTGTACAAAACAGCAGTCATTGAGGTTGTGCACGTTGAAATTTACAGTAGATCTCTTGATTATTGTGCAACCTGAACCTTAATTTTTACAGGATAGGTTGTTAAAAAGATGGCTCACAATCAAATCCTGTTGTTTTATGGAAACAAACTTCCTTAAATCTACAGATTCCTTCTATTCAAACATACTTGTTCTGATTATTAAAGGTTTAACTTCATTCCAAAGCTTTCTACTTAATATTGTTAAGTGTAAAAATGTAATGTAAAATGTAAAAACCAATTAAATTAAGTTAAAGGCAGTGATACGTGATGGACTGTATACTGTACAAAATTTCCCTGGCAACCACAGCTGCCTTTTTTTTCTGTGAAGACAACAGATTTTTTTTTTACAGTGTGAGTGCAAAAAGTGCGTGTATAAAACATATGAGTACAGTTTGTGCTCTTTGAGAAATGATGCACAAGTAGAGTTTTCTTCAAGTTGTCACTGTAGCAAAGCAGGGACAAAAAGCTTAGATTTCAACACAGTTCACAAAGTAAAACACCGCATGAACTGTCACTAATAATGAGTCATTTGTCACCTTTATTGTTTAAACATTTTTGAGTTTAAACCTTTGACAGCGAGCTGACAAAAATCCACGTGTCCCGTCTGAATAACTTTATAGACAATACAATCTCAAACTGTCAGAGAAACATTACTTTTGTGAGAATATGAAAGCTTTTATTGCAAAGTTTGAAAAGTATGCATGCCCTAAAAATGCGAGGATAAAGAGAGCACTGAGAGGTACTTCACTTTTAATGGTTACTGCAGAAACACGTGGAAAAAAAGGCTGAAAATTGTCATTCTAAGAAGCTGTTTGGTTTCTACACACCACATCTGGGCAGCTGCTGAATGAAGCGCTCTGATTGGTCAGAGGCACCGCCGCCTTCCAGTCAGTCAGCCGGAGAATTTCTGCTAAACTTTCTGATGGAGAGTTGAACTTTACGTAAAGTAGGCAGAGGATTACGATGATTTAACCCTTTTATTCATTCTTTGATTTATTTCCTGTTGCAGAGTTTTGGCGCATGACTGATCACTTCTCCGCAGATGCATTGACTCTGAGGCGCTACTTTCCCCACACATGATGACGACAGTAAATGCTCTTACCTTCAGTCCAGCCATTGTGAGCTCTGTTAAAATTCCCCTCGAAGCGGTTTAAAATGTCTCAGAGGTTACAAATTAACTTGCAGTGATCCTTGTCTAACTCAATGCATCCCCTCAGTCAAAAACCACTCAGGGACGCGTGTGTGCCGTTATATGAAGTGAGTGGGAGAGTGGGCTGGATCTGAACTCTTTCTCAATCTGGCTTTAATTAAGCCTGGACTGGCTCTCTGACGTAACACTGGCAGGGTCTCATCCTGAGGCGAAAGGACGGGTCATGTGGCCATAAGGTGCGCAAACAAAGACCAGTGTCACTGCCAAAACAAACAAGACTGCTGCAAGACTACATTTTAAAAGCTTTGAGTGCAACAACAGGTAACACAAAACACATTTTGAAGATAGTTAAAGAAGGAAGGAAGGGTACATTTCTGTCTAGCTTCACAAAATCAGTGATCCAGTCATGACCTTTTAGACTTATTTTGATAAAATAAGCAGAAATCATGTTTCTTCACCGTCATTGTTTGTTTTTAATAATGTTGATGGGATTGTCATTGTTGTGCCAGTAGACAACAGAGGCGTGAGGAAGAATCAGAAGCCAATGTGGTGTCAGTGTAGACACACAGCCTGACAAAAGTGTTGTCATCATGCTTGCATGTAGTGACCTCATGTGAAACTGCTTGTGCAAACAATGGTGACGTGCTCACCCTCATGTTCTGCTAGACAAACCTGTAAAAACATAGTTTTGTGCAGAGTTTTTAGTCTTACAATTAGCTGGTTAAGTATTTTCAGGGGTGGGAGTAAAAATGTATTATCTGACCTCCCTGGAACTGAGAAATCTTGGTGTCAGTACTTCTTAAAGTCAGTTTTTAAGTATTAATTGCATTTTTACTCAAATACTGTTTTCAGACAGTACCGTGCATTACCACATTTCAGAAATCACCACTTAATATGTAATAAATACATAAATATATAAATTCCCTATCAACTTCAGTGACTGCCAACTGATTGTGTGTCCAACACCAGACAGTCAGGTGAACTCACCAATTGGAAAAAAGAGGAACACCTGGGGTTCTGATATTATTTTTTTTTTAAAAACCCTGCCATTTGCCAAAAAATTACACAATACACAATATCTGCTGGGATGTGAGAGCATGACAACGGCTGGTAATGTTGCAAATGTAAAGACGGATTAGGTCGTGTCTGTAAATGATGAACTGTGATGTGAAACGGTAATGTTTACAAAGAGAGAATTGTCTGGAAATGTCAGAACATCTATATGAGCTCTGATGATAATCTCCCAAAAAATATTTAAAATATTAATTTTCCAGTGAATGTTAATTTTGCAGTAATGCTGCACCTTCATCAACGAGCTCATTGTCAAAAGGACATGCTATGTTTGTGAAAAAAGTCGACCTGTATGTTTCCTAGATAACAGAACCACGTTACGCCCAAACTCGCCCACTGACTGAAAGAATGAGGAAATCAAATATGGTGTGTGGTTGAAAGAGGGCGGGGACAGAGAGAAACTTGAGTTTCACTGACAAAAACCCGGTCCCGGCCAGGTTAGTTTCACAGCGTCTGTTACTACGGTAACTGACCAAGAGCTGAAGTTGCCCCTCTTTGTGAAACAGGCTTCAGTTACCCCTCTTTCTCTGTTTCAGTTACCTCGATTTGTGAAACGGGAAATTCAGAGTTTCCCTCATTTCAGGGTTAATAGACTCAGAGTTTTCACTAAACCTGCTTTGTGAAACGGACCCCTGAGCTAAGAAACCACAACAAGAAAGACTCAGGTCGAATGACAAATAAATTCAAAGCCCTTGATCAGTCACTCATGGACATTGCACTTACAAAACCAAGTCTTTGTAAAGAGCGGTTAAACTAGGGATCCAATGGTTTTGATCCTCCAGCCCCATAGGTCTCAAGTGTGTCACCGTTACTAAGTAGTTGAATTGATTTTTTTTTTTTTACCAAATTGTAATCATTTGCTGCCAGATCACCACTGAAGTTACCCATTGACGGCAGCGGTCTTTGTTATTTTGTTGAATATAGTCAGTGTGTTGGTTTGTTAATGAACAGGCGCTTAGCAAGAAGGAGGATTTCCTGTAAACAGACTGAAAGCTCAAACAGAGCCAGAGTTATTGGTGGACAGCCATCTGCTGAGAAACAGTTCTCTTCCAGTTGTTCTTAATTTTGTCACACTTAACAAATGCTGAGTACTTTTCATATTCCTGTAAGGCCTCATAATTAATTGATTTCTTCTAAAAACACATTTGCGGAAACCTCTGCATGCTGCAACAAACCAAACAATGATTCATGTACAAAAGGAAAAGGCCTCCAAAAGGCCTATACATTACTTTACGCCAAATTTATTCAGTTCATTTCTTGAAATAGATGCTCAAACGAGGGGTACCTAATGTCCCCCGTGCAGCATGTATCAAAAAGAATCAATTTCCCCTCTCTCATGCTTGCCTCGCTTCCCCTCTTGTCTATTTCTTTTCTTTTTGGGAGGTGTTGGGGAAGGGTAAATGATGGCAATTCTCATAGCGAGGCGCAAATAAACTCGCCGCGGCAGAAGTAACTGTTCTCCGGCGAGGCGTACAGTCAGGCCCGGGCCCCCCGCTGGCAGCCAGTCAGGGTGCTGTGCCGAAGACGAGAAAGCCCAATGGCAGAAAAATACCACGTCCCAGTCTCCGGAAATTGATCTGCTCCTTGCATGGAGAAAGAAAATGAGCGATTTTAATTTCATCCCGAGTCTGATGATAGAATTCTAGAGTATTTGGGTCCAATCCGGATGGTGCCTGTGTGTGTGTTTTAAGAGAAGCAGGAATAGCTGGAGATGGCAGAAAGGAGACTGTTGTTGCCTACTGACAGTTATATCTATGCATGCGTAAGTGGGCCATAAATGCTTTGTTATTAGATGCCTGCTGAACTCAATGGTTTGATGGTAAATGGCACACTCACCTGGCACAGACTACCCCTGTATGCATAAACAGCCAATCTCTACCCATCTCCCCCTCTCTCACACACAGGTATAAGCCTATTCTGGGATTCGAAATCTTTTGCTTTTCATAGCACAAGTTTTAAAATCTACCCACAATGGATGTGTCATTTTACTTTGACCTCATTGCAAGGCCCACTTTAGTGCAAAATCACACACGAATTGTATTCCATCTATTCTTTGGGACATATGGAGACTTTGGGGTCCGTTAGTAGCAGGCGTCTTCAGATTTTAACTTTTAGATGCCTACCGTCATTAGGTATAGACCAAAATGACATATTCTAATGCCACAATTAAAGGAGAATCTAACCCAATTGTGCTATAAATTCATTTGAAGTGGCAAGTCTGAAAGGTTTAAGTCACTCAGATAATAGTGTGTAAATATATAAATATACAGTTAAAAATATAAATAAACTACTTAACCAACCAGGAATTCCGGTGATGGGTGGCAAGGGTGACAACTTTGATCTCTTAGCTGACTGTTTATGAACCCTGTAATGAATTGGGGCTTTGTAAATGAAGATTTATTGATAAACACCCACATCCCTTTCTACCACCTATCATCAGTATATAGTATAGTATCGTAGTACAATACCAAACTACAAATCTTGGTTTGTGCTCTTTTCAGTACAACACTACTTTTCTTGGCTAGACAATCAATAAATCAATCTTTATTTATATAGTGCCCGATCATAATAAACATTATCTCAAGACACTTTGCAAAAGATTAACAGGTTGATACACTTTTTCCATTTGACCAGTGCAACTGGTTTTCACCAATTTTAGAACTGAAAGTCAAGTAAAGGGCAGCATCTATGACATATTGATCGACAAAATCATTTGTTTAACATTTCGAACCAGGTTTTATTCCTTTCTCCTGTGATGATCTGCTACATGTGCAGCAGAAAATGCTGAAAGTATTGGAAAACATGGAGTTAGTGTGCTCTCTGCTGGACATGATGAGACCATTTCTGAAACACCCTGTGTGTTGTTTTCTACATTGTACATTCTGTGATCAAGGTTTAATATCAGATAAACATACACTCCAAACTCATATGTCTGAGACAGGCCCCATTACAATGGTTGGACTGTATAGAATAAAACCACAAGTTATCAAATCACAAGGCAGTTTACATCCCTCACTATAGCATTTACAAACCAGAACATTTATAGTCCATTTAGCTACGTGTGTCATTTTGATGGTATGGGATTCTAAATTGATGGACATATTGTAAGAAAACATAATAAAAGTGTTAAAGTGACTGGAAAATGTCTCTGCAAAAGCTTTCAGTGTTTGATTCAACTGTTTCTACCGCTATGTCATATTTACTACATGCACACAGGTAGTTATATAAAGATCAAGTGTACTTTTGATTAAATTAATCAGGCAGTAGCAAGTAGCAACAACTAATTAGTGTGTGCTTACACACTTTCATGCTCCTGCTTCTCGACAGTAATGAGATTCATTCATCCTCTCTTCATTTGTCTTGGGGGGGAGTGGGAGGAGGGGGGGCAGCTACTTGTTTTGACACAAGGCAAAGCAAATTTTAGGCGGTATAGATGAGCATTTGGAAATCTCCACAAAAGATGAAATTGAGTCTTTTGTTAGCTTGCTGATGTTGCACAACATTCAAGCATTCAATCAAAATTTCGATTCAAAAACTTTATCGTCTGCTGTTTCCTCCGGCATGCTTCGTCTATTAATTCTAGTCAGCACGACTGCTTAAGATGCTCAATTTGCCACGGCATAAACCTTGAAACTTAACTTTGTGAAGGACAAAAGGTGCTTATGACATCTGAGGCCTCATCTTGTGTATCACTGGTGGCTAACTGCTGTATTTGGATGTCACTTCTAACAAGAGATGGCTTGGATTCCTTGTATTTTGTAATTACAGCCCTGTTACACACCATTGCAGCTTAATGTTAAATGACTCCTGACATGAGCTGCACACACACATTTGACAGCTCCATTTACCGCTGATTAGATTTGCAAGGACATGTAGTATACCCTCTCTTTCTCTCCCAGAGTAGGTTGAGTATCTCCTGAATCCTATCCATCGCACTAATGTTATGCAAATGGTTTAATATGAAGATAAAAGAGTGTTGCAGCATGTGTCGCTCTCCTGGTTCACAGCCTCGCGTTTCCAGGACGATAGCTCTAACAAGGAGGGCACTATTTGGGAGTCATTAAATGTTGGCCTTCCTGACACGCACCCGCTCACCACCGCTGCCACCCGCCCCGCGTTGGCCATTAAAGCTGCTCACACCCACACCGAGACACACACTACAGACGCCTTTTAGCGCCAGCTCCCAGTTTCTTACACATCACAGTGTCACAGAATAGAAAATTACACTCTCCTCCCACAGAGAAAATTGCTTTGGAATTGCTTGGTTATAAAGATGTGCTTTAAAGAGAGGGGGGTGCATGCAATAAAAAAGGACACACACAAACACAATTACTTAAGCACTCTAAGGACAATTCTTACAAGTTAATCAGAGGATTTACCAATTATTGATGTCAAAAGGATTTCGTTGTGTATCTGTTTGTGTCCTGCATTTGTTTGTCCTTCCTTTCCGGGTATTTAATATGCATCTCCCTGACATGGAGGAAATTTGCTGTTTTGTAGTTAAACTTACACTACCCACAAGATTTGCAATGGTGATGCTGGTCTTTGCAAAAAAAAAAAAAAAAGGAAAAAAGAACTAAAAGGAGATCTAAACAAAAGAAGGCATGTTTTAGCAGCCACAACAGCTTGGATGGATGTAAGAGAAACATAATGTGATGCACCAGAGCAAAGACACAAGTGGACAATCTAAGACAACAAGGTGAGAGGTGTATCAGCTTCAACAGACAGGAGAGGCGTGACGGAGATGAAAGAGAGAAAATACAAAGTGGAAAATAGTAGAGAAGACGGAGAAGAGAGAACATACATGATGGTACTGCAGAGACAAGTCAGAGTGGACAAGGATGGAGACTGGGGGATTGATAACACCAGAGGGGACAAGAGCAGATTGCTTTGTATGAAGGGTTAACAGTCTGCGCAAGACTCTACCATTGATGAGAAAGCAGAGACAAAAGTGGAAATTTTTAGATTTATGATTAGAGGAGGGAATTGTATATATGAAGTGACAACAACAACAACAACAGTTCGGTGATGGGTGATGTTTTGAATTTGTTGTGAAGACATTTATGATCCATTGTTTTTATGTTGGGAGGCCCTTGTCGCTTGTGTGTCTGTGGCCAGAAGTGACTCCATTCATGACAGCAAATATTCTAACAGTTTTAGGCCCCTGATGTTCACTGGTTTTTAGATTCCTCCACATTCTTCTCCCGCCTCCAGTTTGAAGGATCACAGATGCATAAATGAATTCTTGGGACTAAATGTGCAGAACACTTTTTTACTAAATGTCTGTATAAAAGTAAACTACTCACCAGCTTTAAGTTTACACACACCTCACTTCAAGAGAGCAATGATGTTTGCATAACCAGGGCACGATCGTAGGTGCATGACTTATTTTCCTTCAAAGGATCTAGCCCTTCAATTCTCTTGACGTGTAACACTAACATGCAGCCTAAATGTGATAGTTCTTAGAAATTCATCGCTCCATTCCTCAAAGTTGGTAAGATACTTTTTCTAATCACAGAATCAGGGATAAAGACTCCTTGAATTGGCTACTTGTTCCCTCGTAACTTGTATGCACCTGCTCAAACAACATCAGACAATCATCTTTAAGTAAATCCCTCTATTTGAGTCAGAGTTTTATTGCCCACACTATGAAATGCAATTTTGCTCATTTGTTTTTCTAGAATATTGTTCGATGTCAATATGACAGGATTATCGTTGAAGTTGTTGTGATAACACTTGGTTATAAGATGGCATTGTCTCAGCTAAACAATATACTTGAAAATCTCTACAAATATACTTGAAAATCTCTAAATAAATCAGAAATGGATGTTCACGATCACCTCAGTCCACCTATTTGGTGAAGCTAAAGCTTTCAAGTTCTTCCAGGTATACTTTTGTGAATAGTAACCTAACAGTTTCACAATGCATGAGGAGAGAATGCAGAGGATATGAGGCCCTATAGTGCTTGGAGAAAACGTGTGGTGTAAGAAGTTGTTAGAGCTTCATGGTAAACGGACTCACTGGAATTCTAAACTCCATAGTTTCCAAAATTAAGAAGTTCTTCAATTGAGATAAATTAGATTAATTATTTCAAGCAACTACCACAAGAAGTTAACTAAAAATCTAAATCAACAAAACTAAGACATGAATGGACACAAGACATATCACATAATCAAGGTAACTTCTGCTGTGTTGGAACAACAAAAAAATGTATTTTTTGGCCTAACATAAAATTTTAAGGCAGCAAATTACATCATATTTTTGCATTGAAACAACAAGTAACATTTAACAGCAGATTGAACCTGTGGTTCATTTTATGCAGTTAGAATTGATGGTTCATACAGGTCTAAGTTAGGTGACACACGTGCAGTTTCATTTGTGCCTATGATTCTGGTTTTCGAGCAGAATCATTTGCTGTATGACCTGGTGGGCTACCAGCATCATTACCTGATCCAACAGCAAAGACACATCTGTGTGCAACTTTATATTCAGTCCCCACATCTTATATAACAAGATATGGTATATGTTGAATGACTGAACAGGTAAGCAGACATTTATAGAGCTTCAAAATCCAATGTAAACCCAAACTGCGACAAGTGATGTTGTATTGCGATCTACTTGTGAGAGAGAGAGGACTGGTCATATTCAGTTAAACAAATTTAATTCAAAAGGAAGAACATCTTCTATAGAAGACAGCTTTTGAGTCAAATTTGAAGAGATAGCCATATAGGACCAAAGCTGAAAACGGCCATGCCCATCCTATGCTTTAAAACAAACATTAGCAGAAAAAATAAAGTGAGAAGCTTAGATTAAATATCATATTTGAGTCACACAGATCTTATTCAATACCCAGCTGCGATAAAATCTTGATTCTGAAGAGACTTCAAAAGCAAACAACCCAAGGGCCTCGTCATCACAGAAGTCATATCAAAATAGAAACAATATCTTGAATGAATTGCAACAGTATGTTACCATTGCTCATTTTGCAATTTTGTTGATGTTGCTCAACTCCAGAGTATTGCAATCATTGAGATAGTTTGTTGCAATTTGCATCCTGCAAGAAAATGTTTTGTACACCATGAGTATGACCAATAACCAGCTCTAGATATTTACTAGTTTACATACAGCAGTTCACGCAAAATGCCATGTGAGTGAGTATAAGGCAAAGTGAGTTCCAAATGTCCAGCTGTGGGATATTCTGTCACACTGTCTGAAAACTTAGCCCCAAAAACACATCAGACAGCTCATCCCAAATAGAATTAGCTCCCTGGACAGGAACAAAATGACCATGGCTGCATGTTTGGCAGGAAGCGTAATGGCTTTGGGGTGCTGGTGGTGTTTTCCTCGTAGGGGAACCAAAGGGCAGAAGTGTGTATCAGTCCAGACTCTTAGTGTGGTGCCAGTTATACCATTCACCCCTCCCTCCCCTCAGGAGTGTGGACAGGTAGTGAGGATGACTCTTCTAAATCTGCAGTTTAGCTCGGTAGTTTTGAGGGGTGGTCTGAGGTGTGAAGAGGCAAACTTGAGGTGAATGGTCTTTGGACAAGGAATGAGTGTGTTCAACATCAGAGAACGAGGAGGGTGTTTATATCTGTGTGGTTTTCTCTTCCAAGTGTGTGCAAGAGTGTGACTGATGTTATTTCAATCTGCGGATGATTGTATGTGAGTTTTCGGTGTGTATAGATGTGTGTCTGTCCCCAGCACCGTCATTAGGTCGTAGGCAGCCCCAGAGTTGGGGGTGTATCTCGGCTGCCTCTGTGGCCTCTCAGGCCAATTTAGGGGGAGAAAAGCACTTCGATCCTGGCCTGCAAGTCTGAGGGTCCCCAGCGGGAGGCAGCGCAGCCCTGCAATCTATATTGGATTTATTCCTTTCCCATCTACAGGCCCCGCACACCCCACAGAGAGGAAGTCTCAACTGCACTCTCTCTGTCCCCCTAAGACAATATGTTATGGTACACACATGAGCACACATAATCATGTAAACACACACACTCTGAGACACACAAACCTAGTCTATCTTCAAGGCACACTCCCCCACAGCAAGGAAGTTAGAGCAGCACACTTTGTGTCCCTGTGGGAGCTGCTCAGGGTCAAGATACTCTGAGATTTGTGAGAGACAGACAGACAGAAAACAGAGAGGACCATCCAAGCTATTGACACAGTGAGTTATCTGAGGCTGACCGTTGTTCTTAAGGAAAAATATTGTTCTGCTTTATAAAGGCCAGGGTGTTAAATAAAATGCACTTTTATCACATTAAAGCAAGAAAAAAAGAATTTACATAAAACTCAGACAAGGTCAGGGAGGAACAAGCTTCTTAATTTAGTCTAATCAACTGTCATTTGCATCGCGCCATTTGCGCAAGGTATTGCCACTAACTGAATAAATGGACTTCTTCAGACTCAAGGGGGGGCACTCCGCTTTGATAAGCTGGCAACATAACTGATTTGCATATATTACTTTGATTATCTCATTACTAGGATGATTCTTGCGGAATTTTTGACACTCGCGCAATCGAATTAAAATTAAGGCACGCAATCAATAAAAGGGCAACGCGGCTGTGAAAACACACGGCACCCCAGGTTTGTATGGTCAACTAGCAACGATGATGACGACGGTTATGATGATGATGATGATGATGATGATGATGTGGCAGATGATGATGATGACCTCTTCAGCTTGCAAACTCCCGCACTCCGTAGTAGGTTTCACGAGAGTCTCTGGATCTTGATTCCTGTGATCAAAGCAGTAATCAGTGGAGACAATAGGGGCCGTGAAATTGCCGCTCTTGGTGTGGGTGACCTCTCCACCTGCCATGAATCCAAGAGTGGACCGCAGGCGGTTCATGCTTTTGCAATCGATAATAGCGCTCACATCTTTCCCCCGTCTCAAACCATCTGTGGAATGATGAAATCATGCGTAAAGACGCGCACGTCGAGGATAATTTTGCAATGCAGTGGCCACAATAACCTAGCATATTGTTGGGATGGGAACAGGGCTCCTTTAAGATAAAATCTTCTGATACCAAGTCCCTGATTTGGTCTGATGATTAGAAAAAAATATATTTAATCTAGTATAAGCCAACTCTGGCTGAAAATCTCCATTGCTTTTTGGTTCCTTTACTTTGCACTATAATGTAAAAGGTGCTGTACACCCTTATAATAGAGTCTCATTTGTAGCCAAACGCAATTTGTTGGATGGAGGATGATTTGGAGACTCCTTCACTTCTCTCCTAATAGACCCTCACTCGTCTGCACATGTCCACGTTTTAAATTCATGATGTAAATAATTACAGGCCTCGAAATTGATTTCCCTTACGACCTTCTCCAGCAAACGAGGCATCCGAAAGAGCCCCCCTCCCCAAAAAGAAAGCTCCTTCTGTTGAAGCATTAAGTCATTAATTATTTTCCTTACATAAGGACAAATTATCGAGTCAGTTGAACGAAATTAGAACCCTTTGTTTCTGATCAGACCGCATTACCGCTGGAAATTACGGCTGATGGCTGCGTGCGCGCTCGCCTTTGTTGTTTCGATCATCGCCTGTCGCTCTGAACCCGCGCTAACAAAGTCATTAAATTGACTCCCTCTCGCTCTCATTATGCGGGCTGTTAATAACCGCTAATTAACTTTGCTTACGCGCGCCTTAAAAGCCTCCCACCCCTTCCAACACACACACACACACACACACACACATGCACACACTCTCTCTCTCTTCTTTCCTCACTTGTTTCCTTCTTTTCCTGCTCGGCCTCTTTAAGAGAGCAAGTGTCCAATTATGCAGGGCGCGAGGATGATGGATGGATATATGGACCGAACATTGAGTTTGTGGCTATAAACTACTTTACGCGCGATGTGTATCAAAAGTTGCACAATACATAGGAGCACACTTAAAGAACAACAGGTACAAGTCAAAACGGGCCTAACCACGCATGCGCAAAAGAACGATACCTGTCGTTTACGAGAGGATTTAGGTTGAAGAATAAATGAAAAAACTAAATTTCTAGAGCCACGCAGCCATAGGTGTTTGGGCTGACCTGTAGAAGTAGTTTCCTATTTCGTCCAGCAGATGGCGCCAGTTGAATAACCCTCAAGGCAAAACACCGTGTCCTGCTCCAAAATGATTGGCTTCTTCTGGATCACTTTCGTGGCCTCTACAAGAGAAGCAGAGATATGACCTGCAAAGGAAGAAAAGACAGCATGCGTCACTACGGATTAAGCTTTTCCTCTTGAACTTGCATGTAATTCAAAAGCTGCTCCAAAAAGTTTGATGTATTTAAAGCAGAAGGTAAAGTATAAGGTGCTTGAAGCCACAAAAAGTTGGTGCGTATTTGGGGACCTTACTCTGCAGTAGCATCTGAGCTGGAGACGCACATCCAGCTCCAAGCCTTGAGTTTCCCCAGGATATCATCAACCTTGGATGTTATGCAAATAAAGAGGAGGCGTTGTAGAGGTTGTGCTGAAACAGAAAGGCGGCCTCTCTCCACCATCTCTTCACCTGCACGTCAAACAGACGGAAAATTGAAAATGTGAAAATTGCGCTCTCACCCCCCTCCCTCCCCCCTCCCTCCTCTAATGTATGCGCGTAATTAGTGCATTTAAACAAAGCGCGGATGTCCTGCTGGCTGAAATGGCGGCTGACATCTCTTTTTCCACAGGGTTAATAACAGAGTGCGGATAAATGAATCAAATTGTGGCCCCCAAATTACAGAGCGACTCTAAATACCCGTCTGTATTACGCACGTCTGTTTGTGACCGCGCAGGAAAAGGCAGAACATTTTATATTGTTATTACGCTCATTACATTGATTTGCGTGCAAATAAACAAGCGCGGAAGTTTGTGACACTGAGGAAAGTTGCGGATGGATTAAATCTGACACCGACAGCCTGCCCATAATAATGCTTAGAGCATATTAATATAGACAGGAGACAAACAAATGACACAGATTACTGCATCTGAATTACAACAAGTTAACAAAGAAAGATGAACTTACAGAGAGGTCAGAACAGTGTTAAATCTATACCTAAGTGCTACTTCTGCAGACATCACATAGTGTTTCAAATGGTTATTTTTGTGAGGCTGTTCGATTGAGAAAAAAAAGATTAAAACTGAGGTAAATCTATAAGCGGCCTGCACCTTAACTAAACAGATCAATGACGCTCTTATTCCAGTTTCAATCAGCAAAGGATCATAAAGCTATGTCTTTCAAAAAAAAAGATAAAAGAAGAAACTTGTGCAATTTTCTGGACTTATATTTTATTGTTATATCACGTTTGCTACGATGCTCTGGCCTGGGCAGATACATAACGGAAAGGGGGGAGAGGAGAGAAAGAGAGAGAGAAGGGGAGGGGGGAGTAAATTGCAGCTTGCTGAAGTTTTTGGATTGAATTCTGAAAATGATCCTTTTAACAGTGATGGGCTCTGAGGCGAGGATAAGGGTCATGCCATTCACAGCGGGTTAAATAGACTTTCATTTAAAATTACATTCTCGATCCATCTCTCCATCTCTCCCCCCTCTCCACGCAGGAGTCTCCCTCGTGCCATCCAGCGGCTCCCCAATGCGCCGTCTCATCACCGGCACTTTTTAGAAGTCCTTCTGAAAGTCCAACAGGGAGCAGCAATATGATGGACGGAGCACAGACGGACAAACAGACGGACAGATATAGGATAGACACTTATGTTCAAGTATGTGTAAAAAATAAACATTTTTGGAATCTTGGAGACAGTCTTGGTGACATGTGGTCCATGTTTCTGTGTGACTTAGTATCTGACATGAATGCAGGTGCAGATTTTGGTCTAACACAAACTCCGTGCCAGATTTTTCAAGACTTAGAATTAGGATTCCAAGGATATTTTTTCTCGGCCTGGAAAATATAATAGTTCTTCAAGTCATTTCAAAAACGTGCAGGCAATTTTGTTTTAAATTGGTAATATATATTCTATTCTATACTTCATTTGTTAAAATTAAAGAAACCATCTGATAAAAGCTACCAATTATTATTCACCAGTGCATAATATTTCTATTATTTTTGAATAATTCTGTCATTATCAGGAGCTCGTAGCATAAGAAATATTAATAATGTGCAATTTTTGGTTACAACACTTTGCTACTAAAGAATGAAGGTCATGTAATAAAGTGAATACCCAGTGAATGCACACTAAAAAAGAGGAAACTTTGGCTCACTTCAAATTTATTATGTAAACGGGTTCCAATTAAATGCATAGTTAGTTGAAAGCAGTGATTTTAAGTTTAACTTAATTGAGCCTAACATTTAAATACATTTACAATAAGCTAGTTGACATAATATATTTCATTCAGGTCAGTGTTTCATTTCTTTGTAATTTTTCTTTTTTTAGTGTAGAGAATTGACAGAAACATTTATCTCATATAAGTGACTCATGGAAGTTCATATTAGACTACAAAAAACAGGCCTTTATAATCCAGCAGACATCCTGACATGTTGCCTAAATATGATAAAGCGCATATTACTGCAGACATGAACAAAAACACTAGGTCTGACAATGAATTATTACAAGCTCAGCTTTAAGCTACCCAAGTCCAGTTAGGACTGTCTGGAAATGGTCATCAAAGTCCTTAAACAAAATGGCAAAATGTTAGCTAGTCATTGTTTTGTTTCATTATCATTTTAAATTTTTTTAAAAACCTTGCCATGGCCTTGAGTTGTGCCCTGGTTTATAGTTATAGCAGTCAATGTGCTTGTTGTTACATTTTGGCAATAAATCTAAATCTTTATAAGAAATAACAAAGGCTGTCATTACAGCGTTGGTGGATTTGGCTTGTCCCAGTTAGAGCTGAAGTATAGGCTAGTTCTAAGCACAGGCCTTAGGCGTCCACAACGGCGAAAATCAACCAGCATCAGAGAAAACCTAAACATAGAGTGTTTTTCTTTTTATCATTTGAGTTCGTTCCACCAAGAAAAAAAACTCAACTCCATGTCGGGTTTTGTTACCTTACCCTCAAATTAACTTTAATCGTAAAATATATAAAGCAGCTCCGCACTGTCTCTCTCCCTACATACACAACTACGAGCCAATCAGGCGGCGGCGCAATAACAGCCCACACGTATGCGGAGCGAGCGCGTGGAGCTGAGGAGCGCCTGGCAGAGCGGAGCGCAGCGCGAGTTAGTCAAAGCGCTGTCTGTCATTAGCTGAGAGAGTAGTGTGACAGAGGAGTGAAAGAAGAGAGGGAGAGAGAGGAGGAGGTGGCGGTGAGTGGTCACACTGGCCTAAAGGAGAAGGAGTAAGAAGAGGGAGAAGACCAAGACAGCGCCGGACCCTGCGCGCGTCAGAGAGTGAGAGAGAGGGCGTCAGGGAGAGAGTGGGAGACTGACAGGTGTTACCCAAAGTAGACAAACCCGAGCGGCGACGACATGAGCGGTCAGTTCGAGGAAGACATCCACGATCGGGCCGAGAGGAAGAGCAGTAAATCCCCGACACTGCTCTCTTCTTACTGCATAGACAGCATACTGGGCCGCCGGAGCCCCTGTAAGGTCCGGCTGATAGGGGCGCAAAGTTTGACGGGGCTGCCTGGCAGAGGGGAGCTCGACAAGACGGCTGACAGTAAGTTTTATCTGGAGTCATATCAAGCAAAAACTTTGCATTTGTATTTGCAGGATATTATAGGAGAAAGAAAAGTGAAAAACTCGCTGTTTTGTGCTAAAAGTCGTGTTGCTTACATTTCGTCTCACGTGGGTTAATGTGGATTTTTATTGTGGGCTAATCAAATTTCTAAAACTTAACAGCCTGTGTAAAGTGTGGGCACTGATAGACAGTATTTAGCTCTACTTTTTTTAAATTATTTGAACTTGCAGTCTTAAATTTTATCACATTTTTTGCCACTTTTTTGCTCCTTCCTCAGGGCCAACCAAAGACCCCCTCTGCCTCAGCACCGACATGCACCTGCCACCAAAGCTGCGCCGGCTGTACGGACCGGGCGGGAAGTACCTCCACGAACACGCAGAAGCTCTGGACAGGGAGCGGCTCCTCCTGGAACAAGCTAGCGAAAGTCTAAAAATCAGCCAGGCGCCACAGGTGAGCATAAGCCGCAGCAAATCCTACCGGGAGAACGCGTCGCTAAGCAGGGGAGAAGGCGACCAGAGCCCCGGGGAAGGCTCGGAGGACGGCAGCCTCGGGCTGGTGGAGCTCGGCCCGCTGAAGTTCGAGGAGGACGCGGGGAAAGAAGAGGGCTGCGGGGACGCGGCCGCTCTGTCCCCAAAGGACGAGGAGAGGGAGAGCTTGAACGCCGGGGATGGGGACGTGAGGGACGGGGAGGACAGCGTGTGTCTGTCGGCGGGCAGTGACTCGGAGGAGGGGATGCTGAAACGGAAGCAGAGAAGATACAGGACTACATTCACCAGTTACCAACTAGAAGAGCTGGAGAGAGCTTTCCAGAAGACACACTACCCTGACGTCTTTACCAGGTATGAACTACAGCAACAACTGCAGTTTATATGCGACGTTTGGCAGCCAAAAATGTCTTCTGTTCTCAGTCATTTCACAACAGCATCACATATTTACTTTAAAACGTTATTCAATTATTACTTCTATTTTTGCTGTCACATATATATTTTTTTATTTTAGACAAAACGGGGCCTTTTTATTTTGATCTGCATGCACTTTTTTGTAAATTAGAATAGTTTGCAACTGATTTTTTTAGCAGAAAAATTACGCTAAGCTACATTATAAATATGTCAACCCCGTTTATTTTTTAATCACAGTTTTTAATGCAAATAATTCATAGAAACCAAGAAACTAAAGAAAAATCTAAATATTTTCTGCCAACTAATTATCATGTTTTTAGGCTACGTGATAATTAGTAATAATTATTTTTTAAGACTCACTTTTTAACCTTTTAAAAAATTCCCAGAAACACCTGCAGTAATTACACACATATTTACAGACCCAGTGCATCACATGTCCTACATGCCCCGACACCAAGGCAAAGCCGTGCCCTGCATTAGTGAACACAAAAGGCCTGTAAGTGCTAACAATGGAGACGCTTTGTTACCTGTATCCGCTGCCGCGGTGTTATTCTCAGGAGGACAAATTAATCGCTGCTGATCAGATTACATGCTGGTCATGACACTGGATACAGCGTGCAAAAGAAAACAACATTTTTTCAGACCACAGAGAGGTGTAAACACACGTTCAGAAAAACTGAGAGGCAGTGTGGAAGACACAGAGGCGAAAAATTTCAAAATAAAAGCTTATTATTAGGTTGTAATTTCTCACGATATGACATTGAATGATTTTAAAATACAAATAATGCAAATTAATTTTTGATTTCCATTAAATATTTTTTGTTTGTTTTATTGGTAAGAGATGCATCATTCATTTTAATATGTATGTATTTTTTTTCATCATCGACATAATTTACATTGTCCAATGGATTTACTCTTAAGCGGCTTGTAGGTCTAATTTCCACTGCAGGCCCATCTAGCAGTTGAAGGCAGCGTCGATTGCTTTGTGGCAGGCTAGTTTAGATGTCATTATTCCCCCCATTATGTTGTTACAGTGACAGGGCTGTGCTATGGAAAAAAAAATCTAACAATCACGCGGACCTTTTTCTACCCATCTGTGACAAGGAAAATAGAATATGGCTATATGGCGTCTTGCTGCAGAGCATGAAAAAACCAAGCCCATTTTTTATCATCTTTTGTTGACAATGAACAACAGGAGGGAACAAAACAACCATTCTGATTTTGCTTCGAAACTGTGGCCTGTAACCTTAAATCTGATTTTTTTATTCTTTGCAGAGAAGAGCTCGCGATGCGGCTGGATCTCACAGAGGCCCGCGTGCAAGTAAGTGCATCTCTATTTATACCTGAGATTAAAGAAAGAGCACTGTAAATCAAATTTGGGAAGAAAGGCAGGAACCTTTTAATGTTTTATATGGTCCATAAAAAGTCCCTGCTGGATAATAACCGATGATATGCGTCACTGATTGAGGATCAACGATTACAGGCCAATTTGTGGCAGTAATTTATTACAGTAAAATGTGTTAAATGGCTTCGTGCGTGGCGCGGGGAAGGTCTTTCCTGTTATTGAATGTTATTACGCGCGGACGTGGGACGTTTTAGTGGCAATTAAGGCGAGACCGGCGATTCATAAAAAGCTCACTTAGTGCAGAAGCAAACACTGTATGTTCCTGGTGATGAGATGGTGTTTGAATTCCCATCAGAGAAAGAAAGGGAGAGAGTGGGGTGAGAGAGGGAAAGGGGGTGAGGAAGAAGAAGTGTGTGCGTAAAAACATGTGAGAGATGGAGGAGGGGAGAGGGAGAAAGAAAGAGGGGAGGGATAATGCTATTTGATTTCCCATTATGTGATTGCAATAGACCTGCATTGATCCGATGCTTTGCACTTGGGAGCGAATGAGAGACCATTAAAGGTGTTTGCTCCCCCCTTTCCTCCCCCTCTCCCTTTTTTTTCTACTCTACTCTGAAAGCGTGTCTTGCATGTCGAAAGCCCGGCCTCATAACCAGAGAGACAGTTCAAACACGGTGGAAAGCTCCGCGAGGGTTATGGCCCACGGTAAAACAACAGATGTCTCTTTAAGGGGGCCGTAGGTGAACAAATCACTTAACGGGCGCCATCAGGGAGGTGATAAAAACTCATAAATTCCCGAGGGGCTGTGTAATGCTAAACAGCCCTCTGGGAATAATGTGCGTCGCTGAAGCTCGCCCTGTTCACTCACTTCCCTCATGTTGACATTTTGCTCATTGTGCGTCTGCAGAGCAAACTGGCCAGCAGAGGATGCGTGGGAAAGTTAAATACTCTCCGGGATGGAAGTCACTTGTTCTACATCTCTTAAGAATTTAATTTAAAGCGCATTAATTGTTATTGGAGCCAGTTCAGCGGTAATTTTCTGGATCTTTTGTTAACACCACTCTTAATTATCTCTCCCCCCTAACCCTGAAGCCCGTCCACAGGGACATGGAGGGTGACTGAGTGAGGGTGGAGGGGTGTTAATTAGACAGAAAGTAGTTTTAAAGGACCGTGAACGGCAGGGTTTACCTCGCGTGTAATTACCGTTGACTTTCCGCCTGTTGGCCACCACCTGAAGCAGACAACTATTAGACTGCACTGACACAACATCCAACAGAGTGAAGAGGAGATGAAAGGCCTCTTTATGCATCAAAAGAGCACTTTCCATATACTGAATTAACTTATTTTCTAACCTTTTTGTGAGACTGGTTTGTTTATAAAAATCAAAAGTTGATGTTGTTAGAACCACCCAAATCTTTAGAGGATCATCCCCCAAGAAGCACATGAAAAAGAACAATTCCTCAGTTCAGCATTTATTCAGGTCACAGGTTAAGTTTACAGCACTGGTCTCGCCTAACAAGAGTGAGACCCAATATTCATGTATCATGCACTTTTAAAACATTCATTGGCTACAACTGAACAGAGGTTGCGTTTACCCAATTCCCTATTCCCTATTGCATAATTGGCCATCAAATAAGACTGACACAGTTGTAATCAGACTTCAGAGAGATGTACGATACAAATGTGTGTGTATGTTGTTTTGTGCATGCAGTAAAGTGAGAATGATTTGAAGGAAAGTTCACAAATAGGGGCTGGTGTCAGAGCTACCTGTGTACAATACATGTCAACCTTGAAGCTGTAAAAGAACAAATAAAATGCTTAGCTGAACTCACAAAGATTGCCGAAGGGAAAATAAAACAGAAAATAATATAACAAGGATCTTTTCCTGCATGATTATTTCAACATTTTCTTAATCCCTTCTCCTTTCTCCTGTCTTCAGGTATGGTTTCAGAACCGCAGAGCTAAGTGGAGGAAGCGTGAGAAGGCCGGGGTGCAGGCCCACCCGTCAGGCCTCCCTTTCCCAGGCCCCCTGGCAGCGGGCCACCCTCTCAGTCACTACCTGGAGGGAGGGCCCTTCCCTCATCACCCCCACCCCGCCCTAGAGTCTGCATGGACAGCAGCTGCAGCTGCAGCCGCCGCCTTCCCAGGTCTGGCCCCTCCACCTCACAACGGTGCAGCTCCACCTTTGGCAACTCCACTTGGCTTGGGTACTTTTCTCGGCACAGCAGCCATGTTTCGCCACCCTGCATTCATTGGACCCACCTTTGGCAGGTATGGTGTAGATTTGCATTTCAACTGAACAATTTTCACACCTGTCTGCTTCTACAAACAGCCTGCCCGCAACCAAATGTCTCAAACCTATGGAAAAATGAGATTATTCTAAACTAAACCATCCAACTCAGTACCTCTTTTCAATACTGTTTATCTCAGTGTCTACTAATTTGACACTACTGAACATTAACAGTGCTGTGTTATCACTCTGTCAAGAATCTGAACACTTTATGCCAACGTGTTACTCTGCAAAACAAGCTGTGAGGAGTGTTGGTACACCCCTCATGTTCAACCTCAACCTCATTATCTTTAATGTGAAAAGAGTCAGCATGCATTCACTAAGCTAAGACAACTTTATAGGTAGAAAAGAGATAATACCTGAGCTATTGCAATGCACGAAAAGAGGGCAAACTGAAAAAATAATTACCAGGATTAGCATCTTGAAATGTTCAAGGTTTTCAAATACCTGCCTCTCTTCAGGCTCTTCTCCAGTATGGGACCCCTGACCAGTGCCTCCACCGCTGCAGCCCTCCTCCGTCAGCCTGCCCCACCAGTGGAGAACCCCTCTCACGCTGGACCTGTCCTTCCCGACCCCTCTTCATCTTCCTCCACCTCCTCTGCCTCAGCAGACCGCAGGGCCTCCAGCATCGCCGCACTGCGCCTCAAGGCCAAGGAACACTCGGCTCAGCTTACCCAGCTGAACATCCTGCCCACCGGAGCCACAGGGAAGGAGGTGTGCTGAACACCCGACACCAGCTGTAGGCCTCCCTGTCCTGGGCCCACGTCCCATTCCATGACACCCACACCCCTCCTCTTCCTTCCTCCTGTAAACCCTCTCATACCTCTGGAGGCTGATGTCCCTTTCCCCCGTCTCTTATCCCGTTACCTCATGTTTCCCCAACATAATAGCACGACCAAATTTAAAAGGGCACTGGCTTTGATATAAAGGACTGTGTGTATGTGTGTGTCTGTCAGATAATTACAGCTGCTGTTGCAGTGTTTTACACCTCACATACACACATCTTTTCTAAATTAAAGGCTGAGTTCACTTTTTAATATGAGATTTATTTATCACAGGAGAACTGTACTGAGAAAAGAAGAAAAATTGAAAATCACTATTTCTTAATTTTTTGTCAAACGGAACTTACATTTTTAAAAACAATAAAATTCAAATTCAGATTAATTATCATTATATAACAAATCAAATTCTACTGAGCACAGTGAGTGTATATGATGACACTTTTCACTTGACTCCATCCAAATGAAAAAAACAAAACAAAAAAACAACAACATTTTTTTACCAGTCCAGCCTCTTTTTACTTCAGATAACAACTGTTTGCTCGCCACCCAAATCTTGCAGCAGCACAGATTTATTTTAATGTAGCACAGGTTATGAATCCTGGAGTCTTTTGACTAAGGAAAAAAAACATAAAAACAGGACTTAAAAAGAATTTTTGTTTTGGCAAGGGTCTGTATGCCTACACATACACAAACACACACACACACACACACACACACACAAGCAGACAAACTGCAGGAGCGGCCGGACTCTCAGAAAGGATTCTCGTGCTACTTCAAAATGTGGACAACTCAAGTGCTTGACATTAACTCTGCTTAATCTGTATGCATTGATGTGGGCTGAGCCGGTCTGCATCTGTAATAAAGGCGCGCTGAAGGAGGTCCCCTCCCCACAAACCCCCCCCAGAACCAAAGGAAAAAACTGTCCATAGACCTTCCATAGCCTTCTCCACTAGCCAGACTCCTCTGCATGCTCGCTTGTCTGACAGCCACACACGGCGATGCCACTGCTTGGTCTGTAAGTTTTTTTACAGACTGAATCAAACCAGAGTTAATTCAGATTTCTGAACATTTCATGCACCCTGTCTGTTTCAGTTTGCCAGCAGTGGCATTTCAGCCGAGTCTGACTCCACAGACATGAGCAGAGCTGAGATCTGAGCTGTGTCTCTCTAATGACCTGACTGTGTGAAAGAAAACTGTACATATTGTGTAAAAAGAAAAAAGTACAAGAAAAAAGGATGATTTTGAAAATAAGGCTGTGTATATTTCAGGAGATCATTTGCACTCAATGTAGTGTTTAATGAATGTTGCCCTGTGTAGACTTTCACCTGTGTTTATTAATTATTAGCTTTTTAGATGATTATTTATGTCAAAATTCCCCCCTGGAGGACCTGCGTGAAGGAAAGTTTTTTTCTTTTTAAATGTTTGTAAGTTTCCTGGTTTAATAATGCTAATTTGAATAAATCACAATGGTTAAAAGAGTTATTTTTTATTATTTCAAATTCTCTTAGGACTCACATAGACATAAACCAGGAAATAAAACCATGTGAAATAGAATACTATAGAAATATGAATAAAAGGTGTTATGAAGAAATCCTGATCTTTGTCTTATATTTACAATTTGACGATTAAATTGTTTCTATACCTATTACATAATTAGGCTCCTGGCATTTAAATGAAGCAGAACCTCACACACAGGTTGTGTGGTGTGAAAAAAAGAGGGATTTGTCGCTGCAGAGCGCATAAAAGAGGCGCAATGCTGCACCTGAATGGGAAAAGTATTAGATGTGTAATCCCGTGCGCTGCGTGCGTCTTTCCTCTTCAGCGCAGTTGACAAAATACCAACCATATATTCATGAGCTTAATCCCCAACATGTGAAGCGCGCGACAAAGGCGAGGGGTTTTCAATTAGGTCGCCCACTTTATCTGGGGGGTCCGTCACAGAACTTCCTTTAAGACCCTTTAAAGGCGCTAAATTGGTCTTAACATCTGTAATGCCGTGTCGGTGGAAGCGAGTCCTCTTTGTCATTAATGAAGTAACAAACCACTTCATCATACTCACACACACACACACTCACACACAAACCACAGATTTAAATCCCCATCTGCATTGGATCTCACAACTAATGCCGAACCATTACAGCAATCAATGCTTATTCTCCTCCGTTTGACCCAGCTATGGTGCCCGGCCAAATCGCGTGAAATTACCCTGCGGATTAAAGTAGTTCCACTCCTTTTTATGCATTATTGTCTGCATCTGTGAACACCCCTTCTTCCTTGTTCCTCTTGTTTTACAGGTCTCCGAGGTCTTACACCTGTTAATCACTCAATTTAGTCCAAACAAGCTGGAATTAGACGCAGATAAGTGACTGGTGGAGAGATTTTTCTGCGCATTAATTCATCCAAAGACGCACAAAGTCACCAGCTGCTCTTTGGAGCAGAATGTAAGAGAAAAGGAGAGGTGGTAAAAAAGATAGCATCATTGTCCTGTGCAGCTTCCATCATCTACCATATGTGATGCTTTATAAAATTCCTCTTCTTTTCCTTAAGCTCATTGGAGCGTGTTTTATTTTCAGTGAGGCTCTACAGGGGTCTGATGACATTGTCCGGGAGGTTTTAATCTTATTGTGAATATAACTAATGAATGGCAAACCAATTTGTCCCTAATATTTGGGGAATGCCGGGAGGTGGATGACCTGCTGGGCACAGGGCTTAAACTTTCTTTGCAGCGCAAAAAGGCGAGAAAATTGAAATGCTGTCGCAGAGCAACAGCTGTGGGTTTATGAAGTCAACTTGTTGGATGTGTGGTCTTTCATTTAGGACAGGCCTGTATGTGGGATTAAGCTTCTTGTTGCATGAATGATCAGGATAATGGATGTTTGTATAAAGAGAATAAATTCAGCCCAATCGTGCAGTTTTCCTTGCACGTTGCACGTTGCAATAAGGAAAAAGATCTACGTGATTTTGTATCAATGCGCTTGGCCTCCGTTCCTCCGCCCCCCCTCTCACAGGTTAACCCAGGTGTCCAGAAAATGTCCTCCCACTGACTTGTGCCCATTTTCATCATCGCTATCCCTCCCCCTGCCTCCCCCCTCCTCCCTGGAGCTGCCGGACTTGATTTGGCTCTGTGATTTGGATTCTCCCGGACCTCGTTTCTCCCACCGCGTCCGCGCACCAAGAGAGAATAGACCCAATCACTCCACAGCCTCAGCCGGATCAGTCTCTGACTCAGTCCCCGGGAGAGGCGCTCTAAAAGGCGCTTTGATGAACGGCCTAACACTCCCCCTCACTCTCCCTCTCTTTCCTCCCCCCTCAGACGGAGAACCAGCCCAATGAAAGCCCTGAATAGCCAGGCCATGGCACTCCGCTCCCCTCTCGGTTCGCCCCTTAATTCCCCGTCTCTCTTGCTCTCATCCAATTAGCTCAGTGTATTAAGCGGTTTATCGTCTCATAACCGCCCTTTCAGCTCCAACAAGGGAGACACTTTGCAATAGGACCAGCTCTCCTTTTGACACCCTCTCTGCTGCTTGTATGTTCCTCCGCGCCATGAATAACAGGAACAGAATAGGGGACTAATTCCCTCATCAAAGCCTACCTTGTCTATCGCTGGTCAAAACGACAAGCAATAAAGCTTAAAACGACAATACAAAGAGACTTGTTCGACCTTATTAGCTTAGCAGGGTCGAATTAATGCAGGGGGACTCAAATTGACTGGGTTGAGTCCAAACTGAGAGGACAAAACGGGGCCCTCGCTTGAAAAAGCAGCAGCCTGGTAGAGAGAGAGAAAACAGGCCCGCCTGTGCTGATTAAATCCAGGGTAAAAGCAGCCTGACGTGGGAGAAGAAGTGGAGCTGATATGATTTAATAAATATGTAAAGTTATGAGCAATAGGCTGTAAATGCAGCCAGACACTTTCTCACACACACAGCATGTTCTATCCATTGCATAGTGAATCATGGTTTAAGTGTTCAGCCCACTTAAGGTTGCCTTCACAAGTCACAGTGGTTTGAAGTGATTTGTGAGGCGTGCAGTGTTTATGGAAATGCACGCGGCAGGATGGAGTAAAAAAAAAAAAAGAAAATCCCTCCCTGTATTAACACAAAAGGAGAATTCTTGGAGGAAATGGTGAAACACTTCATGGAGCGAGTTACAAGCTGAACTTTAACGACAGCAGAGCAGAATGAAGTGTTTACTGGAACTATATGAAAAACATGGAGCATGAAACAGTTCTAACATTTTCCATTTTACCAGCCTGTGAAGACTTGTTTCATGTGTTCATCAGGGGACGAAAAATGAAAGCCTACATTCTCCAAACATCCAGGCTATAGGCTAACACTGGACTGAGTTTCAAACTTCAATTTGATGTTGTTCAGTAACAGATCTAAAACTCTCTGATGAAAATTCAACTTGAGATGGGTACCTTTGATATTTGAACCCATACAGTACCAATGCCCGGTACCTGGGTATCGGTACCAGTTCTCAACAGTACCAATTTTTGGTACTTTTGTGTGTGTTAATTTGCTGATAGATGTTAGCTCTTTGGGTTTACGTGAATCGGTACTCAGTACTCCTGACAGAATTTGGGCAGTATCTATAAAATTACAGAATTCAGTACCCATCCCCAACCCCAACAAAGTAATTTGTTGTACTCACAAGACATGCTGCTCAGTGTCTTTCATTCTTACTTCGCCCTAATGTAAATGTTGACCAAGACCAAAATGAATAGTTTCACACAGAAAAAAAAGGTTGTCACATAGGAAATTAAAAAAAGAAAAAAAATCAAAGGCTTTTTGAATTGGTATGACTCACAATTCTGGTTTGACTGTTCTTGGCTATTTGATCTCATAAATGCTTTTTTTGTGGTAGGATCATATCTTCTTACTGCGCCAAACTTCACAATGAAAAATGAAAACCATGCACTGGCAGGTTTTGGACAAGGGTCAACATCTGGCTAAAAAAATGAAACTTATGTGGAATTGCTCAAAGCCATCGTTCATCCAGATTCAGCTTAAAAAACCATGTAATACACCAAACCAAAAAAAGTAGACTTGAACTAAAAAACAAAAACAAATTCACAGCCTAGTTAAAAACAACTTTCCAAAAATCATTTTTTTGTCTAACTCAGCAGTTTAGAAGATATCAGAGAGACAACTCAAGGCCTGCCTCTTGAGTCAGCATTTCCAGTATGGCCACCACCAACAGTTGGCTTCATTACGCTGTGCAAGGATAGACAGGTCACAGAAACTACATCCATATATTACACAGTCTATGGTTTTGGATCTGCTGTTTGGCTGAAATACAAGTATTCCATTTGTTTTTATTTCTGTGGAGAGGCTGAACAATCCTACAAATAATGGTGATCCACGCCACATGAATATAATACACCAACAGGTGTAAGTCTCACATGTGACTTTGGCTGGTTGAATCAACAGATTACTGGTGTCTGTATCTTCTGAATAGGGCAGTAAATACATGGGCTGAGCTAAATAAATTGATATACTTTTTTAGATTGTGGCTGCAAAGATGACACTTTGGCTTGAGCAGATTACTTTTAATGTTTGTTTTTTCAAAGGAACTAGAGGATACAGGAAATCACAACATATGTTGTGATATGTTTTATTTGGGGGTTTTTGTGTGTTGTTTAAGAAGAGGACATTGGTAGAGTAGGAAACTGGTTAGGAATAAAGGGAATGACATGCAGTGAATACCAGCAGGTTGGAATCTAACTAAGGCTGCCCACTAAGAGTGTCGCCTCTGTACATGGGGTGCACCACTTCACCACTCAACCAAAGCAGTGCCCCACATGTTTTAAATATTCAGACAAATATAACTTGATACCCTAAGCCTTTGTTTGTTGTGGACTATTTACAGCAGCAGAATAACACCAGCTTCCTACATAGCTAAGATCACAACAGGACAATGTTTGTGGGTTTAGGATAAATGAAGAGCACAGGGGTCAGCAAGTGATGTGTGTGTTTTGAAGGAGCTAGTGTATTAGTACACATTAAAACGTGTTAATTTGTCAATAAAAGCAATAAAAGCGTCCGTCACAAGCCTCTAAAGAAACAAGACAAAGTTTTTGTATGTTTCAGTTTTTAATAAGGATTCAGTATCAAACAGGATCTCAATTAATAAGAAAATACACCATTCAAAATATTCATGTCATTACAAAAAAAATCATTACATTAAGTGACCTGAGCAGTACAAGTCAAACACACACAATGAGGAGGGGGAGAGGGAGTGAAAGGGCTGAAATGGCATCAGTTAAACAGTGGCAGTGGAGGAGAAGAAGATCAGCTGCTCAATACGGAGACAAAAGAGCGAGAGAGCAGATCGTGTGGCCTTCCTCGCCCTGCATCCTCGTCTTCTCCTCTCCTTTCATCCTCTGATCTCTCACACACAGGCGCACACACTCAGGATGAATAGTGGTAATCAGAACAAGTGTCCGATCACTGCAGGGCATCCAGCGGTCTTAGCGGCCCAGGTCACTATCATTGGCTAATTAGCAGCTTTTTGGAGTTTACTGGCTGCTCGGAGGATAAATCATTTTCACACACGCACCCACGCCTGGGCACAGCTAGCTCCCACACACACAATGGGCTGTTATTTAGGTATGATTGCTGCCCCTCTTTTTGCCATACAGAGTCAGGGTGAAGAGGTCATTTCACAAGTGTGTGAGAGTGCACATCATCTATATGAAGAAACTGGAGGAGGGTGAAATGGTGTGATCGGATTTTAAGTCATGTAACGAGCCTGTGAGGTTTTAAGATGCTAAGAGGATGCACCTATGAGTGACAGAACAGTGCTGTAGTTTTTTTTTGTCAAACGTCCCGCTGTGAGTCTGGTGTCGAAGCTGTCTTTACAGGTGTGTGGGTGTATGGTTTTACTTGAGGGATGAGAAGGCCTGGAAGAGTTTGGCCAAGTTGATCTCTGAGTAGCCGCTGGTGGCCAAAGCTTTGTCGGGCACTTCCTTCAGCCTCCGGTACACATCTTTCTCTCTGACAAACAGCTTTGTGACTCTTCCTGTAAGAGACAGGAGAGAAGGAAAGAAAGTTGAAATTATAAATCTCTTGCTAATAAGAGCAGAAAGAGCCAATAAGAAAATTCCATCTCAGAGCAGATTATAGTTGGAAATCTTGACACAGGAAGAAAAGTGAATGATTTAACCTGTTGCTTTGACCAGACTTCTTCCCAAAACAGCCATCCTAAATTTGGTGTTTAACTAAACCAATAAAGTTGATTTCTTTTTCTATCATGGTTTACCAATATATTGCAAAGAGCGCCCTCTGTCTTTACAACCTTTACTCCAGGAGTCCTGTCTTTGAAGATTTGCCTGAAAATGCTGTTTGTTTTATTTAACAGCCATAACTGACATTCATACAGTCTCAATAAACATTTGACTGGTTTTAATGAACTAATTTCCAAAACTAAAGTGTTTCTAATTTTTTGTATTTCTAGCAGTGTTTCAACCATTTGACCGTATTCCAGATATCTTGGTCTAATGCTGGTTGCCTGTAATGCTATCACTGTGAGGGCCAAGAGGAGGGATCACAGAATTGGTCCTAGGGTGGTCGAAGTCAGTACTCTCACACACACACACAACACACGGACACAGTATCATGAGATCGATGTGAAAGCCCAATGAGAGCATGAAGTCAATATCTGGTCCCTGTTATCCCTTCAGGTGGGCTGTAATGAGGCCACAGAGATGACAGAGCTGCACTCCTGGGCAAGGCAGACACCGAAACCAAATCTTTGCAGTATTATTCCAAAGCATCAAGTGTAGATGAAGTATCATGAAACCAAGTAATAATAACACTATCCAGGAGGAGAGTGCAGCAAGCTGTATGAGGGGTATTGGTTAGATGACTGGAATAAAGGCTCTTAAATGAGTGAATGAACAAATGAAATTGAATGATTAACAGAAATGAAGAATTTAAATCTGTTTGACGTGCTTTTTTTATCTTGGACCTCTATCATAAAAATCGGGAAGGTTTACAGCACAAAAAAAATGGTGCTGCATGAAAGATGTGGTATCATATTCTATCAAATACGATGCTAAAGGTTGAAAAGAACATACCAGATGTATGTTTCTTGGATTTGATCCTGGATACAGTTACCTGAATAGTAAGAGAGCTGTAAAAAAAAAATAAAATAAATGCTCCTACTTCATTGATGAATCATAAATCCTATGAGCCAAACTGACTCATTTCTACTCCGTTATGAGTAATGGTTATTAGAGAGCTTCTGTTAAAGGTAATAACATATCAGCTTTGGACCATTGGTACAGGCATCTGTACCAAGAGAAAAGATTTGGGCATTTTGAACCATTTATGAGCACTTTACAGACCAAATGATTGAGTTACTGGTAAACAGAAATGAATGCATAATTAAATGTAGTTACCACACAAATTCTCCATGTATAAGGAGGCCCATGGTGGAATTCTTTGCACTCTTTGAGCAATACGATTGATTACACTGATATCTATTTTCAGTTTCTTACGCAGCAACTTCAAGTCTAAAAATATGAGATAGTGCAGAAGTGCTAAAATCTGCTGTTTGTTGAGTGCCTGCTCGACCATTTTCACAGCAGTAATTAATGTGTTTACAGCCCAGTACAATTAATGTCTCCCGTCTGAATCGCTAATTTTGCTGACGTCACACACTGTGCATGGGGCAAACTTTTTGTTCTAACTCAGCAGTTTAGAATATATTACGATCACAATCTCGTTCAATAAGAGGCACAGCTCAGATGACGTGACTGTTCGGTGCTGTCCTAGTAGACTCGTCACCTGTTCCATTTCCAATAAGGCCCCGCCAGCTGTTTTGCTTCAAAACTCTGTTTCAGAAACAGACAGGTGACGTCAAAGAGACTACATCCATTTATCATACAGTCTTTGGTTTCTACTTAAAATTATACAATCAGTTCTCAGGGTTCTAGCTCCAGCATTGGGAATGTTCTGATTTTCTGTTACGGAGAGAAGCCTCTTTGTAACTTACTATCTAAAGTGAAATTGAGACCTACCAGAAACAGATGAAACCGGCTCAACCTTAAGAGATGTAATGAAAATGGCAACAAGGATAAGAAGGGTCAACTGGTAGTACTTAAACACCAACAACAGGCTTAAAACCAATTTTTAAAAAGTTGGTATTTATTTCAAGAGACCTGTATCACGCGGCAATGTCATATGAAGACTGAGAAATGCTGATTGGTTTCTACATTGTGACCGCCAAAGATAAACAGCTCACAACAACATTCGAGGGGAAATTGATTCACACTTTAGAGACCAGAACTAGAAAACTCACAGGATTTTGTTTTTCTGTTGACTTATTGCCAGACTACGCTTATAATCAACTAATCAATTAGTGAAGCAAAAATCAACACTTTAGAGCGCTAACTTCCATATCTAAGTTTTTGGATATGAGATAAATGATAAACAGTTGTTGAAATAAGGATACATGATTGAGGTAATGTACACACACTGTAAAATCATACACACAAACACACAGTCCATATGGCCAGTCGTCATGTCTGCATCTACACAGCTCTATCTCCTCTCTCGTTCTTCCTGCCGTGCATTAGTGGCTGCTGGATAAATACAAGCCCACTGACTGCCCAAAGGAACAAAGGTTAGATACACAGAGATCTACAGTCTCTCTCACACACACACACACACACACGATTGATGGTAGTTAAACACTTAAAAAGCACACTAACTGAGAGTCATGGCAACTAAAAAGCATCCCTATGTCACTAATCTAATACACACTGTAAGATGCACACACACACACATTGAGGATAGTGTAGTTGACTTCAACAGCCAGCAGCACCTATTAGCAGATAATCCTCATGTTAGTCCGGACGGGGATGCAGGGAGAGAAGGGGTGAGGAGAGGCAGGGAGAGACAAACTGGTCTATGTATTGGGGGGGAGACGGGAGGGTGATGATGCATGATCAAGCGAAAGCAATCATGTCATCATTTCTGAAAGGTAGGAGAAAATAATTTCCCCCCTCCTCTCCTCTGCCCCCCTCCCTACCCTTTTCCCTTACTCCCTTTCTCTTTTCCAGCTCAATCACTATGTGGGGAACAGATAAAAGAATGATTTAAGAGTCACAGAGAGGGGGAAGAAAGACGGAGAGACCTCGCTGCAAGTCGGAGCACAGTGGGGAGTGTAGTTCAAATAAATAGCCTCCCTTAAAGAGCGAGTGTGAGGCGGAAGGAGAAGAAGGCCGAGGGAGAAGGGGGTGAGGAATGGAAACGGGAAAGGAAGAGAAGACCAGTGGAATGAAAACTGAAAAATGATGTATGAACAGGAGGATTAAGGTCTGAAAAACCTCACCTGATTGACATCATCTGTCTCATACACACACACATGCACATATACACACACACACACACACACACTCAGTGTATCAGGGGTTATCTCTGCCCTAACTAGGTGTTGTCACACACTTGCACACACTCTGGCGGTGCCGGGCACGAGTAGATCGGGGCTCTGCACGCTCTAACTAGGTGTAAATACAATAACAAGCCTGTAATTAAGTGAGCATGATGAAGTTAATGGAGATCGGCCATTCCGTCGGCCGCCTCCATGAATATTCTATTAGGCTGGTGGCGACGGGCAGCTGGAATAGCAGTTAATTTAATCACCACTCGGAGCACAGGGAAACTTCTTTGTGTGAGTGTAATTGCACAGAATGAATAATTGATTTGACAATCGCACCCGCGGATTTTTGCCACCCCGCTTTGTATCGCCGGAGAAAGGGAGGGGAGAGTGAAGGAAGAGAAGAGAGGGTAAGAGGGAGAAAGAGAGAGAGAGAGAGAGGGAAGAAAATGCAGAAGAGAAAAAAAGAAGAGAGAGAGGGAGTGAGGGAGAGGAGTGGGAGGGGAGAAGAGAAGCAAATGCAGAGTGCTCAGAGGTGGCAGAGAAGCTGTCGGTAAATGGATCATTAGAAAAGCGCAGCTCAAGGACAATTTATATTTTATCAATGCGGCAAAATTACATTATTGCTCACACACGCAATCATACTGCCCACACTCCAGATCGAGACCAGGAGGGGAGGAGAGATGGTGGGAAGAGAAGGGCAACAGATAGAGAGAAGGAGGGAGGGGGAGAAGAAAAGTGACATGAAATGATTTGAAAGTCATTGATACGGGATGTTCCCGGCTAAGGAACGGACAGCATGTTTTTTTCATAATGTGTGTCAGTGTGTGTGTGTGTGTGTGTGTGTGTGTGTGTGCGTGAATAATCTATTAGAGATCTCCTGCAGCGGATGAAATTACCTCCATGTTTTACTCAGTCGCAGCAATCAGGCACAAAAATGCAATGTACATGTAGATAAGACAGGCGCATGCTTGCTAATGTGCACACACACACAAACACACACACATTAGAAGACACACATTCAAGCTGATCAAATTACATTCAGGATCCAGTCAGGGCTCTTTCATGTGAGGCTATTTGAGTATGTGTGTTGTGCAGATATTCAGAACACATGCTGATTTTCACATTGAGGCTTCAGAATGTTTCTTCTAAAAAAGAAAAAAGAAACACCTGAAAAAGGTGGCTGAACAGATACAGTAACATTGTCACACTCTCTATTGTTATTGTAAGTTAAGTTTGGATGTTTGGCTGAATCGGTCTGGTTAAAAATGACTGGTCTTTGTGTCCTCTCTGTGTGATTGTTGGAATTTATAAGCACCCAATCCATTTTGGAAACCTAAAGAAAGCACCGAGGGCGTACACAAGAATTGGATATGCCCAAAGCCTTAAGGAGGATTGTTTATGACAAGTAGCTTGCTAGCTGTGAAGCCTTTCTGAAAAAGGTAGCATTAGTGAAAAAGACTCCGCTTCCCTACTCCACTATTTTGATTTGATTTGATTTTTAATGCATAAAAAGTGAAGGGGTAATGTATTTATATACAGTTATGTAGAGCTATTGTTTCAAACATGACAACAGAGCTGGAACGTAAGGCTTTGTCAGGTTTAGGTATAACCAGGAAGGAACATTCTCTACACGCTGGATCTTGATTTGGTTCAAACTAACATTTAGCCAACCATAGCCTATTGTTGTCTATACATTCTGTGTTATTAGGGAAGCGACTAAAGTTGTACTGTAGTTTATTTTTACAGTTAGCACTACTCTCAGCCCCTTAATCTGTGTTTTAACCTTCAGCATGTGTTTTGGCCTTTAGCTCGTGTTTTAGCCTCTAGCTTGTGTTTTAGCCTTCAGCCTGTGCTCAATCACTCTCCCGTTAAACTTTTTTCGGTCCTGTTTCCATCTGACTCTCCAGCTCCTGTTTCCACCATTCGACAAAAAAAATCACAGAAATCGTTTTCAGCAGAGAGAAACACAGATCTCTCTTCTCACAGCCAAACTTCATCAACCAGTGTGGTGTTGTCATAGAGACTTTGGCAAGCCGTAAATCAATTTGCTCCGATCAAAACTTGTGCAGGAGTTGTCAGATATGAGGTTGTGGAAAACTTACTGAGACAAAACAGCTAACGCCCAAAGAACGGCAATTTTGTTTGCACTTGCTCCATTTCTTAATGCTGAAGGTGCCTGTTTGTTTTATGCATGAACTTGTGTATCTGCTTTGCTTTCATATCAATCTCAACAGAACACGATACTCACAAAACTTCCTTTTCAATCTCTATAGGTATTCATGCACACACAAACACAAACAGAAGAGAGTGGAGTGGTGTGTATAGGACTGTATGTCTCCTCCCTGTAATCGGAGCAGTGCGGCCCCTGGGTGTGTAATGCAGTAATATGGGGTATTACTTCCCCAGGACAGAGGGATTGAACCTTGAACCTACACTTTATCGCAGCGTGACACTGTATACATGCATCCTCCTCCATATGAGGAAGCTGATGGCATGAATGAATGTGTGTGTGTGTGTGTTGGATACTAAAATTTGGTGGGAATCCCATTTGTCAGTGATGCTAGAACTGGGTAACTGTCATGTTTTATGATAACCTTTCTCAACGAAACATTCATACAGATGGATACAGATCTGCCATAACTTGGGGGGGGGCAAACCGAGGCCTGTGCACACAAATGCATAGGCTTCTGTCCCTTAGTGGTGTGATGTTTCAGTAACGGATTGGCTCATTCTAAAATCTGAACTCTAGCTTTCACTTCAATTCCACTTTCTACTCACTGCATTTTGCACTACGCAAAAGTATTTTTTTCCAAAGTTGTGTCATTGATTTAAACTTAGATAAAAATTATACAAATATCTGTTTCACTTCAGTTTTTGCTGCTTTTGCTGAGGATAACGTCAGAGTCTCTGAGTATGACCATTCAGTGCTATTCAAGGCTATTGCTGAAGAGTGTTGATGTGTAATACCCGAATACATTCTGTTTCCTGTCTCTGAGGCCAGCACTAACTTGTTTGTTGAAGTGGAGTGTTCAAGGCAGCACTAGGTGTGTCAATCATAATGCACCACAGACCCCTACTCTCTAACAAATTTGGGGAATGAAATGAAGTTTGAGGTCTTTTTGAGTGCAGAGACAAGTATTTGCTTCTGGAGTCATAGTTCAAGTTATAACTGAGCCAGGGGGACTTAACATGGATTGGTGGTTAAAACTCAAATGAAAACCATATTTATCTGAATCCTCAAAGTATGCCAGGTACGACACAAAGTGAACCAAACATCATGCTAGTTTAACAATAAAAAATGTTTTTTGAGGAGTGATGTTTAACATATTGAAAAGATCAACAGTTTGACGGCATAAGACTATATGATCTCGAGCAGGCAGCATGGCCTACACGTGTTTTTGGGGGTATGAGACCAAGGTGTTGGTGAAAAACTGATTTGTTACATGTGTCTAATTTCGGACCAGAAAGTTGACAGACAACATCTGAAATGCTAGATTGCTGCTGCAAGACATGTTTTACCATCAGTGGTCAACAAACGCGCTCTCAGATGGGTCATGTAGTGTGTGCTTTACGGTCCCTCCATATGCTCTGAGCACCCATTTCCAACACTTTCCGATCAGGTGAAGTATGTATTGTGTTGTTGGGTTCAAAAAAGAAAACACAGGAAGAGAAAGCCAAAAGCAGATCAAAAACGCAGCACAGCACAGGAACATAAAGAAAGGCGGAGAGTCGAGAATTGATTGGCTATGATTTCTCGCATCTGGGCAAGGACAGAAATAAAAGAAAGCAAAAATGGAGGCTATAATCATGTTAGTACTCCTTCCTCTCCCCCCCCCCTCCTCTACACTGGTCCAATCCCTCTATTTGAGCTCCCTCCATCTTCTGAGTGGTCATCTGTTGATTACACGTTATATTTACCTCTGCTGTCTTACTCTTTGGCTGCCTCACTCAGGTCCTGGCTGGCACACACACTTTCAGGCATACATACATAAACAACATACATACATAAATATTTAATCAAATAAATAAATCACTCGGCCCGGCGGCCCTTTCTAATCAAGTGACATCAATCAGGGGAACTATGGGTAAAGAGGCCTTGTGGCTAACGCCTACTGAGCGCGCCCAGAGCGCTGGAGTAGCGTCTATTTGAGTCCAAGGGGGGAAATATACGCTCCATGTCCCATTATGGGAGAAGGGCTATCCTTTCGTCAGCGCGCCCATTACTCCCCCTATCATTTCCCCAAATCTAAAACCTGTTTTCAATCAACACAGCCAAACGAGTGCCTGTCCAAGAGAGGGAGAGAGAGAGAGAGAGGAAGGGGTGAGAGAGCAAAGGAGAGAAAGCGTTAGAGATGGACAGTGAGGGCTGGGGTAGAGGGAAAGCGATCGAGGGCTCTTTCCTTCTTTCTTCCAGTGATTGGAGCGTTTTGCATTCTGTATGTGTGTGTGATTGAATCCGTCTCCTAAATTAGGGCTGTCGACTCGAGGAGCTGAATGTCCTTAACCCCCCCTCCCAGCATCCAATGCCTATACTCCACTACTTGTGTGTATGCGTGCGTGTGGCGTCACCAGTGAATATTGTAAGTGTAGCCTGGGTAAAAGATTTATGTTGAGCCATTGATTGTTAATGCTATGTTGTGTACGTGATTTGTGAGGAAGCATTGTCAGGACATCAAAATTCAAACTTCAGAATGTGTTCTGGTAACTTGATTTCAGTTGAAAGGCGGCGCCGCAGAATAATAAAAACAGCAAAAATGAATAAAATATGATCAATTTTAAAAAAGCAGGCCCTGTTTACCGTTTGGACACAACTTTAAAAACTCATCCTGTAGCAAACAGAAAAAGACTTAAAAAAGTTAGAATCCACACTCTATGCTGCACCATCATCTGTGTGTGACGTACCTCTTTCATCAGGCTGCAATACTTTGGCACATGCATGGTCCCAGTCAAAGATGAACTTGTAGAAGCAGAGCTGGTTGTACAGGGCTTTCTCGGAGTACTAGAGAGAAAACAAACAGAATAAGGACAATTATAATAAGGTTAATCAAGAAAAACAGAGGTGACAAAAAATGATGCATGATGCAACCAATTTCCTGCTGATATGTCTTCAAGGTTACAATAAAAACTTGATTCTGATTGGTCAAAACCCCCTCAAAGTCATCATTAATTCAGAGTAGCAAAATTAAAAATGATTCAAAGCGCAACCTGAACAAAGAAAGAAGACTGGCATGCTTCACCTCTACCTGTTGACACTGTGGCAAAACTGTTAGTTGCCTTGCAGGGGTGAGCAGGACAGCACCATACTTGTTCAGTTCAACATTAAATAACAACTTGTTCACCATACATCATATCTTACCATAAGTAGAAAGCTTTTCTTCTTATATGATAACCCAAGTTGATAGTATAGCCCTTGTCTCCATTCCCGTCACTTTCAACTCTTCAGCTCCACTATCTTTTCCTTACTTGTCCTCCAAATGGCACTTTCACATCATCAAATACCTTGTTTAGGAATAAGCAGCCCAAGTATGGAGCACGCGTGCAGCCGAGTATATGAATGTAAGAGCCATTCATGATTCTTAAAACTAACTGTTGAATTTAGCCTGGTTGCTTGGACAATCCAAATATGAATGCCAACAACTCTGTTGCACAATGACACCAAACAATGGCAAATGCAACTACAGTGTGTAATGACCAGTATTACATACAGATGTCCTGACCTGACTTACCATGTCTGTTTTTGGCTTAAACAAGGAATATTTGAATGAATCAATGAATCAATGAATCTATCTATCTATCTATCTATCTATCTATCTATCTATCTATCTATCTATCTATCTATCTATCCATCCATCCATCCATCCATCTATCTATCTATCTAGGCAAAACCCAACCTGCAACGACATCCTGACTCTTAGTATTGGTAATCTGACAACTATCTACCCATATTTATTAAGAGGCATCTACATTTAAGTGCAAAGACACATCTGTTTGGACTGTGTGACTGGGTGGGGTGGGGGCACTTGGGGTTGTTATTAATCAAATGTAAAGCTCTTTGTGCTTCATTTATTGTATGAAACGTGCTTCATAAGTTAAGTTTTGATCAATTGATTATTTGATGAACAGCAAATGAAATAAGCTGGAGTGAAGCAACTGTGTAACTGTTTTTTTATTTATAGTGAAACTGAGACACAAAAAACAACAACAAGTATTAACTCTGAAATTACATCCAAATGACTTAACTTCTGTTTGGAACATGTCATTGTTCGCTGCTTTAGTTGTTTTTTGAGCTACAAGGTTAGGCTTCTTGATTTCTGAATTCTGTTTCAAAATGGTCTTTTTTAAGCTAATATTTTCTCTTCAACCACAGGAATCCTCTTTACTGCACCTTATCTGTCTTGTTAATTCTATCTTTATCTCAGGTACACTGGTTGCGATTGAATCCAGGCCGCCCACTTTAAGGACCACATGAAGCGTGCCGTTCAACCAAGTCACCTGGGAGTTGTGTATTTATAACCCCTGGCTACAGTGGGACTCCAAACAAGTTGACCGTTCTTATAAGAGGCATGTGATGTTGTCAGTCAGTCAAGGGGTTCCCAGACCATGCCTTCACAAATTCCACTGGCCTTGTATTCTGTATTTCACTGAGCTTTGACCAATCTGTGTATTTCCTTTATCTTATGATGAAAAATTAAAATCTTTTGAGTAAAACAATTACCACAAAATTTGGTGTAAAAGATACACTTTTAATACATTTTCTCATGTAAAACGTGAGCTGACATGGCTGGATGCAATGGAAGTCTTCAAGCAGGAACATTGTTTAAATTTTCCCAAGTTGAAGCTTGTATTTCAGTCAATGTTAACACATCAACTTCTGGTAAAGTTTGCTATCGTGCTGGGTGGCTTTGCATTGGTTTTTAGGAATAATAATTTGATAGCTCTTGATTTGTATCTTATTAGTATTTTAAGCTTATGCAAGTTTAAGTTTTACTTGTTTGAAGCAGCTTATGAAAAGAGCAACACCTTGTAAGTGCCAAGTCACAAATTAATACAGCTTCTTGTTTCTTGTACGCAAGTAGATAGGTTGTTAATAGGAAAAAATAAGACACCGTATTCACCATTTAGAAGCTCTGATGGACATTTCGTGGACAGCAAATAAACAGAAGATTTAGGATAATAAAGGGTGGGTACCTTTTACATTTGACCAGTACTGAACTGTACCCATTTTTGGTATTTTGTGTGTTTACGTGATTATAAATGTTATTCTTTTTTAATAATAAAGTCTTAAAATATTTCAATTTGACATTTATTTCTCAATATATAAACTTTAACAGATATATCAAAGCAACACTTGATGGTTTTTATTGTAACATCGCAGTTGATTCGCAAATTTAGTCAACATTAAAACCCTTAACTAAAACTAACTACAGCTTAATGACTTAACTACAGCTACACTATGTTTTCTTAATCATGCACAAACTGAAACCCAGCTCTACCTCCTCCATGCCCATGTCCGGCAGTGAAAATCACCTGATTTTCCACCCCCTCACAGTCACAAGGATGCATTTAAGCACTGAGACATGGTACCGTTTGATTTCTTGTGAACTGATACTCAGTATGACTGCCAGAATTTTATCAGTACCTATAAAAGTATAAAAGTGCCAAATTTGGTTCCCATCCCAGTGCATTTTGGTTGTTGTTTGAATACTCTCAGTAGATTCAAAAGTTCATCACCAGTTGTGGGAAACAGTTATCAGTAGTTCTTCGGATCCCTTTTATTCTCTGTTTGTGTGAGTAAGCTTTTAATCCATGTTGTCTAATAAGAGAGGAGATTATGACAGAGCAATAAAGACATCCAGAAGCAATTAATGAACTTCTTCACTGGTGGAAAAAGAATCAGGAAGACTGGATGTGACTCATGCACAACTGTACCAGAAAACATCTCCTTTCTTCAGTGTGACACAGTAAAGCAAGAAAACAAATTTGCTTGCTTTGTTAATCTCCACTGCAATTAACTAGAGCCACACGACAGCCTGCCAAAGGGAGAGAGAAAGAAAAAAGATGCAGGGAGAGAGACAGAGAGGATGAGCAAGGCAGAGAGGTAGGAGGGAAAGAGAAAGGGTAAAGACAGAGAAAGAAGAGAGAGAGAATCAGAGACAGCAAGGCACAGAGAGAGAGAGAGAGAGAGAGAGAGAGAGAGAGATGAAAAGAGGGGATCAGGCCTGAAATACCCTCCCTCATAATAGTTTGTTGTGATAAGGCATTGTGAGAGAGGCATGTGAACAGCCGAGGCTGTCAATTTGATTAGCCATTATACTGCATGTTTAATTGCAGTTATTGGCTCGTCATTTCCCCGCTACGCTGGAGAGGGCACGCTAAGCCCCGACCCCACACTGCCATCAGGTGTGCGCAGAGTGCTTCATTATTACCACCAGGAAGAATCCTCTGACAATTCCTGTGTGTCACTGTCTGCGTGTCACTGTCTGTGTGTGCGTGTGCGCAGGGAATGTGTGTGCCCATTATACCTGCCAATCGCAATGTGCGTAATTGTAATTTCAGTTTTTACTGCTGAGGCATAATCAAGTGGCGAGAGTATCTAATGCAACTAAATGCAAACTATGTGATGTGTGTGTGTGAGTGTGTGAGTGTGTGTGTATACGTGTTTAATGGCTTTCTATGGCTGCCCACATGGCACCCACAGCTGTTGACCATTGATGCACTGCCTAGTCAACAACCAAACCATGCACATCCTATAATGGAGCCTCGGTTACCGTTGCCAAGGTTGAACAAGCTCGGGCGGCACAAACACCACACGCTTCTCCTTCCTCTACACAATGAATTACGCACACACACACACACAAAGGTGCACAACACACACATTCAAACAATGTAACTCTGATTGTAGGCGGGCCAGCCGCTGCGTCCTGATTGACTGACAGGTGTCAGAAAGGCGGGGCTAAAATGTTACAGGGTTGTTATTGAATTTGGAGCCCCTCAACCCCACCTCACTCTCTCCTCTCTCCCACCTCACACACATGCACATTCACACACCTACCTCGTCATTCAGCTCGGCGCTTTGTTCCTGCACTGACACCATTTCAATTTGCTCCACAAATCTGCAGCATTTTCAGCCTGACTGCCTAAGGAGCAAACCAGCTGTGAAATTGCCTCTCTCCCGGGAGTGTAGGACCCCCCAGCCCCCCACCTCGTACCCCTTTGCTCCTTTGCCTTGCCCCCACCCCAGCTGACACACATATACACAAACACAGTTAAGCCAACAGGACGAGACACATGAGTGTGTGTGTGTGTGAGTGTATGAGAGAGAGGGGAGAAGAAAGGAGACAGGATGTATGGAATAAGGCGAAATGGAGAGAACTAAGAAAAAAGGGCTAAATCGGACAAATTGATCATAATCACAGAGCAACAGTTTGAAATGGCTCACACAATAAAACCAGCACTCAAGACTTCCTCAGGAGTCTTAAAAACACATCTTTAAGTGGGGAAAAACATGCACACACACAGAGGTATCCAACCTCCAGAGAACTTTAGCGCACAATGCTGTCGCTCAGGCACACCAGTGAAGCAGTTAATGAAAAGGTAGACAATATTTCTCCGTGTGCATGTGAGGAGAGGCAAAAACAAAAACAGAGTTTACAGAGGATGGAAAGTGTGCAAGCTGCAAGGAAACTACCATTGAATGCTCAGATATGGATACATCTCGGAGGAAAAATATCCCGGCAAGAGACACAAAAAAGAAGGCCTCGGCGTTCGACACTTTGCTCCACAGCTCTGCAAACACACACTGTAAATACCGAAGCTACAACATCCGAGCCCTCGCACAGCTGCAGGAGGAGAGAGGGAGCGAGGAAAGGGAGGGAGACGGGCGAGAAACAAACATACATTTTCCCTCAGCTGGCGAGGCCACGAGGCTTTAAAACTCTTGAGCTTTTTAGATGCGATGAGCGTTATTGCCGGTTGTGGTAGTCACGCCGATCAGCTTCACAAGACACCATAATGAGTCAATATATGTAAATCTTTACTAGGCAAACACGACGGGAAACAAAGGCATTTAACTGGTGCTCTCGCCCGCAAGCCTCCAACGATTCAGCACCGGTAATTTCTCCCCATTGAAAGGCATAATTGCCTGCTATTTGAAGATATTCATGCTCAATTTTTGAAATTAATTTCAATTGGAGGGAAATGTAGAAATGTCAGCTCCAGTGAAAGGGATTTGATTTCAATTATCCTCGCTCAAAGGACTGTGATTTCCAAATACACTTAAGCAAAATTATGACAAGAATTTTTGTTCGGCAAAATTCAGTGTTTAAAGAGCGATTAGGCGATAATGGGGCAGCTTTGAGCCGGCAGTGAATGCAGCCGTCTCCCTCTGAAAGGCACTCAATTATCTCTGATTGCTCCCGCTATAATGTATCAAATAGAGATACCTGCTATTGCCGTAATTTGTGTGAAAATTAACATGCTGCAATTTCCACTAGAGGGAAAAAGGGAGCTCTAATGGGCGCCTGAGCGTACATCAATAAAATGAGGGGAGAGAAAGAGAGAGAGGGAGAGAGGGGGAGGGCGAGAGGAGGAGAGAAAGAGCAGGCGAGGAGAGGAGAGAATGAGTGTTGGAGCTAAAGAGGGAGGGGAGGGAAAGAAAATGAAAAGAAAGGATCAGGGGAAGAAAGCATCGAATAAAAGAGGAGGAAGAAAAGGAAAGTCAGGACAGCGATTGGAGACACTGAGAAGAAAAAAATAGACCATTTGAGTTAAGCACTTTGGAGGGAGGGAGAGAGAGAGAGAGAGAGAGAGGGTGAGACGAAGAACGAGGGAGAGAGGAAGAGAAAGAAATTTAATTTACTGAAAATATTACAAATTGCACCTGTGCATAACTCCCCCAAATTACCAACCAATCAAGGCAGAGTGCCTATTACTCTCCCATTACATGGAGATCAGATCACGCTCTGAATCTGTGTCCAGAGAGGAGGAAGAGAGGGAGGGAGTGAGGGAGGAAAAGGACGAGCAAGAGAGAGGGAGGGAGAGGAGAGGCAGCGCCTGCAGAGATGCTAAACGTAGCATGATGCAAGAGCGAAAAGGGAGTGCAGAGTCACAAACAAGACGCCCTTTCACACATTTTGTTATATGGGTATCTACAGAAGAAACCCTGATTGTCTTTCTGCCTTTAGGTCAAATCAACCTGTTAATCTGGGATAACCTCAGCATAATTAAAAACAAACTAAAGCATGAAGGAAATTTAGCACAAGGTATCTAAACTTCAATTAGAAACATTGAAATGTTCATCATCTTTCTGGAGTACAGTCCCAGTAGCTCAATAAGCCATGAATGGCCTCAACTACTTTGCATAATGGGCAGCAATTTAACATATGAGCTGCTGGGCCATTAGTCTCCATACACTGCTCTGATTCAAATAACTGTTACCTAATGAGGAAAAAGTCAGTGTTAGACTGTGGTGAATCAAGTTTGAACTGTTTCTATTTTCCCCAAGAGGAGTGGTAAGTTTAAGGGTCAATAATATTTTTCAAGGTTTTATTGTCTTGCTTAAGACCAATCCAGCAGGGTGTTTAAAGAGGCCGCTGTGTGTCAGGATAAATATTAGACCAGCTCAGCTGCTGTGGACACGGTGAGATTTGCTCAGCACTTGTTGAATAGTTGGAATATGAGCAAATAGTTACATTTGGAGCACCCCAAGGATCCAGGATTGGTCCCAAACTGTTAATACGTGATAATTTTTTGATCATCATGGTTATTTAAACATGACCAATAACTGTTAATGTGTTTTTGCAGTTTTATTTATTGTTATGGCCCCAATTTATTTTGTATGGGTAATAATTTGAAAAGGCTTTGAAGAAGGGTTGAAAGAACTAGAAATTCTTAAAATCTTGTTTGATAATTTATTAATTGTGTCTTGGTATAAAGAAATTAAATTCATAGTATCAGTGAAAAGAATGCATAGAGATGTTTTTCATAAATCAAGATGTTAATACTGAAAGAGTTTTTGAAATCTATGGACTAGTGATTGATCATAAGTTAACACTGAAACAACGTATCAACCATGTGTAATGAAAAAAAATACAAGTCTAAATTTAATTTCCAACTAACTGATTGTTAACTACATGTCTTGTCTTGTTGTGTAGAGTTAAATCTACTCATACAGGCTAAACATTTAAAAGTGGCTCTGCAAAACAAATTATCTAAATTTATCACCTTATGATCAAAAAGACAGATTTTTACACTCATTGATCCACAATTTCTTACTTCCTCTTGTGAAATTCGACAACCCATTCTGTTAAAAAAATGCCTGCAAAAATATTTCAAAGGAAATCAAAGTCTCTTTCTTGCTATGTGAAGGTTATTTTTGATTCAGCTCACTATGATTTGGGGGCGTCTGTACACTTACAACACAGAAAACTATAGAAGGTATCAAAGGAGACGTTTTTCTTGTTTTAGGGCCAAATTATAAAATGATGTCAGTATAAATCTACAAACTTGAGATTTACTCTTGGTTTATAAAAAAAGAAAAAAAATGCTCCAGTAGAAGTTTTTGAAGCTTATCGATGTTAATGAATCATCTGTTTATTTTTTCCCCACCTTTACTACAAAAACAGGCATTGCAACACAAGACTTAATGGGGATTCTTTGACTTTCATATACAGCCTTGAATGGACACTGAAATTTCATGGTGGTTTCATTTTTTCTAACACTTCAGGAGGCAAATCAGTGTGAAAACTTGCCACGGTGTAACATTACTACATAACAAACTATGTTCCCTTGAATGTGCTGAATATGGCAGCTTTTAACTCTCACCTAAATGGAGAACGTTCTGCTTCTAATCTGCTCTAGGAGTTGGCGCTTCTGATTTGTTTTAACTGAGTTAATATCAAGCTTTCTCTTTGAATGACAACTTTACATTCAGTTGAGGCAGTCCTATGATACTTTTGGGACTGTTGTGAGAAATTGAAAATTTGCACTGATGTATAATCAGTTCCTTAGGTTTCTGCATAAATCATAGTGTCATGTGAAAGCAGACTTTGTGTACAGCTGAAGGATAAAACGTCTTTCTCAGCTATCATACATGAATGTGTCTTTGTGTGTGCTCTCCACTGACTCTCAAAACTTTCAGTCATTGTAAAGTTTGACCTCTCAAAAACAACATATACATCTTTTCATAAAACTCTCTAAGCCTCTGCCAAAAATCTTTTAGTGCTGCTCCATCTTGGTCTGAGAAACAGACTAAAACTGAACCAGAGCATCGCATGAACCTGGCGTGTTTTAATGCAAGGATTAATACTCATAGAATAATGATTGCTGCTCATTTATCACAAGTTGTAATGACTGATTGTTTCTACGCTGCTGTCTTGGCTGGCTCGCCTTGTATTTAACATTTAGTCACTCAGTGAAACACTTTTGTTAAATCAGGGATCAAACCAAGGGTAACATGGGAGACATGACGCTATGTGCATTTTCAGACAGAAAGTAATTTCTCCATTTGGAAGCCAAAACACTGAGTCAGCAAGTTAAGATTAAAGCTTAAGTCACAGACACCACAGAAGAAGAGTAAGGGCCCTCTACGGTTTTTCCTCCATGATTTTACAAGTGTATTTCAACACTCTTTGATTGGCCTTTAAAGTAGGGACAGACCAATGGCCTGGGCCATCATGTCAACACTTATGGGCATCAGCCTTTTATTTTCCCATTTCGAGGCCAACAAGAGAAAAAGGAGTTAGAAATAATTTATTTTAGCGCTGGTAATCTCATTTTCAATTCTGGATTATGATCAGGCATATATCTAGAGATGAAACTCAGAAAGTCCTTACAGTCCCTTTACAAAAAAGTATGCTCAAAGGCATTTAAACAAAGTTGAGTGCTGGAGTTGATGTTATTCAAAATTTTGACGCCAGTTTTTCACTTATACTGCAAATGAATATCAGCTCCAAATATCGGTTATCACTCTCCTTGACTACTTATACTCGGTATTGACCCTGAAAGAAAACATATTGGTTTCTCTACTTTAAAGTAAGCTAAATTTATGACTAATCAAAAATACAGAAGTAATAATTTCTCATTAACGGCATCAACCTTGAGTCAGCTTTTTCTTTATTCCAACTTCAACACTTCCTCCTATAGACTGAAGCAGAAGCCAAAAGTCACAACCAAACAAAACCACTCAGTTTGATGTAACGAAGAGTTTATGAAAAGACTTAACGGTGTTGACAGCATTAAAGAGTGTTTTTTATGCTATCAATAAGTATATCAGAAGCTCTTGTTGTAGTTTGTCATCAGTCTTCATTAAAGGAACAAGCAGGTCAGACTTACATAGGCTGACGAGTAGGTGAGACATACTGCAGGTTTTAGAAGAGAGAGGGAGCAGGAGTGAGCAACCAGAGTTCAATGTTTTATTCAGGCCGCAGTTTAAAGTGCCGCGGCCCTCAGGCACAGCAACGGCCGCCCTAAGTGGCTACAGTGACAGCAGAAATTGGCCTTCTGGTTTACAACCTGTCGCCACAGAGTCAGACAGAGCAAAGCAGCCAGAAAGAGAGGGGGGACAGATAGGAGCAGATAAAAAAATTGACAAGAGAGTTAAGGGTTGAGACAGGAATGGTTAGAAAAGGGACAGAGAAAGAGAGGACAGAAAAAGAGAAATAGATTGAACCGTCACGCTCAAATTGAAAGGGAGAGTGTTTCTTTTAAATCCAGTGGTCAGGCTAACAAAGCGTTCAGAAGAGCTGGACAGACTGATGCTTCTAATGGTTTAACTACCAGCCGACTCTTAGTGACGTCCAAACACGCACAGGCTGCTGTGTGATATGTGTGCACACAAAGACACATTGTCATAGGAACACACACTTAGGGACAAGATTACATATCTATGTATAGTTTGTGAGAGTGTACAGATGTTGAAATGTGATACTGATGAGTAGGGATGTACAGTCTATATGTGAGGAAAGAATTTAGCTCTATAGCACCACCATCTGGACAAAATGTACACAATCCACAAAAGTGCACCCAGCAAAATGTCTTGGTGATTTTGTATGTTTTATTACATCAAGTCTTCTGTTTTGAAAGGTGTGCGTTACCTCAGGTCTGAGAGTTGCTCTGGTGCAGGCGGGACAGATGGGTCCATGGCGGGAGAAGGCGATGGGCAAACGTCTGATCCTGTTCTGACAGGCCTGGTCCTCACACACCAACCAGCCCTGCAAGAGACACAACAGGGTGAAACAAAACCTTTAAAACTTTCAAAACTTTGATGTAGAGCTCTAATAATCAGCTGGTTAGGTGTTGTGTCCTTACAGCTTCCTTGAAAACAAACTAATTGGTAACATTTTTGACTCACATCTCACTTTGGAACACCACCTTAATCACATCAACTGCCTGCTTCCACCTCAAAGACAACGCCTGAATTTGTCCATCTTTTTACTTCTCCAGCGCCGAAACCCTGATTCATGCTTTCATCACTTCCAGACTCGACTACTGCAAAAGTGTTTCCTACAACCTCCTCTCCAAAAAACTCAACAAATAACAATACATCCAGAACTCTGCCGTCCACCTTCTCATCCACAACTGCTCCCAAGACCACATCAGCCCTGTCCTCCAAAACCATCACTGGCTCCCCATAAAACAACACATACATTTATAAATTCTCCTCCTTGCCCACAAAGCCCTCCATAACCAGGCCCCCTCCAACTTCTCCAGTGTGCTCCATTACACCCCCCTTGCAACCTCTCCCTTGCATGTCTCACTTCGTTTCCTGCTTTATTCACTGTCCTGTCTTCTCTAAATAATGGCATAAAAGCCAGAAAAAAATTAAATAAAATAAATTAACAAATGAAGCACAGGTGGCCTAGCAGTCTAGCTCGCGCCTCAAGTGGGTGGCCTAGGTTCAAGTCCAGCCCGTGGTCTGTTTCCAACTCTATCCACTGTCCTGTCCCTTCCCAAATACATAACTTTAAAATATAGCAATACATTTTTAAAAAAAGGTATTTTTGACAGACACCAAGTCACAACAGACAAACCATGGCTGGTCTCTTTTTTTTACAGCAATCTATGACTGAAAAACCCCACAAAAAATACAAAAAACATATCGCTTCTTCTTGCACTTGATAGTAGCACATGCGTCCAATCGATTTGAAGCACTTTGTTGCACTTATTAGTTTTTTTTCCCCCTTTGGTCTAAATTCTTGCTTGTGCAGCACAACAAATGCCAAATATCACCTTCTTAAAGGCTTTGCAGAGTCACATGTCACTCTGTGTGAATCAATAGCAGGTTCAGCAGCAGCAGCATGTTGTAACTCACTTCGTTCAACACCCACTGGTCGTTAAAAGTATTAAAAATGACAAAACAGAATGATCAGTATTAAACTTTATGGTTTTGACTACTTTTGTAGGCCATAAAGAGGCATCAGTGTTACTTTCAGTTTGTTATATGAGCAGCTAAAATTTCTTCACAGGAGCTTTAAAAACAGACTTACACCCAGGACTGCAAAACTACATGAATTATTTCTTTAACTCTTATTTTGTCAGTCAGTCCCCTTACACATCCACGAGTGGATAACTTCTTCAGTCTCAAGCCTAAATGTAAAAATAAGTGAGGAATGATTCATTTATTAAACGTAAACAGCAGAGCTCTGGTCTCAAAGATTATCCAGCCTCTATTTTTTTATGTGATACCTTATTCAAATGTGTTTGTGTGGCTGCTTTTGACAGAAAAACTTCTGCCCCCCTGAGGCACCTTTGAAAAAAAAACTTCTTGTAATGAGGAAATTTTGCTCGAAATTGTTGCTTCCATTAAGGTGGTCTAATTCAGCACAACAGAAGTGACAAGAAAAATAGCCAGAGGAGGGAAATAGAGAGGCGGTTAAAGATAATGAAAGCGGTGCAACCAGAGACGGGTGAAGAAAAAGAGAAGAAGAACAGAGGTTTACATCTGACTCGATTCCCGCCCTCCTCGCTGTCCCTCTTTCTCTTTACATCCAAGTGTATCTTCAGCTGCTGTGTGTCGGGGGTCCTGCTCTGGGAGTACTTGTCAGACAGGCAGAGCGGTGGACAGCCAAAACGGCAGTAGTTAGGACCCCCTGCTGTGAGGTAGTGACCCTGGGCAGGTGCGGTGGTCTAACCCTCTCAATCTCCCCTGTATTCTTGCAGACCCCTCCACCCCTTCTGCTTCTTCTGCCCTGTCATTACTCAGGCAGGCTTAAAGGGGAGGGGGTTAATGCCCAACTAATGACAGAGCATCAGACCCACCACCATCAATGCCTTTTGCTGCTTTCCTCCATCCTTCCCTCCATCTCTCTTTTCATTCGCTCTAAATAAACCCCCCTCAAAACTGCTGCACCTGTCTTTCTGTCCCCCTCGCGCAGGCCGAGTTCCTCACATTGATTTTTATCTTCGCCTTTGTCTCGTCTCCTGATCACTTTTACAGCAGCAGCCACAAAAGAAGAGGTAGAGATTGTATTTTTCTTTACAGTATAGACAAGCTTTTCCCTGATGTTCTGCTACGTTCAATAACCTTTCAAAGTCAGGAACAGTCGGAACAAAGTGAGGCTGGTTAGCTGCTTCTGTTTCTGCTGAACTTCAGTCTTTCAAGACGTACTTGAGACCACATAAACAAATTGGCTTTGCTTGAACTTACTTCAAGAAACCACAAACTCCAAGGTGAAAAAAAGCAGCATTACATAAAAAATAATTCACTATTCCCCTGATACATTTTTCAATACCTTAAGATTTGATTGGTGTTGTTCTGACAAAGAAGTCTTTTTAGAAGTAGAAAAATAAGAATGTGTTGAGGATAATTCAATAAAATCAATGTATTCAATGAATACAATTTATCTCTTGGGATCACAAGATATTATTTTATGTTCATGAGGAACTTTAACATTCTCTATGAAAGTGTCCCTTGATCATGAAAAAGTTTGTCATGAGCTGGAAAATAACTTGTGTGCATGAAAAGATGTTTATGCGCAAACCAGGGCAGAACAATTTAGCGTTATCATATCTAATGGAGATATGAACAGTCAAGATACTAATATTGCAAAATCAAGACATCAATGATACAGATATTCCCTGCTTGCCCTGCAAACATCCTCGGATCTAAAACAGAGCGAGGTCTTGCACTGGTTGTGCTCGGCAAAATTCGCACTTCCAAAAAGACTGTGTAAAAAATAGATTCCTCAAAATAAAATTGATTCTTGTTTACAAAATTCAGTATCAAATTTCAGTGCAGAACTGTGGGTTTTTCTGCACAATATATTCAGTTCTGCAAGTCTGGCTTTGAAAATGTGGAACTCGCATTCATAAAATAGTTTCCACTGAACCCATAGCCATATTACAGCAATATTGGGATATCTGGCTTGAATATTGAGATATGACATTTTGTCCATATAGTTCAGCCCTGGCAAAAAAGAAAACAAGCCTCTTCTTTCCATCATCAATCTTCCTTGCCTTTTGTGCACATCAATCTGTCTCTGTGGAGCTGAGCAGACATTGCAACTGTTTAGAAAGAAAGCCATTACCCAATCAAAATTAGTTTATCCATTTGCTGAAACAAACTACACGTCTTCAGAATCTGTCACATTCTTGTTAAATTTAGAAATGATGATGTGGGAAAAGCTGTAATGTAGGCCTGGGCAAAAAATCGATTTATTAGAGTTTTTCGTTGCGGACGATTAAAGAAAATACAAATTAAAGTTTTTCTCTCCCCTTTCATGCACCCTTTGTTCATATGAGCTTCCGTAGATTCCCCAGCTCCCCTGCCCCTCTCATCCCCTTTACAGAGATGCGCTCAAACCACAGGCTGTATGTTAGCACAAACACAGTAACAACATGGTGAAAGCTAACGAGAGTGACAAGTTAGTTCAAAAGAAAAGAATAGTATCGAGTCTGAGGCGACAGACATGGAAAAAGTTACCACACACAGCAAAGTTTGTCTTAAGCCCGTTGCTACCAAAGGCAGCAGCACAACGAACCTGTTCCAGCATCTAAAACAGAGACATCCAGCTGGGTGGGAGAAGTGTTACTTTTTACGAGGGGGAAAAAAACACTATAACCAACAAACTCCTGCTAAAAAGCTGCTCACTGCGGGGGGAATCATTTACCCAAGGCAACACGTACGACAAGTAAGAGGCATGGTGAGGGGGACAGCTGATGGCTTTGCACAGCGTTTATCCACATGTAAATGTGATGTTTTTTGTTCATATATTCAGGGAAGTAAGTGACACTGATTGTCTTTTAAGATCCAGTTTAAAAAAAGTTTTAAGTTTTGACTTAATCAATCACGTTTGACGTTGATTTATTATGTTTTTACATACAATGTGCAATGCTACATTTTTGTTTACAGAAGTATTTTATCAAAGATGCAATTCATAGAAAAAGGAAAACTATAAAAATTTCACGTATCCCTGTAACTGCATTGTTTAAAGGTAGAGTTTTTTTGGTAAATTAAAGCAAAATGTGTTTCAAACTACCTAGGTCAATAATAATTATTGTTTTCTTCAGGAATAAATAAAAAAATTGGAAAAAAATCATAAAACAAGAGAGAAGAAAATCAGAGGTTTTATTTTTAGGCCATATCACCAAGTCCCACTGTAATGTTTTAAATGTGGAGTCCAAGGTTTTATTAACCCCCAAATAATCCAACACAAAACGTAGTGCGATAAACTGGTAATCCAGTTATCTGTAAATTTTCAAATGTCAAAAAGAACAACAACACATAAGCGTGACAAAATAATCATCTTTAAATAATCCAAACATTAGGCAAGACAGTGAAAGCGCGCACACACACACATACACACACAAACAGAAGGTCAATCTAAATTAACACCAAGCTCACACGTTCACACAATCACATCCCAAATCAATTAGGAAGTCCCAGAGTTCACAGCTTTACCCACAAACCCCAGCTCAAGGACTAATTACTCAAACACCTTATACAAAGAGTGGAGCATCATGGGAAATCGCACTGCTCCGACATCCCTGATTAAGACACACACTACAACAGTTTGTTGGATGACAAAAATAAACTGAGATTAAGTACATATAATTCACAAGAGCTGCATAAAAAGAGTGAAAACAATGAGCACAGGAAGGAAGACGCAGGAGAGAGAAAATTTAATTGAGGCATTTCACCAGAGCAAGGGAGAGGAGGGGGTGTACAGTCGGACGCGAGAGAATAAAGGCTTATAATTGCATAATTATAGCAGTGGATACCTGACACGCTGAATGCAGACGTCAAATGAGTTCCACATAATTTAACCAAATAGAGGCAAGACCAGGCCACGACAAAGCCCACCACGAAATCTACCCTCTGTCTGCAGCCTCTGTTTAGTCTGCTGTCTTATTTTAGACACAGTCTCTTCAAAAGCTCTCTCTCTGACAGTCTGAAACTTCAGTCTGCTTTAGTTCTAGGGGACACGTGTCACAGAGTGGTTTCTATAAAACAGACTTGTGAGACTGTTTTCCACACTTGAGGAAACAGATTTGGGGAATTTTGGCAAATGTATCGGAAAGATTCTTGTCCATTGTGCACCCATAAAGTGCAATGCTTTCTTTTACAGCAGCTGTTTTAGACAGAAGTAGTGGTTCTTCTCAATGAAGCCTCAGGAACCGACCCAGACTTTACTCGCATATACATACATACACGTGTGCAGATGCCAATCCAGTGTCCTAAACTCAAGAGGCAAATTCCACCATGAGATCAAATTACAAACTTTCTTCATTCAACTTACACATTCACAAATCATTGTAGTTCATGAAAAGAAGAGTCTGATCTAGTTGTACTGTCATAATGAGGATTTTACTCAGACTTGGGGTCAGATAATGGGGGATCCACCTCTACTTATGTGATGGAGAGTAAAATCAGACTTGATTCAGGCTACGGTGATGGGGACCTTGTTTCATTTGGTCACATGAGCGGGACCTGATTCAGACACAGAGAATGGGGACCACAGCATGAGGGACTCACCTTAACTTTAGTCTTTGATGCCAGTCATGGAACTCAACTGATACTCAGGGAACTCAGACCAACAAAGAATCAGGTAAATTTGGACTTAACTTAGACTCAATGCCAATTAAATTTTGGGATCTCAACTCAGATTCTTTTTCAACTACACCACTAATAATTGATAATATAATGGAGGGTGTGGGGAAAGTGATAAACACTCCTTTTAACGCCAAAACACAAAATATGAAGTCAATTTAATGTCTTGCTTTGTCGCATCAATAGTCCTGAGGACCAACTGTATTAATTAAACCTCATCCCAAAAAATAAAGACACTTCACATCTTAAGTTCTTGGAGCACACAAATCCAATAATTCGTCACCTTGGCTTGAAACTGATTCCCAGCTCCAGAGAAATGATATTGCAACAATTGTTTTGAGATTCAATCATTAATAAACCATGGTAGCTGACATAAGTTTCTGGCCTCCTGGGCTTCTTTGTTCATTTCTGGATTCACAATTCAGATTACAGATAATACTCTGGATGACATGTATTATTTACTCATAGTTGGGTGAGGTTCTCTATCAGTTTGTTCTGTTTTGTAGAAGACAACTGTTGGCAACACAGCATCCCTAATTTCAAGGTCTTAAATCTTTATTTTACTTTGTTTTGTTCCCCAAAAGCTAAACTAACACAATATAAACATTTGAGAGAAGAGCAGCAAAAGTTTTTCTGATTGATCGTTTCAACTATCTTATGAATGTGAGGTTCACATGACACCTCTTGACATGAGCCCTGAACTTGAGGAATCCCCTGAACACAGTCAAACACATGCACACACTCTCACACACACTCACAGGTAAGAAAAAGTATTTTTTGTTTCAGCAGTCAACACTTCCAGCCCTTGAGTGAACAGACCTATCGGTCTACTTCACACTCCCTCTCCCTCTCTCTCACACAAATACTCAAACACAGGCACAGACTCAGACACACACGCACACCATACACACAGAGACACACACACTCACACAGAATAGAGCTCAAACGGTTCCACTTTGTACCTCCTCCGCTTAATCAAAGCTTCTCTATTCAACAATTTGACCTTTTGTTCAAAACAGGATTATCACCTCTTCTGGTCTTCATTCACCCTCTCTCTCCCCCCGCCCTTTCTTCTCTTGCCCCTCTGCCCGTTTCCAGGGGCGACCCACATGACGAGGGTAATTGCAATAATTTGTTAAATGCCATGGCAACGGTGGTTGGATGGGAGGAGTTGGAAAAAAGAAGAAAAGGAAGAATTGGGTGGTGCAGGAAACAAGAGAATTTGTCGTTTCAGCAAAGACAGCAGGCCCAGAGGAGGAAAGGATGACACAGTGTGTGCACATGTGTGTGAGTGTGTGTGAGGGGGGACAGGAGTGAACAAGTGTTTGCCCATTCTCAGGGTGGTTTATTGATAATGGCAGGGATGAAGATGGGGGGGCCAGGAGGTAATTTCGCTAATGATTAATGTCTCTGTGGTCCTGGCTTAGGACGCCGACTCACATACACATCTTTCAGTGTACACACACACTGACGCACACACACACACACAGAGGTGCAAAGCTTTCGCTCTATCTGGCCGGACAAACAGCTCTGTTTGAACTCTCCCCCGGCCTGAAAGGAATCCTTAATTACACAATATTACCCCTCTTCATTGCCTCGCTGTGTGTGCTGTGTCCACCGCTGTTCAGTCCACTCTGTGTATGTATGTGTGTGTGTTAGTGTGTGTGTGTGAGTGAGTGAGGTGCAAGTATTCAGTGGTAGCAGCTGTTTCACACATTATGACAAAGAGGTTGAGGGGGACTCGCTCCCCACACATTCACCAAACTAATTGATTTCTGTTCAGCACTGTGGGAGAGTATCCCCCACACACACGCACACACACACACACGTTTACAGGCAGTGCATTCCACTGACTGAAAACTAAGGTTTTTGAAGAGACTAGGAGAGAGTGATAAAGAAAGAAGGAGGGGAAGCTCAGAAATAACAACACAGGCATCCAGTCCTCCTCACTCCCAGGCTGCTCTTCAGACACTGTAACAACTTTCTCTGTAACAGTTTTTCCTCAGTCTGTTTCTACACACTACAATCACACAGCCAGTTTGCTAACAGTCTAAAAAAGTAAAGTATACAGCCCACACTTCAGGTTCTCTTCCTGTTCACTCCTTTTAGCTCATCTACCTAATTTATTTAACTAACAACAAATTCCACATTGCAATGTAGATTCAGCACTCAAGGGTCACAATCTTCTAGTAAAACTTTGTCGAAGTCCTACTGACCAGTCAAATATCAGTAGGCCTCCCTTTGGCAGGAATTTAAAAATGTCTTCAACTGCACGAACAAGAAAGGTTGTGCAGGTAAAAAATCAGCTCTTAAAATGACAGTATTCTAAACTTCTTGTTTTACCAGCAATACCACAGCGTTTTTAACTGAACAAGAAATCCATATTGATTAAATCAAATCACTTTTAGCTGACTTTAACATATTTTAGAACTTAACCTCTACAAAGAAATCACAAAGATGAACTTTTAACCTGAATTTTTACAGATATGAATTAAACTTGGCCCCTACATAAGGAATGTGTTGAATGACGGTGATACACAACCACAGAGAAGGCTTAAGTTGGAGAGAAGTTCTTTTTTGCGTAAGATTAAACTTTTGTTATTTTTAAACACCACAACCCACATTTTGGATAAATTTGTATTTGTTAACTGTTTGTAAGTGGATCTAAACTGGAACTCTGAGAAAAATAACATCAAGAAGGGGAAGAAAAAAGAAAAAAAAAATCAGTAGTAAAACTGAAAAGCTGTCCAGCTGTGCTACTCTTACAAGGTGCAGATGAGACTGAATAAAAACTAAATGAAGTCCATTTGTGGCCCAGCAGGTGGGAAGAAGTAAACACATGGATGTTTGAGTGCTTGTGTTTTTTCAGTCAGTGTAAAGCAGCTTCACTGAAAGACCTGGTGGTATTTACCCAAACCACTCTCCTGTTGTAAACTGGCAACACAGAAATACTTACAGAGTAGTATTTTTTGATATGGCGACGGATGTCAAGTAGCAATTTGTTGCTGATGTTGACGGCGTGGTCGATTGGGCGGCTTCCGCATGGGATGTGACAGCATCGCATGAGACTGGGCTCCATCTTCGTTCCCTAAAGAGAAAGGCATTAATTCATGTTTACAACATATCATCAGCTTTCACCATCATACAACACTCGAAGACGACCCAAACAAATGTTGTCAATGATATAAGAAAATAATGCTTTATTCATCCCACAGCAGTGAAATTTACAGAAGTGGAAAAGCTGATGTCAGGCTCTGCTTTGCACGCGCATTACATTTTCATCGTCGATTGGCCATGTGCGAACCAGACAATGATAACAGCAGTAACAACCGCCAACTACCATGCCTTGCTTGTTCTGCTGAATCTACTGACTGCCCTCTGACAAAATGTGCATCCATTGCACTCAGTGAAGAAACATTCGATATATACACCAGATGATCACCACACCTATACTTTGGCCTGAAGCCGCAGTCGAGTATACTGCTCTTACAGTTATATTGCCAACTACAGGTCGGGCATGCATACAACAGCGTTTCCAGTGAAAATGCAGAATTTTTGCAAATTTGGGCGAAATGTCATGGCCATGGCTGCAGCTGGGAGGGAGGCTGTGGAGTGAGGAGGAATTGTCTGCCTGTAAGTGGTTTGGATAGGGGAGGGGCCCATGGCAGCACCCTCTGCTCGGTGAGGAGAGTAAGATCAATCTATGCTGTTAGGTCAAAGACTCCAACTCCAGAAAATTTGCTTGATTTGTCTCGTTGCTTTTTTAACAAAGAGTCACTTGAGAGTCAGTAGAGGATACTGAAAAGCGGCTACATATGACGACACAATATGCAGAGGTGGATTATTGTACGTGTTAAGATTGACAAACGCTTTTAAATGTCTGAAGAAGAGCTGCAGTTGTTAACCAACCTCCCATTAAAATGTTGCAGAACTTATAAAAAAATAACTAGTAAATATTTATATTTTGACTGAACAGAAACAGCAGTCTTTTTCTTAAAGAAGTGGACAGCTTTAGTACTTGTGATTCAGTTTATCTTTAATTATAAGAGATTATTTGATGATACATTAATTTCCTTGGATAAGTTAGTATTTTTTTTAATTCCTCTCTTCAAACAACAAAAGATGAGTCAGTGAAAATCAAGTTCTGATTATTTCTGCTTCATTGTAAAAATGACTCAATATTGACCACATCATGCTGAAATTGGTCCACTGAGAAGCAAATGTAGGAAATTTTCCACACTATCTCAACTGCATGAAGGTCAGTGTGTATTTAAACATTATATTGGTCATTTATTTACCATTATAACTCAGCCTTCAGCTTCATCCAGCCTTCAGAAGAACACATGATCTTTTGATTTTCCTAAGACATATCCTCCGAGTTGCAGCCGCCACTAGTTTAAATTTTCAAATGGGCTGTATGATTATTAAACCTAATTTAATTACTTTTCAAGGGTTTCACACAGAGGAGTGTGGGTTAAACCACTCTTAAGGAAAGCATTTATTCCACTGCCTGCAATTTACCACAGTCAGTTGTGATGTCTTCTGCATAAATATATATATGCAGAAAGAGTTCATCACAGGTGCATTTTTAACCCTGTAATCAGGAAAGCAGCTACACAAATTAGCACCTCGACTATTACCTTTAAACCTCCACAGAGAACATGTCACAAGCGTGAAAGGTGTAAGGACTAAAAGCACCCCTGGGGCCAGTAAATTTTAACAATATTGTAGCTGAAGAAAACAGGTCAACGTGACCTCAGCAACCCTGAATTGTCCCGTTGACAGCCAGGCTTACAGTTAATGCAATAAAAAAGTAGCCGCAGTACATAACAATTACACTAAATATAACAGCTTTAAACACTCACTCCTTTAAACCTGAACTCCATTTAACTGTCACATTGACAGCAGCAAAAAAAAGCTTTCTGCAGAGAAGTCAACTGCACACAAGCACATGTGTGACACCCCCAACTCCCCAACTGCCACACACTGGCTTTTTTTTTTGTTTGCCTACATTGTTTCTCTGTAAAGGAGAAGAAAAAAGATTTTCATGAGTTCAAGACATTTAGTTCTCTAATAAGCAGCAAATTGTATTAAAACTCAGAGGCTCAGTCTAATCTAGTCTTTCCTTTGCTTTAATACAGATGATAGAGTTAAGAAATAGTGTCCATTTTTATACGAAACTGTTAGTTCTTCTCTGGGCAGCATCCTGCAAACTGTATTCAAAAATGTTTTGTAACTTTAAGAATTAGGTTTTTGGTTTTGTGTAAATACATGCCCTTGTAATTGAGACATGTTTAGATCAATCTGTACTCATGCAATGTGGATTACTGAGCACTTCCCTGATGAAATAAACTCATGATTTTAAACAATAGCTTTTAATTCAGCACCAGCAACTAGAGGGTTCACGTACCTAATCCAATAAATGAGGAGGTACGTATAGATTAGGATGCTTGATTACGAGTGGTTCAAACCCCTTGACAGCGGTTGTTAACTTCCCTTGCCATGAGTAATGCCAGAGATCACACATCATGTCATGTCAATATCTACCATTTCAGGGATTAATTTCCATTCCATCCATCCAGTCTTCCTTCTCTCAATGTAATCTAAAACAGACTTTCACAACCCATCACTATAGGCATCACATATGAAAAGCTTGATTTAACCTCTGCCCATAAATAAGAAGGCAAGTTATACATAAACACACATTACCCTTATTATCAATACAAGTTCATGATACCTTCCCTGCTAATTATCAACTGAGATACAACACAGCTCTTCTTTTTTTTCTGCAATCCATAAGTGGAGAGATTAGAAAGCCCTTATGTTCAAAGCTCCTCAGATTGGATCATCTTCCTATGAAACATCCTCCGATACCATCTTCTTCTTCGTTTGGAAATGCCTTGTCTTTACCATGACGAAACAAGCGTGACCGGTCCGTCATAACATTGCTAGAGCACTTTTATAACATTAGCTTTATAATGCACATACATGCTTTCTATGCCTTACGCTTCATTGTTACTTATCAAAAGTTCTACCAACCGTGGATCAAGTGAATATATTTTAGTCATATGATCTGTGTCTCTATGATCTAATCATTTTAAGTCAATAAAGCATCTTATAATCAATATTTAGTGTCAGTCTGTTTGTGTTTTTAGTTTGTGAGCAGATATTAGGCAAGGTTAATATATAGTACACGGTTGGTTATGCAAACAAAATTCCTGTCAGGGTGAGAAGGAGAAAAATTCTTACATCTCTAATTTCTTGTCATCACGAGATGAAAGTCGCCTCCCTTTTTGCCCTGCATGATTTCTCCTCCCCTCCAACTTCACTTGTTTCATTCCAAACCATTTTGATAAAAAGAATTAAACCTCCCAGACAAGTTGTGTAAAGAAGGACTGCACTTCACTGAGACGCATGTAAATGTCTTAAAGCCAAGCATTACACAAGCTTTGATGAAAAAGGATCATATCTTCTATAATCCTTCACTCCTTCACCACCACATGCCAGCCCTTAAAACAGCCGTCTACAAGACTTAAACAGTTCTATAAAAACTTACATCACAGTCTAAGCTTGATTTGTGTGCCTGATGTGAGATACCCAGTACTCGATTAAAACAGGAAAATCCCAGCAGCTCGCTCCAGCTTCTTTATCCCTTCATGTTCTATCTTTTCATTTTCCTCTCCTCTCACCCCCATCAAACAACTTTCCTCCTCTGTCTGTCCTCCATCATCCATCACCGCCTCCTCCTACCATCTCTGGCTCAGTGTCAGTGGTGGAGTCAAGGCCCATCTGTCCTCCCCTCTCACTGAGCTGTTAGACCATGTTCAACACCCTAATTAACTTCCTGTCTTATCTGCTTTGTGAGTCTGTGTGTGTGTATGCATGTGTGTGTGCATACCAGTCTTCAGTGCAAGGTGGGATTTTAACACCTGTAATCAGACGGTTCATTTAAGGCTAAGTTAGTAATAACTCAGACATCTTAAGATTGTCTTTTTAAATGATGAAAACAAACATGTCCTAACTTTCCCAGCCTGTTTTCCCCTGTTTGTGTGCATTCCTCCGTGCTTCGTCTGTCAAAGTATGTAGTGTTATCAGGCTTTTTGTGAGGCTTCTTTTTTAATCTAATGTTCGTCCTCTCTGCCAGCACAGCTCAGACGGTTGTCAGTTTTATTGGTGTCTCGCAGACATGAAAAAGCTGTGCACCGGACTTCTCATTAGAAGCTGATAACGCACACACACAAACACACTCGACCTTGGCCTGACAAATGGCAGGAGATCAGTGTGTGAGCTTGTGTGTATGTGTGTGTGAGCGTCCACAGAGCAGCAGGGGTTAAGGGGAGGCTTTTCAAGTTGCGGAGTCCAAACTATGCCAATGAAAACAGAGTCCGTAGTGGAGCCAGGCAGCTGTCTAAAAATACAGACAGAGACACAATATGGAGGATGACTAAAGCATGAATCCTTCACAGGAAGTTTGACTGAAATTCTTCCACTCTCAGACTCTGAATCTGTCTGTTCTCATTAATCCACTCAAAGACAGCTGATTAAAGAATTAGAGCCTTTCTCAGTTTATATAGTCTATTACTTGTTTACTTACCCTGCAGCAGCAGTCTAATTCACAAATGTTTCATTTGTACTCATTTGTCCTTCAAAAAAGGACAAAAGGGTTTTTGTGAACTGTGAACTTTTGATTTGCTGCTGAACAGCCTATCTCAATTCAGTTGTTGCTTGCAATATATTGCTTTCTCTTTTTTTGTTTCACTCCTATTTACATCTTTGTGTTGGGTTTTGAAACTCTACTTAGAGCCTCCTCAAGATCCTGCAGTGTAAAATGTGATTTTGCACCATATTCAACTGGTCTTGAGATTTTGATTGGGTGTGTATTTCATAGATCTTAATGATGAGCGCCCTGTGAGGTCGAGTGTCTTGAGAGTCATCTAACAACATTTAGCTTGTCGACAGTGACCTGACATCTGCCACGTCTATTCAATCCATTGTCACATTTGACAAAGATTTGGGAATTTGTGAGATTTCCAGTCCTCTCAGTCAAAAGTCAAATCCTCAAAATAACAGTCAGAGCACAGACTTCATTCGTCTGACTTGAATGAATTTTAAAGCCACGAACAGACTCAGTGTTTTAGGGGCACTAAAACAGTTTTACTTGGAATTTGACCCTGGAAATCTTGTGAAAACACTTCAAAACATAATTTAGGGACTGAAGTGATTATCATCATTGTATACATCTACTCACAGCTCCCTCAAAGACGTTGTCGTAGATGTTATCAGTGCCACACTGAGGGCAGCTGAAGATGAATCTCTCACAGTCTTTGTAGCGCTCCTCATCAGTCAGCTGGACAGGAGCACCCAACGTGCCATCAGCCTCTTCCTCCCTCTGGTACTGCTGATGAGCCCGGAACTGACCCGGGTCCAGACCTGACACAGACAGACCAACAACATAAAAGACTTAGTTCTGGGCTGCATTCTTTTTTTAAGTCATCAACATTTAAGAGGAAGAGATCTCTGGCAATCCTTTGTGTGTTTCACTACAAAAGCCTCAATTTTAGGACCATCAGACAACAATGAAATGTCTTTTTTTGTGCTTCTATTAGTCTGTTGTGATATTAAGTGTGACGGCTTTTCTATGTTTGGCCTCAGCTGTCAACAGACCATAAAAAAGCACCAACATGACTAATGCTAACACATACATAAAGAAGGATTAGTGCCATCACTCAGAGTAAGCTGTGCACCACAAATACCTCAAGGCCACTGTTTATTTATACAACAGGATGCCTCTAAAATTCAAATCAATCAATGTACATCTACACACATTTAAGCTCATTTCATTCAAACTTTTATGAAAAACTTTGGAACATTAAGGGCCAGAGGCTCAAACTCCTCTGGTCATTATTTCACACATGGATCAGTAAAAATAAAGCAAAGCTTTTCTCGCCCAAAGCCATACCTAACCACGTGGCTATGAGCACGCTGTCAATGCCTTCAATGGGGTCACAGATTCTGGACACCACAGGGTGGACCTGCTGAGCAAGGTAGTACTGAGTGTCCAGAGTGAGATTCTCCTGCTTCTGGAGCTGCTCAAGAGCGTAAGCCCTCTGACTGGCTGCAAGCGTGGAGCCATCCTACAGGTGTGGAAAAAAAGATTCACAGTATCTCAAAATGCAATTTTAACAACAGGCCCATAGAGACATATTTCACCAAAAACATCAATATAATGCAATTAAGCAACAAAAAGAAGAGACTTTAAAGTCTCCATCTCGACAAATACCTTGCAGATGATGTAAGAGACGGTATCTCCAGCTTTGACGCGGCGACCACCTTGAGAGTTGACCCATAGAGCCACATGAACATGAGGGAGGCTCTTCTTGTCAGGGTAGTCCTGAGGATCTTTGGTCAGAGCCTGGAGAGAAGATTAGAGTTAAATAAAGCTATTAAAAAACACAAACAGTAAAATAAAGCAGAGACAAGTCTCTCAATTCAGTGAACTAAGGGCTGTAACTGTGGAGATGTCTGGTTTAATAAATGAGGATGAGGAAACTGATATAGTGACAAGTATGAATGAAAGAAATCAGACACTAATTCAATTTTGAGATGAGATAGCTCCAAACCCTAAATGTGATTGCTGCTCATTTGAGATCTTGAGGTCATCACCCAAAAGCTCAAAGTTTTTTCTGTATTGGGAATAAAGCACCCACACAGCCACATCCTCACCTTGTGTATCTCATACTGGTTGAGTGGTATGGCTCCACCAGCTACTTTCTCTCCCACCTCCACCAGGTGTCTCTGGATGTTCTCCACGATGACATCGCGATTCTGGTCTGACAAGATCTGACCAATCACGTAGCTGCAGCATTCAAGGAAACAATTACACTTTAACTATGCAGCAGTTTGTTTACAGAAGTTAGTTACAATGCATTAAATATACAGTATGTATTAGAATCTAACAAAGGTGAAGTAGGGATGGGAATTAATAGGCAGAATAGTCAACGTAAAATCTGCTTCTGTGTAATTTAAATGATCGGTAAGGGAACTGTTAAAGTAAAGGGCTAATGATGTCAATGGACTGAACCACTGAAAGATTCTTAACAGGAACCGGTTCTTGATTCCCATCCCTAAGGTGAAGTAACTATTAGATAATATCATGCTTACACTAGCATGCCGAAAAAACCAAAGCAATATGGGGCCCTCTTTTCATCAAACATACTTTCCACACTCCTTGGCGAGTTCACACCAATCTCTCCTCACAATGTCCAGTCCTTTTAGCTCCTGTTTGACGCTGTATCGTCCATCACCGTGGTTCTCAACCACCAAGGCAGCATACTTCTTCTTCTTCAGCAGTAACAGAGCCTTAAACACACCATCGATGTCGATCTCAAGCAGTTTGTAGAGCTTGTTCACTTCGGCTTTCACCTGGGAATAGTAGACAAACAGACTTATTCAAGTGGAAAAAATCACATAACGTGCTAAGAAGGGTCACACAACCCTGCTCCTTTCAAACCTTATTGCCAAGTTTGAAGACTTCCTCTAGAGATTTGCTGTTGGTGTTGATCATGATGGAGTCTGTATCTCCATAGATGACTTCCAAGTTCATCTGAGGAACGCGTGAGGAAAGAAATACGAAGAGAGGTAAAAATGTAATCATTCTCAGGCTTTTATATAAAAAAACATATTTACTTTTTCAACTTTACCTTACTTGACATTGACAATGTTATAATAATGTGAATGGGAGATGATTTATTTCATGTTAAACTGAACTTTTTTGCCTGTACTTTATAATACTATGTTACATGTTACAAAACGTTATTACAGTTCATCTCTACTCTGTAACAGCATGTTAATTTCCCAAATGTCAATTTATGGGAAGTTGTTTATCAGTAATAGTTTCACTGTCATATGTAAGTCAAAACATTTGATTTCACAATAATTTACAATGAAACACATTCATTTGCAAGTTGTATGGACAAAACAGAGGTGAGAACAAACAGAAGCCTTTTTGTAACCCACCTTCTGCACCATGTCCTTGGTGTGCATCAGAATCTGACAGAGGCAACAGAGAAGACAGAAATATGAATGAGATGCATTCAAACAGCAGAAAACACTAGCATTTCAGTCAAGTAAACAAACAGTGATTAAAAATTAAGTTTCTCTGTTATTTATTTTGTACAAGTGTGTGTGCGTGTGTGGGTATGTGGCATGTGTGTGCGTACACTTGTGTGGACATGGGAGCAGAGCAGGTGACTTGCTTTTAAATGGGGGATAATTGGCTAAGAGGGCAATTATGAGAGCGTGCTGTGACAGGCGTCTTTTCAACCCACACACATCCTAGCCGGGCAACACACGACACACACACATTTTAATGACTCGTAATGGACTTCATCACCCACAGAGTGAGTGACGGACAAATAAGAGAATTCTGTTTATGTGAGTTGTCCACTTTGTGTGTGTGTGTGTGTGTAAGAGTGAGATTTGAGCAGCAGAAGGATCCCAACAGGTGGGGGCCCAGAGTCGGGGAGGGAAGGTTTGGTGGGTGGGTGGGGGGACTCAGGGTGGCTAATCTGGGGGGTCGGAGGGACGGAACGCAGTGTGACCTGTCACCAGCAATCTGCTCCTCAATCAACCGCAGCCGCATATATACACACCCCGACTCACACTGCGCTCTGTGTGGGGACAAGGACGCGGCTATTTCAGAGTGTGAAGAAGAGGCGGGGTCAGGCTGCGGCCGAACAAGGGCAGGGGGGCTGTTCCACTCCCTGAAACCAGAGTGGGACTTAAGCATGCTTTATGGGCTGCAACATACCGCTGGACAGTGGGGGGAGTTTAAGTCTTTCATGGAACAGCCTCCTCCATTAGGGGCTGCTGTCAAGGTCAAGGTCTCACCACAAACACACACACACACACACACATTCTGGACCAAGCACAGCTACATTAACATGTGTTGCTAGGGGTAGATACAGAAAAAATGAGGAGAGGATCTCTGATGATTTTGGAGAGATAAAATGATGTACACACCTCAAATGCAGGCACAAAGGTGTATGCATTCTTGGGGTGAAAACAACTATTTTTGATTTGGGGATAAAAATGCAAACCCACAATAAATCAAAAAGCAAAGTTTGATAGCTCATCTTATTCTTTTGTGAAATGCAGCAGTGAGTGATATCGTATTCAAGTATGAACGAAAAAAAACAGAAGTCGACATTTAGTGAGAATCAAACACTGCCCAAAATTGGCATATAAGATACATCCTAACCCCAAGGTGGAAGATATATAAAATCAAAGCCAGAAAAAAAGGATGCTCACACAGTGTCGGAATTGTACATGTTCAGGAACAAACCACTGAGGATTTTTTTCAGTCTGTATCATCCACTGTACAACCCATTGACAGCACAAAAGCGACTGTGTGAGCTCTTAACCGTTAGAGCTCCCCCTGATGACTGTCTGCAGTGGATGGCTTATTTCCAATCATTCCATTTTTTTATGCTGGTTTAGATTTTTTCGACTGATGTAAAGAGGGAAATGTTACCATTTAATGTACTGTACATGAGTATGCTTGAAGCTACTTTACAGTCACTGGGTGAGTTTAAGTTAAAAAAAATCACGTTCCACAGATGAATGAAACACACACAGACGTTAAGGTAATTGTTACAACACGGAACACGACTTCATGATTCAGGGCTTAACATTATAAGTACTGGCCCGATGCGCAACTGACAGGTTCCAGATCAGCTGGCTGCACACTGCACTGGCCACTTAAAATAATTCCTTTAAAAACAGACAGAAACGCATCCTTTTCATACAATAGTGAACTGTTGTTTGTCAGCCATCAGTGTGAGATCATGTGGTTATTGACTGCTTCAGCAAATGTTTTGTGTCTGAATGAAATGCACCGCTGCGGACAGCTCCCCTTTCCCATCAGAGCATTAAACTGTCTGATTGAACAACTCATTTTTAGGTTCACACCAGCATGATGGCAAGTTTTTTAGCACCACAAAGAACTCACCAGTCACTCTTACCGGTGGTTTCTGGGCTTTATTTTTGTTGCTACAACCGGAAAAGATGCAGGCATGGGGCACTCGTATAGCCTAGCCTAAGGCACCTTTCTCGCATGTCACTTCCGACTCTTAGCCTGTTACCAGCTCTACCCACTATCTTGTACTCCCTGAATAAAAGCAATAACATAAAAAGGAATGTGCAAAATGAATGTCCAAAAATTATAGCCTCCCTTTTTCCAGCTAACCCTGTTGAGGGCTTTTAACAAACACAGACACTTAAAAAGGCAACCACTCTTGGAGGAATACTACACTCAAATCCCACAGCATTCACAAACTTTATTTATTTTTTTTATCAATACCACGGTATAACACAAATCAAACCTTTAATATACGCTGTGTTGTCTTCACAGTTCTCACTTTGTTAAAACAGCAGGGGAGCAGAGAGGGAAAGGAGTAACACAGGAGCAGACTGAAGAGATCAGAGAACAGACAGACAACAGCAAAGGGCAGAGAAGTGATGAATAGAGAGATGTGGGAAAGACCGACAGAGAGCGAGAGCAAAGTGATTTGAGGGGGGAGAGAGGGGGAGGCCTGCGAGGTGAGAATGTGTTGATATAATTGATGTGTGGACTCATTTAGACGGGTTTTCCATATGCTGTCACTTCCAGCAGGACAAGCTGCTTGAAGGAATGAACCGTGTGAAAGACAAGTCGTTTGACCATGATGCAATGCATGCATCTGGTCACAGTTTGTGCACTGAGACACACACATACACTATAGGGGCCAGTGCAAACAGAAAGCAGAGGGGAGTGGGGGGTTAAAAGAAGTGAGTATGTCTTCTCTCTGATGAGTCCACCAGTCACCACTGAGCATGCCGCTCATGCTGGACTTAACAACTGAAAAAGCTGGACCAGAGACTCAGATTACACTCATGTCACAACACATTTTAGACCACGATTCATGATCTTCAATCATCATCTGGACACTACTGTTATCAAGTTGATTAAAGCAAGAAAAAGCAAGATTTAAGCATTGATTTAAGAAGCTAAAGACCTGGAAACCTGGAATCAAATATGGTCTTAGACCTCGTTCACACAACAAGAATGCAAGAAACAGTAAAAAAAAAACTGCATTTACATGGAAAGCAGCACAAATAGGAAACAGTTGTCCACTATTGGTGCCCAAGATGGTGTTGCCCAGTTTGCGCATGGCAATGCCACCGTGAAGGTGTGATGTGCACACGTAAAGCAGAGCACGACATCAGTGTGAAACTGACAACCCTGGTTTGCCATTAACATGGCAACAATAAAGCTGTTTCAGAAAAACTTTCATTCTGAAGGTTGTTTACAAAAGTTTCCGTTTCAGTCGGCTAAAACACTGTTTCCAAGCAAACGAGAGGCCGACATACAACAGTACCTCTGCATTTCACCCTAAAACTGTCGTTGTGTAAACAGCCCACTAGAGGAAAACTTTCACTTTTGAACTTCCACGTTAATCTTCCTTCTAAGGTAATTAGGAAAGTAACATTTTTTTGGCCTCCAAGTGCTGAAAAGGTTTACACGGCCATAAAGATAATGAAAACTCATGGAAAATTAATCTTTTTGTTTAAAGTGATCTAACATCAAGTCGTTCATTCCTTTAAATAAAAAAAAAAAAGAGAAAAATGTTGAAGTTGATTTCCAACAAAATTTTTTATCATGGACCCACTTTGTCTTGCTTGGATTTAGTACTAAAGTAACGACAAATGATGAAAAACTCATGTGGTTGGTCGGCACATTAACAAACCCCCAAAGAAGAGCAAACAAGTCTTTTGTGTTTTGCATTATACAGGTCACATAAAGTCAAGGCTCTTATTTTCAATTGTGATAAACTGTAAACTTGTACCAACAACACCTCAAGGACTTTTTTTTGGCCTGATAACTTGAAGCAGACGAGCAGCACAGACAAGTGCTCAGGAGTTTTTTGTGCTGCTGTACTTCAGCACTTACCCACATCTTACCGGTGACATTTTTCCCTTTGTGCTCCAGTTTTTAAAGACTTAATCTACCCCACAACCTGCCCAGCGACTTAAGGAAGCAGACTTCAGGGCAGCTCACCTCGTCAAAGTTGCTAAAGGACAGAGTTGGGTTAAGTGGTGCAACAGTTGCCTGTACCACTAAGAGCTGCCTCATGGTGAACTGTGGAGAAACCACAGCAGCTCTAGGAGTAAGACTGTTTACTCAATTTACCAGCACAGCTCTGATAGTTTCACATCACAAAAATGATCTACACATTCATACATACTGCAGTAAAATCTGCTCTCACAAAACTATTCCAAACGTGTCCCTGCACAGAAGAGCCACACATTAGCCGCACGTTACAGCAGCATGTCAGAGTAATTGATGAGCAGCTTAGCTTTGTTGGGATATTATTCTTTTTCCAGCTGCTGCTCTGCTGCTTGTTGCTCTTATCTAAACTGGAGTTACACATTTTTGTGACACCCCTGTCATTTATCCTTCATCTGATCCACCTCCCCCTTTTCTTCATCTTCAAAAGATCCTTTGTCCTTTTGGCAGACTGTCACTTTGAATTAGTAGAGAGCCAAATGATTGAAAAGACACAGTTATGATCATAACCAGTAGATGATAATTAGACATTCATGAGGTTTGGAGAAGGGACCAACAATTGAAAGAAATACTTTGTTTATCGTACAAAAGTTTCTTTACAAAGCATTCACAAGCCTACACAGTCAGTTCCATGATCGTCCTTTACCAACAGAGAAAATAAACAAGTGTCGCTGCAAAAAGCTACAGAGAGAAAAAAAACTGGCATCACCTGTTATTTGTTTGTTTGTTGTTGTTGTTTTTGTGTTAGATGAGAATGATTCAAAGGTGTTATTTAAGAGGTCTATACATATATTGTGAGAAATATTTCAGATTAAATATTGAAATATTTCAAGAAACTTGAAAAGTTTTTCTCACCTTGCTGGCAGAGTTTTTACTGCAAAAATTTTATTGGGAACAACCAGAGGCTGAAGTAATTAATGCCAATGCCAATGCAAGTAAATTTACAGCACTAAAAGGCGCTGTGAGGGCTATCCATTTCACATTGATCGTACTGACACTTTTGGCAGAAATCGATAGTGCTCATGGGAAACAGAGTCTTTATCTAAGAAAAACTCCATCACCCACTGAGTCACTGATGTGACTCTTGCAAAGTGTTTGTTTTGGAAGCAAAATAAATGGAGAAGGGATCTCCTTTTTAACACTACTCTTCTTAATCAAGACATTTTATCGCAAGATGCAAAGTGAAAATGTGATGCATTTATTTACAGTTTTGTAGTGCTATTGTTTAAAACATAACAAGCTAACCGACTTGACCATGTATACAGAGCATTAGCATTCAGAAACAACCCATTGTGGCACTGATAATCTCATTTTAAAATGTGGTGTCTGAACGGACAAATACATAAAAGTGAGACTATTTCAATATCACTTATAAAGTCCTCGCAGGGCCTTTGATGATCCAATTCTTTCTGAGATGTTAGGCCAAAGATTTCATCATCTGTAGGTGTGTTTGGAATAGTAAACCACTGCTACACTGTAAATGTATCCCTTCCTTCATTGATGTGCTGGGCTGATGTTGTTTTAATCCCTAAACACATTTACACAAAGTCTGATCCTCAACAGCCTCAGAGGCTCGTCTTTACCACAGACGTCTGACATCAGTCCAATGAGTGTGCTTTGTTTAACAGCCCAGTGGCTGGATGCAGACTTAAACATGAGAAAGACAGTAGTGTATGAACAGGAGTACTCTGGTTCCCAATCCAAGAAGAGAAAATCAAGTAAAAGAGTGAATGTTTGATTTGAAAAGAAATTGATAAGTAAAGGGCATGAATATTTTGCATGTGCTCACAAAATTTTAGCCTTTGCATCTGTAGGCGTGTATAAGCTTCTGTAAGGACACAAGAATGTAAATAAAATACTGGTAACCTTTCAGTAACCAAGAGCAAGTTGACAGAAACAGGACTGCAGGGTTAGAATTTTTTTGTGAACAATTCTTTTGTGTGATATTCAGGCTCTCAAAAATAAACCAATTTAGTCAATGAAAGTGACAAACACAAAATGTGTAGCTGCTCATCTGAATGACGTGCTCACTCACACACATGGCCTACGTCCCTCTCATGATCAGAAGATCAGAGGCAGCATGTTAAAGCTCCGAGCGGCACAGGGCCCTTGTAAAAAGAGCCTAGGCCTCTAGTGACGATTGTTTTGAAAAGCACTCAGCTGAAAAGCATTTTGGGATGACAGTCGGTCGACTGAAATAGCACCTGTGGAGGAACACACCACTGTCAGAGAGGAGGCAGGGGAAACACGTGCACACACACACACACACACACACACTCACACAAACACACAGTAACACACAGGCCCTCTTTCACAATCTCACACACTAAGATGCATTAAAGATTTATGGTCACTTCTGTGCTGGTGGGAGCCCTCATGTGCACACACCTCACCACACATCCACCGAGTGAAAATCCTTCTTTCACCAAAATGATTTCACTTGCATGCAAGAATGCATGAGCGTAAAAAGCACACACATCACACACACACCTGTCCTGGCAGATGCCATAGTTGTGTTCTCATGTCTGCTGCTGGGAGGGTCAATGCATCGTAAAGCTGGGTCTAATATAATACAACCAGCTGAGATCACAAACGTTCACTGAGAATAACAATTCTGCTCCTGCTGCCTGCTCAATTAAAAACACAGCACTTTAATCTGTGAGAGGGACTCAACCCGAAGAGTCACTTCACCTCTGACTCAGTCAACTGGAATCACCCATGAACCCCTGAAACGTTGGCAGAAAGTCAGTACCATATGTAGAGGAAGTCAAACAGGCTCCACTGAATGTTACAGAGCAGGAAATAAAAAGCTCTCAAAACTTTGGCATAAACACTGAACCAGGTTTTGAGTTAAATAAAGTATCCAATTTCATTGAAATATGAAACTTAACTTTAGATTTACTCTAACATATTTGCTTTTTGTTGTAATGTATTTCTTTAGCAGGTTTAAATGGGCCTTAAATTTGAAGCTATGTCCTGCTATGTCAAGCTTTTACCTCGTGATCAAGCCATCAGCTAAAAGTTCGTCTTTGGTCAACACAGATCACAAATACTTGTCTGTTCTGTTACTGCTAACAGTGAAAGTTGGATACTAGAATTTACAGAATGGTCTGTAGTGTCTGTGAGTTTAATTTCTTGTCCAGGACGATCTTCTCTGTTCAGGTCAATGCATGTTTTGAGCCAAGAACACTCCACTGAAAGTCTTTGTAGAAACGTTAGTAAAGGAGCAGATCAGAAATACTGTGCACAGCGCTGCCCACTCTGTTTGGGAGGGCAATTAAAGAAGCACCTTTTACACTTTAAAATGAGGCTATCACACCTCTTTTATGCCTGATCCAGTAAATAAGGCTTTCCTACCAGTTTAAAATGACAGTGAGGAGAATCCATGAAGTGGATTGCAGTGACTCTTTTGCTCAGAGGTTTTTGTGTAGAAATATGACTGGAGCTTCGATCTTCCTTGAAACACAACTTTTCTTTATTTAAGCTAACTTTTGACTGGATACAATGCAACGAGGCAATGTATTTATAAACAATTACGTTACGCTTTTGTTTGAAACGTGATAACAAGCAACTTTTAAGTTTGTCCTGTAGTTTAGTAGCCGGCTACATTTGGCGCTACTCACAGCCCTTCTTCTGTTATTTAGTCTCTTTTCTGTCTGACAGTCCGGCTCCAGTGTCAACCATTACTTCCAAATAAATCAAGAAATCGTTTTCAGAGGAGAAAAAACACACATTCCTCTTCTCACTGCTAAACCCTTGTCAGCTGGTGTGGTGTTGTCATAGAGACTTCGACTTGCTGTAAATCGATCTGATCCAGTCTGACCCGGTCGGGAAACTAAGAACTAACATTTAGAAATAACCTATTTTAGCGCTGACAATCTTATTTGAGACTTTTATAAAGATCACTAAGAAAGTCCTCATAGTCCCTTTGGGTAAGCTTTTCATGCCTCTGCAATGTCTCAATTTCAAAATGTCATACAGCCATAACTGTGGGACCAACAAGTCACCAAACCCTAGTTTCGGCACTTAGGAGTCACCGATTAAGTTGACCTCCAGTGAAAATAATTAATTTTGTTCTGTTTTGTTTTTCCCAATGAAAAGCTGGTTGGTAAATAAGTGGGTGTTATTTTGGTGGCCAAGGTTTTCTTTTGCTGACTGGGTTTTTTTTTTATTTAGGGGCCAGTAGGAACCAAAGCAGAGCTGAAACACAACAGTTCACTTATCTTTTGTGAAAAGTGAAATGGTTTATCTTCTCACATCCACAACACTCACATAATATAGTAAAGCAGATCTTAGTTTCAGGTTCATGTGATGTTCTTAAGTTTCTGACTGTATATTGATCATATGCACCACAATACTTACTCTCCAAATCTTTGTAAAGCATCCGCGAACTGTCCTTTCATTTACAGCTCTATCAGCAGTCCTAATGAAGTCAGCATGTGTCAAATCAATCCATAATCAATAATAATCCCTTCTATTAACGTGGTCCCACATGGCCTCATTAGTAGGTGTTACTGAAGTTGCTGTTTGGATTCTGAAACCTTGTCCACTGTCAGCCCTCGCAGACAAGCTAATGAAGCCAAAATAGCCGCACTGCTCCCATGTGACTATTTGTTAAGTCCACTTCTATCAGGAGTTAAGCCAGCTCTTTAAGCGGACTACAGGAGCCTGGAAACATTCAGCCGTCATTTCCCCAGACATTTATGCGTACATGTGATCACACAAACGCACACCAGTGTAAGCAGGCTTATGTATTCTTATGTCTAATTCGGGGAAATGTAAAAATGACCCCCATGATTCTCAGACAGCAGCAGAGATGGAGAGGCTGAATGAAAGAAATGGGGGCAGCAGTATTTACTCATCACAGGCTGACAGGCACACACAACACAGGGATATGATTGGGAGCTTTAGGTATTCCTGTGTCTTATTCTGGGAAATGATTTGTGATTCCTGAGACAAGGGGGATGATACAGAACCTGAAAGAGGGACACCGGGGGCAACAATATTTACTTAGACTTCATTACAGGCACACACCCTTGCACACACGGAGGTTTAACCTCAGCCAAACTTTGACCTCTCCACACCCTCAGCTCTGATACCCAAGCCCGCTTCTATCCTTCACTCTGCATGCCATCCAATAATGTCAACTACAAGCTCCTGTCAGGCTGTTTTTAAACACAAGGACGGAGACTCAATTACAGCAGAATAGCTTTCAGGAGTCGTCCTCCGTCCAGAGACACACACACACACCTGCTAATGGCTGTCAGATTTGCTGGCAAAGGGGTCAAAGGTGGAACCAATCTGCGTTCCGCAACAATCAGCAGCTTCCACTGGCCTCTGTTGTTAACATCACTCGATTAGAAGGCAAACACACACAAACACACACACACACTTTCAGTTTGTGTTCAGCTTCAAGATATTGTTTTAAAATGTGTCTACCATAAAAAAAGAAGGGAGAGAAGGGTCTTTATGTAATAAGAAACCAAAAGAAATCTAAACAGAAACTTCTGGCAAGTAAGTAAATTACAGTTCCTTCACTGTCCACTTGTCAGTTGCTTAATTTAACATGTTTTGTCATTCTGACCATTGATGCTCATTTCTTATTATACAACACATCGTCAGGGGGATGCAGGGTATTTTGGGGCTTATTTTCCTGCAGGAAAATTTCTATCAGCAAATTCAACAATGAGCTGTTTCTGTGCTAATGTGCAGCTTTTTCGAGTGCTTTATTTTCCTCATACGGTGCAATCCTGCTAGCAACTACTACTGTAGCAGAGCTTTGTCAAAGACAACTATAAGAGCTTTGAGACATCTGCAAGCGACCAATTCACTGAGACAAACTCCACTCATTGCTACTGGTCTTAAACTGGGGAGTCTTTCAATCAAGTCAGCACTTGACAAAGTTCATTTATTCCAAAGTGAAACACATTTTTCTTTACATGCATCATTATGCCTTCTTAAGCATAAGGGCAGTATGAACAAAAGCAGATCAAACATAATTAACAATTAAGTTGACATAATATTTTCAGCCAAATGATGAGCCGAAAAGTTGGGACATTAATTATGTTTACGATGTGACTACAAGCTTTAATACGTCAGCTGTATCAAGGTATTTTAAAGTGTTGAAATCATACAAAAAACAACCTTGTGTTCCAGTAATGAGTGGAGGAGGAGTGAAACAACACTCCAGTTTAACTACGTACCCTGAGAACTGTCCCCCTGAAGCCTGAAGTACAAAGAGTTTCTCCAGTGTCAAATAAAAAGTGCTGGGACACTTCTACAATTAATTATGAAATGTGTCTGCATCGACATGCTGACTGGACATAAATTAAGTTTACAAAACAAATTTTCAACTTTAACACATGATGTGGAGCAGCCATCTTCAAGTGGCTTATGTACTAGGAGGGGGAGAGGCTGTGTGTGGCCAGAGGCTCTGGTGATCCTGTCAAAAAAATTTTTTTTTTAAAAACCGAAATAAGAGACAAGGGCTCATAAATGTCATTGTGGGTACGTTTTATAATGTTAAAACAGTTAGTTTAAAATTTGTTATTCATGTTCAGCTGAAGTTTTTTTTCTAGTCTTTCACTAGTCCTCTAAGATCAAATTCATTTTGTGTGTTTTCTTCTTTTAAACAATTTTACCGTCCCATAACATGCAGTAAATGGGAACAACTCCTTGATTTTGAAGGCTCCAAGTACCTACAGAAAAATGAGCCAAAGCACTCACTCATGGGACAATTTTCTGACCGTTTCAAATTCAGATAAAACAAAAAAGCCCAGGTAGACATTTTGACACACAGGTTTTAAAGGGTTAAAGAGCGATAGCAGCAAAATGTTGCAAATGACAAATATTAAACTGGTGTCACCAAGTTTCTGACAGTGGGGAAATATTAAATATTGATGTCTTGCGGTCCTCTGTTGACATTTTTTCATCCAAACATAAGCTTTCATTATTTTCATGCAAGAAAAGTGTTACTGACAGTTATCGTCGTAATTCTCAAGCACAAAATTAACAATTACGGTAGCCTTCACTGTTAACAGAATCTTTATTTGTTATCACTTGCCAGCAACATTATCAACCACAAGAAATTAACACCAACAACCAGCCAAATGCTGCAGGGTTATTTCCACCTGCTGATCTATGCCCCCCAAAATCCCCTTCAAGAAAACCTCTAATCTTAGAGATAATTTGTTTAATCTGTCCATAGACAGCGGGTAGTGGACAATGAAAGTCTTCCTCCTACAGCAATTGCTTTTATCAATCTATTATAACCACATGCATGTTCACTGCCTGTGTTTCTTAGATCCGTTTCTCTGCACCCAACTGTTCTCTGGCCAACATACAAAAGAACCCAAAATAACGCTGACGGGTTGAGGGGGACATCAATCTGTTGCAGTGTAATCCTAAACCTTCACCTTCCTCTTAATACCCATCATCCCCCCCTTAATACCCACACATACCAGGACAGAGTAGGGCCACAACAAATGGTCTCCCCGACAAAGGGCAGAGTTCGGCCAGTAGCACTTGTGCTCATAGACACATGTACATCCTGACATAGAAGACTAAGAGATGCAAGACATACTCAAGAAACCGAACAAGAGTCAGGAGGGCAGCTAAGTGAGTGGGGGGGGCTTTCCTCTCGTTACTTGGCAAGTCTGATCAGAAGAGTAACCGCTGAGGGGCTGTCATCCCCCTCATCTGAACCCTCCAGGGCTGAGAAAGCGCTGCAGCCCCCGGCCTGACCCTGTCCTGCCACAAGGGGGGTTAGACCTCAATTTAAAAGGAGAGTGAGAGAAAGATGAGAGCTAAGCCAATCAATAAATACAGAGGACACATGCACATTCATCCAAACAGATGAAGGGATGAAGGGGCTTTGGGGGGGAGGATTTACACCACGGGGAGGGGTAGTGGTCGGTGTACGTGTTACAATTACAAAAATAAAAAGCCTCCTAAATCATGATATGAAAGTAGAGTGCAAATGTGACGATTAAAATGGGGGCGGGGGTGAAGACGGCAATGCCCGCAAATACACTAGAAACCCCGCCATCAATGGCAGCTGGCCTTTCTGGCTCGCTGCAGTCGGAAACTACCAAGAACTACTTGGCTTACAGCTGGTTTACTTCAGGGCTCCAAACAAATTCAATAAAAGAGCTTCATGGTGTTTAAATGTTGACTAAATTAAACCCCTCAGTCCTGGCTACATGGGCCAGAGTGATGGCGTGGTACTGGGGACAAAGCCTGCAGTTATTAACATTCAAAAGAAGAAAAGAAAAGCAGAAATGAGATCATTCGCATGAATTGAAAGGTAAATTCTGTAACATAATACTTCACAGTGTTAAAAGTTCAACCTAAAATGTAAAACCTAAGTAAAAAAGCTCTCAAGTTATGTTGTTTTATAGTCTAGCTCTGTCTGCTACAATGTCTGTAGTTGATCATTCTTTTCCTCTGAAACTGAACCAGTCTGAAAATCTTACTCTGCTCAGGCTCAGCCAAAAGAGCCTCAACAACATTATTTACAGTATCTTATTTACAGTGGGACTCCCTGGTTGCCCAAACACACAACCTGCATTATAAATAGATGCTCGTCCAGGATCATAGATACAAAGTAAACAAAACATTAAGACTGTGCCGAGTGGGATCCCCCGCTGTGTCAGCAGGTTCAGGTCGCTGCTATGTGCTGAGCACACACTGGGTTCAGGTCTTACTGATGACCTTTTGATGCACATATCAAATCAGCTGTATCAAATGGTTCAAACCTATTCCAATACAAATATAATATTTAACAGAATGTGTGGTAGTTTTGTGTTTGCGTTTCAGTCTCCGGTTTACACGGAAACTGTATTTCATTTTTCTGAAACGCCATTTCCACTATTTCCGTGTAAACACCAAACTGGTGTTGTGCCATGCGCACAGTGGACAGAAAAATAACAATAACAGCGACCTACTAGTATGTTCTTGTGCTGCTGAATCTACCGACTGCCCTCTAACAATATGTGCATTTAATGTACTTTTTCCTGCAATTAGAGAAAAAGTTTTCAGTAGAAACTTCAGATGATCAGCTCACCTCTTCTTCAGGCTCTAAACCTTTGTTGTGTATCCAGCTCCCACAATTATATTGCCATCTACAGTCCTGACATACGTACACCAGTGTTTAGGCCCCTTAGCACTTCCGCGTAAACACTTTTTTTTTTCATTGTGTTTTCCTGCATTCCATGCTATTAAGTGTTGTCGTGTAAACAGGGCATTAGAGTATGTAACAGGATTAGATCAAAGTATTCTCAGTCTTGGCCATGTCCTATCTAGGGGTCCCCAAAACAGACTATTTTCTGTATTCTACAACCTATATCTATTGCATTGGAGCATTCTATGGAATTCAGCTTCTATTTGTCCAATGAGACAATATGATTACCTGCCTGTCATGACAAACACACTTACACAGGATCTTTGATTTAAGGGCTGTTGCCTGTTGAAGAAAATTATTTTTAATGATAAGTCTGAAAAAACAAGCCAGAACTACATCGTAATACATATCTTTCTTCAATTAATTAAATTCTTCTTCTTTTTTTACCATAACTGCAATACATACGGTGATAAAAATGTCATTGCAATGTCATTTACAAGAACTGATAACCTTTCTACTGTAATTCACACACATGTATAAATAGATGCAATTGTGTTTCATTAAATTTAGGCTGTGATTACTTCTTGTTGAACTGTTGATAATTTGAGGTTCTATGTTGCCTCTGCCTAGGCCACATCCCTCTTACAAAAGAGATTTTCAATCTCAACAAGAATTCCTGGTTTAAAAGAAGGTTGAATTTTTTTTTTTTTTTTTTTTGGGGGGGGGGGGTCTCAATGAATGATACTTGTGAGAGAAAACATTTTATTTAAGTATATACATAAACCTTAGTGCTGTGGGTTGGGAAACAGCAACATGTAAAGCTGCTCACAAGACTGAGCATAGGCCGATGACAAACAAATGAAAGAAAATTAACTTCCTGTATGGAAAACAAGAAAGTTTGGTGAAACTATAAAACACTTTGTGAGTTTAAGTAAGTTTTGAAGAACTTACAGCTGCTGCATAATCAAACAAGTCTGTTACGCTTACAGATAATAAACTCCAGATATGTGAAGATCAACTGGTTGCAATACACACCTTCTTAACAATCCAGATATTTTCAGCTTAACATGCTCTTCCTGACTAAAGCCGAAGCTAGAAGGTAAAATGTAATTAACCCGTCCAACCTCCAGCAGTCTGGAGAGGGAGAGACTCCCACCTGTCCCTATGAATCAAATGTTCACCTTATACAATGTAGCTCTGTCAGCCCAACAACGAGCGTGACTGGATGCACAGAGGAGCTGACAAAACAACACACACACACTCTGAGTTACTGCCCTGCCCTCTATTAGGGAGCACAATGCCTGTGTAAGGGGACTCTAATGAAGGAGTCCCCTGAGGCAAAGCTGGACGCCTCAGCTGAGGATGTGTACTGTTAGAGCTCATTAAACGAACATGAGTATCACCAGAGGCATGGTGAGAGAGAGAGCGTGTGTGTGTTGCGCTCAGTTACGATACCAGGTTTAGCCGTTTATCTCATACTGTACACATGCCTCTGTACACCGTTCATTCCCGGCGCACGCCCAGGTTGTTCCATTTGAGTGTGCTGAAAGAAGTCATGACACCTACATGGGCTGAGTGAAAGCTTCATGTGTGTGCCGTGGGTTTCTGTTACTGGAAAATACTTGCAGGGAGCTATTGATATCACTGGAAGTAGTCATATCACAGTTACAGGAATTATCATATTTAGAGCACAAGAGTGCCTGTGGTAAAATAGATCATTCTGTCAAGATGATGAGAGACAAATGTGAAACAAGAGGAAGCAGAATTAAATTGAGGATCAGAAAAAAATCAAAAAGAAAAAAAAAGAGACTTGGAAACTGATCTTGCAGTGCCCTCTTGTGGATGAGAATGGAGGCATTTTAAACATACCCCTGTTCTGCAAGAGTTCGGACATGATACACTATTTAATGGTTAGTAAAACATCTAAATCTTTTACTTAAAGAAAAAAAAAAACCTCATCAATGTAGAACCTGAAAATATAATTGCTCTTTGTAAATTTGGTTTTAGTGACACATTCCACAGTAGCTGGGAGAGGAGAACGTTCAACATCGTTTTGCATCATCTGTCTTTCAACAACAACAAAAAACATTTGAGGACCTAGGATTATCTGAAGTTTAGAAAATTTTACATTGACTTAGTCCTGCCTTATAAAAGATATAAGGTCTCATTTTTCTCTGTAATATGAATTCCTCTACGGGTTCAGGACAACCTTGGCTAAAGCCAGATGTAACTGAGCAATGTCTCCTGGGCAGGGTAAAACAATAAAACGGCAATATTTTTTGCACTATTATCAAATACAAGTTATTTAGCCTTTAGATAAAGTCAACAGTGTAACAAATATTTACTCAGTTCACTGTTTATATTTCAGAGGCATTGTGTCAAAAAGCAGTTTCTGTCAATAATGAGACGGAGTGCTGAGCAGCTCTGAGCAGAAATTTTAAGCCTTCAAGACAATACGATGGGAAGCAAAATTAAAATGACTTTTGAAGTGTGATTACAGGGTGTAGGTCTGTCATTCAGGGCTTGGTAAAAGTAGTAATAAGTCTACAATTATTTTTCTTACAGAATTTAGCTAAAGGAAACAATTTATTTTCTGGAAATTTTCAAAGAGGACATGAGAATCAAAGCCTCGTCAATGAAATTCTCATCTTCTCTGGCCAATTTAGACATGTTGCTAACACCACTTTTGATACATTCAGGTACCAGTAGAAACTTGAGAATCTAAAGATAATGCCATCTTATTTTTTTGGATTCAACATTTCTAAAAATGCTCGTCATTTAAAAATATGTAATATATAATAGGTGTTCAGAGGATTTGAGATTCAGAGAGTGAGCTGTCTCTTCTTTTCTTTTTTACAACAAGTCTTTTGATTTAACATTGACATCGATTTCACTCCAGTGTTAAAGTATTAAATAAAAGCAATATGAAGCTCAGGCTGGTAGATGAGGGCAGCAGAGTAAAGACAGACTGAGTGTTGTTGATATCTTTCTGTTTTGTTACTATCCATTCAGTAAATAATAGTTTCATGATTTGCTGTTTATTTCCTTCACCGCACATACATGTGTCATCTCTTACTTTAATTTGATCTGTATGTGGCGTCCTCTTTGTATTAAGTTGGCTGGTGAGACTCACCTCTCTTCCCTTGTGTGTGACCAGAGCAGCGAGTGGCTTGGCATAGAAGCGGCTGTAGCTGAATCCCAGGCAGCCGTACATGCTGTTAGCAGTTAGCTTCAGAGCCTTCTGACGGATGTCGTACTGAAACCAAGACACACTCAAATGACTTCAAACAGAAAAAAAATCATATTCTCCTGAATAATGGTCATACATGGCTGCGTAAAGGATCTTCATCTTTTTGGGCCAAAAATAAAACTTGATCCAAAACCTTCATGTATAATTAGTTTTGGGTTATGGCTCCATAATAGCCAACTTTTTCAAAAACAGCTGATGCATTTGTAGAACATTTTACCACATCTTTACACCAAAGTTTCAAACCTTCAGGATTAATCCTCAAAGCCTCTGTTAGGTAAAAGTTAAAAACTCATGAGCCATTTTCTTGTGAAACAAAAACCGTCTGCTACCGCTGGAAGTACAAATCATGTGTGAGTGTGTACCTGCAGGTAGAGGTCTGGGTTGATGTCCTGCTGCTTCATTAGCTGCTTGACCTGTCGACGCCTCTCCACCAGCTTTCTGATTTCTTTGGGCAGGATTCCCATCTCCAAGTCTGGATCAGGAATTTCAGGAACCTCTTCTGACTCCTCGTCCTTGAAACAAGAAAAAAAAAGAAATTTTTTGCCAGTTTCGTTTCTGTGAAAGTTTGATTTTTATACAGAAACGCACAATACCTCATTTTTCTTCTTTGCGTTGTAAGCCTCCCTCTGCACAGTGGTAAAGCAGATGTTGAACTCCTGGATGATGGAGGGGTACAGACTGTTGAAGTCCAACAGCAACACAAACTTGTCATAGAAACCTGCACAAAAAGGGAGGGGTGAAGGTTTTTATGCAGAATACAGAAGAAGGCAGATAAAAAGAAGAAGGCTTAAAAGTTACAAACAAAAACTCACCAACTTTTGGGTCCAGCACAAGACCTCCAGCGTACGCTGCCTTCTTTCTCCGCTTGCCTTTACCCACATCCACATCTTCATCTCCATCAGCCTGGGATACAGAAAACAATGAGGAAAACAGACTTGATCAGTCAAATGGAGACTCTACCAAAATCTTAGACATAAGAAAAGTGTGGTTGTGTATAGCTTTACCATTTCTTGCTGGGCCTTCTTAAAAGAGGGCTTGTCGGGGACGATGTAGTTTTTGTCATGGAAGGCATGAAGCAACAGGAACTCATTCCTCTCTGAGCGACCGCCCATCAGAGTGCGAGACTGCAGAGAAAGAGATGAAGGAACCAGGTGATTGATATGGAATTAAACAAAGGATGAAGTCGCCTTGAACCAACCTACAACATGTCCAACTCTATCTGAAGTCATCTTCACTCACAGCCTCAGCTCTAACTGATTAAAATGCACCGTCTCTAAGCCTTGATGATTTTTTTTAAAGATTTACAGCTTCAAGCATTTCTCCTCACTCATAAAAGAACAAAACATGCTTTTGTCTGCAAACTGTTTTGTTTCTGAGTTCAATTTTCTGTACAATAAACGAGAAATGCTTCTGCCTGGAATTCAAAATCCTCAACGATCGGCTATCCTCGGTTCTTTTGTCACTCCTGTTTAAAATTCTTCCTCTGAAAAACACAGGTAGAAGAGAAATCACAGAGCCACTGTGTGTTTTAACTGCAAACTGTGTTTCTTGTTGTGTTACATTAATGACATCATCGGATACTGGCTTATTAAAGGCAAAGTTCAGTGTTGAGACTTACCATGACGTTACCAGCAATGTTGGTGATCTGCAGAGCCAGTGGCAGCACGTTGAGCTCACACATGATCTGGAGGATCAACTTGGCATCCATCCATGTCAACTCCAGCAGGTAGAGCAGGTGAGGGGAGTCACTGAAACACAAAAGCACATTCTGATTTAATGATCAGGAGACTCATCTGTGTAGTCATCGACTTATCTCTTTTTTTTTTTTTTTTTTTTTTTCCCTTTAAGGAAAAACAAACCTGTAGAGGTTCTTGATGTTTTCTGGAGCGATTGTTGCCCTCTCCATCTTCAGCACCTGAGCAGTCAGTTCAGTCAGGTGGTAACTTTTACAGCGAATTAGCTCTTTGGCTGAGATCTCCACGTCGCAGACCAGACGGCCGCAGGTTGCACTTTTCTCCGCAAAGGATCCGCGACCCTGAATGAGATGATAACAAAAAGTGACATTTCATATGGTATATAATCAAAACAAGCCTTATTTGCTGATAATTCTTTTTATCTTTACCCCCAGTTTTGGCATGTTGGCCCTTCTAAGCCGGCCGATCTTGGACCAGTGAGGGACTTTGCAGAAATTGATCCTCTGAAGAAGAACTTCCAAGTCGAAGCCAAAGATGTCGTGACCCTACAAAGAGTAAAGTAGACGCAGAATCCTTGCTTTAACCCCAATGAAACACTACTGAAATGAGTGATAAGATGTCAGATAAGGGGTTTCTACTCACCACAAGTACATCAGGGTCGATTTTGTGCATCTTAGCCAAGAAGAAGCCAAGCAGAGTTCGCTCTGTGGCGGCTATTTCCACTTTTCCATTCTGAGGAAGGAGGGTTTTTTTATATTGAAGATGAGTGCTTAACTAAAAGATATGTTCAGTACCAGTGAGGAAAAAATATAAAACTGTGTGTGCAATGGGATGGTTTCTTTCCTGCACACTTTTCCTTTATTTGAGCAAAAGTACTTTGTGTTAATTCGAAGCTACCTTTCTATAAGGTGGTGGTTCCTAGAGTGAAGGTGGAGACCTGTCACAGACACTGATTGGTGTTGCAAAATGTCTTTAAAAACCAAATGATTTCAAATTTCATCTATAGTTGTAAAAATGTTTTATGTTGTTGAATTTAAATAAAACAGAAAAGGTCTGATCAGTTTCCTACATTTTTTCAATGCCAGAATGCCCCTGAGGTGACTAAGTAACAGAATGAAGATGGTGTCACTGACAGCTGTTTAATTTAGGAAACACAGCATTATGTGTGAATAGGTTCTCTATTTTTCTACCAAAAAACTGAGTTCAGTATCTCAAATTTTTTCTTTGTTAAATATTTTTTTAGCACTGATTAAACGTAACATGATACTGGTCACAGCGTGCACCACTCTAAGTAACTGGCTGTAGAGTAAAATTCCTCCTCTCTCACGTCTCGATGCAATTTGAGGGGTCATAGCTGGAAAGTTTGGGAACTCTTACTTATGGAGTGATGCAATGCAGTTTAACAAGGGTTCATTGAAATTTGTTTTAGTCAGCCCTTTTTGGCTATTGCAAAACCAAGCTTCATGTGAGACAATGCTCTAAATAAGTGCAGAAATTACAGACAATTACAACTACAAAAAATTACAGAGGACAGCAGACTTACCTTCTTCTTCACAACATCTTTGAAATCATACGGGTAGATGCAGTCAGCTGGTTTACTCACAACTGTGGAGGAAAAAGTATGTCAGCACCAATCTAAAGGCTAGAAATTAGCAACATGACTGCCCTTGGACACAAATTTGAGTGATGATTTTTTATAACTTGCCACAGAAATGAGTCTGGTATGGAGGCTGGGGGGGAGCTTTATCCATATGGAAGGTATAATGGACCAATGCAGCCAGGGACACGATCTGAAGACAAAAATCAAAGAATCAGATCCCCATTCAGAAATATCTCTGTCAGTCTGAGAGCAACCTAGGTGAAAAAAGACCAAAAGACCTGACCTCGTTGTGGTGTGTTTTGGGGTTCTGGATGGTCTTGAGACTGATGGACATGACGGTGATAGGTGGAGGTGATAGGTCTTTGACAACAGTTACAAGATCACTTTTCAAAGCCAGAGCCTCCACTTTACACCAGCTGACCGGCTGGCTGATGAGCTCTGACACAGACACAGAGACAAAGAGAAGTGAGTCTATCAGGAGAGTTTTTAAAAAAAGGCAGTGCAACATCACGAGAATACAAAAACAAAAATATAATTGGTGATTTATCGTATCAGTCTTACGGGGTGTCTTGATGTCAAGCCAGCAAGGTCCTTTAATCTTCCTGCTCAAGAGGAAGTGCTCCAGACTGGAAGTGTTGGTTCCAAAAATGTGAGAGAAAGTCGCCCCCTTGAGGTCTGAAGGTAGTGCAGGGAACTCAGCCTGTGACACCAAATAGGAAATAAACAACTTGATATGTAAATAAACAAACAAAAATGCTTCAAAAGGGTGCAAATGGGCGTATTGACTCACAGAATATCTGACTTCCAGGTACTCGCTCTGAGTGGGCACATCTGGAATCTCAAAAGCATAGTTTCTCTCCACTTTCTGCAGAGAGGAAGAAGTTTTGGTTATGCACATTTATCTAACCAGGAGGTAAGCTGTGAAATAGGAAGAAAATACTTTTGATACCAACCTTTGACTTAAATTTCATGATCTTGAACTTCTCAGACAGCTCATTGAACTCTTGGTAGACGTCCATCATTCCTACAGGAGTCTCTGAAGCCTGTCCACTCCTAGGATCCACTTTCTGGTTATGTAAAGAAAGAGAAACTATATTAAAAAAAACTTCCAAACTGTAAAGGGTTAGAGCTTTTAAACATGGGTGGACATATTTTATAAACAGGAACTTTGACAGGTTTTCCTTTCAGACTGGGGAAAGTGAAGTTTGAAGTGATGTAAGTAACTTGTGGACTTTTTATGTAACAATGATGCAGTCTGTAATGTGTCTTACATATTCACGAGGAAGGAGGTACATGGTCCGCTCAATGTTCTTCACACTGACACAGCAGCTGACGTGAGACTTTGCAGACTCAATCCACACTTTTCCAAACAAGTACACCACACCTAAAGCAGAATCAACACATCATTAAGAGCGCCACAGATCTGGACAGGATCTTCGACAAATGAAATGACTCATTATTAGCTTGAGATGTGACAGTGAGCTACCTGGTTGGCTGTAGGGTTCTTCAAAGGCATCTAGCCAATAAAAGCGGAACACCTGCTCTCCATCAGGCCCCTCCACAAGCGGGAGCCGACTGGAGTCAACTTGAACCTCTGCTGGAGCCTCATTAGCTCCACTCTCCTCCTCCTGACCCCAGGTTGGGAGTCTATTGGACCTGGAAAAGGATGGAAGAAGCGGGTTAAGTTAAAACTAGAGCTACGAAGCAGAATCTGATCGCTCGTTTCAGCGTGTTAGCTTGCTTCAACATGTCTGTATAGTAACCCTCGTCTAACACTGTGGTAAAAATAGTTTCTGTGTCCAAACATATCACACGTGATCTTTTTCGACACTTAGAGTACCATCATGTTACTAAAAATAACTAAATAAACTGACATGAGAGCAGGATAATTGTCTATTAACCAAAATTGAGGTAAAGGTTCAATTAATCATGATTTTGATTTTTGCCATGATCATCCAGCCACAGTTCAATACCTACAGCAGAACAGGGTCCTCGGGCTCTCTTTTTGTTTCCACTTTGACTGCCACAGCTGCTTCTTTGGGTGCAGGCTCATCTTTGATCACAGGCTTCTCTTCCAGAGCCTCCACCTCCATCGGCTCGTCAAAGTCCACCCCATCAAACGCCATTGAGTCACTCACTGAAAAACATGTTGCAATAAATGGTGAGGTGGAAGAAAAGGGAGTAACAAAAACAAAGCATGGTCACACTGCATCATACCTTCTTCCTCCTGCTCCTCCTCCTTTATCCTTTGCATCTCCACGGGAGGAGCTGGTGTGGATGAGGGTAGGTGAACTGCTGACAAAGGGGTTGGGTTGGAAGGAGGTGGCCTGATAACTTTCCCCTTTGGTGATTCCTGGCATAACAGATGTAAAGTACAATATGTCAATAACAAGCCAACCACGTGGTATTTCGCTGTGCTATTGGAGGCCGTGACAGATAGAAGAAAGTGAAACCTTTGGTGCCTGAGCTTTGACAGAAAAGGGGTTCATTGGTGTTCCAAGAGATTTCTTCTTCTTCAGAGTCACAACTGGTGGAGGTGTTAAAAGAGCTGGTTTCTGAGAAAACAGAGGAAATAAATACTTTAAAAGGCAACTATCAAATAACACAATAATATACTCTCATGTGTGTTGAATTTCTACACTGTGCACATACAGCTGTACCAACCTCAGAGTGCAAATCCTGTAAAATGTCTCCTAACAGGTCGTCTTTTGACAGGTCCACATCTTTCTGCAGGACACAAAATTTTGATTTTTCATAATGCAGGGGGGTGCTGATAGATTTTTAAAAAGTTGGGATCTGCTTTGACAAACAAAGATAGGTTTTACGAAGATGTCTGTAAAAACAAACCTCAGCAGGCCTCTTGACATTGCTGTTCATGAAGAGGCTCTTAATCGTGTTGGGCTTGGCAACGACAGATTTCTTTACGTTTTTCTTTGAGTCTGCTCCTTTAGCACCTGGTTTTCCTGCACATATTGACATAGACATGTAAAATGCTTCACTGATATCAAAACATTTCATGCACATTGTTCAGCACTTCACATCTATCTTTGGAGTCATGTACTACTGTATGAAAGCCTACCTTTATTCTCGGCAACATCATCTTCTAAATCGTCATCAAAGATTTCTCTGCCGTCCTCCACATATCCAATCCCATCTGAATGATGACAAGGGAAGCGTTTGTATCTGACTCTCACTCAAACATATTTTCTGTGAAGATCCCACGGAGTAAAACTTACCATCATCGATAATCCAGTCATCTTCTTGTCTTTCTCGTACCATCTTTGAGTACTGCTGCTCGTCCACCTCCTCGTACACACTTGTGATCTCATCCACCTGGAGAACATGAAAATGAGAATGAGTCAAAAAAAAAAAGTGCATTTCTGTTTTAATGTTTAATGTTTTTATTTTTCAAATGTGAACAGGATTTTTCTGAGAAAGATGAGCTAAAGATAAGTGCTTTCTTTTCAATTAAGCATATTATGAGGCATTATAAATGTTCATGTTCTAGAAAAATGTTCACTTTAAATGGAAAATGATTGGTTTTAAGAAATGTATGGGTAATCATGCCACCTTGTTGTCCTAAAGTATCTTTGGGTATTTTTGCAAAGGGGACAGGCAGGGGTCCTCTTTTTGGGTTTTTGGAATATAGCCACTCTAACATGTAGTTAAATTGCCTTAAAAAAGATTAAGACATGCATATCAGGAATGACCAGTATTACATTCACATTTCTCTGTTTTCACCTCGTATTTGATCTTCTCTCCCATCTTTGCTTTCTTGAGCTGCTCCAGTGCAGATTTCCTCCCCACTTTCTCCCTCTTCTCTCGTCTCGAACGAGACTTGGCCAAACCACAGGCGTCACTTCCATCATCTTAAAACACAGTTTCACATGCATGTCATGAGAACAGGTATGCTTCACCTGTGTCACTCTGCTGGAAACAGTTTGAGGAGTGATTCGTCATTTGTTGTTACTGGTTCAGTGGATGGTTCATGGATATAACAAACAGCTTTCAGACGAACGAAGAGAAAATGATGCTAATTCAGAGAAAAACAGACGCCAGTAGCATCTCACAGCAGTTAGACACTATCGACGTATTACATGAATCTTAGCCATGCTCACTGCTTTAAAACAGTACACTTAAATGAATAACGTTTAACCTGACTATTCATATGAACAGAGTATTGTCTAAACATGGCCTAATTTCTCCTATTGTGCTGTGAGCTAGCTGCTCTGTTAGCTTTCTTCTCAGATCAGTAAACAAACGACACCAAACACAAACTCACCCCCGTCCGGACCGTCCACGTCTTTCTCTGGGTTTGATACTGGAGCCATAACTCTAAGTTCTGACTCCAAAATGTGCCTGAAATGACAGCTCCTTGCTTTCTTGTGACGGCGACTGCAGGTGAAGGCAACAACAGGTCTGTCAGCCCGCGCCAAGTAATCTTCCCGGGGAAAGTCATATGCAGGAAGTGACATCAATTTTCTTCCAGCCAATTAAATTAGTTCAATTTTTTTGTCCACACGGTGTCAGTGATGTTCAGTAAATTCTTGTTTAGTGTAACAAAATTATTGCAATATGAAAAAAAATATATATATATATATATATATATATATATATATATATATATATATATATATATATATATATATATATATATATAGTAGTCTTTTAGCCCTCCTGTTGTCTTCGGGTCAATTTTACCCAATTTCAAAAGTTGTTTTGTCATAACTTGGGTTTTCCTTTCAGAGAATTGCTCAAAATTTCATGGAGAGTTCTTTGCTTTTCTATTTGCATGTAAAATTAGCTTTGACTATTTTTGTTAAATTATATGTTTGATATGCATACAATAATTTGCCAACATTTCGACATATACCTGTCTATGATTAGAAATCTCCCTATGTAACTCTGATAACCTTAGTGAAAAAAAACTCAAAATTTCTTTTTTTTTTTCTACACAAAAAATAGGTATTGTTTTTGTGAATAAATTCTATCATAATATTTTACAAAATTAGAAAATGTTACTTCCTGTGCTTTCAGAACAGATGGTGCAGAGTAAATCTGAAGCCAACGAGAGTTAATGAGCAGCATGCCACAAAACAGATGAGAAATAAATGGCCCACAAACCTTTCAGAAGAGGCATTACAGTCAGAATAATGTGCATTACTTTGGGCAAAGTTTACATTCAGTTGACATCAACACATTTTTTAAAGGAAATAATCAATACAGAACTTATAAACCCAATAGCAACTCTTACTCCAAAATTTAAAAAAAAAGATGAACTTAAGACACTTTGAAATTAGATATTGGATATTAGCTATTATTAGATATGACCCAGTGCCCACATACGTGGATATGAATTTTTTGTCTCTCAGGGCCAAGGTATTTTATTAAAAGTTAAAATAATAATAATAATAATAATAATAAACTTTTATGTATCAGCCACTTTTAGGGACACTTTCCATGTTATCCTTTGGTGATATCACAACTTTCCACCCATTTTAGTGGAAAAAAAACAGTATGGTTTTGAACAATAACACTCATAACACAAAACCAATAGCTAACTAATAACACAAAAATAAAACTTCCTGTACAAAAACCAAGCTTTTATGCTTATTGGGTCTTACCTATCCCAAAAAGAAAAGAGAGATTACCAGGCAAAAGGTCTCAGGAGGTCAAAATAGTAAAATGCTATGCATTAAATGAAACAAACAATTTGCAGTTTCCTGACTCCACACAAATATACAACCATTTGCTACTTTGTGCTCAAAAAAGAACATTTCTTGGATTTTTACATTTTTTGTCTTTTTTCAATGTGTACATCTGATGATGCATTTTAAATTGGCCTCCAGGCTGTCCTTTTAAAACACAATGGGTTTCTGTCTCACGCTGGGGCCACAGGCACGCAAACACTGCTTCAAACAATGGGGAAACAATAGATGTGTTGTCTTCATGTACACTACATTTGTAGACAGTGTGGCAGGTTTTATGGGTTAAATATTGGATGTTAACATTCCCAAATTGGAAAATAACAGTGTTTTGTCAGAGGAGAGAGATTACTTTCTTTTTAAATGAGATCACACGTTGCGTTTTTCAGAGATGAGATCCTTCAGTGACATTACAGCAGAGGTCCTGAGTGTATGGTCAGTCTCCTCTGCGACAGTAGACTCTGCTAAATGGACCGTGACTTGTCCAGCAGCAGCGAGCGCGATTAGTGACCGATGCACTAGCAGAGAGAGAGAAGAAGAACTTTAAAATCTACTTGACACGACGAGGGTTTTCTGACAACATGGTGAAACAGCGACGTTGTCCAGCTGTCGCGTCTTTTTGTACCAGTAGAGGAGTAATTCAGGTAAGACAACAATCCTGATAAAAACTTCAAAATTAGAGGTCTGTGGTGTCTCTACGTCTTTAAATCACAACGAAAGCTTTTGAAAACAAACTTGGTAAAACTGGACGTCTTCATTTAGTTTAAAGCAGCCTTTAAAGTCACTTTTTTGTCAAGTTTTCTCGAATTTAAATACTTCTGTATGATGGATTTGTGGAATAGTTTGGCATTAAAATGAGGTCAGACCAGGCGATACGATTTCAGCCAAACAATGGACCTAATACATACGTTACACAACAACTGCTGTGAGCAGTATCACTGGAATTTTACGTCAAGTGTTTTTCGTGTGTTTGAAAAAGAGTTGAATGAATGTATTTATTGGTCCTGATAGTTCTGTTTACTATGACTGTAGTCTATGAACAATTTAAGGAAGGTTTCAACACTACCAATGATTTTATTCATATTTCAAAAACCCCTAATGTTCAAAACAGAGCTGTTATTCTCAACACATCACCCATAGTATTTATATCCTCTCCACCAATCCCTGCTGTCTGAGCTGCTGTAGGACGCCTCTGATTGGTCCTTCCCTGAAGCGCTCTCCTCTTCTCCGTCGCCATGGCGAGAGTCTCTAAGATCGTCTCATATAGCGACGTCCCACTCCGTATTTTGTAGAAACCCTGTTATTTTCAACAAATTACCATCTACATTTGGATACGAGATTCCTGAATCCCAATTCATGGTCACTATCTCTACAAAATTATTACATTATGCAAAAAGAAAAAAAGAAAAAGAAAAACACCTGATTTTTTCTTTCTTTCTTTTTTTAATTAAATGTAGATCTACACTTTAGCTGATTCTCTCTCTTTCCCTCTAGAGCTTTTGGTTTATCATTTAAGTAAAGTATTTGTTTAAACAGCTCCACCGTAAATATTTTTTAATACAAAATAAGAAATTTCTTCATTAACAGTGTTTCCCTCAAAATAAATCTCTTTCCTACTGGAGCAGTAAGATTACAAAGTTTACCATGAATCTCAGCAAACAACAACGTTAGGTATGCGCAATACCACTTTTTAATCAAACCAAGTACAAGTTCAAGTACTGCACTATAATACTCACCAATACCAAGTTGTGTAACGTTCTGCAAACTTTAATGAGTAAGATTATGTGCACAAGCACCTCAGTGTAGCACCAGCTAAATACCCGATAATGGTATCGGTATCAGTGAATCCCAAAACAACATTAATAGACTCTTATTACACTGCAAGAAATGGAAAGAAAAATAAAAACTGCAAATAATCTCTATTGATGACCTTGCTTTATTTTTAATGTCAAATGGAAGTACAGATATTAGCCTGCATTTAATTTATTTCATAACCAGCTTGAGATGTATACGTACCTATTATTAGTTTTAACACATATAAGATGAGATGTGACAATCCTTTATTCCTAAGTCCTAAATCTAGCTTTTCCTATATATATATATAAATAGATCAGTAAAGGCTGCAGTTTGACCAAAAGATAAGAGAAATGTTGTCTATATATTCAGTAACACAGGTATGCATACAGTGCACATAGTGTAACATGTTGTTGCTCAAGTGATGCAATGAACAAAAAATAACATTAATATAACATTATTGCATAAGCTCAGTTTTCCAGATTGTGTGTGGGTTTTTCTATGTGCCTGCACAGTCAAGAGACATACAATTTGTTCAAAACTGAAATTAAACATAAAAAAGGTAGGTTTGTAGGTAGGTATGGTGAGTAGCAGTGGCACAGAGTGACACCTCTTCTCTGCCTCACCCTCTCTGCTTGAGGGGATCAGAGAGGATGAGGAGGAGAGAGGAGGAAGCAGGAGGGAGACAGTATGAGCACAGAGTGGGCGGGGATTCAGAGGAAGGAGACAGAGACAGAGCAGTGAGGAGAGGAGAGAGGCATCGTCTCACTGATGCTGAGTCACATAACAGAGGGACAACAGACACATCCCATGAGTCTTTGGGAATCATGGAGGAGCTTGAACACACCTGCCCCCATCCTCGGACGGTAGGGTGATGAAGTGGGATTTTTCTGGTTGTTTATGTGTGTGTGTGTGTGTGTGTTTGTGTATGTGTGTGTGGTAGAGTGTGTGTCACAGGGAGAGAGAGAGGAAGACAAAAGGTCCTGCTTGCTCTCCTATTACGAAACAGATCCCCTATAGTATGAATCTGCTTAGAATGCTGAGTGGACATGTTTGGATGCAGGAGTGGATCACACTGTGGATAATGTAGCATGAATGTCCTGCTAAGGGGACACTGCGGCAGTAAGAACAGATCTCCTTGGTGAGGATACTGACTCCTTTGTTTTTGGTGTAGTCCTCATCCTGGCATCCACGCCTGGCTCCTCCACTTGCTCCATCTTTTTCTTTTCATCTCCTCTCTTCACTGCTGATGTTTTCTTGTGCCCGGCGTCCCTGTTGGCCTTTAATCCTGCTTATGCCAGATGTTCTCTACTTGTGCCAAAGAGGGCTTTACTGACCGCTCGACCTGATAGGCCTGTGTGCTTCACTGGTCAGTCTCTTAAAGCTTTGCCATCTGCTCTGTGCTAACTGTTTGGAAGCCACTCTGCTGTTCTCACCATGCCCAGGGAATCATGGGAGTTGATACTGTAGTTCAGATAGCTGTGATTAAATAATGCTCAATCTTGGGTTAAAGTCTAATGATCTGGCAAAATGTAAGAGCAAATTTAAAAAACAGGAGAAGATAGGCACACTCTTAAATGTAACTATTTGTTTCAATGTAAAAATATGATGTACAGGGCTTCCGCAATATTTTATGTGTGGTCAAAATATATATTTTGTTGTTCCAACACCAACAGAAGTTATTTTGACTAAATAAGATGTTCTTTTTGTTAACCCTTGTCTTGGTTTGATTTAGACTTGTTTGTTACCGTGGCTTCTTTGGGTAGTCATTTGAAATATTTATCTATTTTTTTAAACTTAGCTTCTTTGGGTAGTTGCAAATGCATAAAGACAGTTTAATGTGAGGCTGGTGGAAACTTTGACTTTTACTTAAAAAAAAAGTTAAAATCATAATGATCTACCCTGGAAATATAGGTTTACATTTTTGGAAATACTGTAATATTAAACATATCTGAATATCTAAAGTTTTATGGTATTATATGGACAAAACTGTAGTCATTGAATGGTCACATTGTGCACATTGAAAATTACAGTATAGAACGGTTGATTGTTGTGCAACACAAACCTTACTTTTTACAGGAGCTGGATGTTAAAAATATGGTCCACTGTAAAACTATCAACCTCGATGACTACAGTTTTTCCCAAATAATGCCATAAAATTGGTATAACTGTTAGGTTACAATACACAAAAGCATTCTGGGTATATTTTGAAAGCTGTAGCTTTACTAAACAGCCCTAAATAGGGCTAAGGTGATCATCAAGTTGACATGCATTACTGATTTAATTGGACATATATTTTCAAGTTGAATTTTGTAGTTGAGATGAAGCCAACTAATAATTTAGTATTATCAAAGCAGCTTCAGTAATCTTTTGTCTTATTGACAGAATAATGTGCTAGAATAATAGGTGTGCATGATCACATTTTACAGTGCAGCTAAACAGGTCATAGAAACAGACAGGAGTAAAAATAAAATAGTGCTGTCTTAGTTTTCCTCCTCTAACTGCAGCCCTCTTGCTTCCTCATAATGCCTGCTTTCATATAAAGCATGTAACACCCTCATTTAATTCCCCCATGATCCACGCTGAAAAGCTCATTTCTAGACCTCTTAATTGCTGCATTGATGTCTGACGTTTTAGTAATTTGTATAATGAAGTGAGACTCAAATGGTAATTCATCAACTTAAGACAAGTTGCAACCTAAGCATCTTTTTACTCCCTGTGTTTTTAGAACAAGTAGGAATGCAATCTCACTGCTTCGCTAAGGGGTTCATTTTGAAACTAAGCTCCTTCAAAATGAGCTTTGTGTTGAAAAAGCTTTGTTTGGTGAAACTGTGACACACTCTTGTTAAGTCATCTGTCAGAGTTGATGATAAGTCTTGTTTCGTGTTTGCATTTACTTGTCTTTATTATTGTATGCGGAAATAGTTTATGATACAGGAGATAAAGAAAAGCATACATTAATACATGCGTGGGTTCACTCCAGGTACTCCAGCTCCCTACCACAGTCCAAAGAGAGACTCATTGGGATGATTGGGCACTCTAAATTGCCTGTTAGTGTGATTGTGTGTGTGAATGGTTGTGTGTCCCTATTGTCCCTGTAATAGACCAGCAACCTGTAATGGGTGTATTCTGCCTGGTGTCCAAGAATAGCTGGGGTTGGGTTTAGCACCTGTGACCCAGAAAGGGAAAAATGGTAGTGATAATAGAAGGATTGATGAATGATCATAGGTTTTATCCCAGGTTTGTAAGCACAGAAATAGATTTAACTCTTCCAACTAGTTTGGGACAACGAATAAGCTCTTGTTCTTTTCTAGATCACCAGAAAGTAGCCTATCTGATTTAACCAGACACAACCTGTAAGGGGCTGCAGAGTGGCGCAATGGCTAGCGCTGCAACTTTATGTCCCTACATTTTCTTAATTAAAAAATGTAAATTTTTTTATACGTAAATCTTTTGTTTATACTTCACATTTACACTCTATAGTTATTTATCTAAACTGTTGAAAAAGAGAAAGTATTTATCTGTATGTTCTCGTGGAAAACTGACAAAAACCTTGGACTCCTTTTGAATCCTTGTTGTCTCAAGATAACGAGGATGAAATACCTTGTAATGACAGAAAAATCTGCTGGATTGACTTAAAAAAAAAACAATAAGTTGTAAACCTAAACGAAAGCAAAACCGAAATACTATAGTAGAGAAGGGGAGTTGATCAAATGTATGGGTGCATGTCTTTTTAGAACAGCTGTAAGAAACTATTATAAATAAGAGATAAGACATAATTTAAAGCCCAAGTCTTGAAATTTGCTGTTGATTGTCTTTCTTGTAGTAGTAATACTAGAATGTAGCCATGTAAAAGAAACAGAACACAAAACTAAGCTCCAATAATAAATGTATTCATGTTTTTTTTTTTTGGACAGTTCTCATTAAATAGTTGTAGGACATGAAGCATTGAGTCAAGAAAAAAAATGTTATAATGTCATCTTCAGGGTTCAAACATAGCTGGCATGAGCTTTGAACATACTGTGAGGACAGCAGCATGTTTACAGCTCATGTCTTTGCCTTTCAGGCACAGAGGACAACACAATGTCAAGAGTCTTAAAATGATTTATTTCTACAAGTAATGTCTTGCAGTAATAATGAATAACCTTCAGAGGGAGAAGTTGTCTCTTTGAAATTCCCATGAACAGTGAGGACTATGTAAAGGAAACACTATTTATGGAAAAGAAAATAATACTCTAAAATTTGCAAGAGGTCATATCAATTTTTAGCTTCAAAATTGAAATTTAATGTGTCCCCACTGCCCTGGACTGAGACATATTTCTGAAATATCATTATTCATCAGAAGGGAACTGAGATTTCAGTCTGTCCCTACCTGTGTCCATGTCGTCAGGTCAGCCTCTGTTTTTGTTGCCGCTCTTGGAGGACATATTGACATCAGTTTCCAGTCTTGTCCCCAGAGACTAAATCTATTTCCATTTTATCATCCTCCTCTCACACGCCCACTCTTTACCTCTCTGTGCAGACTCTTTTTCTCTTATATTGGTGTGAATGAGATTCAGTGGATATTCCCTGCAGTCAACAGCTAGTAGACAAAGACTAATTTAAGGCAGGTTTGCTGTGCAATACGTTCAGTGCCTTCTACATTGCTTCTACTCTCCATCTGTCTTTTTTTCCATGTGCCCTGGTGTGTTTCTTTCTGTCTACATCTGCCTCATTTACATGTGCTTTTCCCCCTCTGGACCTTTTGGGGCTAATTCCTGAGAGGTTTTCTACAACAGATCAATTGCTCTGTTCCTGTTTTCTGGCACATGTTAGTACACAGACAGGCTACTCACAGACCCACACGTACTCACATAGAGTGATCGATAACTCTGAGTGCAGCTTTCTCTCTCTCAGTCCTTTTGCCCAATATGGAACAGGCGTCAGCTGTGGAGCTCAATATCTTAATGGAGGTTTCTGAAACAAGACTGAGTGTGGAGTGAGATGACTGGGTATGATGCCTGTGCTCTGTGTAGCAGATGTCTTTCTCAGCAACATGTTTAAAAACCTTACATTAGACCCTCACCGTACACGTAACGAGAAGCATGTGTGCATATTTTTAAAATTTATAACTGTCTCGTTTTTCTTCTCAAGACTCTGACAGAACCTGCCATCTTTGCCAGAGAGACCAGTTGTGAATGTCGCGCCCCCCATGAGAAACTCACCATTGCTCAGGCTCGCAGAGGCACCCCAGGTACATCTGCCTACTTGTTTTTCTTCTCAGTTTCACTTTTCTTCTGTTATCTTCATCACATCCTTTGATGCTTTCATTCTCTGTGCCTGCTTTCAGCCTTTTCTATTTTAGTGCCTCTACTCCTGTTTCTGGATTACTGCTACTCTTTCTGCTTTTTCAATTAGCCATGAAGCTCTTTCCTTTACTAAAAAGATTTTAAAAAAATCTACTATGACTCAGCATTAAGTGTAACTTGCACCACAACCACTCATACTAGTTTTAGCACTCAATTTTGAAAAGCAAGAAAGCTATTTAAGCAAAAAAAAAAAAAAAAACCCTCACAAATCTTAGGGTGCTCTAGCAGTTTTGATGCAAAATTAAAAACTTTGATAACTATTGTAAATTTGTCAGTGTTATGTATTGCTTGTTGGAAGGGCACCCCCTGAGCATGTGATTAAAACTAAGACTGTCAAAAGGAGATGACATCATAAATATAAAGCTATCAATATTTGCCCCGATTGGATACCTCTGTTTCAGTTAGAAATGAAGCATGAGTTGTGTGTGTGTGTGTGTGTGTGTGTGTGTGTGTGTGTGTGTGTGTGTGTGTGTGTGTGTGTGTGTGTGTGTGTGTGTGTGTGTGTGTGTGTGTGTGTGTGCGTGTGTGTGCGTGTGTGTGTGTGTTTTCAGTGGACCGGCCTGTCAGAGTCTACGCAGATGGCATCTTTGACCTATTCCACTCTGGCCATGCTCGTGCTCTCATGCAGGCCAAGAACCTCTTCCCCAACACCTACCTCATAGTAGGAGGTATGACAGGGCTACAAGATAACAGGCAACACACAAATCCAACCCCTCCACCCCTTCTCTTTTCAACATAACTTTTTGTTTTTATTTTGGCAGTGTGCAGTGATGAGCTGACCCATAAATACAAGGGTTTCACAGTCATGACGGAGACTGAACGATATGAAGCACTAAGACACTGTCGCTACGTTGATGAGATTTTGAGAGATGCACCATGGACTCTCACACCGGAGTTCCTGGAAAAACACAAGGTGTGTGTGATTGTTGTCAATGTCTGTGGCTTAAGCTGCGCATGAGGCATCTGTCATCAAGAAAGACCTGCCAACCAAGACCTCCCTCAGATGCATAAGTTAGAATGCCTCATTGTATCAGTACTTCTTAGGTTTACTGGAAAGATTTCAAGTCCACCTTGAAACACATTAAGTACACTCCATTTTTGACAAAGTGCATGTGCCTCATGTTTGTGTGCCAGTGTTTTCAACCATACAGTGCGTGACCTTTGATTGTTTCTCAGATCGATTTTGTGGCTCATGATGATATCCCATACTCCTCAGCAGGAAGTGAGGACGTTTATAAACACATCAAGGAGGCAGGTTAGTTTCTGAAAGCAAACAGAAGCTTTAAAACTTTATTGATTCACTCTGAAGATACAGTTTTCTAATTGTGTGTCTTCATGTGTATACCAGGGATGTTCGTGCCCACACAGCGGACAGAAGGAATCTCAACATCTGACTTAATTACTAGAATTGTCAGAGACTATGATGTCTACGCCAGGCGCAATCTTCAACGTGGCTACACGGCTAAAGAGCTCAACGTCAGCTATATAAATGTAAGAGCAGGATCGGTACTGTCCACTTTATTTGTTGTCTCCAAAAACTGTGGGCGACCCGAATGTAAGAGCTACATTTTATTGAAGAAACCTGAGAAAATCATGCAAAAAACACTTTTTTCATAATGTATACAACTTTGCATGGGAGGATACACAGGATATGCAATTTCTCTGTGCCTGTGCTCATATAATATATTATTATTATTATATTTAAGTGTTTTAATGGGTCACAAGCCTTTACTGTTTGGCTAAACTAGCACCCTGCTTGACTAGTTTTGTACTAGAATCTTAATGATTCAGTTATTAATAATTGATAATTTCACACAATGTTGTTATATTGGTCCTTTAGAGTGGACTGAATTCAAACAGTGGGGTTCAGAAACTTTCATGATTCACAATAGAGATCATAACATACAATTCCTCTTTCTTTTCAACATCCAATCCCATCAGGAGAAGAAGTACCGTCTGCAGAACCAGGTAGATCGAATGAAAGAGAAGGTTCGCACAGTGGAGGAGAAGAGTAAACACTTTGTTTATCGTGTGGAGGAGAAGAGCGCTGACCTCATTCAGAAATGGGAAGAGAAATCTAGAGAGTTTATCGGCAACTTTCTGGAGCTGTTTGGACCTGATGGAACCTGGGTAAGAAACTTGTTTGTACAGAAAGTAGTTGCTCTAATCCTCAGTAGGTAAAGGTTCTTCTTTAAGTGCACTTCTTTATGAAGTGGACAGAAGTTTTAATTTTGTTTTTGCTTGTAATACTTGTATGATATTACTGTGTTGATCTGAACATATATGATCCTGGATTGAAGACAGCCCCCTTTTACAAGACAGATTTTTGAGATTTTATAATAACAAACATTTTAATTTGAAAATTCTGGTAAAACTTTCATGGAAAAAATATGAATAACAGTATCCTAGTGTTACATCTAGTGCATCCAACAACACCATAGTGAGCACACTTTGTATAGCAGGGAGAGAGAGAGTAGGAATAAGACAACCCTACTTTTTCAGACGGCATCCCCAAGAAAAAGCATTGTCTCATATCCAGAACAATATGATAATTGGTGTTACATTTACATTAGATTTGGGTTATTCTCTTTTATTAAGACATGTAAACTCACTGTTACTTGTCTTGTTTAAAGATGTATCCTTTCCATACTTGATCATTTGTGTGTGCTTATGTTTCATTTTTCCTCCTGCTACAGAAACAAGTGTTTCAGGAGCGCAGTGGACGGATGCTTTCTTACGCTCTCTCTCCCCGAGAGTCACCCTGCAACAGTCCCCCCAGGGAACTCTCCCCCCTACGCTCCCCCTCACCCCCATCTCCTCCCACCCGCTGGCACAATGCACGGCCCTCACCCCCTACCTCCCCTAAAGGAGCCTCTGCCTCTATGAGCAGCATGAGTGAAGGCGATGAAGATGAGAAGTAGATGAACTCTTTGGACTCACACGTCTACACACACACATACACATACACACACTTCACTCACTGCCTGGGACACAAACACAAATCCTTCAAAAATGACATATACACTGAAACACTTCTCTTCAGAGTCTCAGAAAAGACTCAAGACTTGGTTGCTAAATGCAAACCCAAATGAAGAGGATGATGGGAAATGAAGTTGCTCTGCTGCAGAGCTCAGAAGCCGTCACAGTGTCTGTATTTTGGACAACCACGTGGGTAGAAGTAGGAAAAAGGGAGATTTGGATGCAAAGTGTCACATATCATTAGACTTAAATGTATGAGAATTTTGTGGCATTTTTTCAGGTGGATTTTCATTGGACTGTCCAGCAATGACAGAGACTGTCTTACAGCCTGCTCATGACATCCTTTTATTTTGTGTCCTCTTCTTTTTATTTTATCTGCCAAGTTGTTTTTACTCTTGTAAACACTAGGTGTAAAAAGACAAAAAATTGCAACAGTTGTTCCAACAGGTCGTATGACTGAGCAGAAACTGAACTCAGTTATCTTGTGCTCATTAAACAGAGTGTGATATGAAAGAAAAGACACTGCACATACTAGTTTCACTGAAATGAATTGTTGGGCAACGTCTTGGCACTTGAACACATAATTTGCACACTGGTTTGCACTGTTTAAGCCTGAATGATTGACAAGAAATACAAAAACCGGTGAACCACAGTCTTTAATCCACTGGTTCCCATGCTACAGTTGTAATCACGTAACCGCTGAAATGGACTAAAAATAATCAAAACTGTATGAAATTAAAACTGCCTGTGGAGATAGCAGGAGGAGGGAGAGGTTAGGTATTTGGATTTTGGCTTTGTTTAATCTGCAGTATGTGTTAGATAGGTCCAGAAACTTGATTGTGATTATTAGCTTCTTGAATGTAAACTGAATCAGTTAGGACCGTTCTAAAGTCTGTTCAAATGCCAGACATTCTTCATTATAAGGCTGCACAAATATCACATCTCAGTGTAGAAACATTGGTTTTTATCACAAAAAGCAATCCATGTTTTATCGATGTGTGAGTTAAAATTATTGCTCTTTGGATAATGATGTCAGCTGTTCAACAGACCCGACAAACTTGGAGATATAAGCCTTCCTCTAGGACTCTCACGATACTTGAAATATTTAATGCCCTTCAGATGTACTGTCAGGTTCTCATGAGCTGGAACATCTTCCATGTTTTATTTGCTGTTCTTGGAAATGTATGTAATAATAACTTCTGTTCACAGGCTGCAGAGGGCCTCTCTTCCTCCAAACAATACAATAAAATCCAGATGCAATGTAGAGACCTTAACCTCCTGTTTATCTGCACTATATGTAAAATAAGAAAACTTTGGGAATGTGTGTTTCTTTTTCATTTTTAAAATTTTAACCTTCAAAATGGCTTAAAATAAAAAAAATCTCAAACTGAAAACAGACATATCACACACAACAGCTGTTTCTTTAATGTCAGGGTTTGACTGTAAGTTGATCTCATGCTGATACATTAGACTCCTCTATCTCCTTTTGGTTTGATGCACACTGGCTGCATTTACAGCAAAAACACTATTGTTAATAGTCATGTACACATTGGGTCCAACAATATCACAGTCCATACAGAAACAGTCTTCAACAGCAAAGACCACATTGAGTGGAGATTCTCGGGCCTATAAGTCACACAGCTGGAATTGAAACAGGAAAACAGATCACACGTGTCGGACTGAGGTGTCTAAATGAAGCGGTCTGTTGTGTGTAGCAAATAACACAACAACACAGCATTTCTTTTACAGCAGCTTTGTCGCTGAGTAACACTCAGGGAGACTGGCAGTTTATGAAGGCATCGGCAGTGATGAAATCTTACAGCAAGGCTGAAAAGATGAGGAAGCTTGTCTTTCTGATTTCTTCAGTTATGCTCCTTTCTTTACTTTTCACATCAGACTTGAGCTGAAGGGATAAGAAAAGTAAGTCACTTTAGGAAAGAGGAATTTCCCACCATCTGATCTTCATGAGCGCCATATTTGGTCCTTTCGTCTCGCTTAACTCAACAACTAAAATGTTTCTTAAAAGAAATGGAGTGAATGTAGGAATATGGTTTGAAGGAATAATGCAGAAGCGTAAGTAAAGTGCACTAAGAAAGTTCCTGAATGTTGTTTGATAAACCATTTCAGTACCAAAGGATAACTGAATCTTTGCCACTTTTTACCCTGTTTTTCAAACTTATTTGAGTTTCTTTTTACTGAATAAATAAACCCTGTGTGGACTATCCACAACAAGAGATTGGGGACACATTAAAGAAAAAAAAGCAGACATGAAGTTACAAAAACTTTAGGAATCTGAAAATAAATTTCTCAAAATGAGATCAAAATGGCAATATGTTCCTACTTTTACTCAGTGGTTAGCTGCCTGTGCTACAACAAGAATTACATCACTAAATATGCCATGTATTCCATGTTTGCCTTCCAGTATCACCGATTGAAGGATTCTTTCTGACAATTTGAAACTTAATTCTTGCTCACTTACAACTTTGTCCTCGAAAGTTTGAGACCTAACTTCGGAAAATACGTCTTTTTGTTCACCTCTTTGCCCCCTTGTAAAATAACCTTTTTTATTTTTTAAATCTCAATTCTTTTCTTCCTTCATGTGTCCTTAATCATCTGCTGTGGCCCACTTTGGAAAAATACAATCAGACACTAAAGGATCATAAAAAATGCTCTTCATCTCATGTAAAAGATAAATGATAACAGTGCAAAAGCCTGAAAACAAATTCTGAAACTGTTTCCTTTGCAGATTAAATAAATAGAAAAAAACTATTTTCTATCAAGTATTTCTTTCTTTTAGGTACATTAACCTTTTTTTCTAATGGTTACAAAAACAAAAGCACATTTTAAAAAGCACTCATGCTTTGATCAGTCACTCAGAGGACTGCAAGGGTTAGTAAAACACAACAATTAGACACAAGGCTGACAGTTTGAAGCATTTCTAGCACTGATAGTCCAAGCTGTTAGCATGTTGAGTAGGAGTGTGATGAAAGTAATCCAACCTTGATATTCCATTTTTGATTCCATAAGTCCATCCCTCTCTGTGAGGGTTTGTACGTTACATCATGCTGGTGTGGTTGAAGCTACTTGACTGGCATGGTGGTACTTTGTGAGTATCTTAAAGATACTCCTTTGGTCCAAACGTGAAATCACGGTATAGAGGAGAAGAAGAAATGATTGGGATCAGTGCTGCTGGTCAACTCTGTGGTTTAGGGTTTCAAATTATCCTCATGTCTGAAGTGGTAAAATATAGACATAATACTCTAAATTTCGAACAGCAATTGGTTTTTAGTTCCAGTCGAGCTGTCAAGACAGTTCTTTTAACTATCAGATAAGTTCTGAGAAGTAAGGTTTTCTCTCTTGACTGAGGTAAAATTAAAAACCTAGCTTGTAGTCCTTTAAAAATAAAGCGTACTCTTGATGTATTGCTTCCTATAATCATCTATCTACTATCTTTTCCTTTTGCCCTCTCTTACAATTTCTCAGGCTTAAATAGAGTGTAGCCAAAACAAGTCTTTACTATGCCACCGGCACACTGGCCTACTTGTGCGTTTTGTCAAAAGTGTCTCCCAAAGGGAGGGAAATGAAACCTTCTCTTCTTCCAGTTTGCACTGAAACTCACTCTCCTGACTCAGCTTGTGTTTAAAAGAGCAAGAAATAGAATACAAGCCCCGAGTGATGGTGAAAAGACTCTCAATCAGCACTGTGCAGCTCATTCAGTCACACGGAGCAGCGGCCTTGTCAGCAAAGATGAGCCAGACCAGAGACAGAGAGAGGGACAATGGTGGTGAAGGGACTTGGCCAGATAGAGGAGAATATGACATCAGCTTTAGTGGAGATTCAGGGGTCATCTGATTAAATGACAATGAGAACATATCATTTCAGGGAGGTTCACTTTGGACTCCCTCCTGGGGGAGCCAGCGTTAATGCCACAACTAAAAGCTACGCTGACGAATGCTATTGCCGTTGGGTACAGATATAAGCCCAGGTCATGCATCTTTTCCAGACCTTAAGCAAATGGAATGTAAAGTCAGTCTGATTGGGAACCAAGCATTTACCCAAGGGCAACATTTCATCAAACATGCTCTTGGCAAAAGAGCAAGCTTTCCAGGCTCCCGGCAAGCGCCTGGCTAGCGGGTCAGGCAGAGTTATCTGTTGGCTTTGTATTTGGACTTGCTGGCATCTCGTGGCTCTTTGCTAGGGTTGCTCCAGTCGTCTGCCTCAGGGGTGGTCTTGTAATGCCGCCATGCTGACTTGTTGAAGACAGGAAGGCGCTCAAAGGACTCACTGGACAGGGCCTTAAAGCAGAGGGAAAAAACATAAATACCAAATAAAACTCTTCAAAAACATTAGATGGAGTACATCTAATACAAAGTTTCTTTATCATAGTAGCCTACAGGAACAATGCCATACTTCATGGTGCAGATTATACAAAAGCACTAAGTTTAAGAGTCTTAAATCTTTATGTTTTACTTTGCTAAGCCAAGTCAAGCTAAGTTAAGCTAAGTTCATAAAGCAAACCTTGTTCTTCCACAGGTAGTTAATCGAAGATAAACTAAAATGAACAAGGCAAAGCTTAATAAGCTAAAGCTTCTCTGACACTACACTAGGTTCAGAAATGATTAGCAAAGTGTAGCATAAACCCCTTGAATAAAAGAGAAAGATGAGCAGATACATTTTGCTTATATCTATTTTAAACCTTAACATGATCATTTAATACTTTTGAGGGGGTGGTAAGTTTGGTTTGTTTTTGATCGAGTAATAAGAATGTAAAAAGAGGGGAAAGTATAAACAGAAATGTTGGACAAACATTAATCACTATTATAACTTTGTTGGACAAGGTGTGGCTAGCTGCTTCAGTCTTCACGCTAATCTAAACTAAAATTGTCTTATGGTGTTCTTATCTTACTTCCTAGATAAATGAGTAAGATAACAAATCTTCCATCCCACTCTTGGCAAAAAAGTGAGTTGTCTTCTTTGCCTAAATGTCAAGCTGTTCTTTCAAACCCTGACCCACTGGTTGCCAAGTACTTGAGAGTCAAGAATACTATTAAAACTTGTCCCAGATTTGACCAGCTCACTTTACCTTCAGATAGATGACAGCATCCGTGCCAACACCCTCCATGGAGTAAAGTTTCAGATCCCCCTGAAAGTATCGGGCATAGAGCCTGGAAATGGGCAAACCGTAGCCAAAGCCAGCCTGGGAGGGGGGAAGTGGGGTGTCAGAGTGTAATTTCCCTCATGTCACGCTTCGCATAAATAACATGCCGGACGTGTTTGAAATTTTCACATGGGTCAATACTGATGTGTGCGTGTTTGTGTACCAATGGGACAGCTCCTGGCTCCAGACTTGGTGTGGGGGCAGTGGAGTACATGTAGTTAAACAAACGGTCGATTTTCCTGAGAGGAACTCCTCCTCCTCTGTCGCTGATCTGAGGAAAAATAGACAAACAAAGTGCAACAATTGTCTTCTTTGTATGAACTGATATTTCTTGGTCTTTTTATTTGTGTCTTACTCACCTTTATTGAGAGATCTTCTTTTCCCAGAGTGACTTTAGCCTTTACAGGTGGTAATCCCTCGTTGCTGTTTTCATGAAGCTCCACTGTGGCTCTCATTGAGTTCTACAAACGCATTTAATTAATTCAGCTCAGCACAAATCCTTATAGAATTATTCCTACCTTATGGTTTAATTACATTCAAAGAGTGCAGCACCAGATAGAATTTCATGCATTCGTTGTGCATGTTGCCTACCTTAAAGAGCTCAAACAGCATGTGGAACAGATGAGATGGCACATACACCACCTGGATAGGCTTTTTAGGAGCCTTCACTGGAAGATAGAAAAGCAGTTAGAGAAAATACAAAAAAGCTGATTCCTTCGAGGTTAATGAGATGGTGAACATTGTAATCAGAGGTCTAAATTTGGACTCTAATTGCACCCACAAGCCCTAGAGACTTACAGATCACAGGGAGAATGGGTCAAAAGCATGAATTGAGAATAAGCAAAAGAAAATCTCTTACTGTTAAACTCTTCAATCTTCAGCTTTGGAGCTGCCAAGTAGTACTTCTCACATAGCATCTTGGCTGTGTCATAGGCATCTGTGGAAGAAAAACAAGGTGAATGGAACAGGGCAGATGGAGCAGAATGTGTTGGTTGTTTGTGCTTGGATTCCTGTTGCAGATCATTAATATTGGTTACTGGGTCACTGAGAGAGCAGTTGTAGATCCATGCTGGAGTTGGATCGAAAAAATATCACCACTTGATTGCTTTGTTTGGCATGAATGAACACATTTTTTTTATTTTCTTCTCATCTTAGGAGCTTTTATGTACTATACTTCTTACAGAAAAAGTGAACATTTGAAAACCTTCAGGATTTTGGTGACAACTTGCTTGAACTTACCACTGACAACTTCTGACACATTGCAAGTCGGATCAATGCCGCCTATATGTTTCGGGAGGGCAGGGTTGGTGTCGTTACCAAACAGTAGAGCTGCAAAAAGATGTTACAACAAAGAGTGAGTGGCAGTAGCAGGATAGACTGTGTGTTAGAGAAAGGACTGAGCCTTTGAACTCACTGTGCTGGTTGATGAGCATGCGGAAAGAGATGCGACTGGTGTAGAAGCGGTCGAGAAAATACTGGACGTTGCTACTGATGAAGAGGTCGAAGCCAAACTTCTCCTTGTACTCGATCACTCCCTGAGCCATTGTTGGAACTACGTCATTGTGACGGTTACGGATCTCGATTAAGAGCTCCAGGAAACTATAAGAAAAATGTACCAAAAGGGAAAATGAAAACACGCGGCAACACAATTTCAATTTTAAAATTGTTATTCAATAATAACGTGAGAAGATATGAATTCAGGATTCTATTTTCTTGGATGTGTCCTCCTTTTCTGGTCTTGTTCTACATTTTATGCTTTGTCGTTTTGGACGTCCAAATAATAATGAGTTCACAGTGTCACGGTGTCATTTTCAGTGAACTGAACTTCTCTCGGAACTGTGCTCTGTAAACACTCTGCTTTTTCCAGACGCCTGTCTGTGTTTATACTTCATGGCTGTTTGTCACATAGGCCTTGTTGTAGTATAAATACACAGGGTAACCTGCACAGTCATCAGAGATCTGTGCCTGCTAAGGAGATTAGCTGCAGAGGAAGAGGGACTATAAAGACATGGTGTGCCTTTGCTTACAGCACATTTATTGTACTAAATCTATGAATCATTGATCAGACAACATCCACTCACTCATTCAGAACTTGAGGGTCCTCTGGTTTTCTGTTCTCATAATCCAGCAGCTCCACAAAGCTCTGCATGTACCTATTAATAGAAACAGGGGTCAAAAGGCAACTTTTACACTTGCTTATCACTCCAGAAGCCATGTAGAGGGGATTTTTCAAGAGTGTCTCACCATTTCTGCACCAGTCTGACAGAGGGCTGGCTGAGCAGCTTGTCAGGCAGGAGGTTGACCTCCCTCATGGTGTTGGCCAGCCGCACTGGCAGCTCCTTACGCAGGAACATGTATGATGTTTTCTCACAAGCATTTTCCCTTCCTGGAGGAAAAGAATGTTGTGGTTGTTAAGGCTGAAACACTAAAGCTCCTATCAGGGGGTGATGAAGGATATTTCTTGGGAGAGAGGAGGAACTTTTTTCTGCAAACAACACAAGGTAAGTCCAATAAAACTGGCTTTTAAGTTCCAGTGAGGGTTTTTCCTTTTTTGGTGACAACAGTGCCCCCTTTGGACAATAAGAGCCTCATATCATGTCTTTGAAAGTAGCAATTGAAGTCAACAACACAAGATGGGGAACCAAAATTGTTCAGCCCTCCTGATAAGAAGAGGTTCTGAAACACAAAATTTTATTGTACTTTCTTTCAACTGTCAAATATATCACTCAATTCAAATCTTTGACTTCGAAAGTAATAAAGGTCTGCCCCAGAAAAGTGATTTAATTTAGCAACTACCCCCTAACAGTGGGCTCAACGAAACAATACAGAGATAATCTGTTTTGTTGATGGTGGCCTGATTTGCATTTGTAGTTTACAGGGATTCTCAATGTCAATCTATATCCAACTTGAAACTCATTATAGAAGCTTTAACAATTAATTTGATGTACCAATAACACTAGCAAAGAAAGTAAACATACTTGCCACAGCTATTTTTGAGCCTGTGGATGGTAGCCGCAATCATTTTCAACCTTTAATATGACACCATAAACCGTCTTGGACTTTATTTACTGCGGACTAAAATTAGCTTATAAAAGGAAATAATAAATCTCAGTATCTCAGCCAGTGGAGAAGAGGAGTCATAGAAAGGCCACAGTGAAACATTTTACATCCAAACATGGAAAAGTGAATCATTTTGTTGTGATGATGTCTTTCTCAAGAGTTTGGGGATGACTTTGCACTTTTACCCCAATAGTTCAACCTGAACACAGCAGCCTATTTTATGTGCATGCATAAAAGAGGAACATATGGAACATGTGGAAGCTATTAAAACTGCTGAACACATGAAAAAAAAAAACTTTCACGTTCATCCAGTCACTAAAAAGAGGGCAAAGGTTAATTCTTATCAGTGCAAATTAGCAACACAATGAGACCATATCTGATCACATCTTCACTTAAGAAAGCCTTTCCATGACTCAGTAAATTAGAGAGAGGCTGCCTTACTTATAAAACAGGTTGGTGAAAGAGAATTACTGAGTCAACCCTGGAGGGCCACACACACTCCTCTGCAGTCTCTCCATGATGTCTCATTTGTTCCAGTCTGGATATGGTCTGTCCTACTGCTCCAATGACATGAGTCAAACAGCTGGCTCTCTTTGGTTCCTCATCATGCATCATGCATGCAAAGCAACAACTGCTGAGTGTTTTCTGTGCTACACTTTCAATCAACAGCTGTGAGAAGAAATTACGTAACAAAGATGACTGGTGTTTCAATCAGGCCTGGATTACACATCACACACTTCAGTTTGTCATTCGTAGTCTACATTTTGAAATAGCTGCGTTGTTGTGTGATCATGAATGACACAAACATGACTCACTCACAATTTGTCTTGTGTTTTGATTAAACCACATGTTCTGAAATCACATCTGTTTAATCAAGACAACCTTAATACATGTTTTCAAACAGTTGAACATGTAAAGACTTGTCAAGCATAACCTGGGGTGTTTACTCCTTACTGCATGAGCACTTGAGTTTCAGTTAAAATCAAGATACCAGCATCTCTGCTCAAGGTAAACAAACCAAACAAAAGCCATCATCATGAATGGTAAGGTTATATGCGGGCTATGGTTGGGTTGTTAAGATAAACAGACTCTATAACTGAGTATTATGTTTCACAGCTGCTTGACCTTTAAGTATTACAAACAGCTCGGGAATAAAGCGTAAGACATAAAACAGAGATTAGATGTATAATATACAGGTCATTAAAGGCCCTTCCTTGGACACCAGCAAGTCACTCAGTGTAAATGATATCCCAACATAACATGCTCCTTACCAAAATCCAGAAACTGCTTGATGGAAAGCGGGGATGGTGAAAACCTGGAGTAATACTCGATTTTGGGGTTTGCATTTTTCAGCAGAGACGCGAAGATCCTCATTTTGAGAGTTTAATAGCTATGCCAGGACATGAACGTGAGAATGAGAGTCAATGAAAACACGAGCATTTCTTCTTCCCCCGGTTATGATGATGACAACCACTCGGACGGTGCTGCTCTCCTGACGGCGGACACATCTGTCCCTGCCCGCTGTTCTCCTCCAGACACGGAGCCAAGAGATGAGTTAATGTCCATCAGATTACATGATAGGATGTAGACAAAAAAGTGTCCAGGAAGGCTTCCTGAACCTGCATTGATGGAGGCTCAGCAGGGCTCAACCAACTCAGGCAACACAAAACAAATTCTTTATTTCCGGTTTGGATTTTCAAAACAAAAGTGTGATAGTACAGCAACTGAAATTGGTAGAAATTAGAAAATAATAAAATTTTGATTGTTTTTTAACAATTGTTACAGAAAGAAATGTGCAATCTTTTATTTATTGTTCTAACTTATCAACTGAGTATTTCTAAGTATCTCTTAGTTCTTGTATTTACGTATATTTAACTCTCACTCTTAATTTTTTATTCATTTAGCTGCTTCTTTTATCTTTTTTTGTTTGTTTTCAATAATTACAATGTTATTTCCAGTTAATATCTATAACTTTTATTATTTTCATCTTTTAAACTCCTTTAATAGACATTGTAGTGGAATATATTAGTCTCTGTTGTTAAATCCTTCCTCCAAATATGTTTTTGCCCCTCCTGTTTTGAATGTTCTATGTAGTTTTGTTCAGGGACTGTGAAGCATTTTGAACTGCACTTGATTTCCATGAAAGTAGCCATATAAAACAAAAACTGATTGATTGATTGGTATTTCTTTAAGTACATCTTTCTTCATCAGCTTCCCACCTGCTCATTCTTTTTTGCTGTTAAGTACCTTATTTCATCTTGGCCCAGTACTATTTAAACAGAATGCAAAAACTCTTAAATTGTCAAAAAGAGTAGTAGGAAAACAGTTTCAAAGGCTCATTCAATAGGATAGATTGTTGCATTTGAAAAATAGGTTGTGTCTTATCCTACTAAATTGGATGGATAGATTGATGGATGAAATACACCCTAATAACATTATAATCATGACTCAATGATATGACATCCTTTTGTGATAATTAAGCACTATAAAGTTCTGAGACAGTGGTCACATTTCTTAAAACTGAAGCCCAAAAATCCACCTAACAACAGGGTAGTGAGTTTACACATATCAGTATCGTATAGATATTCTGTACAGACCAGAATGGAAATAAAGGCCCTTTAGCAAGCTCTTGCAGTTAAAGTGTTATCTTTAAATTTTTCTTTGAACTCCCACTCTTTAATCTGAAGTTTTTATCCTTGTATGTCCGGCCTGTGTAAACTGCAGCTTGTCGCCCTTGCAGAGCCTCAGGAGAGCACGTACATGCGAAGTCTCTACAACCGCACTTGGCAAAGGCTTATTGATGCTCTACGGTGATTGGCTCAAAACCAGGAAGTGGAAAAAAACGACAACCTGATTGGACGGAGGAGTGTCAGTCATGATTGTCAGATAGCTTGTATTACTCCAGTGTAACAGAATAACAACATTCACACACAGTCTGTGGGCGAATGTGTGACAAAAGTGTGGCATGCAGAGATTTGTTTTTGACTTTTAAGTGTACATGTCTTTACAAACAAATTTTCAGCACAGGTTACTGTGAAAATTTACACACTGTAGGTCGACTATTTGTGTTGTACACCACAGACCTACTGGTGTCGACAACAGCAAATACTTAAGGCAGCAAGATGTCTCTCAGGTCTATAACTCTACTGACATCTTGTGGCAATAAATAAATAAAAATAGCAACAGGAAGTATGTTTTTAAAACTTCTTATCTGTTAAATGATAAAGGCTAAAATTTCTAAATTCTTTTGACATAGGTGCAACTTTCTTTTCCAAATCACAACTATTTCTTAGTCCTGTCAAAGCAACTTCAAACTCCAAGGAAAGTGGCCTTAATTTTCTTTTTGTTTCATAATTGTTTCATCTTGTGCAAAACTTTGAAAACGTTCTCTTCATAAAACAAGCTTTATGAATAAAGTGGATTGGATAAACTTAGGACCATATCTACTAAGTCACATAACTTGAAAGCAATTTGAATGATTTTAAGTGTATGGTACATGTATAGGGAGGGGGGTTATGTGTTTTGTCCACATAGAACTACCACTAGAGGCTGCACCAGGAAAGGTTTTGAAACTTGACAAATGTTCATATACTATGTTGAAAACAAGGCAGCTACTAATATGACTCTGAGACCCCATTTTTATATTTTCTTTGGTTAAAACCGGTTTGCATTTTGTGTACACATGTAAGTATACGCGAGTGTGTTTGTGTTAATGTGTATTTATGTTTCTATAAATGTTTTATTTTATTTATTTATTTTTGACTATCTGGCTGAATATGTGTTAAAGACCTTGTATTTTTTTTGGGGGGGGGGTCTTTGTTCATGACAGTCCTAAGTTTTTGTTGTTGTTCTTTTTGTGATTATAATCAAAGATGATAAAGACTTTGATCAAAAGAAAGTATTTACATATTTTTTGTTTGCAAGTATTTTGAAGTTATTTGTTTTAACTTATCTTTTTCGAAGTCCACCATTCGGTGTTGATCAGAAATCATATACAAGTTATTAACCTGCATATTAAAACACAGCCATGTATACTTATTGTTTCTTTATTGGTGTTCATATATACTGTACATATAAACCTGTGACCTCTGGTAAACAAAAAATACATGCATAAATAATTCATATTTATGCTTATTTATTTATATATAATAATCTCATAATCAAACGCATGCACAGAATAAAAATGACATACTCGCACATGCACATACACACACACAAACACACACACACAAACACACACACTTACACAAGCATACACTCATCATACAGAGCTCTGAAGCAGTCTCATGGAACTGGAGCCATCTTGGTGTTTTCATTGTCATCTTGTTCCTCTTCAGGCAAAGGATCATACTGTCGACGATACAGTAGACGTGTTGCCAATGTGATGATGAACATCTCCAGGATCAAAAGCTGCTGACTCATCACTGAGGAGACAAGTAGAAACACATCAGTTGGATAAGAAACCGCTCTAAGAAATTAGCTTATTGTTGATTACACTTCATGGATGAACAGATCGGCTGTGTGCAAGGTTATTGACTCACTGTATCCTCTGGCTGCAGATGAGAAGGGTGGAGCACAGGCTATAGTCCCATTCAAGGCCAAGATGTTGATGATTGCTGTTTGTAGCTGGCTCAGGATTAGCACCAGCTGCAAAACACACACAGGCATACACTCTATAATCTGTCATACAAAAATGCTGGATAATCTTTCAAATCAGAACATGACAGCCCAGTTGCTTCACTTAGCAAAAAGAAATCAATACTTAGTGACAGCCAACCCTCCATGTGTAAATAGCTGTTTATGACCACAGAAGTGTCTAAAGTGTTTTTTAAGTGTGTTTCTTACTTGGTACATGGCGTATTTTGGGATGATCTTGAGCGAGCGCAGGGCAGTCCTCAGGTGCATGAACATGATTGCAACTGGCCACAAGGCAATGATTGTCAAGATACCAACGAAGGGGTTGATCCATATCGCAGACCCGTAAATGGTCAACTGAAAATACAAACACAAATAATTTAAGCCAGAGAGCTGAAAAAGGCATAGCAGCCATTTTTTCTTTCAAATAGCACCACTATCTCTCCTAAGTTTGAAGTAGCATTTTCTGAGCTCACTCAAAGTTTTAATATTCTTATGCATGTTTCATTTTGTTCTTTTGTTCATCAATCACAAGGTACCAAAAATCTGTCTGTAAACTTTATTTTATGAAGTTTAGAGAGTGAATACACTGTCCATACTTGTTTATTACTACTACAAAATTATCCAGAGAAAACAAGATAGAAACTTTGGGGTCTTTTTTGCCACCCTTTGTTAATATAGAGTGAGGAGGCCAAAGTAGGTCACTAAATGCCACATCGAACTTAGTGTTGTAAGAAAATCCCAACAAATTCTTTTATTTACCCAAAATGTAAATGAGGATCCTGTTGAACGTCAATAAAAGTTAAAGATACAGACAACTGTTATTGACAAATTCCACAGTATCCAAACCCTCCAATAGATTCAAGGAAATTTTCCCTTTTTTTTTTTTTTTTTTATTTTTTTATCAAAACATGCTTGTCTCCCAAAACATCCTAAATTTTACACCCAGGGTAACATTTTTGCTTTTATCTCATTGAAAAGTCTGGAAAATTTTGAGAGGTTTCCATTGAAAAAAACTCCCAGTAGCAATTTCCCAAATCTTCCTGAAATTTGACTTAAATTTAGACTTTTCAGTTGAAAAATACAGAAATCTCCCAAAAGTTAAACATCTTCCCTCCTCAAAGGTGTTCGGACTTTTGAGAGATATTTGCATTGAAAAGTCCAGAGAGGGAGTTTTTCAACTTTCATCTTCCTTTAAAAATTCAAGCTAGTGACTTGATCTTTAAAGTTATATTAGGTAAAAAATAATTTAGAAAAAATACATCCGTGAGTGGTTCATTAAGTTGTGATAATGTGGAGAGGAGAAGAAATCAAATGTTCAAAGTAAGAGTGAGTAATTTTGTGTCAAATAAAGATGTTACTACTTATCCATATCATACAATACATATTACAGAAAGATTATGTAAATGTTATGTGTGAAACAGAAATCTGTGGGGATCCATTTCAAATGATGCAGCGGACAATGCTTTAATAAAACAAACATACAAAGCAAACAGCAGAAAATGACATCATTTAAGAGCAGTAAGCTGGGAAATCACTGGCAGTAGAGCAGAAAATAACCAAGGCTACAACTCAGGTAGATGAACTCACATCAGCCAGGTCAAAGGTCCCATTGGTCCAGAGTACAATAGAGAGGATGGTGAAGACGGGCTTCAGGAGAGCAAACTGGAAAGAGCCAAGTTTGAGCAAGAATAGAGAGCGCCTGTCGTTGGAACATAGGAAAGTGAGCAAATGATTTACAGTAAGACACAATGACAGAAAATGAGTCAGGTTTTATCTAAAAAACAATTAAAAGTCCTGTGCGGGATTCAACTTCCCTGAATTACTGTCTCAATTATTACCCCAGGATGTTTTAAACAATACAGGCAAGACTATAACTGATTGCTCCTGTATGTACAACAACAACCTTGATAGTTCCCATGAGATGCATTTTGATTTCTTATGAACTTGAGTGTTTCCAAAGGAAAGCACTGAAAGTTGTTGACGGGAAACTGGACTCTGCTTTGGAGAACAAAAGGCTGAGTCTTTCTTATCCTGGTCATCACCCTCATCTAATCATTACTGTGTCCAGCTGTAGGGCTCTGCATAAAAGGATTTTCTGTGTATTTGCTCTGAGTGAATGCATGTTCAGCAGAGCATGGCATAAGATGTATGCACATCTGTTTGTCATTGACTAATGCCAGCATGCAGATCATTGTGTCGAGACTTGCTTAGAGACTGAGCAGAGAGTACCTGCTGCTCCACAAGAGTTAATGAAAACATGTGACAGTGGGCTTGACTTTTTTACCGAATGTGATGAAAAAATAGCCTGGAGTTGGGTAATCAAGAGTTGTTGCAGTAGTCCACACAGTGCAACATAATACTCATATCATATCTTCGGAGAGGGTTGAACGACCAGCAGTGTATTCAAGCCACATTCAGGAAAAAAGTTGCACACTTCATCCCGTGTTGTATGTACAGACTCCTTGTGAGGCTACTTAGGTCAAAAACCTCCTCTCTCTAGACTGGGCCTTCTATAGGAAAGTGATTGTATTTGTGTTAGAAATACAGGATATGTAAGCAATGCGGGCTTGCTCTGTAAAAAAAAAAAAAAAAAATCTACATCTGAGTCCCTCTTTTTTGCGTTTGCAGCGTCTATCAGTGATCAGTGATTAGTGTTACACGGTGTAATAAAACAATCTATGCTACGCAGATTCAGGGTGACGGACTCAACATAAAAAACGTAAAATCTGTTCCTGCTGGTCTGACTTCTCATAAAGGAAGTGCTCTCCCTTCTGTCTGGTGTAACTTTGTAGTATGAGTAATATTGACCAATCGATCCATATGGCGAGCAAAAGCAGGTGGAATGCATTCTGCTTTTATGACATCCCTGCTCCCATCAGTAGTAAATTGACAGTTTATTTATCCCTTTAAACAAATATCTGCAAATGAGTGCAGCTTACAATCGTCTGTGGAACAAACATTTCAACATGAGTGAAAAATCTGTGCGACTCTGTGTCCAGTGTTCAGATTTCTGGATTTCCCCCAGAATGTGTCAGTGATGACAAATGATTTCATATAGCAAACTTTTCCTTTTTGCCTTAGTAAACAAGTGATACCCCTCTTTCTTCCTGTTGACAGTGAAACTGAGACTCATCATGAACAGATGAATAGGCACGTCTCCAGGAGAACATTACCACCAAAAGCAGCGTTCTTCACAGCAGATTTGGGAGATATATTTGGATGAGCACTTTAAATCTTAACACACACATGCCTCTTAAGTTGCCAATTCATGCACTGCATTATAGTAATGCTTGGATAAAGAAATCTCTGCTGGCAGTATCTTAACTTTGACTAGCGCAAGATCAAGTCTCATTCCCAAAGGCTATAGCAGTGTCTGACCTTAGCCAAAAGGTTTAGAGATGGAGTCAGTGGGAGTGATCAGTGTTACAGTATTTTACATGGGTTATAAAAACACGGGACGAGAATTTTGATGAAGACAGTTAAAGGAACAGGTCAGCATTTACACCTTCAAAATGTCTGACTAAGAGTCCTAAGATAAAGCTAGCTGGACATTTGTATCTACAGAGGCATAGGTAATTCTGCTAGAGCAGCTTAGTTCAGTGCAGTATCTTTCATCTGAGGACACATTTTTGTGTTGGTCAGGGTCCATGAGTAATAAACTTTTGGTGTCATATCAAGTGCAACTTTTCCTTTCTCCTTTTAAGGTTTGCCTCTAATCTGTGATAGTTCCGTTATTGTTTTATTTGCTAATGATTTTCCAGATGACCGGGGACATTGGCATAAAGTTGATTTTTTTTCTTAACCTTTTGTGACTGTTTAAAAAAACAAAACATGTTTGTTTTTTTTTGAGGCCCAGCCAAACTAGCTGTTCTCCCAGCTTCAAGGTTTTGTACAAAGTGAATATGTTGCCTTTTGCAATCTGGACTGTTATGAAAGAGATGTCTCCCCTCTTCTTTAATTCTCAGTTGGAAAACCAATCAGTACATTTCATGAGGTGATAAACCTTTTCTCAATAAAGGACAACTCTTACACTTGTAAAAATAGTTGTGGTAAGAGACGTATCTAAGTCTCAGGCACATTAAAGTAGCAAAACAAGGTCCACCTCATGTTTCTGCATCAACATTCTGTATCACTGGCTTTGAGACTGATACAATGTTTTTCTAAAGGTCATAATTACATAAAAATGCTCTCTCCCAAAGATAATAGGATCCAGTTTCTCAATCCACATAAAAACAGTCGCTGCTATCATAAAACCACACACATGTTTCTATGTAGTCCTACCCAGAAGCTACCAACTCCCAGGGAACTGTGAGAGGTCTGGAGTATTGATTACATAAGCAGATGAACAACAGGAACTGTTTTAAAATGTAGTGCTTACTTTGTGATGGCTACATATGGAAGGCATGGGCAGCAGCAACAGCACGGCCCTGTGCTGATCCTGAGCTTATGTTTCCTTCCTCGCTTCAGGAAGGCCTCGTCACCACCAACCTCCTCCACCATCAGGATCAGGAACTTGAACACCACAATGGAAAAGTAACTACAGAGAGAAAAGATGGGTTATTGATGAATGAGATTGAAAAAAAGAGTAGTACAACCATCTGTTCCCCACACCACATTACAGCATCACTAATCTCTTCAAAACTCATAGTAGGGTGTGAAGTTCAAGTTTCCCATCTGATGTTTTACTGCGGGGCTCTGTGCTTAATAAAACACACAGCACAGTGAGAAATGAGTAAAAGAGAAGCAGACAAAGAGAAGGACCCACCAGGCAGAGAACATGTCAGTAAACATGGTGGCTCTGGGAATCCACATTCCCAGACATGACATGGTGCCAATCACCTGAAACCAAAAGTAAAAACAAGTTACCACCATGAAGATTATAAAACCACCACACGATCAGTGATAAATCTTTCTGCTTTCTGCTTTCTGCTATGCTCAGCTTCTCAAGACTTTCTCACCGGTGCTGCCCCATTCACCCAGATGATCACACTCTTCTTGTTGCTAGGAACTTTTTTGTAGATGTAGATACACTCCTCAATGTAAACCAGCATGGACATTGTTGCCATGAAGGTGAGCACAGAGTACAGGATGATGCCGAAGATGTCCAAGTCTGGAGGGAGAGAGGGGAGTTAGCTTTTCAGCTGCAACCCAGAATACAAGTAAAACCTGATGTGGTTATTGAATGTACTACAAGCTAGGGCTGGGTAATTAATCACAAATAAGATCATATCGCAATATGGCCTGCTACAATATTCAAATTTCAGATAGTGCAATATTCCTTTCACCTGAAATTTTTCAGAAGTAATTGTTTGAAGTACATGTCTTATGATCCACACCAGTTTTACCCAACCTTGTGCAACCAAAGAGCCAAATTGTTGGAAACTACCTTTGCTATCACGTCACCATGTGAGGAGGAGCGGAAGCAGAAGCTGATTTTATTTTTCACCACACTTGCTTCATTAAAAGTGAGACTCTTCTTCTTAAGATAATCTGTTCTCATTTTAATACTTCAAGGACTTGCATGACGTAGTTTATGGGGAAAACATGTCTACATTGAAAGCAGCACAGACTATTGAACATATAATTCAAGGAAAACAGAACATCAGACAGTGTGTCTTTGAAATTATCTATGACTCAAAGAAGATCTGATGCAAAACCAAATGTCAAATGCATCATTGAAAATCAAACGCAGACTGCACTTTCACATTTGGACTATTCAGAATGCAAAGAAAAGCCAAGTTAAAAAAAAAAAGCTGAAACAGTGTTGGTGGTTTTAGGTATTATTTTAAAAGCAAACTTACAATGCCAAAGCATGTTGTTGGGTTTACGCACAGTAAATAAAAGTAGCTGTTAGCAGGGCATTTCCAGTAATAAAGTCTCAAACACATGGTCACAATTGAATCGCTAAACCAGATGTTTCAGACAGACAAAGAAAAGAAACAAAAAGCAAGAGACAAAGTTAGGTAAATGTTTCAGTATGTTCCCTGTAATCTGATTCATTTCCTGGTATTCCGAGTCATTAACGGTAATCGTCAGTGCTCGATAAATGTAAACACGCAAACAAGCATGGCTATTTTAAGAGTTTCTAGAGAAATTGATTACTGCATCTTCTCTTTAGGTCTCTTCAGTTCACTCTGCTGTTTCTAATTTTAAATAGTGATAAAATGTTCATTTCATCTGCTGAAATGATATCAGTCTTTCTTTGATCTCATGGTGGTGTTTTTCAACTCATCATCTTCTGATATATTCAGTAACACATGTGCAGAACAGCTTTATGTAGTCAAGTATGGACTGAATGTAAGTTATTTCAACTGATCCAGATGGTGCTTTATTTTCAGAGGTTTTACCATCATGGATAAAGACTTTGATGGTGATGAGATGTATAATCTATACTTCAAAAACAGGCTGATCAACTGTCTACTTTGTCCAAGTGACATTTAAAGAACTCACTAATTTTTGACCACATAACATAACAACAAGGAATTGTTACAACAATTATTTATGACATTTTAAGATTTTAAAAAGCAAAAAGTCTGAAAACTGTTTAAAAAACTTCTGAGGTGGAATTATGACAAAACAGGTAAACACAAACAGTGCTCAAACATCAAGATCTTACTAGCGTCAATAATGTTAAAGTTACGAAATGTTTAAAGGGAAGTGTGAAGATGGTTTGCTTTAGTTAAATGCACTTCAAGCTTCATTGCTCAGTTAGCGGAGTCGAGGTCCTAACACAAAATGCAACAACCCCCAATAAATATCTGGAATTATAATAAAAAATGAAAATAACAAGCAAACAAAAATTCTCTTGACATTGCCTGAGCAAGTTTTTTTAAGATATCAGGGTGAAAGAAAATTGACTTAAAGGAGACTTCAACCAGAGAAATGGGAAATGAAAAAAAATAGGCAATTTAAAATGATTTGAAAGACATTTCAGCAAAATAAAAATTAAAAACTGAAATTTAGCATGTTTTGTCTAAGTTATTTTTAAAGTCATCTTAATGTAAAACTATTATAGATATGGTGCCACTGTGTTGACAGACAAATTAATCAGATTCATGTTACACCCTCATATTCAGTAAAATGTCATTCACATCTTAAATGAAAGAAAAGTTAGATTTTACAAAAGATAAAAAAAAAGAAACCAGACTAATCAAATTTTATCTGAAACTAGTTTACAAAGAATGAAGGAGGTTGAATAAATTAAAAGATTAAAGGACAAATGACTTGCTCAATAAAATGAGCAATCTTGTATCCCAAATAAGCCTTTCATAACGGTTTACCTCAGTTTTATTGAAGTAGATGTCAGGCACACAGCAAAATCTGGAATCGAGGCAAGTCATATGTCTTGCTTTTAGTATAAATTGTTTTATTATTCTTGATATGAGCCACGTTCAACTGACAAATCCTAAGTGGTGTCTTATCTTTAAGTTATTTAAAAACAAAAAAGAGGGCTGAATTGCTTGCAACAAGTAAAAAAAACCCTCTACCAATGGGATAAGAAAAGTTTGCTCATTGAGTTTCTTGAAACAAATAATTACTTTCCTGACCCCACTGACAGATTTTTGTTTTGACTTAGAAGCATTTCAGGCATCACTTTTATCTTTGAATAACTTGGAATAAGACATTTTCTGTACTTATCAGTTGCTCATATGAAGAATAGTAAGAAATGTATTTTTTTACTAAAAGTAAGATATTATAACTTGCTGTTTCAGTTTTTACAGTGCAGAAAACCTCTGAGGTGCGTTTTAAGAAGTGAAACGGATAATCCAACATTTACAATAACAGCAGCTGCCAAGTGAAGTGGATTAATGGATTAGTGTGATAATCATTTTCAAATCAGCCACTGAACACTGAGCTCTGCCTGAAGAAATGACATTAAAGCGGAGTTTTACAGGGCGCTGCTTGTTGAGGATGCATCTAGAGAAAACATGAGTGAGATCTGCTGAAGTTTTAACCCATAAAGGAACAAGAGCACCACGAGATGAGCAACAACCTACAAAAACTGTGAAATGTTGGTTGAACTCACTGAGGATGATGTCGATGGCGAGAGGAGGTTTCTCCAAACAGCCCGGGTCAGGAGCAGGGATGGAGCCGTTATCCATTCTGCCTGTTTGCTGTCGGTGGATTTCTCTGATTAAACCAAACTTTCTGTTATATCTCCTGCTGTGATCAGTCACATTCACAAACTCTGGGTGGAGAAAGTCGGTAGCAGCGCTGACTCTCCTCTCCAAAGATCCAAAGAGCGTCCCGAAAGTTTCCACAGAGGGATATCTGTCTACAGCGCACCCCCAAACACTTGTTGTAATACAAAGACCCGCCTCCCTCCGCTGCTGTCAGAGGACGGTGACTGCCTGCTGGCTCACAACAGGCTGGGTAATTGACGTAAAAACGTGCTGTGTGGGATGTACTGTGGCCCGTCTTCCCCCTCCAAATGGGAAATGAGAGTGTGGTTCGCGTCTCTTCCTTAAAGGGACTGTGAGGACTTTCTAAGTGATCTTGAAAAAGTCTCATGTCTCAATGACTGATCATAATCTCCAATTTAAAATGTAGTTATCAGCACTAAAACAGGTTATTTCTAAATGCAAATTCCTAAACTTCCCAATCTGGACAGGACAGGTCAGACAGGATGTACTAATTCATGGCACGATGGAGTGTACCCGCAACCATCCATTCTGCACATGTGCGTTGATTACGTCGCTTCCACGTCGCATTTTTACGTCACGTGCATGTTCATACAGCCAATACAGTCTTTAAAATGTATTGCTTTGGGTTAGGGTTGGGTTAAAGGGGTAAAGTAGCATTTATTGAGTGATGTGTTGCTGACGTAAAATGGGTTGTTAAGCCAACGAGTGGATGTGGACGTGTTCTGTACATGAGCAGAACGGATCGGGTTGCCGGCACGGATCAGGTAAAGACAGCCATGCCAGCTTAAATGGAGAGATCTGAGTTTTTTTCTCTGCTGGAAACCATTTCTTGGATTTATTTAGTAGTAAAAGTGGACTCAAGGGCTGGACTGTCTGACAGAGAAGAGACAGAAGAGCAGAAGAAAGCTAAAGAGGACAGTGATAGAGCACAAGCTCAAGGCTAAAACAGACTAAAGGCTAAAACATAGGCTGGAGGCTAAGAGATGGGACAAAGGCATAAACATGGTGCTAAAGGCTAAAATGTGAGCTGTAGGCTAAAACAGGGGCCAAAGGCTAAGACAGTAAAAATCATCTTGAACAAAGTAAAGTAGTATTAGAAGTAAGGCCCGATCTCCATTCATCTTTCAAAACAAATGCTCATGTCATTTGATCAGGGCAATTTATGCAAGTCTGCCAGCCAGAGGTATTGCTGCAGTCCACTTTAAAGGAGATCTCCTTATAGCCTCTTTAACTTTGACCTTTTAGCTAATTTTTTATCCTTTATGACAAAATTCAATTACTTCGCTAATGAGGAACTTGAAACTAAAACGATCATGTTATTTCTTTTTCCACTGTAAAATGCAATTTTGCACACAAAAGATTTCTGACGTCCAAAAAAGTCAGTAATACATGTTGACTTGACAATCACCTATGGCCCTCCTTTGTGAATTGTAAACTTAAAGTTTCACTATAAGTGAGGAGGGAAATCAGGGTGGAAAGGTGCCATGGGTGGAAAGGTTGTGCAAAGGCACAGGCAAGCTGAGATCCCAGTTTACAAAACTGAAGAGTTTATTTGAGACAAAAATGATGACTTATTACAAACAACAACTTGAAAACACTGAGTTAACTAACAAGTCTAAATCAATCACACTAAGACAAGAGTTGAAACAAGACATCTCATTTAACCAAGGTAACTTCTGTTGGTGTTAGAACAACAAAACTTGTTTGTTAAATTTTAAGGCAGTCCTTCTCATATTTTTTACATGAAAACAAAAAGTTAAATTTAACATTGTAGGCTAAAACAAGTTGTATGCAACATTGAAGGAGAAATCAACTTCTTGTATTGTACCAATTTTTTTTGTTTCTTTGTTTTGGTTTGGTTTCCCCAAAATGTTGGACTGTTGATCACTGAAATGAGTCTCATACTCTCAACTCTTTTTATTTTACACTTTGTTATATTTGAATAATTTGCAGCCTTGATTGTGGTTTCCTGCATGTTGGCATTCTTTTGGTAGTTCACTACCACTTCAGAAGAGGACGGTGCTCCGACATGTTTTTGCAGGGTTGGCAATAAGTATGTGGGCACACACAATTAGAAAGCATTTATCTGACCCTACTCTCTTCACTTTTTTTTTACTGTATGTGCAAGTTCCACTCTTGTCTATGAGATTCCATGAGTTTTGGAGGGTTTAAGGCCCAAAAGCAGAAGCAGAAAACCTACAGTTTAAACAGATTTTTCAAATTAGTTGCAGAGTGAAAGCAATGAGTCAAGTTTAAGGAAGATGAATTTAGAGCCAGACAAGTGTGGCAGTGTGCAAAGTGATTCACCGAGAGTACATTTTAAGCTCTTATCACCACAAAAACAAATGATTTCCTGAGAACTGAGTTTGCCACCACCACTTGAAGAACCAAACATCCTCTTCAACAATGGCTTTGCAAGACAGCTTGTCCTGCAGAGGCTCAATGAGTAGATGCATGTCAGCTGTGCAGGTTGAGTGAGCATGAATGGGCATTATGCCCTGATGGAACAGAAACACTGGCAAAGCAGGGAAAAATAACACACACCAGGATGGAGAAAGAACTGAAACACTGGGGATTAAGGAGGGGCAAGACAAGATCCTTTCAATAAATCCTGAAAAACAGCTCAAGGTGATATTTGAGTTTTATTGCTTGATCTGTGAGAGCTCAGAAAAATGCACTGCCAAAGCAAAAGTTTGAGTGAAAGACAACACGCAAATAAAGTACAAGTACTAAAATGCATTATATGCTGCTGACAGCCTGACGCAACTAGGACTGTGTGAGTTTGTGCAACCCACATACTAAGCTTTGAAAAAATTGCCAAAGTTTCTCTGCCATTGCCAACCAATGTTACAAAAAAGAAGTAGTGTACAAAACACAAATTGCCTTACATTTTAAGCTAAATTTTGATCTTATTGTAAATCCCACCTTGATTATCATCTTTACCATCAGTGCAGCCCCCGTCAATGCCTGGTTCCCCCCCTTGCTTTGAAGAAATCACTTCTTTTGAGGAGAAGAACTGTTTTAAGCCTTTCAGCCTTTTTTAGGGCTCATATACAGAGATAGACTTCTTCTGGATACTGTAGAAATTTGGGGAGCTCAGTCATACTAATTCCTCACCCAGTGACAGGATTTCTTCGAACCAATAATGAAAAACAAAACCTATGGGAAAGGATTCCCTCTCCCCTTTTTCTGTTTCACTGGAATTCCTGCTGTAACATTGATGATGGGGATCATGGCCGGAGGAGGGGAACATTTATGGCCTGAGAAGAACTTGTATGTGAGTGGAGGGAGAGGGGGCATTTCTTAAGACTAGAGTTTGTGAACAACACACATGCATATCACATGCCCCCTGTTCCCATAGCAACATGTGCAGGAGGCGGCATCATGTGAGAATCTCTTTGCGCCCCTTTGGCTGCATTTGAATAATTTCCCACAACTCTGAACGGCCAGTGTACGACTCTAACCTTCATCTTCTTTTGGTCTGACTTTTTAAAATCATCTGTTAATATCTAGATTCTTTATTTACACCATGTGCCTTGGTGCTCAGTCAAACCTTGGCCTCAGGAGGTTAAAACAACGGGTTGGCACTTTGATTTATTTGCTCTCACTTCCCTTGATCTGCATGTGCTAACACATCCCTAGGAGTGCTTTTGATAGCTGAATTAAGGGCACAGACACACAGACACACGTCAGCCAAGAATTGCACATAAGGAAAATAATATCACACACGTCTCTGCACTGATGTGTTCATCTTGATTGCAAAGTCTGATACACGATTGTCTCACTGTGCTTCAAAGTCAGGTCAGCTGAGTCAAGTCTGAGCAAATCTTTCGTGCTGTATTACGGCACACCTACGTCTTTGCTCCACTCATCCCAATGGATTTGTCCAGACTGGCCTGAGGTACTGAAATTTAAACAGTGTTTGGAGTGTCTGCAACAATACAGCTGTAGGCGTAAAGATCATCATTAAAATGAATCAGTCATTTGTCCCTGTTTAAGGAGAAAGTGGGGATGGTGTCATCCTGGGAACTTCCAAAAAAAGGGAACATCCTTTCACCTCTCGGTGTAAAACACACCATATAAAATTAAATTAAACCTTGAAGTCATCTGATTTTATTCAAAGAATTTGCCACCGAGCTTGCATCAATGAGAAACTCTGAGTTTGCAAATGTCTCTTTAATGGTTAAACCATCCAAAGGTTTTTAGTGAAACCCACCAAGGTCAGAGTGACTGTTTACTCCACGCAACAATCTGACACTGAGGTCATTGACTCTGGAGCTTTTATCTCAAACGTTCATAGACAAACACTTTACAAACAAGTTTGAGTTATTTTGAACTATTTCTTAGACTTAAAAGGGACTGTGGGGGGATTTTTTTTTTTACACCTGTGAAACAGACCACATGGGGGCGCTAGAAACCAGCAGAGTGGAAGTTCTTCACAGTAACTTTAACCTTGTTTTACACGTTTTAAAAAAAAAATTTCTATCTTTTTTTTTTTTTTTTTACACTAACCAAACGTTCCCTTTTGCCCAGACATGTCCTCCTTTTTGGTGGTAAAATTATGTCCGGGAGGATCAGTATCCCCAAGAGGCCAGGTAGAGGGTCCTCTTTTGGGGTTTCAGAATATGGTCACCCTGACTAAGTGGTTATTTCATGAACTCACCACAAGCATTCCTGACCTGAGAATGATCCCACCCAACACGTACTTTCAGTATGAAGAAAATGCTGAGTCATGATATTCCCACCTTGGCCAGTGTGTTTTGCAAATGTGCACAACAGATGTGATTCAGACAGGACCTGTTCCATTTCATCAGAGTTTAAGTATGATTTACTTATTGGAAGGATTTGAGCTGCAGAGGAAAGGTTCAACACTCCCTCCAGCAGAAGTCAAGGGCCTGACTGTCAAACTGATAAAAAAGGTCAGATTCAAAAGTTTGTTCACCTCCTTCAAATAGTGACAGTATGAGGCTGTGGTCTTACTGAAGTCAGGTGTCTGAGGTGTTTTATTTACAAATCACTTTTTCCTTGACAGCAGAGAGCGATAGACAACTTCCTGTTCAGCCCACATGCTATGTTTGCATCATTGCATAACCTACATCAAATTAGAGTCCAGCCCAGGAATAGCACTAACTAAAGCTTGAGTATCCTTTATACACAAACAGACATAAGGCAAAGCTTTAAGCATTGTGCACATCATAGGCGTTTCCGATTCTCCTACATAAAACTACCGCTTATGCTTCAAACAGTGTCTGAGATACAAACAAAAGAGATTTAAAAAATGTATGAATAAATGAATGAATAAATAAAGTCATTGCTACAAGATTTTTCATGGCCTGATAACCTAAAAACATAAAAATAAGAAACTGATAGTCTGCAGTGGGTTACCTTTCAATTTCCTGACAATGTCATGCGAGTATGGACTGTTTAAAACAATGGGTTTAGTTGTGAGGCTCAGTGGTGGTGAGCAATGTATTTCAAGCGCTGTATCAACCTCACCCAACCTTGGAACAGACAGAAGGGGAGGCAAACTCAGAGCACAAGTTGAATAAATAAGAACACAATGTGTACATACATCAATAACCAGGCTGCATACCAAAGACATGTTTTAAACCAGGCTGTAATGTTGGTTTTCCAAAATGGGATCAAGCAGCAACTTCTGGTCAACAAATCAATAATCAGTGAATATGAAACCTATGCACGTGTGAACAGTTTCAGTTCTGTAAGAGTCTACCTACTAAAAAAACACCCACTGGAAACCATATGCACACCAAGACAATACAGACGATCCTTGATGTGAAAATAAACAAGTCTGGTTCAAATAATAGGATTGGTCTGGTTATACTTCTTTCTGACCACACACTTAATACAGTGGTTGCATCTTTCACAACTTTTTTTTTTTTGAGTTATTATGCATACACGTTTCTTCTATTTAAAGGACATGACTGACTTCAGTGACAGTCAGATAATCACTCCGTCATAACAGATCATCCATAAACCTGAAGTAAATATGAAGTGAATATGAAAGATCATAACAGCTAATTAATTAAACAGCATATACAGTATGTACAAAGATACAAAGATTTATAGGCTGTTTAATACACTCTTATTCTGAAGACAGGCAGACTCATATTTCTGAAGCATCAAAACTGGTTTGAAATCCGCAATTCTTTTGTCTTGCCTTTTGTGTTTTTTTACATTTGTTCAACCTGCAGTGTTTGTGGACTTCCACTAGGAACCCTGTATTTTTATGGTTTTTGTCCATACACTATAAAAAACATGGATGCCATGTCACTCTGCTCAAAATGAGTCTTCTGTGTTTGTAAGTCAGTTTTAGTATCCGTCTATTTCACAACCAACCAAAAACTCTCCACAGGAGCTGTAAATGAGTCTGCAGAAAAACTTCACTGGGGTTTAAAAAAACATTTATTGTTATTTTCACGTTAATTGTGTGGAGGCATGTACTTCATTCACAAAATAGGAACAGTAAAATTAATCAGACAAGAAAAATATATGTAGTCTTTTCTTACATTATCAATATATATACACACACATTGTAAAATTGGACATTGTAACAAAAAGGAACCAAAAGATAGCAATAAGCAAGTTGTGATAGGCTACACCTGCACTACATCTGCAGTGGGAGTACAGACGTAAGATGTTTGTCAGTCTAAAGAAAAAAGGCAGAAATTAGGCTGAAACTCCTTTCTCTGTTTTCACAGGAGTTTTTATGGCTTCATTTAGAAAGTTGAGACAGACCAGAGTAAAGCTGATTTAAAACATGATGCACCTGGCAATCGTTGAAAACCCCCAGAGTCTGTTTCAACACCGTACTCCCAATTCTCATGGTAAAACACGTTTTTGTACAGAAGTTAGGCGCCATGCTTTTGAGCATTAGTCAGACGTTATATATGTACACGGATATGTAAAAATCTCATGGCTGCACAGAAGCATTTCTGCCAGGACAACGATATTACAAAAGAACACTCGATTAAGCGTTACAAAACACACACGCGCACTTTAGTCTCCAGGCAAAACAGCCAAGAGAGGAGATAGGCAATTTGTAAAAGAAGACGACAGGTCCAATGTTTCAGTGTCAGTGGCTGTAAGTGATGAGCTCCTCACAGAAGACAGCCATTTTTTACTTGAAACAAATGTGAGGTTAAAAACGGATTTCATGTGATCGGAACAAAAACCTTGGCTTGGATCATGATCTAATTTAACTGTTGAAGTTGAGATCAAACCACAACGTGATTCTGACACCATTAACATTACCCATACAACAACAAATATCCCCCAATCACTGCTTGGTAAAGAGAAATTTTAAATACACTTGGGCTCAAAAGATCAAACGTGATTGGGAGGATGAAAGGTAAACATAAAGAGCCAGCTGTTTTACACCCTCAGTCAAAACCAAAGACCCTGCCTGCTTCGTCTGTGGTACATTCAGCACAACGGCAACAATTATTACCAATAAAAACATCAAACAACATCACTACTCCACTCCACATGAGAGTAACAACTGTAAACTGGCACTTCACCACAGTCTGCTGGATTTGAGTCAGAAGGAGGCTCAGGTCAGGGATGTGATCAGATACAGAAATCAGGAATTTGCTGCCTCTGGTGGTCTGGAAAGTTGCATAAAAATAACAAAATTCCTTTACAAGCATTGAACTCATTCCTGAATACTTGTTATTTGGTTATACTGACAAAATAGTTCACTCACACACAGTGATATGCATGATGAACCAAACCTGACATTTTAAGATGCTTGTTAAAGAGTTTACCGGACCTCCTGCATCACATCCCAGATGTTAAACACTGATAATCTAACAGTCACGTGAACACAAAACACAATAAGACCAGAACATTGAGTGAGATCCTAGGTGCATACAGGGTAGATAAATTTGACACAAAGCAGTCCGCACCACTAAATTTTAAGGAGATAGGGAGGGTTCAATTCACTTCTATTCTCAATTAAATATGAGTAAATTATAATGAAAGACTGTAGACTGAGTAAATATCAAATTAGCAGTTTAATTTCAAAGAAAGCTGAAGTGTCAAATTAAAAGTGAATTGAACCCTGAGCCACATGTAGACAGTCAGAAATAATGGCAGATAATGGTGCCACCTGCTGGCCAACAGCAGTAATGCAAAGACATCATGGCCTACAAGAGGCAGGAGGGACAGATTTAACTTGTAGAAAATATTGTGCCACAAAGACGAGTAGAATTTGGTTATGATGACATTGGCCAGTGAAGATAAAGCTACGATGTTGTAAACACTTCAGATTCAGAGGTCAGAGCCCTTATTTGGCAATGAGTGTTGTTGACTAAGTAAAGGTTCAAGCGCTGAGCTGCACAAAATACAGGATGCTGACATTGTGGGCTTTGAATATAAAGGAACTCACACTAAAACAACAGGTAGTGATGGATGCTGCACATTGCACGGTAGGAGATCATTTAAAAGCAGCATGTTTGAAAACAAGGTGGCCACAAAGTCACATAAAGCTGATTCTTTTAGTTTCTGTTACACTTGAAAGAAAGAAATAAGACAGCCACTTAAAGTTAACACATTCACGCGCACATTAAAACGGTAAAATTGCATGCTCATCCAAAAACTGTTATACCTGGGATGATTTCCGAACCAGAGAGATAGAGAGACAAAATAAAAAAGCAGCACGTTGTTTGATGGACATGATAATCGACAAAGTGCAAATGTGCCATCTTGTGCTCTGATATCCAAAAACGCCATCCAAAACCCAGCAACAGTCTTCATTGTAAGATAGTCCAGGTTCTGGCGGGAAACATCCATCTCAGCAAAAGTGCAGACCACAGATATGCTCCGACGTAATGAATTAAAATAAAAGGAAAATAAAGGGTGGACTGTCCACTTCACAAGATGTACTGCCTTTCTTTGAAAAATAACACAAAAAAGAGAAATCTTCAAAACAAACTGTTCCAGCCTCTCGTCTGCTCCTCACTGCAGCTCTGTGCCTACAAATTCATACTTTTGGCACAATTAACACAGAAAGTAGCTCATATTTTTCCAGGATTCTTCAATCATTATAAATGCTCCAGCTGTGAGAAAAACTTAACACAAGAAAATATGTTTGTCATTGAATGTTAGCATGTGTGTGTGTGTGTGGGTGTGTGAGGGGGAACCAGCTTGTCTCACATGTCCTGTGGGGGGGGAGGTGTGAGGTTTGCCAGTGACACTGCATGCGAAAAATGCCAACAGCATGGATGTAAAAATGCATTTCCATAGTTACTCTGAATGGGTCTGACTGTTGCCATGGTGGCACACCACACTGTCGCGTTTCTTAAGGCATTGTATTAGATGACCGAGTTTCTCCTGTGGCAGAGAGGAAATGAAAACAAGTGTCACAACACAGTCATGCTGTTTCCATCGATAAATAAACATGAAATGAAACACTTTAATTTGAAAAACCACAGACTGCACAAGATTAAAGACACAAAACTGATGATACATGAAGATGGATGTCAAGTCCGCACCTCCTCCCCTTGTTCAAAAAGGACACCCACTGATGAGGGGCATGACATCTTGTGTACTTTAAGTCAGACTGCACAACAATGATCAGCTTGTAAATTAGTTATACAAATGCCCCATCCTTTAACAACATCACACAAACCAAACAGAAAAGGTGGTCTGCACTAGACCAGATTGTTGTGTTGGTCTGGGGCAGACAGTGACAGAATGAGCTCAGTGGCTCTGTATTTAATGTTTTCTCCTCTGCTGTACACAATGCCATAGAGGCCACATTTGTCAAGCCTCAAACAGTTAAATAATATTCATGATTAACTTCTCTTTAGATTTAGTTAACATTATTCAATGTTGTGGGACAAGATCTCATGATTGTCAGCTCCTTGGCTGCTTTTATGTTGATGTCTAAACTGCATGAGTCTGGTCAGGGGGAAATAATTTGAAGACACATCCTGGACACTGACATAATGAGAGGTAGTAACATAAGTAGAGGCAAAGAAGGGCACACCATCTTAATGTACAGTCAAGGGTGGTCAAATCTGACACGATGGAAATAAAAAATCATCAAAAAGAAAACATCCTTTACCTAAATTCATCTGGTTAGGACTCGCTCTCCATGGAGATTGTGATGGTTTCACTTTCAGCTGTGTACACAAAATGTAATTAGGTGATTGACAGAAACAGAGAAGGAAGTGTCATTTATGTTTGTGAAATAAAACTATCCTTGCTACAGCTCACCTGATTTGAGAGTGCTGTTAGCCAGATGGTCTCCAACGTTGTTGGCATGCTGGTCGTTGCTCAGGAGGCGGTTCTGTGAATCACTAAGAGGACTCGCGGGGACTTCAGCAGCACTGAAAAACCCAATTAGAGAGCTCGATGGGATGTGCAACAACAGTCCTTTCCGAAACATAAATAATTTTCAGCGCCTTGAGTCAAATTGTGTTTTACTGCAGATTTATCACCTTTTATCGGGCTCAGGGTGCAGGGTGACTGTGGCCTGCTCTACATCAGCGTTGACAAGCCGTGTTGGGAACGTCAGCCCATCTCCCTGACTGCAAAGAACAACAAAGGGATACAGTCTGTATTAGTTTTAGTCAGCCTTCAGGACAACTTAGTGGCACTACAATAAAATTAGCTTGATAATTAGAAAAGAGGAGTAAGTTTCCCTTGCGATTTCGTACGATCAAGTTCCACTTCACCCAGCTGGTATTTCAGTTGCAGAGTGGATGCATTACAAGCATATTTGAGACCCCTCTGGAGTCCTGTGTGGCCTCAAGAAAAATCAGTCTTTTTGTGGCTCTTAAGTTTTTGACTGATCAAATTTCTACAAAAACTACATTCAGAGTTTCAGTGTCTGTTATCCACCTGTACAAGTGGCAGCTGACTCCTGCCCTCTAAAGACCATGTCCTTGTGAGGAACATGTGACTAGTCTGTTCGTTATGGGAAGTGAATCTCCAGTCTGTGTAGTTGAAAGTAAAGTCAGATCCAGTCAGCAGAATATATTCAGATAAGTTCAGGTCAGAGTCTTTGTATTCATCAACATAACATCCAAATCAGCTGTTTTATGCAACATTAAGGGAAATACTCAAAGAAGGAAAGCTGAAACTAGGAGCAGGGCTGCAGACAGTCAATCATCCTCCTTAAGAAAGGTGTGGTCTCTGTAGTTTGGTTTGGTGTGACTGTGTGCACGAACAATGAACAGGAGGAAATTTTGCACCGTCAACTCAAATGTGCCCAAGATCTATTTTCAATGGAGGCGGGAAACCAAATAGAGGAAGTTGGTCTGAACAGGAAGTCTGACATGGGTGTAGCATAGAGTATAGGGTCAATTTCAAAATAAAAATTATAACAGCATGTGCAGACTCTCAGTGGTATAAGTATAAAAACACAATAATGGAAAACATAACTCTCCATTGGGGTGGCTGTGGCTCGTCCCTGAAGCGGAAAGTTGATGGATCTATTCCAGCTCCTGCAGCCACTTGCTAAAGTTAAGCAAGACACTGAACCCCAAATCGCTCCCATCGTTGTTCAATGGTGTGTGAATGAGAATGAACGTGTTAGCTTCAACTGATGGCTCCAGCAATATCAGTATCCACCACAAGTGTGTCAACGTGGTGTGAATGGATGTAAGAGACTAGAAGTGTAAAGTGGGTCAAGAGATCAGAAAGATTGGAAAAGCACGATATGCGTACTGGTCTATTTACCATAATCATTGATGACAAACACGAAAAAAAGATAACCCTTCAATTTTAACTACACTACACCAACCAGTGGTAGAGAGTGGTAAGTAAGGGATGCATGATCTGACTTTATAAGTACCAATATAAGAAAAGATACCTGGGCTTTGGTATACCAATTCTGACTCAATCTGATACCCGTGTTAATACTGCTCAGGGGATGCTTGTTGCAGACGATCTGTCTTTGTTGTTCTTTTTTGGTTGACACTTATTGTATTATCATATTTATATATTCTTGGGATTTTCTTGCATTGCTGCTGTGACAGTGAATTTCCCCATTGTAGGATGAATAAAGAAATATCTTATCTTATTTCATCATATCTCATCTTATCCTATCCTTAATACTATGATGACACTGAGAATAATATATTTATACTGACTGAAAAATGCATTTCAACTGACTATTATTACTTTTTAGCATAATAAATGTGTTATCTGTTTACAATCTGACCTTTGACCTCAGCTGTGGATATGTGAGGAATTATACATGCACATATTGCACATAATGTAAGTTGCTGTCAGATCTGTATGCAAAACAAGCGTGAATCATCTCCAAACTGCTGAGCTGCTGTAATTATCTTTCTTCATGCTGTTTCAGCCCTGCAATGCAAAAATGCATAGACTTACCGGTGTTTATGAATATCGAAAAAACAAAAGAACTGAGTTGAATAGATCTATGCTTTGGATCACCCATTTATCAATGATATTGGATGTAACTTTTAAAAATGTATCGGAGCTAATACCAGGATTGGATCGGTGCATCTTTATGATGTACAACTTTGAAAATTCAAGGAGTTCCCGAAGTTTTCCCTTGATCTCCTGTAAAGCAATGCTTCAGACAGTCTTCCAGTGTGTGACATTGCATGTGCTGTCAGGTACCTTTGTATCTAACATGTGCGCACAAGTTTAGGCAGTCCTCCTCTCTCTCCTCCCTTTGCCCCCCCATACCTGGTAAAGATTGGCAGCAGCCAGTACTTCTTCTGGTCTCCAAACACCTGAGCGATATTTTTCCGGAAACCCAGAGAGAAGCCGTTTTTATCTGAGCCTGACCTAAAGACTGGTGCTCTGAACGCCTCTGCAGGGAGACAGACAAGAATAAACAGAGGACAAATACAGAAGTGATTACACAACCAAATTTACCTCCAGAAGATGCTAAAAACTTTTTAAATTAAGTTTTCAGAAATTTAGAATCAAGCATGAATACCTACAAATGTGGTTTTGGAATGGTTATATGATCTTTGAGAATGTACATGTTTGTTACCTATAGTGGACCTGTTCTTCCCTACGAGCCACAGGTGGTAGCTGAAGAGGGACAAAATACTGATGCAGAACATGGCTGCCACAAAAAAGAGAAACAAGACATGGAATTTGGCGGGAGTGTCTGGCAGCTCATTCTGGGAAAGAGACGGAAGAAGAGGAGAGCAAAAGATGAATCAATAACAAATTGACATACAGGCTATTTATGGAAAGAAGAACTCTGAGAGAAAGTCAAAAAGAGAAGGAAAGAGACAGAGTGATAGAGGAATGAGAAGACATGTGAGCCACGTCACTGCACGCACATCACAACAAAACCATGGCAACGATAGTGAGGCACGGCAACACTAAAGGCTTTGGAGGACAGCTGGTTACCTTTGGGCAGTTCTCTGCCGATTTCCTCCGGCAAAGCTTTAGTACAAACAGAAACGAGACTGGTTAGCAACACCAGGAGAGAAAACGGTGGGAGGGGGAGGAGGCACTTGGAAAAGAGCAGGCAATTACAAGTCAAGGCCAAGTCTGGTGAAAGGGGAGAAAAAGAAGAAAGTGGGTGACTGTACGGAGAGTGCCCAGAATGGAGGGAACAAAGGGATGAAAGAGGAAAGAGATGAGAGGAAATCAAAGGAAAATGGAAAGGAGGTGTTTGTGACCACATGAATGAGTGGTGTGACTGATTGTTTGGATAGTGGAGAGGGGAAACAGAAAAAGAGAGAGATCCCAGAACAATGAGCCAGTGTGAGAGAACTGGGGATAACAGAGGGGGAATTAGAGAGAAGAGAGGGAGAGAGAGAGGGGTTGAAGGGCAGAAGGTCAGAGAGGACAGAGGGAAAAAAAACATAACAGAGGAGCAGTCAGCACCATGCACAACGCACTCAGAGGATGCTCCACATGCAACCACATTTGCATCACACATCCACATCTTTACTCACTGTCCAGAACTGTATGAAATACTGCAGCACGGTGGCTGCAATGAACAAACAGTACACCAGCGAGTAGGCCAGGAAGAGGATGAAGAACTTGTAGTTGGAGAATCCAACACAGTTGTTCACCCTGGAGACACAAAGAAACACAGAAAGGTCAGAACTGACATCACTTCCTTTGAGCATGAACTTATCAGTTTGAACTTTAAAAAGGAAGAAAGACGCCTTGTGCGACTCCGGTGGGTCAACAGATCATCAGAAAAACACACTTTAAACTTGTTGGGTAACAGGCTCTACTTAAGACTTAAAGTGATGTTAACCTGTACCTGGTTAACTCGAAGACACTTGTTATGTGGAAAGAACAAATGGAAGTAACAGAAGGACTAAACTGGAAAATGATATATTACAATAGAAAAGCAACAATAGTTGGAATATGTCTCTAGGGGGCAACATAACATCCTGTCAAAGAACCTGAGTGAGTCAGGGAGTATTGTATGTGAATGTTTCTGTCACGCACCAACAATTCACACGACATGGCTGTAACAAAATAAGTTTTCTGACTGTCTTTTTGTTGCTTATTTTCTCAATAAGCAGATTTTGGCAACATGTCATTGTGCATAAGGGGAAATTTGAACCAAAGTTACTGCCAGTTTGTATTAACCTAAATGCCCCATCACTGGAGGTTGTAAGAGAAATGTTACAGGTGTGATGAAATGTGTGTGCGTGAGACACATCCTGCCTTGTTGTGTTACTGAAACACTGATCTTGCTTCAAGACACCAATATTGTGCCATTCAAAATGTAGCACAAAATTAAAAAGGTTGATGTGACTTTGTTGTAAGCTTTTAATATTAAAATGTGTAATATTAGCATGTTATTAGAGCTGCTGTGGGAAACTTTCTGTTTACGTTTAGTGACTGTCCCCCTGGACTGTGACATACCCTTTACATACTAGGAGGTTCCCTCAGCTGTTATTTACACAAGAATACTTTTCTTCAATCTGTTGCACCTTACAATCATTTGCACTACTGCCTTTGAACATTTTTATATCTTAAGCTGTCACGACACTGCTCTACTTCACTGTGTACATAGGTTGTTTTCTTTTTCCTTTCTATACTTTATTTCCTGATTTTTTTCTTGTATAATATAATACTAAATTTTCACACTTAAATCTTTTGTTTATCTTTATATTTAAACTTTATAGATCTTAATCTATACCATTTAATGAGAGAAACAGTGTTTAGATTTTTCTATCATCTTCATATACATAGAAAACTGGCAATAAAAACCCTTGAATCCTTGATAAAGATGTTCCTCTAATCTTCCTGTCAACATTTTTGTGGAAATGTGTGAACTCTTATCCTGCATGCTCTAATTGGTAAAATCTTTGGTGTAGAAAATGAAGACGTGGCCTTACTTACCAGGGACAATGGTGGTCCATCTTCAAGACACACCTGTACAAAACATACAAGAGGATAAAACTAGCGTTGGAAACAACAACAGAAATTGTGATCTTGTTTTCAATTATTCTAAAAAGTAAGGATTCAAAATATACATGGTTGTCTTACATGTCACATGCAGAGCAGTGATGACACCTGTCTGGCTTTATGACTTGACAGCGGTCACAGTAACGGATTGCTGCATAAAACGACAGAATTTTGTGAATGCAGACATACAGACATACAAACAGACAGGCAAATTTACACAAACACACCTCCAGCTCCAGTGCGAGTGTAAAGAGGGAGACTGGTGGCAGCTCTCCACAAGATCTCTTGCTGGGACTCTGGCCTCTCCTCCTTCTCATAACGCTCCTTCTCAGCCTTTGGCAGGCAGAACTGAATAGAAAAAATAGAAGGGACATCATTTCGCGCATGTATTTAATTTTATTACACACGGAGACTGCTTATTTTGGGGAACCAGGTTGGTTTACCTCTTTGGAAGGGTTGGCAGGTTTGGTGAATATGGTCTTCCAGTAAGACCATACAAACATAATGAAGGAAAGGTGGAAGAAGATCAGGTAGATGACTGAAAGCAAACCAGAAAGCAAGGACCATGAGGATACAATCTGATACGTACGTGATAGGCTGCATAATTATGTGGAATCACTGAACTTCTACATAATTAAATCACTGAGAAAAAAGCCAATGCTGAATGAAGAGCTGCTCTGCTTTGAGCAGACTGACTACAGCACTTTGAGAGATCACGTTTTCTGTCTGTGCCAGCCTTTTTTTTTTTTGCAAAGTGTACAGAGCATATTTCACCAGTCCTCAAAGAGATTATCCCAATAAGTAGCAAACTGGCTCAGCCAGTGAATTCCAATCAGGATGCATTAAATAAACATTTCCTAAAAACACTTACTCTGCTCTCCTATACTGGAGATGGTGACTGAAAGAGAAAAAACAGAGAAAAACAAAATGTTAAGATAAGACGGGTCCCAGGGAAACATTTGAGCCACAGAATGTTCTGGACAACAGTAATGAGTCTGACAGTGCAAGAAATCCTTGTTTTTTATATAATTTTGTATTTTTGTTTTACCCTTCATGGTTCATTCAATTACTCCTCTCCCTGTTTTTAGTTCTTTATATCCTTTTATTGCAAATGGAATAAAACCTACTGTTTTTCTTGGTATTTAAGGGCTTGTTGTTCATCTAGTAAGGAGATTTCTGAGTTCTACGCCAGGAATGAACTTTCCGTCTCCTTTTTTTGCCAATGCGAGAAAAATAAAATCCCCTCTGATCCTAATTGAACCAGAAAACAAGAATTTTGATGGGCACCATTGAGTTTGAGATGTATGAAGTTCACTGTGTAATATTAACCACAATCATCAAAGTTTTTTATGGAATGACCAAGGATGAAAAAGAATTTACTGTGCATGAAATACTCTATTAATGAGTTATCCAACTTTAATAATTTGGTACTTATAAAAACAAACACAAGACACCTCGAAAAGTGTTGTAGTGCCTTGGCTGATATGTTCTGTCTTTATGTCTCTATAGTCTATGCATGTGTGAGATCAATGTTTTCATATTTCGTTTACATTTAGGCACACTTACATTAAACTACTCTTTAGCATCACATCTTGTCCTGTGTAAAGTTGAGCAATCCCTGAGTATTGAAGGAATCTATTACTTACGGGTTAAAACGACATTTAATGTTTTCTGACTTTGAAATATATTTACATTTTCGGAAACACAAAATTCTTCTCCGCCAAATCTACACTTTACCCGAGTTGATGTCTAAATAAGTGCTTTCAAAAATAAGCTATCTGGAGGGTAAGAATAATGCGGACATCCAGCCAAAAACCGTTTAGTTCGCTATTTAACACTCCATCCTGACTCCATTCATTTCGACAGACAAACAACAGAAAGAATTTGGCTACAGCATTAACAGCTCCGTTGAAGTTTTTCTTTGAGTGAAACAAATTTTCCACAAAATTAACGCAACCCAAATAGATGTCAGCGGGCAGATAATTAGCAGTATGTGGATTTGGACAGGCTTGCCAACACCATTGTTGAGCTGCAGTCCATTTACTTCCTGCTGGCCAGCAGCAGCAGCAGCTGTATGTTTGTGTGGACAGCGGCACAATGAAAACATCTGCGGGTTAAAGGACCTAACGAGGCAACACACTGCGGCAGGCCGGCTACTTACACAGACAAAGCTCCACCACGTAGGCATAATACGACCAGCAGACGACCAGGGCGATAAAAATCACAGGTATCCATGCTAAACCCCGTTGACAGCATCTCAGTACGTGTGTGGGCGCCATCTTTCTCCCTCTGCTGGGGAAAGGGAGTGCCAATGTGTGACGTCACGGGAGCAAAATGAGACGGGAGGAGGTCTCAAAAAGTACAAGAGTGTTTTATAACTGAATATCAGTCTGAAGATATCAGTAAAATAATGCGGAGTCATTGCCACATTGCCATGGACACTTTTTTCCGTGTAATATGATTCTGAACTGCATGTTTCAGACGTTGCCAAAAATGAAACTATTTTCTTTTCATTTTACTCCATCAATACTTCGACTGTGCCTGCTAGAGTCAGGTTTTTCCATATAGAAAACATAGAAACCTACCATTTCCTTGTGTTGTACATGAGCTTTATACATTACCTCAGACCTAACTTATTTTACATCCTTTAATTTCAGAGAACCACAGATGAAAATAAGAGTTTTTGTCTTCTATATGCCCTGTCAAATAAACTAACTAACTAATAAACGAAACCAATTTCTCCTTATTTGTCTTGTTTGGGTTCTTTGTGTGTCACTTTCATTTTGTTTCTTACAAACAGAAATAAAGACAAACAGACAAACAGTTCTGTGTTCTATTTTTTTTCACCCTGGTGGACAAAGAAAAGAAAAGAAAAACAATTTGGAAAAACATTTCCGGCCATTGAGGGAAAAATGAAAATCTGGTTTTGTTGAGAACATATTTGGCCCATTTCAAGTCAAAATTATTAGATTTAAAAGTCTCAATTCTGTGATAAAAAGTCTAAATTCCTGTGCTAAAAAGTCGAAATGGTGAAATGAGGTCAAAATTTCTGATTGGTAAATCGAGATTTTGAGATAAAGTCAAAGTGATATAAAAAGAAAAATCAAAATTACTGGATAAAATGTAGAAAATTCAAGAAAACAGTTGAGAATTTGAGATACATAGTCTAAATTTTGGCTTTTATTTCGTTGTTTTGGCTGTGAGGCTCGTCGTTAGAGGTGCTGTTTAGCTTAGATCAAATATTTGGTATGAAAAAAGGTAGGTAAGAAAAGGCATGAAATTTTGAAAACTTAAAGTAAATAAAGCTCTTTCCTTTAACCTACTTATAAAAACTTTCAGTGCTTCAGACTTGTGGAGCAGGGGATGACTTCAGGACTGATTCTTCTTCAACATGACGTCACTGTAGATCAGTACAAGGAAGTAAACAACAAACTTTAGACTGAGGCTTGGTACTACATGTTGGAGATATGTAACAGAGTTTAAAGGGCACAGGGTGAACTGAACTAGGAAGTTAGAGCCCAAATTGTGAGTCCTTCCTTCCCTGTTTCCCCACACATGCAGTGAGAAAGACTTCCTTCTCGATGGATTTGGAGACCTATCTGGCTCGTATTGGGTTTTCAGGCCCCTCTGACCCCCCCACCCTGGACCTGCTGCGCTCTGTCCACCTGTGTCACCTGCTGAATGTGCCATTTGAAAACCTCACGGTTCACAGCGGCGGCCGTGTCCTGTTGGAAATCCCTCTTTTGTACGACAAGATCGTGGTTCAGCGCAGAGGAGGTTTCTGCTGTGAGAACAATGGGCTCTTCTCCTGGCTCCTGAGCAAACTGGGCTTCCAGGTGACAATCCTCTCAGGCCAGGTGAAGAGTCGGATCACAGGTTACTACGGGCCACCTTTTGATCATTTGATCCTCGTCGTGAGCTTGAATGGGACGCGCTGGGTGTGTGACGTTGGGTTTGGTGACGCAGGCTTCAGCTCCCCCCTTTCACTGGACACCTGTGACCCCCAGGAGCAGGGACACAGAGTTTACCGAATCAGGAAAAATGAGGGACAACGTTTCGTGGAGTGGCAGCAGGAGGAGAACAGAGGAGCAGATGGAGAGTGGACAGAGATCTACAAGTTCACTCTTGAACCTCGGTGTCTGGAAGACTTTGAAGAGATGTGCGAGTACCACCAAAGCTCCCCTTACTCAATCTTCTTCTGCAAGTCCTTCTGCACGGTGTTGAAGCCAGAAGGAAGGCTGACTTACATTGGACACAAATTGATCAGCTCTGCTTTTCCCACTCAGACAAAAGAGTTAGAAAAAACAACCAGAGAAATCAAAGATGAGGAGATTCCAGATATTCTAGCAGAGACGTTTGGAATTGTGCTGAAATCTCCTCTAATTCCTAAGGATGAAGCTGTCACACCACCACCTGATATGTACTAATGAGTGGTGGGACAAGATTTTGATGACACAAAATCTTAATGCCTGAACAAAATACTTTGATTACAAAATAAACTAATCCTCAATGCAAATTGACAGAGCAACCTGTGAGTGATTGCTGGTTTAAATTCCTCACTTTAGGGGTGTTTTGTACATGGGTCAATGACTAAACGCCCACTTTTTATGTCTACCTGAATTCTTCCAGTGAAAAAAACTCACACTATACATGTTGAACTATCACTAATGTTATAAAAATGTATTAATTTTGGGACAAATTACAGTCACCCCAAATAACTTTTTTTCAAGGCTGTCCTTGTTATTCAACTTTAAAAACACTCAAATCTTTTAACTGTTTTCTTTTTTGCATAAATGCATGTGCACACTACATTCCAAATGTTTGAAAAAATTGTCAAATATATATGAAGAAACAACAAAGTAGCTAAATTGTCAGTTTGATTTAATAAATTATACATACACTTTTAAGATGTACAATGGTCATTGCATTAATCCACATCTGTCTCTTGTTTTTTAAGACAAAGTCTGCGTTCAAAGTATTTACACATGTACAATTATCAGGCAGCACTTTACAAAGCAAGGCATGAACGACAATACACATGTTGAGCTTCAAATCGAACCCTTCAACCCTCACCCTCCCACTGTCCGTCTTTGGGTCGGTGACTCAGCTGTCCAATGATTATAATACAGTTTCCCCTGCCCGTCAAAGATGAGGAAGGGAGATTAAAAAGAATTTGGGTCCAAGGACTGAGCTGAAAATCAAAATGGGGATGGGGGGAAAGGTGAGGGTGTGGGCAGGGTAACAGGTGAAAAAAAATTGTGACAATATTTGACACAAAAATCTACTCTGCCACAGGGTTTGGAGGTGGGGGGATTGAGCTGGCTCTTCCTGCTTTGCGCTCATAGTTGACGAGTCTCTGTCCAACCAAGTATCTGAGAAGAGAGGAATTGCAACATTGTTAAAAAGTTTGACTCCAAAACCAACGCTGAATACAACACAGCTTCTACCTATTGGCATCAGTTTAGTCTGACATAGAGACCGCTGATAACTTGCAATAACAGGAGAAGTAGTTTGTGTTTTCAATCCTACGCAAATTAACCATCTCTGTAATATGTGAAGTAAAAATTCAGGGGCACATTTCTGACTATATTTCAAGACACACATAAGTCCTCTGGCAGCACTTATCCAATACAAATTTGCATCTCTGAAATTCTCTTTATTTTTTTAAGACTGTCTCTGCAGGTTTTTCTGATCATTCTCTCATCAAAGATGATTCAGACAGTGTTGGACGTCCAAGATAAAGGTTTTAGACATTAGTTTGATAGACATTAGATGGAGGGAGACTCACTATGTATCCCTATGTCATCTGTAAATAAGCCATAAATAGTTGAATTTATGGATGTAAATATGATGACAAAAAATAGTTCACTAGTGGGATCAATTGCTAACACAGTCATGGTAACAAATAAAACATACCACAGTCAAATATTTAGAAAGCTCAATCATCAAAGAGCAGACTGTGGTAAAACAGAGTTCACCGCCTTCGTAGAGCTAACAGAGCGTGTACATAGTGGTCATGTCACCAGCAATATACAAGGTGAACTATGTTTAGTTTGTGTAGACTTTAGAATTTAAGCAAGGGTGCAGCACTTTAGTTATTGCTGCTTTGCAAACTGAGGCACGCCCAGGCACGTCAACTCATATTTGAATATCGGGGGTAGGACTCACTCAGAACCAATCTTTTTTGTAGTAGCTTTTAAGTTTTCTGATAATTAAGCCTATTCTGGTATGTTCTCTGAATATCGGGAAGTTTTCAATTCACATTGTTTGACTGGAGTCAGATGTGAAAATCTTCTTTCATCAGAATGTATGACTGGCAGTGCACTGCAGAGTGAGGTGCTGCCGCTGAAGAACGGTGGGTCCGTGCAGTGTTTTTAATCAGGAACATGAGAGAGATCAGGTGGTTTACTGGTTGAACTTATCCCTGTGACTCACCAAAACCTGATATGAGGGGGTGATTCTTAAATTACCAGAGGTCCCCACATATTACCAATCCCATGAGAATAGTATTTTAGGTGCTTACTTATCGTTCTTGATGTGTTCATACAGGCGTTTAAACTGTCGGATCTGGAAGGACAGGATGCCAATGAGTGAGACCACCATCAAGAGGAAAGGGTAGATTCTCCTCTGCATCAGAATCTCCATCTCTGGAGTCACTCCTGAGAAAGAAATGCATTCAGTTAGAATAAATTTCTAGTTTTTTTCTGACTGCAAGTTTGTGCTTATACAGGTTGAAGCAAGGGAACTCAAGTAGCAGTTACTGTAGAGTCATGTGATCGTGGCCGTCAAACAATATGCTCCAGCTAAGATAGTTTTATATGCTGCATTTTATTTGAACTAGATTTGTATTCCAGGCGTGAAAGTACAGTATACATTTTTCAAGATCAAGTGTGGTGTTTTATTTTATAAAGAATATACTTAATCCAGTCAATTTTTTTAATCAATTACTAGACATTTCAGGCAAACACACACGGGATCCCGCCACAAAGGTTGAAAAACAGTGTGTTGAAGACAAAGACCTTATTGAAATTAGCTGAGAAAAGGAAACAATGTCAAAAAATAAGATTTATAAGGGTTTAATTTCAATGTATGGTGTTTTGACCTATGTCATTACCATTTTCATATCAGCTGTATCTGATTTCCTGTTCGCTCTGATAAAGACATTACAGTCCCAAAATAAAGAGAGAAATTAATAAACAAACCTCATAACTTGTGTACACATGTACCCAGACACTCACCCACAGCAGGGACGACTCCTGCAGCAATCACATATGGCACACACAGCGACAACAGCAGGACTGAAATGACTGGAGCTGCCAGTTTACGGATGATGAACTGGAGGTCAATGTTGCGAATTCCGTTTGCATAGACCTGAGGTGGAAAGTTAAAATTGTTTTCATGTATTTATATCAAAATATACTTAGGATTCTGTTTATGTCCTTGAGACGTATCCAGTCCTGTTACAGAATACTTCATCAAACATTGTCATGAGACTATTCATCATATCACCAACCTGTTCAATCACAGTCTTCAGCCACCACTGAGGGCCCATCAGAGTGATGGCAGCAATAATTTTGGCGTGGAGCACTCCCAAAGCCCAGTCCTGCAGATAGATCAAGAGCACAATGTGTTGACACAAAATACCAAGGCAAATAATCTTGGCATGTTATTTTAAACACCAGGAACAATGTTATCACATCTACAAAACCATGAACACACAAGAAGTCTCTGAGACAAAGGAGACTCTCTCACTTATACACTGCAGGAACTTTCTCAACATTTTCCATCCTGCACCAGAAATGATCCAAAGATGTTTGTTTGCACATGTTTCTCATAGCATGAAATTCTCAAGGTGGACCTGGAGACAGATGAGTCTCAGGAAAGGAAATTTAAACATATGCTGTAGAGGTCAAAGTGTAATGTTTTCATGATGGTGGATGATTCTACAAGCTAACACCAGATGTGCTCTTATCTTTGATGCCATTGTATTGACAATTGTTCTCAGTCTTGTGATTATTTCAGAGTTTCTGTTATATGAATGTCACACCTTCTGATTTTCACATGTTGCATAAATTAAGTGTCAGTACCTGTTGAAATTTTCTTTGGGGTCTGTCGGGGCAAAGTTCAGGTGGAAATTTTGACTGTAATAGTGTTCACATATGAGGCTAAACCCAAAAGGTTTCAGGAGTACGGTGCAGGGCTGAACAATTTGCAAAAACAGTCTAATTGCGCCTATTTTTTCCTGTATTGCAATTGCAAATTATTATTTAATTTTAGGTTCTCCATTTTATGTTGTTGACATTGATTGTTGTATTAAAGGGGAGGATATTTATATAGCTTGCAGATAGTAAACCCCTACAATCAGTGTCTCAAAAAATTATGAACAACACATAAGATCACTAAAAAGGGATACTTTTAATGAAAATGTCAGCTATTTGAAAAAGGTTTTCTACTTCCTGATCATTTTCAAAGTTTTTCCCAAATTTTCGCCTGTCTTCACCCATTTTTGCCTCCTCAAACTTATGTTTTATTTCCTCTTCTTGCCGGTTTTTGCTGCCTTTCACCACTTAGATTGGTTTTCTTGCAAAGGTAGTTTTCAACTACTGGGTCAATTTAACCTAATTTGCAATTAATTGTCCAGCCTTACTAAAGTGTGTGGATAGAAAGAAAGACAAACAAACATACATAGATCTTTAATCATACCTGCCAAGGGTAGAAGAGGGGAGTTTGGTCCAGGGGAACCCTGAGTGGAGCCACAATGACCAGTTCAAACAGCAAACCCAGTAACAGAGGGATTACTCCAGCAACCAGCAGAGCTACAACAAGAGTCTTCAGAATCTACAAGAACACAAAAAATCATGAAACCACTGACAACAAAAACTCCAATGTCGAGCCACAGAATCTGCTCACAGATGCCCACCATCAGAGTCCACTCCTGGACCTTGTGCAGGATGACAGTGCGTCCCTGTGGCATCCAGGCCAGCAGCACAGTCACCCCACGTATGGACAACCAGCAGACATAGAGTCCACAGGCTGCAGTGTACAGCTCGTGGATTTTGGAGCTTCCTGTCCAGAAGGACATGAGCCAGCGCCCCGTGAACACTGAAACACAAACGTGAGAAGAACCATTCTGTGACTACTTCCAGTGATCTTCTGCTCAGAGCACCAGAGAGGTCATGTATATTTGGAGTCACCCTTTCATTATGGTTTGGGTGTGGAACTACAAAGTAGAAGATAAATTGCTAGTTGTGGTATATGCTGCCAAATCTCACCTGGTAGGGTCAGACACACCAGACTGGCAACAAGCAAAGTGATGCACATAAAAGCTATGAGCAGCACAATCTGTGGAGAGAAAACAACACCAAGAGTTTAGAACAATAGGAACTTTAGAAAAACAATCAAATCAAATTGTCTCTTTTGTGTGAAGCACTGTAGAATAAAGTTTATCACTATTTTTATCTACAACCCAAGTGTGTAAGGAGGGAATAGCACTGCACACAAGGATCAAAGACCCAAACATTAAAGGGGAAGAGGAGGGTTATTACAGGGAGCCAAGCTGTAGATTTAACTAAGTGGTACCTATGTAGTTTCTACATTTTCTAAACCACAAACAACAGATGTATGAAAAAATGCCGTTTTGTCTACATTCTCTGTCAGTGCTCCCCAACCTGTGGGCCGCAAAGGTATTGCAACTGGGCCGCCAAATTATTTCCAAAATTGTATGGTTTTTGTTAGGGTGGGTTATTATGTAAAGATACAAATATACAGAATAATGTTTAAGATGTAACACCCGATGATTTTTAAAGGAGATGAAAAAATTTTAATATTCATATCTAAAAAATAGCCTCTGAGAAGGCATGTTACGGCCATATAAGTAACAACTTCCTGAAATGTAAGTAAGAAAAAATGTAATAACTTGTAACAAGTTGTTACATTAGGTCAAAAAGTAGAACTCATCACCTTTTGAGCTCAGCTTCTATTACGTGTTTTTTTTTAAAAATTACATTGCAGGTTTAGCATTTTTGTTACATTATCAACCAGTTATTACATTTCAGGCTGTTGTTCAAAATCGGTCTCTAACAAAGTACTGTACAGCCTCAGCATTCATAGAGTCGGAGGTGGGCCTCTGAAACTTTTGAGACTTAAAAGTGGACCCTGAGTTGGAGAAGATTGGGGACCACTGCTCTATGTTTCTTTTCTATACATACTTATTTGGACCAAATGTGACACAGCTGCACTTACTCTGAATGGGAAGCGAAGGGGTCTGTGGTAAGGCTGGAACCCCACTGGACCCCCCTGCTGCAGAATAGCTTGGTGGGCTGCATGCAGCCCCTCACCAACGGCTGGGGCAGGATTGTTGTTGTTGTTATGGTGACCGGGAGGAGGATTGTTATTGTTGTTGTTATTAACAGGCTGATTGGCATCATTGTCCTCCTGCTCACCGAGGAGGTAGGAGTGGAGGTCTCTGTGGAGGTGGAAGTGGGCTCAATTAGCAACAGTTGTTCTGAGAAAAGTCAAGGGCTTTATAGAGAAATGTTTCTGATGACTTCAGAAAAAGAAACAATAAAAGGAATTCAGGTTTTCTATGTCCATAAAATTTTGAGTTTATAAGTAAAAAAAAAGAGACAGAAATCAGTCATAGATTTAGATATCTCTGTGCATACATAAATAAATGAATAGATATTAGTAAAAATCACACATGTGGAGTCAATCTGCCCCCACCACCTAGCAAAGCTTTGAGTTGTTTGGAACCTTGAGCTTGCTCATGTTTTCATGATGAAAGTCAAAACTCTGTCTTAAAACTGCAGTTATATCAATGTATGTTGACTGCGAGCGTATCAATGCAATTTCTTGTATTTCCAAACAACAATCATTTGCCCAAGTGAGTAAGAAATGTTCAAAATATCTACAGATAAAATGCCGATTTAAAATTGGCTCATAGATCCTGAGAATGGACACAGTTTCACCTGGAAAAGTGATCCTTTATTATCCCATAAATGTTTGTAAAAGCAAGTTTACACATATTGACTTACAGTAAATATCCAGCACTGACAGTCCAGGCCCTGACCAGTCCTTTGAGCCACTGGCGAGTGTGTCCCTGCTCCAACAGAGCCGGCAGCACAACCTGAAGTAACAGCAGCTCCAGGGACAGCTCGCTGACTGGTGCATCACTGCCCAAAGAGAGGAGCACATTTTGAAGAGGCACTTGGAGACAGGACAAGACCTCTGGAAGTTTAGTGATGAGGACAGTCTGTCACACACCATCCAGAAAAGTCAGTAGCTTTTACACAGTTACCTGTAGAGCATGACGTTGTATGGGAGGAAGGTGGGCAGCAGCAGTTTGATGAGCCTGATGGGCAGCCACAGCATGAGCAACACGATGGAGCCAAACACCACCACAGACAGAATGAAGCGCCGCAGGTGTCTGTAGATGGGAAGGTGAATCATCTCCTGCACTGGGTTAAAGTCGGGGTCATTGAGGTTTCTAAGAAACCACAGTACACCCGGTCTCAGGACCTGAATGACAAAAAGAAACTCTTTGTTCCTTCCTGACATATGTAAAAATGTTCAGCAGACTAAGTGAGCAACATTGAGGATGTTGTATAGTAATTTTCCTTACCTCTCTCAGCAACAGGATGAAAGAAGCAAAGTAGAAAACATATACCATTCCCACCAGCCAGTGCAGGAACATGGTGGTACCTGGGGCAGATTTAAAACTCAACTCTCGGTCCTTCAGGGAGGCATCAAACATCTCCTGCAGGATGGAGAAGGAGGAATAATAAAATGCATTAAACTGACTGGGCTTCATAATTCTTCTGCGCAAGTTAGCTTGATCCATCAACTTTCTCACAGCTCACAAAACTGTACATACAAAACAAACAAAAAAAAATCACACACACAAAAATAGTTAAAGGCTAAATCAAACGTAGTGTGGGTAAAATTGGAATCTAACAACTAACTCCTCCATTTTCAGCTGAATAACGATACTTCCTCAGCTCAGACGGGTCAAGATGAGCATTACCCCCTTGGCTTTGTTAACAGCTCCACCTGTTTTGAATTATTCAGTGATGCTACAATCATAATCACCAGCTTAGAAAGTGCAGCAGAGGAGGAGAAGTGACAGTGGCCTCTGAAGGCGTGGGACTTCGTTATATTGCCAAGAAGCATCGAAGAGGAAACTTGCTAACACACAGACTTGGAGAAAGAGCGGCATATGCAACTCTCTGCTCATCTGAGCCGGTTTGTTTTCTGTTTGTCTAGGTCATAAATGCATGAGGTGTTTAATCCAGGTAGGTGTTTCTGTGTTTATGCCGGACAACCCTGTTAAGAGGCTCTTATGACGGACACCTCCACAGGGCAAAAAATGATATCCACTTCATTTTTATAGTAAAAAAATAGTGCATTTGTGAACTACTGCCTATTCCACAGACACGTATGAAAACTATTGATATTTCAATTAGGGTGACAAGTTTGGATTGTAGTCTTGAAATCCCATAATAATAAATTGAGATTAGTGCAAAGAAACAAGACTAAGATCATTAAAACAGGAAGAAGAGAGTCTTACTAAGGAGCAGATGTCGAGCCACCATCCACAGATGAGTGGAAAAACACCAATTTCCACAACAACCAGCAGAGAAACCTGCAAAGGAGGAAGATTTCAGGACCATTTAACATGACTATAATATAGAATACAGAGCAACCCCTCCTTTAATCAGAGTGTGATTTAAGTATCCTTCCCTACCAGCTTCAGTGTACAGATTCAGTGGAACATCCAGGTCATAAATCACAGTGAGTTAATGTGACTGCCCTTATTTCCACAACTTAGAGGAGGCGTTACCTTGACAACAATGTAGCAGACTCCCAGGAGACGTCTGGAGCGCTGGAACCTGACCAGAGCAGCAAGTCCCTAAGACCATCATTAAGGAACAACACAGTATTCACACACATATAAAGGAATACAACTGACATGCACAGTATATCTTTGTTTCACTGAGAGACTGATGGTGTTACAAAAAGGATACATGACACAGAATGAGTGTCATTGCCAGGAGTATGTAGCCCACTATGGTCGTTATTAAGCCCTCAAAGTGGGAGGCTTGGACCTGAAGAAGAGTTCAAAGATGTAGTCAAAAAACTGGTTTTAGCTAAACATGACATAAAAGTGAAGAGAGCAGCAACTTACATATTCCTCAAAGCCGAGACCAACAACGGAGAAGTGGCCAATGTGATAGGGGCAAAATGCTGTAGGACAAAAGTGTAAAATAAAGTCAATCAGCCCAAATTTATTCTTATGACACATCCTCAAATAAGTCCACTCACCAAAGACCAGGATGAAGAGTGTGTTAAGAGACACCACCCAGAACACATGCTCCTATAAACAAAGAAACACATGTCAACATCAGTACACGTTAAAGGCTTCTGTGAGGAATTTTCAGTTCTTTATGTTTTCTTTGTTTCAGGTCTAAGTGTGAACTTGAAAAGTGTTTCCTTATGACTCTCCCCATGCTTTGTTGTGACACTTTTTATGACTAAGTGGCATGCCATGAACAACGCACAATAAAGTTGATTCACAGTCTGCAGAGAACTGTCTCCCTCCCAAACAGTAGTTTAAGGTATTAAAAATGAGTCTGATCTTAATTCTGACTATTGTTTGCTTTTGAAGAATATAAAGACACATCAGAATTAATTCTATGAACAATTAAACACTCCCTACAGGGGCTTTAATTACTAATTCATCAAGCTCATATAGTAAGCTTATGGAACATATGACAGTAGTAGTGCCCAGCTCTAGTATTCTCCATTAATACAAAATGAAATCGCAGAAATAATTTTCAGCAGAAAATAACACAGATTCTAGACATTGCTAAACTTGCACACCCAGTGCGGCATTGTTATAGAAACTTTGACATGCTGTAAACTGATCTGGTCCAGTTTGACATGATTGGGAAGCCATTGTCTATAAATGCTAAACTTTTGTGGCGCTAACAATCCCATTATTATTTTGGGGTTTATGATTATGCATATGTCTAGATATGAGACTTTTTCAAGATCACTTAAAATCCTCAAAGTGACCAATACTGAACTACATTAACCTAAAAACTCTCATTTCAAGATATTTAAGTTCATATTAATGGTAAAACACTTGTTAAAATTAAGACAAACATTTGCTTAGATTTTAGTTTTTGCTGTACAATGCACAAGATGCAAACTTGAACTAGAAAAGGTCACCAGCCCTCAAAGATGTAGTCGTTTAACAATATTAAAACAGACGCCTGCAGTAGGTCTCTGGCTCTGGGGCCAATCAGTTCTTAAGGCCTCTTAACTTAACGCAAGCAAACCTTTAGAAGGTAGGCACCATATTTACTCAGCCCATCAGGGATATGTCGTGAGGTAAATTTTGTTTCAGAGTTTTTTTAGATAATTGCTTCATCTTTCTTTCAGAAAGTCTTAATGAGGGGACAAGAGCAGAAAATATGAGCACTATCGGCTATCACCTCTCCACAGCAGCAGTGTTGAGAGCCACTTATTTTTGATTTGTGTTAAGGTTTTTTTTCCTGACAAAAGTCACTTGAGGTCTAAAACTTTGCAAATGATGGCTTCATCACCAAAGACAGCTGACATGTCTGAAGTTATTACCCCCACCAAAACACACATACACGTACAACTGGTAGGAGTGTCTATGGGTTAAATGTTAGAACAGTTTACCATATGACTCAAATTAATACAGGACTTACCAAAAATACCAGTGAACCATCCAGGCCAAGCATCTAAATGACAGATTTATATATATTATCAACAAAGGCGTGTTACAGAAAACAAAAAACTTCTGATAAGTGTCTCCTTTTGAATTGCACACAATTTAGCACAATGATGTTGTGTAATGTTACCCTTTCCCACGTGAGCTCCTCCGCTGCTCTGTCCCACTCCAAAGCATTCCAGTTCATATCATCTAAAAAAAGAGTGAGAAGCTGACATTAGGTGTGTTGATATTTAAAACATTCCCAGCATGTTGAAAAAGTCTATGGACACGCAGCATATGGGTGATGCTGCCTATTTCTACTAAACAGCATGACAGAGCACCATCTGAAGCCTGAGACTGTTTGTCTGCTACATGTCTTTTTGCATCAGCTTTTAGCTCCAGAACGCTTTAAGAGGCTGTTGTTGTTACATTATTTATTCTGTTCTGGTACAATCTATCAGCCCTGAAGAGCAAAGCAACCTATTGTGAATTTTCCTGCTGCAGTCATTTAGCTGTCATGACGCCCCGCGGCTAGAATAATGGATAATACAATCGCAATTCATTATCAGCCCTTTTTTCAGAGCTGGCTGCTAAAATCAGTCCATTAAGCAGGCGCCAACAAAATAAATGAGTGTGATATGAATGCTATGGGTTACATTTGGACAAAAGTTTGGATTATTCTTGGATTGATTGTGTTGATTTTACAATCTGACAAACAGGATTGTTGTGGATGCTGTTCGGATTCCGTTATGCTAGTGGTGGTGTTTGTTCTGGTCGTCTCTAAAGGGCTGAGTGATGTTTGTTAGCTTCACTCTGAAAAACTTGATTCGTGATGTTCTGCTCCACTTCTTCTGAGCAAGTAATGCATCTTTTTTTCAGTACTGTGTAATTGTGGGCGATGTATGTTGCAAAGTCAGACTTGTCTCCAGAATGTGCAACCATGTAAAGTGCAATATGAAAGACAATCAAAGTACATACAAACACCATGTACATTTCTAATGTATTTGTAGATTTTACATCAAAGTAAACTAGTTAAAAACCTTAACTTTAGATGATTAAGTGACAATGATAAAATTCATCTTCTTATTTTAAAAGTATATAAATGGGTTGTTTATGTTTAAAGTATAGATTCATCCATTCCTGCATAGAAAATATTTGTTTTTGGGTGGAGTTTTTAATCATGCAGGTCAGCCATCACAGGTAATGAGTTTATTCTTTTGCTCCATGCAGGTAGAGAAGAGCTGACTGCAAAATGGTTGTTTGACAGGGATTCAGAATATCAACTAAGTTGGACCATTTTGGATATTTCTGCATAAAAGTGGAAACGCATCAGGACTTCAGTTTAGCTCGTTTCAACAGGTGGCTTTAAGAAAAAAACTGTTCCAGAAGAATATGCTACGACAGACTAAGCTGATCTAATTCCAACCTTGTGCTCCATTGTTGGGGTCTGCATCTTCTGCTGCTGCTCCCTCCTCCTCCTCCAGCTCAGGATCGTCACCCTGGTCTGGGGGGACATCAGGGGGCTCGGGTTCTGCTTCGTTCTGTGCTGGTGGATCAGCAGGAGGTGGCTGAGCTGCAGGTTGTTCATCTGCTGCTCCCTGACCTGCAGCTTGAGCCTGAGAGTGAGAAGAGAAGATGCTCAAAGTCTAAGGTGCCTTTGGTTTCTGACCTACAAATTCTCTGGAAGCAGGGCCACTAAACTTTTTTGTTTTCAACTTCATATTCAAAGGAGTATGAACATTTTTGCCTTCATTGGGCTTAACTCCATAAAATTACCTCATTAGCTTGTCCGGCTGCATTTGGCGGTGGCGGCTGGTGTTGCTCTAACCACTGTGGTGCGCCACCATGGACAATCTGTTCTCTGAGCCAGACCAGGCTTATAAACGCACATAGTGTGCAGGTCACCACGAAGCAGCCCTGTAGACAATCTGCAAGCAGGTTCTCTCTGCAAGAAAACAGAAATTATCAAACAATAATATAAACACACAAACAGTGAACCCACCCCTAAAGCAAGTAAGTGAATAAAGAAGCACACAGCCTCTTAAGATGCAGGAACATGTTGGTACATTCACTCACGTTGAGAGCATGTCCAATGGCAGTGTCAAAAGCGAGCTCACAGAGCCGGTAAACAGACACTTATATATGCGACCTAAAAGAGAAAAAGACAAGACAGGATGATAAGTATAGTCTAACTTTTGACTATAAGATGCCTCTAAAATGCTTTCTTACATATTCAGGTCTTAAACACACCTAGTAAACATTATGCAGAGAAGGAGATTTACATTCCTTGGAGGTTTGTTATGTAGCTACACTAAAGCTCTAGTTCACTTAATGGTTTTAAACGTGAGTATGAGCTAATGTGTAACACTTATGTCACAGTTACTTCATACACAACTGTATCATGTGATACAAGTGAGTAGGGGATAAAAAGTTACATGGTCAGGAAGTGAGTAGTGCACTGAGTAGACCATCATAGCAGACTTACATGCAGTAAGAGGAACCACCCCCAGCCATGCAAAGGCCACCAGTGTATAATGGAACCAGTAGCGGATGGCTGTGCCCACACTGGTCAGCAAGCCAGCACAGATGTCCTGAATGGGCAAACGGGATGGCATGTCTGGGGAGTAAACTGAGAAGAGGGATTTGAAAAAGTTTAACAAACGTATTATGGAATCATTTCCACACGTCATAACTTCCCAGATATCACACAAAACTAAGTATCAAAAAACCAAGTTTCTTAGAGTAAATTCATGTTCATGCATGCAAAAAGACTGTTAATAAAGGGACCCATATGGCTCCACTGTGATGTTCCTTTAGGACGCCTGAGGCTGTTTAATATGTTCAAGTGGATTATCCATCAATGTCACAAGTACTTACTGGGTGTGAAAGCAAATCTGTGCTTGCATAATTCACAGTACTCCTTCCTGCTATGCTTCAGCCACTGGACCAAACTGCAATGCAAACATCAGACAGGTAAACAAAAAAGTTTATTCCTACAATCCAATTCCTGGTGATAATAAATAACAACATATAGAAATATTCAAAATACCCAACATCGAAACTAATCAGAGCTTTATCGGGTCACACTGTAAATATCAGGGTTCAAATTTCAGCACGTTTATTGACTCCTAGTTTGGACATTTTTTACACTATATGGAGAAATTTGACTTCATCAACAAACTTTAACATTCTTTGTGATAGATCTGAAACAATTTTGAGTGGCACTTCACCAAATCAAAATACAAATATTTATGAAGGCTCAATTCATTAGTTTTTCAAAGGGGACCAGAGGTATGACAACAAGAAGTATGGAGTGGAAGTGGGAGCCAACCTCACATGTAGTAATCATATTAAAGTCATGGTAGAAAACACACTTTTGTTGACCTCAATAAACAAAGAAGGGCACATCTATTATTTTGACTTTCTTTATACTTGCGTGCCGTAATAATACCATCCCAGCACTTTGTGACATCAACTAGCCTCTAGGATTAACAGCAGGATTATGTAAGGAGAGCGTAACACCGGCTGAATACAACACATATGTTAGAATCAAGACTACGTCATGAGAGCTGCAGAGAACAGGGTTATGCTTGGGTTCCAGTTTCAACTTACATCACCAGCCCAGGTTCTTAGTTTGCCTGACTAATGAAAAATTCAAAAGGTTTAATGCATCATAACTCAGCAAGACATTCATGCCACTCCATGACAGAACACATTTTACACCTTGTTCAATTCACTGAAGCTGTTCTGAGACTGTGAAATGACCTGAAATTCCCTGTTGCACAAAAAGGAATATTGATCTCTGGTGCAATGCTTCACAATGAAATACTTATGAATTTATAATCTACACCTCTATTCAGAGTTAGTCTGATGGAGTTGAGATTTCACTTCTGATACAGAAAGAACAACAAAATAAACAACAAACACAGTGAAAGTATGCTGCTTACACTCACAAAAATGGCACTACCTGTACACAAAAGACTGCCATTCTAAACTTTGTGGGGGTGACTGAACTGATATGAATACAGACAGAATGAGGCACAACAATTGCCACAGAACAATCCAGGCCTCCTGCCGGGGATTTCCATGCACCTGACACTCTTGTTGCCTGTGATGCTAAAACACAGAGTAAATGAGAACAAAGCACAGTCCGAGAACTACCTGCAAGGCTCTGTATTATTCTCATCTGACCAACACCACCACACCTTGGATTGGATTAAGGGCATACCGGTTCCGCATCCTATCCTGATTCTTATTCTTATTCATGTGCCAAACCATCAGGAGTGACAGCAGACTTATGCACCATGTCATCCAATTGCATTACAATGCTCCAATCACTTGACTGCATCAATCCCATTATACAGAACACATGTAAACAAAGATCCTGGCTTCTCTATTTAGACTACTGGATTAAAAATAACCTTGGTGCCGCTGACTTCTTCAAGGGAGTGTTTTCACTGAGTGGGTATATAATGCTCTGACACATGATGTCATAGGAAAAATCCCATAGTGAGAAATATGTGGACACATAATGTACAGAAAATGCAGGTTATTATGCTTCAGGTTAAAGAAATGTTACACTGTCTGCAATCAGAATATTACATCAAGCCATCCATATCACAATTTAATCGAATTTGTGATTAATTGGCCAGCTCTATGTCACACTATTCTTGCTTATGCACATTAATGCAGGTAGGGGGATGAGGGTGCCTCTGTAATAACAGAGCAAGTGCCAAAATACACTTACCATTCCTGGTGGATAAACTTGATACTGCCAGTGCACACACAGGGATGGTATAAGGGTTTATCTGGGGTCCCCTCCGAGCGGCACACACGACAAATATCCGCTGGACACAGAAAAACAAAACATAACAGATTCACAAGTTTTAATATGACAAGCCAAAGATGTGTCAATAGATAGAGACAGGTATCAATTAGTTGCCTATTTACATGAAGGACTCTCGTGCAGAAGCATAACGCCGACAGTATAACATACTAAGATAAGCGACAGAGACTAAGTTCAGGAGACGTTTTCTTATCTAATTGACAACATATCAGGAGACTAGTGACATCAGCATAAACTTCTAGCCCTCCGAACGCTCTTTACTTCACATCCATATCACATGTTGAGCACTGCCACACTAAAATAGCGTTAAAAAGTCATCACACATCAACCTGAATTACCTTCCCAATGCATTAAGCTGCTATTTTACGATGCTGTGAAGCTGAAGTAAGCAGCAGTAGGCCAGCTCAGCAGCAAACCTGGCTGTGGGGGATGCAAACAAGCTAATGCTAATTAACTAACTCCTGTCAAAGAGCAACTAGCGACACTTCCGATCATTTACCTTCTTCGGCAGTATCCATGTTGCTCGCTAGGCACCGGTCACCGATTCTTCTAGAAACACCTTGTACAGAGGACCCATCCACGACACAGACGATATATCTAGCTGCGTTAAGCTAGCGAGACGAGTGTATCCTTATGTGTCGGATGCATTGAAAATCATAAAATGGTTTCCCACAGATTGAACACCAGCGTCCTGCTTTTGCTGTTACCCTCCAGAATCCAGGGAGTGTCGCTGCGAAAATACTTGGTGTAATTTTGATTGTGTTTGTAAAATGCTGAAGAATACTCTTGAAAAACGTTACATCCTCCTCCGTGTTGCTGAAATGACAGTTTAACCTGGAGACAAATGGCTAACTGAGCTAACGCATGCGCCAACGTCACTGCTAGCGCCTGTCACAACAGTTTTACAGTACCGCAGCGGTGCCAACTTTACGGCAGGGAAACTTCCATAACAACTGTCATGTGATTCTTCAGGAGAAGGTGGAAAAAAAGAGCCCATATTCTTCAAAATATGATTTCATTCAACATTTTTTTGTGTTTTTCGTGTCAATATTTGTGTTCAAAGTGTTACATATGTACCTTATTTGAACGGCGTTATCTATTGGGGGCTTTAAAGAGAAGGGAAGAGTCTTGTAATTGTGTTTAAAAGGCCTTTGTGAGAAATGTTGAAATGAGGGGGACCTGTATGGTCGAACACCCGAAGGACCCCCTACCCCCTATTTAGTTAAAACACTTCTTTTCTGTTTGAAATGAACATTTTCTATTATGTAAGCGTGGATAATGTATGAACATTAATACCGGTTGAAAATATGAAAATTTAAAACGGTCTTTGTTCAAATTTCAAAATTTTGAGATTGAAGAATCAAAATTTTCCCGTTTGCTCATAATTGACTGTCAAAGTTTCAACTTTTTATGCCAAAATTAAACTTCAATGTTTATCCCTTTGCTTCACCCTTTAGCTCATTTTGACTTCTAATTTTGACTTTTTCTCAGATTTTTGACTTGTCTCAAACTTTGACAATTCATCTTATAACTCTTCCAGCACACAGTTTTGTCTTTTAATTTCAAATTTCGACTTTTGATCACAGAATTTCGACCTTTTGTCTAAATTTCGACTTTTTAAAATCTCAATCAGTTGACTTCTTTGTAATGTCAAAAGATTGATTTTTTTTCCCCGAGCTCATAATTTTGGATTTTTCTCAAAAATTGTCATTTTATTTCATATCTCAAAGCTTTATCTGAAAATTTCTTAAACACTTTTTTTTTTTAAATCTTACAATTCGACTCAAATGGACCAAAAAATATTAACACCAGTCACGACCAATGACTGTATGGTCACGACCAGGACAAAATGAGGGTAACTACCCATAGACTGTATAATAGAGGCGTATAAAGAGGGGTACTACTGCATGCTCGACATTTGGACAGGTTGGGGCATAAGAATTATCTAGCCCAGTACGATGCTATATTATAAATAGAGAACAATGGTTCCTCCGGACATGACTTTACTACAAAAACAAGGTCTTATCCGGGCCAAAAAAGTACACCCTACATTATTAAAACTTGTCATAATTCTCTGAATCCCACCAGTAACATTCTTATCGTTGGCGCCGTGGCTTAGTTGGTTAAAGCGCCTGTCTAGTAAACAGGAGATCCTGGGTTCGAATCCCAGCGGTGCCTTTTCAGTGAGGCACCTGTGATGACATATGACATTTCCCCTAATGAAATTCATCATAACGTGACTGTCCGACTGTACAAAGCACTTATAACCATGGATAGAGGGAAGCAGTATAACGACTACAATACTCTGACACAATCTGTACACATGCAAAAGTCCGCCCATGTTATGTGTGCAGCTTTCATCATGTACTCACAAACAAGAAAATGACTTCACAACATCTATAGTTATATTATAATAGATAACATAATAATAAGTCAAATTAAGATCCCCATACTCTTATTTGACGAATGAGAAATTGTTTGAATTGAACCATATATTTGGCAGTGAACCTTTTCATGTCAAAACAATAAATGTAATACATAATAAACTTTAAAACATATTTTACATTTATTTATTATAAATAGACATGTTTGTACAGAGAGAGCACAACTGAAACCGAAATCAAATTCCTTGTATGCCTCTTACTTACTTACTTAGAAAATCAAGTCAGGAAATTCTGATTCTGTTCCTGAAATGTCAAGGATAAGGAGGAAGATATTTCCACAAGATCGATCCATTATCCAACCATATTCACAAGATTTTGGGAAAATGATATGGGTAAAACAAAAAGGGGAATAAGACAAAATTTGTCGTATGAACATGTACAAAGCATGACTATTTTCAGTTGTAAACAGAGAATTTATACAGCGTAGATGCCTCTAGCCACTCAATGTGCTCAGCTTCGAAGCTTCATTTACCACTTCATTTGTAATAAAGGAAACACTTTTATTTTGAAGGTGTCCAGGGGAATGAGAACGCCTAAAGTTACGACGCACACTAGCCTTCAGTGAGAACCAGTTTGCAGAGGAGAACTTCACGCCTGGAAGTACTTTTTTGTTGGAAAAGAGAGCAGAACAGCCCAGTAAAGTTCCTGTTTTTGACGTTTATTACTACGACTATATACTATTATTATATACTACGACTGAACGAAATGCTAGAAAACGCCCTGTGTCATTGCTTCACATATGTAACCGGGTCAAAGATCCTATGTTGAACATCTGGTTCGAGGGGTCATTTTGAAGACCTATCCAGACTCAAAGCTGACGTTGTTTCTGTGTTTCTGTGTCCTGCCTTGAATCTTTCTGCAGATGGCGAATGAAGCCAAGCCGTGTCCTTGTGATGTTGGTGATCGGATGGAGTATGAGGGGCTCGGTGAGGAGATCCAGATAGAGCACTTCAGAGCTTATGTAGTGAAACCATCCACTCCATCTGACAAGGCCATTATCGTCATACAGGACATCTATGGCTGGGAGCTTTCCAATACTAGATACATAGCTGAGCTGCTTGCTTCTAATGGATACGTGTAAGTGAAAAAGAAAATTTCATACAAATCCAAATGTGACATATTTCACTCAAATTGCAACCATGACTTTGGCCTACTTTGGTGGAAAAGCTTCATATATCAGCACCTTCTCTCTGTTATTTCTACTGTAAGACTTTTATGCATCATGAAAACTTTTTACATCAGTTTGTCTGTATCAGTGATTGTAACTTCACTCCTTCACAGTGATTTGATTTGTTGTTTTATTACCTCAAAACAGTGCTGTTTGTCCTGACTTCTATGTTGGAAAGGGATGTTGGACCCCATCACATGACTGGTCCACATTTACAGAGTGGCTTAAAGACAGAAGCCCAACAGACACGAATAAGTAACTATAAGCCCATTACTTGTTTTCATTAAGCAGTTGATGTACTATCTTTAGTGCTTTTTCTGACTTAATTTGTTTTTTCTTTCATTTCCTCTCCTGTTTGCAAGCCTTGTAAGACAAACCTGATGACTTTTATATCCCCCTCCAGAGAAGTGGATGCAGTGCTGAGGTTCCTGAAGCAGCAGTGTGGTGCAAAAAATATCGGTGCAGTGGGCTTCTGTTGGGGAGGGATAGTTACACATTATCTTGCCCTCAATTATCCTGAGATCCGAGCAGGGGTTTCCTCATATGGTCTGTTATTCATTACTACAGTAAACTTTGCACACTGACGTACATTGTTTGTATGTTGAAATGTTTGTTTAAAGAACAGTTCTTGATTTTTTATGGTGAATATCTGTGTGGCACTGCAGGGATTGTACGTGAAGGAGAGGACAGGTATGGGCTGAAGTTTCCTGTGCTGTTCATCTTTGGTGAAAATGATTCCGTTATTCCACTGGAACAGGTAACTCAAAATAGAAGCTCTCAAAAATGTGTTATTTGTGTGCATATAAGACATTGAAGCCCCTTTGTCATCTCTCTGTAGTTGTGTTATTTGTGTGCATATAACACATTGAAGCCCCTTTGTCATCTCTCTGTAGGTACATACTCTTGAAGCAAAGCTGAAAGAAAATTGCACAGTGGATCACCAGGTGAAGATCTTTCCTGGTCAGACACATGGTTTTGTCCACAGACAGAACGAGGACATGAACCCTAAAGACAAACCCAGCATCCTGGAGGCCAGGGCCGACTTACTCAACTGGCTCAAGAAATACATGTGAAGAAGTTGGAGAGAGAAATAATAATTTATAAATGTTACCAGAATGACTAGGTTGATTTTTTTTTGTCCTTTATATACTGACTGATTGAACTCAAGATGTTTTCAGTATCAAAACGAATGATGGTGGATGCTGATAATGAGTTTTTTTTTTAGCACAGTGGCTCACAAAGTTTGTGCTTCTCTGATGTTTTGCGTTTTTGTAGACTTGAGAGTTGAAAATAATAATTTGCCAGAAATGTGACTCAATGTAATATTTCACCTCCCTCTCAGTCTCTCTTCCTGACCCTAATAACAACAGGTGAGATAACACAACACCTAGAAGTTGATCTAACTGTAAAAAAGTAATGTAAAATACAAAAATTGATGCTCATTTATATCTATTAGTAATCAGACTGGATGTAGATGGGCTACATAAACTTAATTGAAAGGCTCAAATATATTGCATAACCTTCTAACATGAATATTGCAAATGTTCATTTGGTCTAACAATACTGACATGATTTATTGTGCAGCCCTTGCCAAAATTGTTACTATCACTGTGAATGCAGTTTGTTAAAATATTCAAAGCATGCTACATGTGAATAATGAGGCACTCAGATTTAACTCTTGATGTAATATCATCTGGCCCTTTTCCCATAAATTTTACACTTCAATCAGAACTGTAATGTGAACTTGTGATGAAATCTCACAAATAAAGATGAAGTTTTAAGGACATAAAATCACAACAACAGTGAATTTTTACGGACCAACACTTTAATGATGACTGGCAAAGTCAACGGCTTGAACCTTTGTATCAAATGATAAATAGCAGTATGCAGTGCGAGTTGTACGTGGTGCTCCAGGAAGTGCCTACAAACTCTAGATCAGCTCGGAAACGTTAACATGTTTCAGATGGGCTTCAGTCCTCACTCTCTCCTGGGCTTCTGATGTCGTCAATTTTGAGGATCATTTTGACTACTTGGGTGGCGAGCAGGATCTGCTGCTTCTTTCCGATCAAGGTCTCAACTACGTGTTGCTGCTTCATGTCTATGGAGGACAAAAATAAAGGTTAACAGTGCCTCTTTGGTGTTGGGGTGCTGTGCGGTAGTTAGACGGATGGTTCCTTACCATTAGTATTGTTGTGCAGGCAGTCGATGCCCAGGAAGGGGTTGTTTTCTTTGACCTGTCTGGCTCTGACCTCAGTCATAGTCTGGATTGGGTTCCACCCGCTGTTTTCAGCCAAGGCCATTGGGATTACCTCCAGAGCATCAGCAAATGACCTCATGGCATACTGCTCCAGTGACGGACACTAGTAAAAAAAAACAAAAAAAGAGAGCTCTCAATTCAAGCAAACACACAAAATGGTAAATGGCAGAAAGGAGTGCACCAAATAAAAGCATCATTGTAAGTTTTTGTTGGTTCTTACCTTATCTGCAGCCTGATTGACAGCCAGAGCACATGCAATCTCTGAAGCTCCTCCTCCATACACCACACGGTTGTCTTTGACCAGGTTGCGGATGACGCACAAAGCATCGTGGAGAGCACGCTTAGCTTCTTCAATGATCTACAAAGGATAAAACAATAGTTTAACACAAAGCCCTTGATTGATTGATGGAAAAATTCTTGATAAGTCACAGTTTTTATTACCATTTTGTTTCCTCCCCGGATGAAAATAGTTACAGCTCTGGTGTTTTTGCATTCCTGGATGACCAGCATGTGATCCTTCGTAGTGCCAAAGGAGATCTCCTTCACCACGCCAGCTGTGCCAAGCTTCTCTGGTGTCAACTCACAGAACCTGGGGACAATGCGCCCTCCTGTGGCAATGGCGATCAACTGAAGAAATAAAGTGTGATTGATATATTGATACATTTCCATAAAATGTGACAATGAAATTTACAGCATTACAGGATGTGTTACTTTTAGTCCAGGTGTAATGTTCAACCAAAGAGTGATCGAATTAAAAATCTCCCTCACCTCAATCTCAGGTCCTCCAACCCAGCGCACAGCAGGAAGCTCATTCTGCAGCAGGAGGTGGTTTGCTTCATCATCAAAGCCCCACTGACAAATTGCCAAGTTGGCACCATTGCTTTTCACCTGAAATAAAAAGAAAAGTCCATGTTCAAAATAAAACATCTATCCAGTGTAATTCATACCTGTTTCTAGTGTCTAATATGTTTATTTCTTGCCTGTTGGATCATTTCTTCAAACTTGTCCTTCTCATACTTCTGAAGGGCTTTGTAGTCCTCCACAGACGTCACATCCAACTTATGCTTGGTCTTGGGCTTTGGGGGCTCAAACGGGCAGGTGAGAATGGCGATTTTCACGTCTTTTAGAACCTAAGAGGAAAGAAATACAACAGTATGTTAAAATTACTGTCCCTCTAAAGTCATACATTACATCCTACACCCTCAGGTGCAGAATTTCTACTTTAAGTCTCTCAGTTATAAGTTTTGTAGTCTCATTAAATCACTTGATCCCTGAATTGAATTATTAACCACTACATTCAAATAGGAAAAGGGGAAAAAAAAGAGTGATTAAAAAACAAAATCACCATCAAAAGTTTAGACAGTATTTATGTCTTGGCACAGCTTCCTATGCATTTTATTTCCAGTCAAAATAAATATTAAATTTTGGGCAAATACAAGAAAGCATTGGTACCTTAGGCATCTGAGGGTGGCTGAACTCCTTGTCAACAATGACTCCCTTAATTAGTTGTGTGTCCTCTAGCTTGCCTCCAACTTTGCCCTCCATCTTGATGAGCTCAAAGTCGACATCTTTCCTCTCCATGTCTGCCACAGTGAGGATGGCATTCACTGCAATCTCGGCCATCTGTCTGTGGCACCGGTTGATGCTGAAAGACAGTTAAAATCTAAGTGTGTGTCACCAGCTCAGATTAATAAAGTCCTTACTATTTAATTGGGCTATGTGACTAACGCCAAAAATTGCTTTTATAGTACAACTTGTATAAAGCATTACTTTCACAAAAGGTGCAACTATATAACAAGAAATATAATTTACCCCAGTAAAGGAAAGCAATTAAATCAACGATACCATGTCAACTTGATAGCAAAATTGGCACTTTAGTGCTTGAACCACCTACATTTTAGATCCCAGCGTTGTCATGGCGGTCTCAATGAGCGGCTCTGTGTTGTTGGGATCACAGGGCATAGTTTCTGCAATTTTGTCCAGCTGTTCGATGGCTATGCGGGCAGCCTGGTCATAACCATCAGAGATCCTGATGGGATGGATCCCGCGGTCCAGCAGCTGCTCAGCCTGCTCAAGCAGAGCCCCAGCAAGCACTGAGGAGAGGATGAATAAATCGGTGACACTATCATGTCACAAATTGCTTTTCCAAAGTGAGTCGTATTGTTTAAAGGTTCGACTTTGACATCGCACTTACTGTGCTATGACTGAAAAAAACGAAACTGTTTTTCAGTCTTTACAAGAGCCATGATTCTCAGAACTATTACAGATGTGAGGTCTTAAGAACATCTTTTGCACTGACAAAGTTCTACAGTATTTAGTACAAATCAGTTGTCAATTGATTAGCTTGAAACAAAGTAAATGGGTTAAGTGCAAAAGTGTCTTGAATGTTTTTCCATTCAGGTAAGTGCAAAGATGGGGTTGTATAGGGTGTTGCAGCCTTCTCAGTATTAGATTGCTTTTAATAAATATTACACAAAATCAAAGGGGAAGTGTAATCCGCGTAAATCATCTACACAGTTATAACATAAGTTTTACTAATATTCAGAGATGTTATGCATAATTGTGTGGAAGCAGAAATCTTAAACCATGTGGTGTGGTTATCAAAACACCAGGACAAATACACATTCACTCAAAAACAGCCCACCAAATTCTTCCACCTCTCTTACCAACAACTCCAGTAGTTCCATCACCAATTTCATCATCCTGCGACTTCGAGAGCTCCACCATCAGCTTTGCAATCTGGTGATCAACATCCATCATGCTGAGAATGGTGGCGCCGTCGTTGGTGACGGTCACCTCTCCATCCCTGTCAACCATCATCTTATCAAGACCTAGATTAAACAAGAAGTGGAAGTTAGGGAGAAATAGTGTTTGGTTACACGAGTAAATTGACTTTATTGGTGAAGTGGAAACTGTTTTCAGAGACTGATAAGTATTTGCCTTCATTATTGAAATGATGCTGTGAACACAACATCCATCGGCTCAGTAAGCCTCACTCAAACCCATGTTTCTCTGACACCAGGGTAACCATACGTCCTCTTTCACCTACACATGTCCTCCTTTGTGGTAGTAAAATTATATAAAGGTATATTTTATTTTTATTTAAGCATGTGGCATTATTATGGAAACATCTTTATAACAGTACAAAAAAAGCTAAAATGAGAACTTGGCTTTATTGAGGATTAAGTTGGCCCAATAAAAGTCAAAATTTTGAGATGAGACAAAATTTGAGAAAAAGTTAAGATTTGGGGATACAAAGTGAAAATAAACTATAAAATTATGGGGGGTAAGCCTAAATTTTTCATTCAAAAGTACAATTTTTAAGGTAAAATGAAAGTTGTGGTAAGAAGTCAATATCTTAAGCTACGCAGTCAAAATTTGAGATAAAAAGTCAAACTTGTCAGATATTAAAATCGAAATTATGAGGAAAAAAAATCAAAATTTCGGGACAAAAAATCTTATTGACTTAATTGAAATTTCCCCTCTGGAATCAATAAAGTATTTTCCCGTTCATTTTCCTCTTGAATTTTGAGATAAGACGAAATTCTAACTTTTAGTTCCATTAATTTGACCTTTTATCCGTAAAAAAAAATCTCAAAACAAGCCAGTGTTACATCTTGCAGAAATGGGCTTCTCTATATTATCTATGTTAACATCATAGACAATTTTCACTTCAAACAGAAAAGGAGTGTTTTCCATAAATGTATGACTTTTGAAGCTAGTTCGTCGTCTTGGCGCATCTTTGAGTACTTTTCCAAACTCTTCAAGTTGCTAGGTAGGGGTCTATTTTTGGGGGGGTTTCTAGAATATAGTCACCCCAATATAATTTTACTTACCGTTAGGTCCCAATGACGTTTTCAGCGTAGACGCTACTGCTTTGGCTGCCATGATGTGAGACTGCAAAACAAACATTTAAACATTAACCTCCCTTGTGTTCCGTTATTACACATGCTCATTTATTAACATGAGACACATCTTTAATATAGCTACCCGTAAGACTTTCGTAACTAGAGAGACGAGCATCCAAAATGGCAAAGTGGGGAACAGCTTGGGGCAGAAACACCCACCGGCTGAACGCTTTGCAGAAAGCACATGGGCCTCGATATTAGCATGACTCGCTAATCCACGAGTTATCATTTCCTATAGCATTGCCCCAACAGCTCAGCTTGACAGTTAGATATCTGCTTAATGCCAGCGACATATAGATCAAACACTGACTGTCATATAAACACATCAAACGGCATGCAGCTGTCAAAAAGCGGGTGACTTGTGTGACAACGTGCCGTAGTTGTGCTCCGCTAAGCTAACCCATTGTACCTTCAGTGCGTCAATGCCCGAGAGTCTAGTCTTCTTGTCCTGGTCTTTGATGATGATAAAAGGTCTTCCATACTCATCAAAAGCGAGTGTCCCCAAGGAGGACATGTTTGCAGAGGTATTAAGACACTTCTCAGTGTTCAAAAGACGTAATAAGGAGATTTTAAGGTGATGGTTTGGAGTGTTGCTTTGCTGCGAGCCGCACGGATCTGCCGGCGACTTCTGGAAGGCTCCACGGGCGGGGAGGACGGAACCAAGTAGCCTCAAGTGATTCTTATTCCTCAGTAAAAACTCCTTTTCTATCCAGAACAAAAGAGAGATGAATCAGATTTTCATAAAATTTATCCAAGTAAATACCACACTTAGTGAACAACTAGTTAACAACAGGACTAAAATGATATATCTACAGATATTTTCAGACGTGGTTTCTTCCGATCACGTCCAATCACTGTCTTGCTCTCGCGAGAATCATGGTGGGCCTAGTGTTGCCAGATTTGGCTGTCTTCCGCACAATTAGGCATCTTTTGAACGCCTGGAGAAATAGCATTGAACTGATTGAGAAAATTGGGCTTTTCCAGAGATATTCTTGAGAAAATATTGACAAAATGCTTTTCATTATATGGGGGGAAAGTAAAAATAAAAAATAAAATATTTTAATAAACTGTTGTGTGCTCACATATACAGTCATTGGCTCACACTCATTGAAGTGCGTTTATTGTAAAACCGAGGGAATCAGTTGACATTCTCAATCAGAGATGGTCATTGTTGGTTAATGAAGTGTCACTGTGCTGTAGTATTGGTCATTTATAATCGCCCAGACAGGGTCAATGTACATGGTTGCGCATGATTTGTATTTCCAGAGAAGGCTATTGTTTTTTTTTCTTATACAGGTAATATCACCATGGAAGTATTTTTGTGCCATTGGAGTTTGAATAAGAATTTCTAACTCTGTATTTTTTAGCATCAAAATCAGACTTTGAATTTTACAAACCATCAAATTCCAATCATTTTTTGTTTTTCTGTCTTTGATTAAAAAAAAAAAAAAAAAAATCAATTAAGTGTAAAAAAAAAAATTCAACATCCCAAAAATTATTCAACGTAAAAATATACACATTACTGTATTTTTCCACTCTGTATGACTAGTTGTCACAGGTTCATTCTTAGCTGTTCAGGGAGCCTATTTGTTTCCCTTTGTCATTGTTTAATTGGTGGAGTTGTGTGCGTATGACGGGTTCTTTGCCAGTGTAACAGTTTTACGTTTCAACATGAGTTTCTCGAGAAACCTAGATTTTGACCGGTTTTAACCATAGACTGTATAATGACTGTATAATGTATAATTCTATATATAGTCAATGGTTTTAACTGATATGGGCGGGTTTTGGATTTGTGCTGTGTTTGGGCCATTTACAGTCTATGGTTTGGGCTGGAAACTGTCAGCGAGACCTGGCAACCCTGGGGACGGACCGGAAAGTGTGCACAACAGCTGTTTTGAAGGTAAAAAATGTTATCAAACTCCATTGTACAGTCTATGTATCTAACTCTCGAGAACTGAATTTAATCTGCTTTTAATGGTTTTAAGTTTCAGTGAATAATTTGGTGTTACATCACCAGAGGTTGTTGGGCTTTAGTCTACTGTGGGTAAGGGGGAACAGTTTTTGTCCATTTAGGAAGCAACATTAACTTGAGCTAATGACAGGATGGAATTAGATTCTTTACAATTTGAGTGAAATAGGAAATAATAACACGCTAAAATCCACGTGCTCTTTGGGTAACCCTGACAAACGTCAAGCACTGACGCTGCATCCGGGTACTTCATGCAATTGGTCAGGCTTGTTTTTTTTCACAACATTGCCCGGGCTGTCCTGTTCAAGTTTGCTCATAACCTGTCTAAATATGCAGTATGTAGGTGAGATGACATCGTTATGAAGCTTGTTAATGGAAATGAATGGATTCAAATGTACTGACATTGTTTGTTTTGGACCTCCACAGTATGCCCTGCGAGGTGAAGCCCAGGTTCGTGGTTCTTTACGGATCTCAGAAGGGACAAGCCCAGTCTTTAGCAGAGGGGATAGCTGAGGAGGCAGAGGAGCACGGACTGGTTGCTGAGCTCAGCTGCTTGAACCAAAATGAAAAGGTAACCACTATTGTACATTACATAACATTGAAGTGCACATTCAAAAGAATTTACCCCTATAGGGAGCAATAAAAAAAGGATATTCAATACCACAAAAAATTATGGAGGGAAGGAAGTCTGTAAAGCTATATAATATAATTTTTATTTTATACAGGACCTTTAAAATAAATGTCCACTAAGTGCTTTGATAGATAAAATCATGCCAGGGAAACAGGATTAAACAAGGTAAACATTTAGGAGGAAGAGATAAGCAGTCATGGGGTGCAGACATAAAGGAAAGTGATAAAAGGAAAAATAAACTTTAAAGGAAGGGAACAGGTGAAAATATGGGTGTGGGGCAATGCCATAAGACAGTGATTCCCAAACTGTGGGCCGTGAGGGTAATGAAAGTGGGCAGCCAAATAATTTCCAAAATAGTATAAGTATAGTATGAAAATAGATTTTTTGCACTTCAACTAACAGGAAATGGGAGATAAGAACTTTTGATGTTGTCAGCCACTTTGCTGAAACTGAAGGATAAAGATGGAATTAATAGGAAAGATAGACAAGAGATTGATGGTGAATTAACTTGTTATCTCCCTGCTGTCACACAAAAAGGAAGAGGTCAGAAAAGTACAATGCAGGGTACTAAGTGCTGGGATTTTTTCTCCGAAGCTGAACCATTACCGCTATGTAGCATGTGCTCTGGGACAAGCCATGTAAACTTCGCTGTCACATTGAGACAAAACATATGCAGTATGTGACCAAGCAACTGAATTTTTCGAGAACAAGCTCAGAGAATTTCAAAGTAAAAACAATATTCCTTCTGTATTCAGTTCAGGCCTTTATGTTCTATCTTCAGTTTAAAAAAGTGCTCTGAGATCACGTTATATGGCCTCCATATTTATGAGGCTGGAGGTGTGCTGTGAAAAATTTTGGAACTTAAAAGTGGGCCCTGAGTTGGAAAAGGTTGAGGCAGAGGGGCTCCACCACGGATGCCCATCATTAACAAAACATGTCCTTTATTACAGTTCAATTTGGAGAAGGAGACTGCCCCAGTGGTGTTTATTGTGTCTACTACCGGAGATGGTGAACCGCCAGACAATGCCCTCAAGTTTGTAAAGAACATCAAGAAAAAGACTCTTCCGACTGATCACTATACACACCTATGCTATGCACTTTTAGGTAAATTGTGCTTTGTCTGACAGTATCTGGTAGCTTGTTATGCATATAGTTGTAAATGATTTTTTATCATCGATCAGTGGTTGCTCTTTGGAGAGTTAGTTATTCAAGGCATCAATAATGGTGTTTTTCTTCTGCCCGCTCTAGCTTTAGGAGACACAAATTATGCAAATTTCTGTAACTGTGGGAAGACAATTGAGCGTCGTCTACAGGAACTTGGTGCCAGACAGTTCTATGCAACAGGATATGCAGATGATGGTACAGGGTAAGTTCTGGGGATATGTTTTCTGAATCCTCCACACATACCTCTGTCTTCTCTTCTTTTTACTCACCTGTACGAATTTTTGTGGACTCTGTTCCTTCCAGGCTGGAGGTGGTAGTGGATCCTTGGCTTGAAGGTCTGTGGAATGCAATCAAAGCTGCCTTATCAAAAATGGCTTCTGATAGAACTGGTTACTTGACAGGAGAATCAGGGGATTCACCAAAGGATGCTCCTGATTCATCCATTCCAGATGTCCAACTTCTAAGCATCACTGACCAGCAGAACTGTAAATCAGCCAAGTCATCTGTGGAGACTGTCTCTAAATTTGCATCCTCTGCTTCATCCTCAGTTTCAGCTTTTACTACACAGACTGTTGTTACTGATCAGGGGCCAGCCTCTCCTTTGGGAAATGATAGGTTGGCTCCACAGTTTCATGATGCTGCCAGTGTTTCTAGTTCAAAACCAGGGACTCAAACCACAGATACTGGAGTTTCTCCTGTTGCACTGGCAGCCTCACTAACATGCTCCCTGCCACCACTGTCTGAATCTTCTCTGAATGTTCCTGCTCTGTCTCCTTCCTATCTGGATGTGTCTCTTCAAGAAGCAAATTTGATGGAACAGGTACAGGTAAGGAATAGTAATCCTGACAGAGGCAGTTTGTGAATATAAATCCTGTATCTCATATTCTGCCCTTCATCTTACAAATATTTTCTTTCAGATTGATGGTCCCTTTAACAAGGAGACTCTTTCTGAGGTTCTTGTATCTAAGGCAGTTCAGCTGACCAGCGGGGACTCAGTCAAAACCGCCCTTTTCCTAGAACTGGACACCTCTGTAAGCATCACAGACTAATTTTGGTCCTCAAAATGCAGTATCAAATTGTGCTTGTGGTTGAGCTCAAAATGCTGATATTTCATCCTAAGGCGTACCCAATGATGACCTATCAGCCAGGAGATTCGTTTGATGTGTTCTGCCCAAACAGAGCCACTGAGGTGGAGGACATGCTTCACAGATTGGCCCTACATGACAAAAGGAATCATCAAGTACACATATCTCTGCGCGCAGACACGAAGAAGAAAGGTAATTTTTGCTGAAAATGTAACAAACACTGAAGAAAAACTCTTATGTTGCATCACTTTAGTCTGTGTAGTTGTGATAATGTTTTTAAAGAGTGGGTTATCTACTTTCCTCCTTTGCTACAGGTGCTCAAGTGCCTTCCTACATCCCCCAAAACGTTTCTCTGATGTATCTGCTCATATGGTGTCTTGAGATCAGAAGTGTTCCCAAAAAGGTACCATGTCTCCTTCTGCTGTAGAGCTGCTATACTTTTAAAATGCTTTTTTTCACCCTGTTTTGTTTAATATGATGAGCAAATAATTGCAGTAGCAGTGAGTATAAAAAAACAAAACAATTGAAAGTGAATCTCCAGTTATCTCATGATGCCCACCAGCAACCCCCTGGAGTGGAAACGTAGACAACCCCATGTATTGAAGTCAATTAATATAAAGTAACTACATACATATTGCCAAACCAGAGTAAAAGGAGGAGAAAGTTGGGTGAAGAGAAATGTTTTAAAGAGGGAGAGAGAGAGACTGAAGTGTACTGGGCAGAGTGTTCCAGTCTGATAGGACTTTGAGTTGAAAGGCACATCACCCTATTTCTTTAGAAATTCAAAGATCACAGACAAGAAGATGGTAATAGTGTAGAAGGTTCTATTGTGGTCTATATAATCACACACTGCATAAGCAAGTGTTTGTCTTATTTTTAGTAGACATGTCTTATTATGCTTGATATTAGCCACATTCCACTGACAAGCTCAAAAGCATGTCTTATTTCAAGATATAAAAAGGCAAAAATGATGTCTGAATTGATGGAACAAGTCCAAAATAATCTGCCAATGGGGCATGAAAATTGGCTCGTCAAGTTTCTTGAAATTAGAATAATGTCTTCATACAAGAAACCTTTTTTCTTACCCTATTGGCAGATTTTTTTTGACTTGTAAAGCTAATCAGATAACTTTTGTCTTAAAATAACTTTAAATAAGACATTTTTATGAACGGGTCTGGTGAATGTGGCTTGTCTCAAGTTGCAAAAAGTTAAAATAAGACATAGTGACTTGCTTTGATTTCAGTTTTTGAGGAACGTATAATAGCTTCAGATCCAGAGTGAAGTACAGAGTTAAAAGCATAAAAAGAAGTATGATTGTAAGCAACCCTAAGCGTGAGGACATCAAACATTTTTAAATGTAACTTCAAGATAAACTATGTGTTTGGGCAAAATAAATAAATACAATATTTGAATGCTTTAGATGATTAAATCATATATTTTTTTCTCCATGCATCTACCCATGTTGCATTGCTTTTCATTCCAATAGACACAGATTCACCCCCTGGTATTTCCTTAATCAAAATGGATTCTGTGTAGTCGTTCCCCCTAGAACATCTCACCTTGGACTGCCTCACAGTCCCAATTTTGTTTGCAGAACTTATCTATAGAATTGATATTTTTTCACTACTACACTGGCAGCAAAAAGAAAAAAAAATCAATTTGTGATGGCAAGTCTGGGATTCTTCTGGTTGCTTCCAAATAGAATGAAAGCATGGCTGCTGCTTCATCTAACAGTCTAACAGGCACGTATGATAAGTGAGACTGCACTGGTTAATGCAGTTTAATGTGCAGCTCCAAAGTTATGGTTGAGCCTACTTGTAAATAGTTTATCAACACATTTGGGGTTTGGACTTAGAGAGGAGTTATAATGCTCTTCCATTTTAAATGTTGTTATAAAGTAACAATGCAGGATGTCTACACCAAATGTGTGCAGATTTACAACAGCTATGTGTTTATATGTCAGAGAAAATCCAAAGTCTGTCTGTACACTGCTCAAAGAGGTCCATTCTGAAAGATCTTCACACTACTTGCTGAGATTATGAGGTCATTCCATAAGGATCTCCTGGAGGGTCAGGCCTCAAACACCAAGGTCTGCCTGTAGCTCTGTCTTAGATAGGCGTCCAGGGGGCTGATCAGTGAGAGTAAAGGGGGTTTGTGGAGGGGGGAGCCTCAAAGAGTCGGCAGCTGAAATGAAGCGCTCCCGACAGAAGCTAAACAGGTGACTTCCAAAACACCACTTGTACAAAAAGAAGAATTGGAACTGTAAATCATGCAAAGATACTATGAAGTCTAAAAGAAAGCCCAGTACCCCCCTTTTAAATCTTGAGCTTTTTCATGCCTTCACTATTGGGTAGCTCTTCGCTGTGTTTGAGTTCAACCTTATGTGCAGACATACGCATTATTCTTTAAATTCCTAAAGATGCAACAACTGAGTCTAATCAACTTCTGAACCCTTGTGTGACCTATTTTTAATTTCCCTCTCTTTTTTTCTGTACAAATTAAAAACTTAATGACGATATTTGTTTTGCAAATTAAATTCCTCATTTAACAAAAACATTTCAGTCCAACCAAAATGAAAATCATTCATTTGCCTCCGGCACAAGCTTCATCATTAGTTCACTGCTCTGTGTAAACAGCGCACTAAATGATGAGAGGAAGATGAAATGTAGGATGTTTAATGTGGAAACAATCCTTTTTTTCTGGTAGACATAACATTTAAAGTGGAGCTCCTGTAGAATGTTAAATTGCTTTTGTATCAGGGTGGATATAACAAAATAAGCCAATGAAATAGACATTTAGAAAGCATAACTTCCCATTTCTGCATTGATTTGCCCACATTGAACAGGCAATATGTCTGAAAACTTAACTGTATCATAATCATAGCTGTTATTGAAGTCACTTTCCAGCTGTTTTCAGTACTTGTCTCTTTTTTTTTACCTCTGTTATTAAATCCCATCATGAAAAAAGATGGTTTCGTGTGAAAAAAAAGTTGCCTTGAGACTTACAAGGCAGTAAGAGTTTTATTTTACAACACCTGTCTGTGTAATACAAGCAGTTAATCTGTTCTACTAAAGCATTTACAGCCTCCATAATCTTTATACTCCATGATTTTTAGCATAGTGGAAGAAAATCACCTCGGCCTCTGAGGAAGAACAATTCCCAACAATTTATACAACAGCATTAAATCCAGAGTGATAACCTAACATAGCTCGCCTTTCTGCTGAGACAGATGTGACCGTTATTACAGAGGCTAACCAGAGACTCAGCCTAATACTGACACTATTTTTGACGCAAGTGCTGTCTGAGTAGGATGAATTGGGGGCTGTGATGATAACTCTTCCAGTGAAAGCTACAAGTACATGCCAGTAATCTCTCCTTATGTGCACTCGTAAACCATAATGAATCACTGAAATTGCACCAAACTTTTCGGCATGACATATATTCAGAGGTTGTGATTATTATATCAGAGAGATGAATGGGTGTGGACTGACATTAAATTAATCCAAAAGTTATTCAGGAGTTTCGTTTCGGTATTCTCTCCTGATGCTTTTAATCCTGTTAATTTACATCAGAGCCAACTAAGAGATTAACAGTAATTGATGCAATGCCAGTTGAACAGCAGCTTTTGCATATTTATCACAGTAACTGATTGTATTAATTGATTTAGATGACTTTTCAAAAGGATTGTAAGAGTGCTTGTTTGCTGTGCTTCTGTTACATTATCTTAAAAGCCTTTAAAACATACTATCAAGTATGGGGGCAGAAAAATCACTCAGCGGAAAGAATGTTACTGATATCATGGCTGGGCTTGTGTCAAATCAAAAGCTCAGTTTCCTTCCATGAAAGTCTTCACGTCAAGTCCTGTTTGTAGTAAGGCATTTAAGATGTTCCAGAAAATGAATTAAATGTCTCCTCTGTTTACAAAATTTGGACAAAAAGTGGACAAAATATTACCATTTTCTCTGTCAGTTTGTAAAGAAAACTGTAAGTCACTCAGTTTCTGTGTGTTTCCTCCCATCAGGCATTCCTCCGGGCGCTCGTGGAGCATACAGGGGACAATGTGCAGAGGAGAAGGCTGCAGGAGCTCTGCAGTAAACAAGGCGCAGCAGACTACAACCTGTATGTGAGAGATCAGAGCCTCAGCATTTCAGAGCTTCTCGCTGCCTTCCCATCATGTTCTCCTCCTCTCAGCCTCCTCATAGGTCAGTCATTTACTCGCTTATTCAGTCATACAGCCAAAACTCTAAGTGCAAAGCTGGCACTGTTGGATGAATTACATAAAGGGCAGCTTGAGACCACTGTCTGAACATCACATCACACAGAAACTTTTTTTCCTGCACAACCCAGAAGTTTTTTTTTCTTTTGTTTTTGTAATTTACTCTTTTTAATTAATGCACATTGAATTAAGTAAACGCAGACTTTTATTTATTCGCCTGGAGCAAATGTTTAATCATAGTGATTGGCATGAAACAGAGATTCACTTTGCACCTGTTCAATTACCAGTAGAACAAATGACTTCTGATCTATTTATTTTGTTTTTTAAAAAGACCTCAGGTAATAACAAGTTAGTCTCCTGTGCTTGTGATGGAAAAAACTAAGTCTGTTTGGGTTATTTTTGTCCTGTAGGGGTCACTACAGCCCCAGCAAAGGAAGCAGGGTGCTGCCAGTCTTAAAGCTGGTGGAGTCGAAGCATTTAATTCCACTGACTGGTCAGACAGTGACATCAGAAGGCTCTCCAAAGGATCAACTCTCATTTCTTTGTCTCGGATTTAATGACATGTAGCCCCATTGTTTTTCCCTCTCAGTGTAAGTGAATAAAAACCAATACTGTAGCTGCAAGTCAAAAAAAGTTTCTTTCTTAATTAATTATCCCTCCCCCTGTTAATAATATTGATCCCTCTTTGCTGCTGTTGGCCATCTCTGCCATCCCTCCCTTGACCCCTTGAGCCAACTGTCTGCGGAAAACTAACATTTTCTCTCTGCTCATTAAGATAGTTGGCTGGCCAGTCAGTATGGATCTAATAAGCTCTGACTGAAACTTAACAGACAGTGAAATTAGTTGGGCACAGCTTAACATGCAAGTTGAGTCGTCCTCTAAAACAGCTGCGTCACAGCTCTCGGCCTGCCCCGCTGTCGGTTATTTTTGGTCGACTTGCCATCCGCAGCACCTTTTTTTTGCGGTGAACTGATGCAGAAATTGGGAATTGCGGAGATCGCGCCCTCGTGAATAATGTGATGCTGGAGGCCCTGCAGGGCAACAGCTGTTATTTCAGGAGGACAGGGGGAGGCGTTTAGTGGTGGGCCACCAAGCTCTGCAAGGACACGGACATGCAGGGTCAGTTTGGAGCGCAGGTTAATGGTCAACTCTGACTCAGAGTGTAAAAGTACGCTGCTGCGCTTTTGCACCTTTCCTGGTTCATTAACCCGACCGGAGGGACGGGGAGGTGTTTGCTGATCAGAGTTTATGCTGTTATACACTAAATATAAATAATGAGGGGAAATGTGTGTAAGCGTCTTTGGACAAGTGCATGCTGGGTACAAAAGTTAATGCCAGGCATAAATTGTGAAAGATACCTTCTTCCTGGAGTCAGCTCTCTTGTTGTTACACGGCCTATTGTTTCAGATAAAAACTTTGGGGTCACAGCCCGCGGGAGCAGAATCCTGTCCATGAGCATCTTTTTCAATTTACTTTACTGCAGGGCTCCAATGAAACTGTACCAGGCTGCAGTTTTAGGCGCTTTTTCCCTTCTTAAGCACAAATGTAACATGTCAAAGGAAGTAAAGCAAACTACAGCAAAGTTAAACAGATGTGCCCCCTTGCTCTTGCTCCTGGATGATTAGAAATTAGAAAAGAGACATCCTTGTCACGGATTATGTACCACATACCACGTACAGTCTTGAAGATGTAATAAAATGCAACTGAGAGATTTTTAAACGGTTGCAGAGAAATGTGAGCTTTGAAAATGTGAAACAAGCCATTTGTAAGTTAAAAAAAAAAACTCTAGGATTATCTTCCATGGATGAACTCATCTATAATGCTTTTACGCTAAAAACCTTTGTAATTCCCTTTGTGCCGTCTTCACCAAAGAAACCACTCATATATCTTTAAAAGTAAAACTTTTATTTTCAACCACATTGCTATCTCGTTTTGTTCCACTAAAACGGTACCTATGCATATAAATTGCGGCACAGAGAGTCTCCTCTGATGGAATGGATGATATTGTTGTGCAGTATGATCGATGATACCCCTGAAAATGCTCATTTTCTGAAAAACATATCGGGACCCTGAGACTGTATTTTTTGGAACAGAGACCTTCTTTTTGCAATACATATTTTACGATGCGTCCTCAAGCCACTCACCGCAACAATAAAAAACAAAGCTTTGCACTCAGAGGTTTTAAAAGTGATATATTCTTTTGTATCCAGCGGCAGTATCATCATGGCGCAGTGATGCGAGATGATGGATTGATCGTCCTCTGTTTCGGACATGTGCTGTCACTCCGAGACAGAAAAGCAGCAGCTCGAGCACAGTGCTGCAGCAGAGGATTGTGTTAAAGTACATGATACACCCTCTGATGGAGAGGTGTATGTTTCCCCCTGATGGAAAGCAATCCTGGATCTGTTGTGTCTGATCGTGTGTTCAGACAGACACCGCCTCTCTGCAGCTACTTACCCCTCTGTTATGAGAAACATTCATTATTTTCATCTTTCCCAGCTTGTTCCTAATTATTTCTGAAAATTTATTTAAGAAATGAGCTACTCTGAGCTACATCTACGGCGCAGGAATATTGATTATATCAAAGTTAGACTGACGTGTAATCTTGGCTCGCCTTGTAAATTCGTCTGCCCTCTAGTCATTAATACATATTTGACAGCCATGCTTAAAGATGTGGATTTCTTTCCAATGGTAGAAGTTCTCCTGAAAAAAATGAGCTTTTATTTCCATCTTACATCAAATATTGTCTGCATCATTTTAACAACAGAGGACATAATTAAGTTGATTTGTCAGTTAATGGATGGGCAGACTGTCTAATTTGGGTTAATTGTTTGAGCTCTCAGATATGATGAATTGTCTCTGTTTTACCCTGAGACGATATGCGGCTGATAATCAACAAAAAGTAGATTACACCTGTCATGTTTTGCAAAAATAGAATTGGCATTTGCTAATTATTTGCTTAAATGGTGAGACAAAAATGATAAAGGAAAAACAAATTGTGAAAATATATAGGCCTTCTCCATCAAACATACAACTAGTAGGGCTGGGCAATTAATCACATTTTAGATTTAATCTCAATTTAGCCTGTTGCAATGTTCTAATTGAAGGCAGTGCATATTTCTTTAATCCAAAATGTGTGAGAAGATTGGATGAATTTTTTGTAGTGGATGTTTTATGCTCTACAGCAGTGTTATTCAACCAAAGAACCAAACTGTTGAAAACCACCTTTGCCAGAGAAACAATTTAAGCATTCAAAAGTGGCAATAGAATTAAATTGAGGTAGGTAAAAGTGGTCAAAAAGCATGGATAATTGGCAAGAAATTGGAAGAAACCTTGGAAAGTAGTCAAAAATTAGGAAAAATGTTCCAAAAGTGGCAAAAGAAGGAGTGAATAGTGAACAAAATGGGCCAAAAGGATTCACGCGTAGCAAAAAAGAGAAATGCTATGAGTTGTTGTCATGCTGTAAGCCCCGTCAATTTTAATTTTCAAAAATGTGTTTGTCTTTTAACACAAAAGATGGTGAGATTAAAAATAGTCCCATCATAAATCAAAACTACAATATAGGGGAAAATAATTGCAATTAGATTATTTTTGCAAATTGTTCAGCCCGTATTTCAAGACTTACTTTACAGCTCTTTTTGAAGTCCATGCAGAAGCAAATCATATGAAAAATGTGACCAGGCTTTTTGAAGCAACCTTAAAAGTTTTGTACACCAAAAGCAAACTTATTTTCCAGTTCACTGGAGATACACTTTGAGAAATCTTCTCCTCTTTCCTCAGACTGACTTACAGCTTAATTTGAAGATGATGTAGTGAAACAAAAAGTCTCATATGAGTGCATAAAGATCGCAAACCTCTACTTTTTTTTTGATTACCAGTTTTTGATATGAGCAGTTTTTTTGTAAAGTTCACACACCCTCACCAAGCATTTTCTCCCCCTTTTGGATTTTATCTCCTTTATCTTTCCTTAATTACATCTGAAGTGTGGCTGAAACTCAAGAGCAGCTGTTTTTTCTTCTTCCAAACTGTCTTTCAAACTCACTTTAATGTGTTTAATGCATCACCACTTTAAAAAAAACCCAAGCTCAAAAAGATGAAACGAGTGTCAGAGTGCCGAGCTGTCTTGCTAACACCCTGAGCTGTTTAGATGTCAGAGAAATCCAAAAAAAGAAGAGACAGCAGATTTAGTCCAGCTGTTGGTCTGCCTGTGCAATTTAGCAGAAAAATGTGTTATTGTGAAGCCTCAGCTGCTGCATATGGTGCAGCTTTACTTTTCCAGGTCCATCTATCACTGAGATACAAATAAAATGTAAGAGAGAACATCACATAACTCCCAATCAGTTTTTTAGCGGTATAGTTGGTGGTGGTCTAAGCGTAGCAGATTGCAAATGTTGTGATGGGGTGAAAAGTTATCTCCAACTCTAATAAGTTTCCTGATTTCTCTGACACACTCTCACTGAAGTAATTCACGCCACATATTACCCAAAAGAGGGCACCTTCATGGCTGGCATTGAAATAAGCTCTGCATAAGCAATCTGTTTCCTACTGGCTTCACATCTGGACACTTGGGATTCCATAACCCTGAGTTAGTAATTTCATAAATATAGAAGTATGTCCTAGAAACAAGACTGGTACCTGTGTGGGGGGTTGCTGTGGAAAGATTGGTGGGTGGGACGTCTCGATGGACTCGGATGACTTTCACTTATTTAGCCTCCTCTCTGTCACGGGTGTCTGTGTAACTTAATCTAAGCATTTCAGCAGAGTGATTGACAGTTGTGTTTGCTTTTCAGAACATTTGCCGAAACTGCAGCCTCGGCCTTATTCAGCAGCAAGGTAAGGTGACAGAAAAATAAGTACGGCATGAAACTTTGAACATATTGGCTCTTATAGCATGTGCATTAACAAGAACAAGTACACTGCAACACCTCAAATCTTAACTTACTTTTTAATGCATTAAATTGGCTCATTTCCATGGATATTCACATACATCTCAATAAATTAGAATCTTGAGGAAAAGTCAATTTATTTCAGTAGCTCAGCTTAAAAAAGTGACATTTGTATAGTGTATAGGTTCAGTACTCACAGAGAAAACATTTTTGAGCATTTCCTTCTTGTAGTTGTGATGATTATAGCTTACAGGAAATGAAAAGCTATGTTACAGAATAATAGGATACTAAATAAGTCCAGTAAAAAAGGATTCATAATATAGGAATGTTAGCTCTTTGAAAAGTAATTTATATGCACTCAATACTTGGTGGCTCCTTTTGCATGAATCTCTGCATCAATGTGGTGCAACTGCTGAGGAGTAGTGGAAGCTCACACTGCTTCATAGCAGCCTTTGGCTTGTTTTTGGACCTGTAAAGTAAAGCGTTCCCATCAACTCTCCCATATTCTAATACATTGGAGGTAAAGATGTATCTCATTTCAAGAGAATGAACCAAGAACAAAACTGACTTGCTGCACCAGTGGCTAATTTTTGGGTACACCATGCAATTAAGGACTTCCTTATTTCATGTAATATCTTTACAGAAGATGTAATATCTTGACCTGTAAGGTGAATGTGGTTTTAATTAAAATTAATGAGATTCTAGACTCAGCAGTGTAGGAATGGTGGTCTCATTTCCTCAACACAGTTATGAATACATCCTAGCAGAACAGATCAATGAAAATGGTTCGTTCCTCAAACATGTTTCAGCATTCAGTCAAACATCTTTTGTAATCAACAGATCACTCTTTCAATGATTCTCTAACACAGCAGATGTGAATATAGTCGAACTCCACTGTCCGTCTTCTTGTGTACTGGTAAGAATTAATGATGCACTGAGCGGGTAATTGATACATCTCATTTACTTAGAGATAAAGCTCTTTCATCATTTTCCCACCTGCAACAAAAATATGACTTCTATTATTCCATGAATAAAGAAAGAAGATAGTATGACTTATCTGTCTCCTCCCAAACTTGAGCATAGTCATTGTAAATTATTTTTTGGAATTCAAAGATGATTTCTAACAAAGGAAAATCCAAGTCTGGACTCTAATATTTAAACAAGAGAGACTTCATGAATTTTCATCTTGTAATGTCAAAGTGCTTTAAAAATGCTGCAGGATGTTATTACACTCAGAGGAAGATAAAAGATACAGTTTTGATTTTTTATGTTGGCAGTACATGTATGAAAACAAAAAGATTTGTTCTCAGTTAGAAATGTAGTTGCTCGATTCCTCCAACCTCATTTTGTTGATGTTTTATCTATTTACGTTCATCACAATGGACCAAATAATCAAGACCTTCAAATTGTTTTGTTTTTTTTGTTTTTTTTGGCGGCTTTGAGGCAAGACAGCTGAGTTCACATAACAATATTCTTATTTTCTCACGATTGGCTGCAAATAAATGCATTGCTTTCCACCAGAGATGTGCTATTTTGCCCGCTTCTTCACAGTGCTGGATTGAGCTCTCAAATTATGTGACATTTGACAGGGTTTATTATAACATCAAAGCGAGCCTCCATGAATAATATAAAGGGTGGCATATGAGTTTCGAGTTTTTGAAGACATCTAGAAACTACTTTAGAAAAAGGAATGACTCAACTGAGTATACATGCATGCGTATCATTTCATCAGAGCCCCAATATTTCTGTTCATGTACGCTTTAGTTTTGGTGTGTAGTAAAATGCTATCTCTTAAGACTTACTGGATGCTGAAAAAACTTGTGCCAATAACACAAAGTAAATTTTATGTAGTGTTTGGCCAGGTGAGCTTATTTTAAATAGGCTCAAGTGTTCTATCTTTTTCCCCACTTAGTCTGTCATTGATTTGCTCTTCCTGTTAAGCTAGTGCCCATTAGGTTTGCTTTAAAGCTCATGTGGAACAGCAACATCTAACGCGATGTCAAAACTTCTCCTCTCTTCTCATTAGTCCCTCACTTAGCTGCCTGTGTATGTGTGTGTGTGTGTGTGTACCAAGAGATAAGGAGTGGACAGCAGAGACGGTGGCTGTAGTTTATCAGATGGTGCAGAGACATTAGAGGCCTGCATTATTGATGCTGTGGTCAATAGAGGTCTCTGGTGGCCCACAGGAACTGGAGAGTGAAGGATGAGGGAGCGTGAGAGTTCCTCGGCCAACAGAGGAGACCAGAATGTAGAGGAGGGAGAGAGAGTTTTATTGAAGCAAGACAGACAGGAAACTATTTTATTCTCACTGCTGGCAGTGTATTTTGGTCCAGAATGAAGCAGAAGTCGCGTGTTGATCATTTTTTCCAAATCAGAGGAACAGCACACACAACGTTATGAATGAGTGCGTTAGGATGGCAGTTATGAAGGTTTGTTATTATGAGTTACAGCATGATACATCCCACCAACCATGTAATTCCAAGCCAACATTGATTAATGCCCCAAAATATGGGCTGTGAGACGAAAGAAAATTTTAAATGGTTGGTTTAAATCAGAGGATGACTTGTTCAAAACACCTGTTTGAAAGCAGTAGCTGAACAGTTTAACTAGTAAGCTTAAAGCTATGGACGAAAAATTATGATAACTTAAAAGAGGGAAAGGCAGTCAAAAGAGTCTGTTTAACTTTATGGATTAACAATTGAATTGCTTTGTTTCAAGCTACGGCTCAGCCTTTGAGGCTAGGCAAGGCATAACTTTTAGCTTCAACTAAACTTAAAACTAAAGTAATACAACAATTGACACAATAAGCTTAAAGTAATGCATTAGCAGCTAGAAATGTTAGCTTGATATGAACAAATGTTTTGAGAGATTAACTTGAACATATCAATAAAATTGGTATTAAAGGAAAGACAGCATTAAAGAAATAGCTGAGGTGTTAAAATAGTTAGCTTCAATTAATGGATAATAACCAACTATCGAGCTTTCTAGCTCTAGGTGTTCAACCAGCAGATAAAACAGCTAGCATAGAGTAATCATTTAAAAATGTTGGCGTAAATGATGGAGGAATTGTCATTACAAGTAAGTTTACATAAATGGAAAGCTACGTTATTAAGATAAAAAGTAATAAGAAACTACTTAACAGAATTTTCATAAGACTACAGATAAGTAGTTTTCCAGATTAGCTTAACTCAAATGTAATATACAGTTAAAGCTGAAGATAATGGCTTATTAGTTAGCTCTAAGTGACAAAAATGTGGTTTTAACGTTGACTTTAAAGTCAAAAGAGTTTACATGGTCAATAGACATGGCAAGGGAGACAATCAACCTCTGTGTCTTAGTGGGATGATTAAAAATGTAAACCAAACTGTATAAAACAATGATAACTGCATGAAAATATATTGACATGGTGTTGATGGAGTTGTTCAATAGCTGCCTTGGCACGCCTGCTGGGCCAAGTAAGACAGAAAATCATTGGAACCCATTAGTAGAGATCATAATTAAGCACATTTCAGTGCCATATCCCAGTATGATAGGGATTGTAACAAATACTGATCATTTCTTGTCACTCTCTTCAGAAAATACATTTTATTTTCGTAAAAGTTAATTGAGTGGATAACTTAAATACCATTGTTTATTCTTTGAATGTTCAGTCCCATTTACAATTCTACAATTTCATTTAGCAGACGCTTTTGTCCAAAGCGACGCATAACACAAGCAAGAAATTAGACATTAAATGTTTGTTCCTGGCTGTACTCTTTCTGTTTTCTCTTTGTGTCTCTGTGAAATTCTCTCTTTTTTTTTTACATCATCTCTCTGCTTGTCACTGTTTGTGTTCCTTACACTCTGTCTCTCATGTTGTTGTTTTCCTCTACCCCTATCTCCCTCCATCTCAAACTCTCTGTGGTATCATTTCTACAGCTCCTGCCTCAGACACCCAGGAAAGCTGCATTTTGTCTTCAACGTCGTAGAGTTCCCAGCATGCTCTTTGCGGCCTGCAGGAAAAAGAGGCTTGTGTACCGGTTGGCTGTTTGACCTCATCAGTCCTGTCCCGGTTTTCTCTGAGAAAGATGAATCCTCCAGCAGCCTGGCCCTGCCAAAGGTAATGAGCACAGTGGAAAATGGAGAGTTGAATGTAGGCTGTGCAAATTTGTGATCTCTTGGCCTTGACAGATACATGTCCTTACTCGTGCTCATATTTTACAGTAGTTGTGTTCAGGTGCTGTTAAAGTTGTAACCTCTCTCTACTCACAGAGAATGAAAAACACACCCACAAATCCTGACTGGATTGAAATCTACTTTACCAGACATTCTTAGTCTTAGTTTTGTTTCTTCAAAAATACCAAGAGAGCAAGACAGGCTGTTCTCTTTCAAATACTGTAGCTCAAGAAGTTTTACAGTCAGAGGAAAGGTTGAGAGGTGGAGCAGAATATAGGAAGATTGTCAATGTTTCTTGAATCTGCAGAACAGAACGTACATTACATCTAACGTGTTCCAACTACATCTTTTATACTCCTATGGAAACTATTTTATGCATTCAAGACCAAAAATAACAAGCCTTGGGCCAGTTGTATGTGATTAATGAAGGAATTCATTTAAATTAGAACAAGCAAATCCTCTCTACTAAAGGCTTTATGGATTCCAGCAGGAGCTCATGAGTTTTCCTATTAGTATGTCTTAAGAATATTAAGTAGATCAATTAATAGATTAGTAAGCCCACAGCGACTTCTTAGCATTGTTGTAATTACTCTCATTATTTTGAATTCTCACTCATGGCCTCTGACCTCAGATCCATGTGAAGTTGAGGCCAAACTGCTCCTTTCGGCCTCCTCTTGACCCATCAGTGCCCTTCATAATGGTCGGACCAGGCACAGGGGTTGCACCCTTCATTGGCTTCCTCCAGCAACGGTATGGAAAACTGAATTACACATTTCAGTATTATATTGTATTATGATAAGTGAAGTTTTATCGTTTAACTTTTTACAATGGCATATGCTGCTGGCAACAGCGGCCATCTTTATGAGCGTTCTAGTGAAGCCAGCAAACAGCCTTCAATGACTTCTCCCCAATACTTAATTTTCCTGTTTTGCCTTTAGCAACTGAAGAAGTAGAGATGCTTAGATAAAAAGCTAATCAAATTTGCTTCTTTGGGTATTTTAGTATGGTTGAGTGTTTGTATTTTGTGTTACTAGGTGAGTGGCCAGTTAAGTTTACTTTGTGTGACACCTCTTAAAGATCGAATTCCAAAGTGCATCATATAACATCAATGTATAAACAAGAAGGATAAAACAATGTAACTGTCAAGAGGCTCAGATCCAGTTTACTTTGGCCCCCAAAATGTTTCTTTGATTCACTTGCAGGTCTTGAATCTGCAGATATGATGCAGTTGCGTTGCGCAGATAAGTAAAAAGTTGAAATACAAATTTGGTCAGGTTTGTTCTCACTAGGCAAAGAAAACACTTATGAAATTTTTGTTATACTAAGGCTGGATATATCATTTATAATGCATTCCAGGGAGGGCTTGACTTTTTTTTGGGACACAGCCTCAAGCAGACTTTTCAACCAAATTAAAAGAAAAATTAAAGATTCATTTTGGACATTGTATTTCACTGCACTAAAATGACAAGCTGGCATCAGAGCCAGTCCAAGAGTCAACAGGTGTGAGGTTTTAAAGCCAAATAAAGACAAAATGAATGAAGAGAGGCTCATCATTTTTGATAGGAAGAGCAGGAACTCCTCCATCTTGTGAATCCAGCTGCCTGGCGGTCCTGCTGCACACCGCCAGTGTGAGTTGACAGATGAAAGAGCACACAGTCAAAACGCTACTGAGTGGAGACAGAATGTACACTGCTCTGGTGTGAGTAGACCAAACAAAGGAGAAAGAGAGCGAAGAAAGACATTCAGCACTGAATCGAGGGTCGATTTTAAGCTTTGACCACCCGCTTTAAGGACCATGGCCCCTGTGTATATGTCACTGGTGCACTTGGTTATGTTACGCATGATATGTTATGCTGTTTGAACAGCTCATACAAATATCAGTGTCGAGCATCAGAGCCATGCCACTTGAAATTCTGTTTGGCGCACTGTGTGACACAGGCTACTTCAGCCAAAATCTGCATCCAGTAATGAATATTCAAAACGTTCAAGTGATGTTAAGTGTGCATCATCTATGCCTATTTCTGAGTAATCTGCAGAGACAATTAAATGAGACCCCGTCAAAGGGGATAAAAGTCACCGTCATGTTCATATGATGAATCAAGACAAATCTAGCAGTGAGGGCCGTGATCACGTCAGGGATTATTTTAGATGCCTCACTCGTCTGAAGAGGAATAAATTAAGCCTTCTACTAAGCACAAGTTTATGACTCCTCCAGTAATGAAGAGCCAGGAGTCAAAGCAGCACATGGAGCGTTATTGATTTGGAAGTAAAAAAAGTCCAGCAGTCCAGCAGTCAGCAGCGACGTTGTTGGAGTAAATCATTGCTTGTTAATTGCCAGCAAGGTGGTGTGAGGATATTGACCATTGGCTGGGTACGCTGTACTTCTCCGGCGGCTTGTTAAACCATTGCTGTCGATCTAAATGTTCGAGGAGTGCTATCATTTGGTAGAAACGTGACACTTTGCCTAATGTGCTGAGATTTGAATTTGATGGCTAAATGGAGATTGCAAAACGATGATCTGTCAGAAAGATTTTGCCTGAGTGGAGTAGCCGCCCCGTCCATGCTGAGGCCTGTGTGTTGAACCGACTCGACTGCCCTCCACGACTTGTTAGAAAGCAGGGTGAGCCTTTTTAGTCAGACTGACATCTCTAACTCTGGGGTGGCTTTTTATAAATGAGGTTGTGCCCCAGTCAGGTCCAATTGTCTCTAAATCCCCAAGATGCGAGCTCCGTCATGGCGGGCGGCGTCAGGGGGTGATAGCTCTGAGAGGTGACATGGCACCGACTGGAGTGATGGCAGCAGAGGATTGTCTGCAAAAGATTCAGAGGAGAGATGAGCGGCTGTGTGAGGCGAGAAGGTGTTTGCGCCTTGGGGATCCAGGGGGCACTTGAGATAGCACACGTTTTCAGACTGACCTGGTTCTACCTCTCGCAGACAGACCTCTTCTTCTAATGATCAAGGTGGAGCCAGAGGGAGTGTACTTTGGTGGAGAACTGTGATATGAGGCTATCAGTCATACTTTGATCCTCATGGTGCTGTCCAAACTTTGCCCCCTTTAATATTAGACATCAAGTTACACATTTCAGTGTGTTATTAATGGTTTGCACTTGCAGACGATTTGACAGGAGAGCACAAACACCCACGCCTTGATTGATTTTCTTGAAAGCTTTGTTACGACTAAAACCTTCAATGCTCCTTCTTTTTTGATTTGGTTTTATTAGATTTCTTATGCATTTTTGTCTTTTTAAGAGGCTTTTTTAAACAGACTCCTCAGTCCCTCCTCCCTCTGTCTCCCTCATCCTCTACCCCACCAGCTTGATTTTGTGCTGGAGAATTGTACAAACTTGTCATGGAGTGCCGCATACAGAATCTAACTTGAGATTCCAAACAAAGCCTCGGCGGCTGACGCTGCACTCTGATAGGAGATAACAATCACCAGTTTGTCAACGGGACTCCGTATCTGCCTTCAGGCCTAAGAAGGGTCGTGTTAGCAACAAAACAACACCAAGGACGCTTCGATTTGCCTACCTCTCCCACCCTCACCCTCCACCCCTGCTGTTAATCGATGGCTGTTTCAAAAGTACTTTGTATGAGTTTGTAGCACTGGTAACAAGTGGAAGAAGAGTCTTTAAAGGTCAGAGGCTTGCTTGGCGGTACCAGGAGATTTTAATAAGCCCCCCTGGTATTGTGGTATTGATTGCTGTGCTTTTGAGTGGAAGGATTTCATAGATAATGTGATTTTCAGTGCGTTTCTATTTGGCCAGGAGCAGTTACACTTAAACAAACATTGTATTTTTACTGAATGGGTAGGCTGAAATAATCTCTTTACGGCTCTAACAAGCTTTCCTCCTGGAAAAAGAAGCAGCTCTCTCAGTTTTACTCTTCGGTTTAAAGGCGTGTTTGGCACATTTAGGGTGACAACTGTTATTAAAGTTTATGGCAACAAATATTGAGCTTTCATTATCAGGCTAACCACACAGCTGATTGCAATTAGACTTCAACGTCTTGCTTCTCAGCACCTTCCTGTATTCAGAAAACATTCATAATTCAGCTCGTTGTTTATATATGGGTGTAATTTTGCAGTGTAATTTCACTGATTAAGCCTCAAGCTGTTGTTGGATTTAAGCTACTTTTTGTCTTGTTGTTTTTTCATGCCCAAAAAGCTGCTCTGTACCTCTTGCACGGAGCTGCAGAGAAAACAGATGATAGATATGAGATAATTGGGATGTTTACCAAGTCTTTCACCCCAGCCTTCCTCGCAGTTTCCCCCTCCTGCTGATCATCTGAATGGCGCTGAAAGGCAACCGCTTCTGATTCCGACCCCAAATGGAGTGCTCTGTAGATGCTGCCCTCCCCCCTGGGATTGTATCGCAGGCTGTTATAGTGTGGGCATGTGATGTGATGTGATTTGTATTCAGAGAAAGGCGCCGGTGTGGTCTGCTCAGAATGGAATCCAGGTTTTTCATATTGGTATTGATCCCTTTAGGGCAGCCAGTGAGAGGAGAGAGACGAGTCCACTAAAATGAGTTTACTCCAGGCTGTTTGCAGATCAGAAGAATCTGGTCCAGGATGCTAATGGACGGGATCTGAGCGTTTGGATCCAGTCAGCCAAACAGCTCTGTTACCGAGACCCAGACAGGGACGCACAGTTCAAACAAACTTCGTCTGCAAAGTATTTTCATTAACTGGTCAACTTTTCGTTTAATTAATGAGGGAGAAGCTTTGTTCTGGTATTCAGACTTTACATTGATTTAGTTCTCTCACTAACACTAATCAGTGCAGAGCTGCAAGTTCATTACTTATAAATAAAGCACATATTCACGCTTAAGTTCACAGAATATCAGATCTTTCCACACTTCCACTCCTTGTACTTTAATCATTCTGCAGGAAAAACAACCTGCTAGCTTATAGCTAGATGGCCTTGCTTGGGTGAGAAAACTTTATTTGTTGTACTTACATGAACTTGTTTATTGGGGCCTGAGCCCAACGACTGTACAGCTGGCAAAGGCTCCTTTGAAACCTTAGTGATTATTCTTTTTGTTTTTTTCTGCACCTTTATCCCCAAGTTGTGTGCCTACACTGTACTTAAAGTCATGACGAACCATGCCAAAAAATTCAGTTACTGCAAAACTTTATGAATCAAGTGCTTTTGTGCCCTGCTCCATAGGACCCCTTTGTACATAACTATCATGCCTAGACCAACAAAGAAGTCTGTTATGACTAAAATGAATCTCCAACTAGAAGTTTGGAAATTTTAGTTAAATGTATAATTGTGATGATTTTTATGGTATAGATTTGAACCAACTACTCCCCCAGTTTTTTTATTATTATCTCCAAATTGGATGTGGGTACAGTAGACACACTGATGATAAAAAGTTATTGAAAGATTTTTTGTAACTCAGACCTGGATAGCTTTTATGTACATCATTGGATCAGGGCTAAGACGTGTGATCAGGTTGTCCCTGTTTTGCTTTTGCTGTCCAGATTTAATCACCATTGTTTGGTGGGTTTGATCAGTCAGGGTCAGGCACTCAACACGGTCAGGTTCTGAAAAATGGTAATGACTCATCTTGGACCAGGTGTGTGAACTAATTTTGCAGGCAATGAAATGCTTTTAGGGATTGTTATTCTCCTCTCGTTCATGTGTTGGGGCTCTCGACATGTTTCTTTGGGTATTTTTTCTGTTCCTAACTTTGCCAGTAAATAGCCTTAATGAGTCACTCCATGGCTTCTTGGCTTAAATGGAAACGTGATGTGGAAGTATGTAGCTGTAACCTGCCGTTACCTGTGAAATTTAGATCTGATTTAAAGCCATATGCAGTACGCTGTATATTGATGTCACTGGCAACTCCTGACTCACTTGAGGTTGCTTTGGAGAAGAGAGTGAGGAGTAAATACAAGATGATTGTTATATTTAAGAAAATCAATGTCTAGGTAGTTTAAACATTTTGTGCATTTTTAAAAGTTCTTTCAGTGGGTGACTGGTGGGGTCTTAGTGCTCTACTGAACAACTTGGAAAATACTTTGTTCCACCAGAAGACAGATGACCCATAGTTGTAAATAATATTGTGTATTTACGTGGGAGACTAATGAGTTTTCCCACAGGGGATTAATTAAATTCTCAAATGTAATCCAATCAAATCTAATAAGATACTCTGAATCAGCTCCCATCTTGCATATACATGACTGTTTCCTGTGCATGTGAATCAGTGGTGTGCATTTGCCTGTCACACAGCAAAAACTGAAATCCAAGGAAGTGTTTCTGTCTTATTTTAATAAAAATTGTCTCGTTGGACTTAACATGAGCCACACTGACAATTGCAAAAATGTCTTGTTTCAGGATATAAGCAAACAAAACTCACAGCCTTTTAAATCCTTATAATGCAGTAAGAAAAATGAGCTCACCAAGTTTCCTGAAATAAGAAGAATGTTTTGATACAAGAAGCTAAACAAGTACATTTTTCTCTAACCACTGGCAGATTTTTTCCTTTTCACAAGCAGTTCTGGCGTCAGTTTTGTTTTTAATATCTTGAACTAAGACATTCATCTTTAACTGTCAGATGAATGTGGCTCATATTTAATCTAAATGAATTCGAACACTTGCTTAAATTTTTGTTGTTACAGTGCTTGCTGAGGGTAATGCCAATGGGCCCACCTGTTGTTCCCTTACTTGATGCTTCATCTCTCTGACTCACTTGCTTCCTGTGTGTCGACATGTCCTTGCGTCAGTGCTTTTATGACAGTTAATTTATAACACAACAGGATAATATCTTGAAAGGAGGAAATGCTCACAAACCTTTCCTGTCACTATCCTCGTTACTTTTGGAATCCTTCTTTTAATCATCCATTAACCTGGCTAGGCTAGCCTCCAAGCTTGACAGCAAGTAGTATGCCATGCCAGTGTTGAGAATGATTTTGACATCACAAAGAAAAGCATGTTCAGATTTGCAGCATTGTTACAATGATAATTAATTTCCTGTTGCTCGAACAGAACTATTTATCAATGTATCATTCCAGCGCCAGAGTAGCACAGTTCCAAGTTGGCTGCCATTTAAACTTTGTGACAGCTTGAAAATACAAAGCAGGATTGAGTGTTTGTGAATATCAAATATTTGGGTTTAGGGCACACAGCACCTTATCCCTCGTGTGCAGCAGCACAGCACAAAGAGCCAATGCATCTCTGCGGCGTTCCTCAGCTCCTCGTCGTGGTGGGTCACTTCAACGGCTCTGTCTCTTCTTCTTCTCTCCCCCCACCCTCCAGATGGGGGCAACAGATAACACGGGCCTCTGTAGAGAGTCAACTGACTGATGGCATCATGAAAGGTTGGAGGTCAACTGTTGTTATCAGGGAGAGAGCTGTCACCCTTGCAGCAGGTGTGAGGCACAGATACTGGCACCCTTAGAGCTGCTTTGTGCGCAGTGTGTTGCCATCGCCTGCAAAGGATTCTGGGAGCTTTGCCAAACTTCTGAGCCACAAGAGGAATCACTTTTGCAGGAGCTGTTTTTTTCTTGCACAGTTGGACACACGAACATGACAGTTCTGAAAGCACACACACAAAGCACAAGCTGCAATTTCATTTTCAGTAGCAGTTTATTGTGATGACTTCTATCCTTCTGTTTGGGTGAAATTTAATAATACATATAATGTCCTCGCCGCAGCACACACAGTCATTTCCGTACATTAGGCAATTGTGGCACTGAGTGTCCTGTCATTGCAGACAGTGCTTAATGGTGTCACTACTCTTCTTTAACCTCTGCTGCGAGGAAGGACTCGCTCTCCTCCATCTGGCCTGGTCGTCTGCGAGTATTGATTGACCGCTAACATCCGTTGTTTGACTTTCAGAGAAAAGGAGAAGCAGGAGAAGCCTGAGGCCACTTTTGGCGAGACCTGGCTTTTCTTTGGCTGCCGTCACAGAAACAGAGACTTCCTGTTCAGGTAAGATGCCTTCCTCTTTAAGTACACGGATTATTCATTAAAGAGAATACATGTAATTTATTCAACCAGTCCAGACATACCTCTCTCTTTACCTTTTATGATTCAGACAAACTCTCTACTAGCATCCCTCTTCACCTTGCAGCTGCATATTTCATTCACTTAAATCTGTGACCTGCATAATGAACTTCTCCCATTTATAAATATAACATAGGTGTTCTATACTCAACTCCATACATGAACATTGGGTCATCAATACGCAGTCACCCCAAGGACTTGTATAAGATCTATGGGAAAGAAATAGCTAAAAGATCCTCTTCTTTCAGTAAGAAAAGGTGCATTTAATTGTTATTCAAGACAAGAATTCACATTTGTTATTGTTGAGTCCTCTATTAATTTATTGGCTGCCAGCCGTTTCAGAGCAGAGAGCCCCATACTGCCAGCCATGTCAGAGCATATTGACAGATTTTCAAGATCCACAGAATGTTGTGTTCCATGACTATGTAAACATGAAAATTGAAAGGGTAGATTCTCTTCTTTCACCTAGGGAAGGAAGTTTGTTTCTCCCTTTTTTCTGTTCTTTAATAATCAGCAATAAAAAATAGGCTAGTTTTGCCCCAAACACCAGTTTTTAAAAAGGGAAAACTAGCTTTTTTTTAAAGATAGTGCTCATCTGCAAAGCACCACCCTTTGATCCTCTCCATGATCAGTGTTGCTTTTTCTTACAATCACAACCCCCTTTCTCCCCAAAACTAGCGTGACACATACTCTGTTGGAGTGTAAATTGCTTGGACTTGTTCTACTTGCAACATTTCACCATTGTCTCTCTGGTCACCCTGTATCTTCCTCTCAATCTATGCTGATTTCTCATCCAAAGAGAACACTGCTGCCACATACAGTAGTTTATAAACCTGATATTTATGGACAAGCTCTGCCAGCCCACAACTGGAAAAAAAAAATTGACTTTATATATGTCATTTGCAGTCAAGGGTCATATCAGAACTCTGACAGGGTGAGCTGGACTCTTCTGCTTGCAACAAGTTACGACCCTACTACTGACTAAAAGCATTCATGATTTGAAGCACAATAAATATAAGTGATTTCAGTGTCTTAAACAATTTCATGGCAGATTGTCGTCGACCTGTTTGCAGTTAAGTTGAACATATAGTGTAAAGTAAACTGAGTGTTGGACACAGGCTGTATCTGCTGGTCAGAAAACCATATAGCTGCTTTTACATGGCTGAGTATGTAAAAGAACTCTGCTGTTTGCCTTGCGACCTGTCAAGTCGATAGTTTCAGTCAGAGTTGTTCACAACTTGTTTCCTCAGTCAGAGCAGCTGTTAAGTTTTTGAAGGCTAATCCTAAATATATCTGATAAGGGATTAATTTAATCCGACACGGAGAAAGGATTTTGAATCGACAGGCAGACTCACTAGCAGATGCAGATTTGATAAAAAGCAACTGAACCACATCTCTATTGTTTATTACCTGTGGGGGTATTACAACACATTTTATTTTGTGGTGGATTTTTGAGGGTTTAGGGCTTTACACAACGTTTTTCACCCATTCAAGAGAGTGTCAGAAGTCTGTATTTGAATCGTGAAATCTCACTAATCCAACCTATTTTAACAAGTGCTTGGATTGACCTAATGTTACGTTAAAGTGCTGTAGATTGACTTCCAGCTGCAGGTAGATCATGGCTCTGATCCCTCTGCCAGGCATTACCCTCCTAATACATGCTAATTGATCGGCTCCTGCCACTATCAGCAGCGCACGTGCTGGTGCCAGTGCACTGATCGAGTTCTGCAGCAGGATTAAGTGCTGTGTGAATGGATTAGCATCCTTAAACACACACCAGCACATCACAGAGGATGCTGTTTGTTCCCCTTTGTTTCCTCGATCCCTTGGTTAAATACGAACTCACAGGCAGGTAGTGGGCTGTGTTTGTTCACAGTGTGGGCATCTCTGATGAACACCCCCGCAGTGTTGACCAAAGTGATTAGTCTGTGTTTTTATGAGCCACCCATGAAGAGTTGTACTCAATTTAAATAGGTTAGCAGAATGAGAGCAACATACCTGCAGCTGAATTGGCTGCCTCCATGCAACTCTGCTGGATTTCTATCAAAGTAAATGTAGTTTGATGTTTGGCATTGACTTTTGAATACTAAAAATTGGTTCACATAGTTTGCAGAATGTTAGATTTAATGGATTTCAAAAAAGAGGAGGAAATGAATAAGTCATAAATAAATGTGTCAGTTCACTAAGATGAATGTTAAATTCTTTGGTTGATGTGGTTTTTAATGTTCTATAACACAAAGGTGAAGTAGTAAACTCTCCAAAATATGACTGGAAATCAGATAGCATAACATGTCACAATTCTTCCCCTTCACTGAAGTTTTTCTTTTTGTACAATTTCAGAAAGCGAAATAAAGAGAGTTTTTTCTTTGGATCTTTCAAGAGAATTTGTCAACAAGATCTGTCAGGAGCATACTTACATAAGCATGCAAACATAAATACATAACGCCCACACTACCTGACAACCGTATAGTGCATATCTGCCCACACTTCCCACAGGAATCCGTACACACACATACGCAAAAAAGAGCTTATATTGCAGTTCCTTGTGTGTCCACTTGAGGCTGGTCCCAAAAGCTAAGAAAGGCCCATTAGGGCTCAAAAGGAGACTTTGTTTATGTTTTGAAACTGTCAATCTCTGTTCTAGCTTGATTTAAAATATCCTGATTCTGTCATCCAATCTATCAACCACAGACAATATTTTCCCTGTGCAATCTGAAACCCATACAGTTTATCTTCTATTGTGACATCCGTCCCACAGCAGCAGACAGACAACTACATAGAAATAATCAATATACATGCTGATGGCCTTGTTTGCTTTTGTAGCCCATAAAGCAGCATCATTGATAATTTTAGTATGTTTCATTACAAGCTCAAAGCAGAATAAAGTGGTTTCTCTTGTGCAATGACAATGAAGATCTTTTCTGTTCTATTCTATTCTTAATTTGAGGTTCAAGCTGTCTTAGGACTCACAAATTGTTCATATACTTTTCATAGATGTGCAAGCACAGGTTTTCTTTGACATTTTAAACACCCTTTTAATAGAATTTTTTTTTTAATGGAGTATTTGTTGAAAGTAATTATGTTTTATTTGCTTTGGACACAGTTTGCAGTGCATTACATTCCACTAAATCCATTAAGTTGTTCCATCCATGGTAGATGTGAGGTGCTTTTGTAGGTGATAATTGTCCCAATTACTCAAAAATTCTGGTTGAGTGTAACAATTTGTCCGACTGAGTTTTGAATTCCCCTCTTGACAAAAACCAAACAAGGCGTACAATGTAACTCAATAATCCAAAGAATTTGACGTCCCCTCTGAGGGGTTGATGCCAGTCTTCTGGTTTGCCACATCGCATCTGTCCTCCCCTCTCCACCGTCTAACACTTATTCTCTCTCCCCTTTTTTGACTTTTCCTTTTCACGGATAGTGATTTCAGGCAGGAGGGGAAACATAACTGAAGGCCTGCTGGGATCACGTTAGGGTCCGAGATATCGCCACAGGCTGTTATTTGTATAAACACACGGAGGAGTCTGGCAGGTTTGAGCTCGACTGTTTTCTCAGAAGTCAGCTGTCTTTTGTCATCCGCCAGTTTCCTGCACACGTGGTTATCAATCTCTGATGATTCATACTCCGATGAGAAACAAGCAGGACCCCTTCATCCTCTTCCTTGTTTTTCATCCTGTTTTGCTCTTATTCAAACTGACTTTTTAATCACACTTCTTGGTTACAAATATGTTTCATTTTAATAACTCCTGTCCAAGGTTGGATTGCAAGTAAAAACAGGAGAGCAGCAATTGTAGATGGTTCATATTAACCAAGACACCAGAACTCACCTCTTTCTTTCGTATTCTCACAGCAGTGTGTGTTTATTATTGGAAAACGCCTTATTTCAGTCTAGGGGGCTGCTAGAAAAACACGGACCCCCGAGGCGAAGACCTTCACCTATGATCTCAGTGCTGCAGCTTGTTATGTGTGCATCCGCAATCATGTCTGTCTGTGTGTTTTTGCTCATTTCAACTGCTTAGCTCTAAACAAGATGCCCTGAGCTTTGGTAAACCCCCTCTCTCTCTCTCCACCTTCCTCTTAACTTTGTTTCTGATAGCACCCCAGGCCTTATAAAAACACACAGAGGCAGAAGAAGGAGTATTAGTTGGCAAGCAGACCACATAGAGCAAGCAAGGTTACACCAAAACCTGCAATGCTGGGAGGGTTGTGTAAAGGTGCTCCAGCAATGGCTCAACCTTGTTTATGAAACCCATATCTTTACACTTGTCTTGTGAAAAAAGGAGATTGGTTGTTTACCTGTCAGTTTTATGTTTTATTAAACTGGACATTTGTTTGGTTCTTGGGAAAATAATCTAGGAGGGAGTTCATATGTCTTGTTAGGTAGTTGAAGTTTTGTTGAGTCTTCAGTTTGGTTTTGAAGAAGTAAATCGACAGATTGATGAATACTAGGCTCTGGGAATGGAACAGTTTGGGTCTTTTCGCCGTTTGCTGTCGCAGTTTTTGATTTCGGTTTGGTGTATATTCTTGTTGTTTTTAACACCCTAGGAATATAATATAGCTCACCAAAGACCAACTGTTAATTGTTTGTTTTTTATAATGCTGCTTCAAGTCACGAAAAACGTGATTGAATGGGACAGTTTCACATTTGATACATCATTAAAGATGGATGAGACATTGCTAGTTTCAACATGTCAACTCCTCAGAAAGGAAAGTCACTGTTTGCTGTCCCAGAAGTTGCTAAAAATTGCCAAACTAGGCCCTTGCCGAATTTGTGTTTTAAGCATGTATTTGTCATGGACACTGTAGGAGAGAATAACAACACTGTGAGAGAGACAGAAAGCAGGTAAAGAAACACTGTGAATATGTTTGGACCTACAAGTGAGCAATTTTTTTTTCAATTCTTTTTATGTTTTAAAATTTCTAAATATCAACCTTCCTCCTTTATCTGGTCTTGAAGGAAGCTTGTCTGCCTGTGAGTGTTTTGGTGAGGGGAATAAGATCAAAACATGTTTCACATCAAAGTCCTCAAACTCAAGAAAAGTTGCCAAATTTGTTCTAGAGAGTTCCCAAAAAGTCACTTTATTCATGCTCCAAACTTAGTAGTAAGACAAACAAAACATGATCTGAACAACATATTTCTTGCAAACTGAGTCAGGTGCATTGAATGGTTTGGAATGTTTTTTCATTAACTGTTCCATCCCTTCTGGGCTATGAGAGGCCAGACATTTTTGCATTTATTTCTAAGTTAGGTTTAAAAAAGACATAGACAAATGTTATCCCACAAGGTTTAAAAACTTTTTTTTCATACAACATGAACAACCTGCCCAGGATTACTGCTATAACCTTGGAGGAAATTGGGTTTTCTAATTACCTAAAATGTTTGGATGTGTCACTGCAATCCTGCACAGAGAGGAGCTGGAGGGATTTGTGTCCAGTGGTACCCTGAGCCACCTCAAGGTGTGTTTCTCCAGAGACGAACAGGAGGAGGAAGGACGACCCAAATACGTCCAGGACAGCCTGCTTATTAACAGGAAGCATGTCATGGATGTCCTGCTCCAAAAGAACGGTTACCTCTTTGTCTGCGGGTGAGTCTGACACTGATAATGATTAAATATATTCATCTGTGCTCACCTGGCATGGGGGTGTCATTGGAGGTGTCATGATGTTGCACTTCTGTGTGAAGAGACAGCAGAGCCTCTCTCTTTATTTCACAGCTCTGTCCTGCTGAGAGTTTATTAACACGTCTGGTCTATTTTTAAATGTGTCTCTGATGTCTGAAATAAATCTGTAGATCTGGATTAATGCTTTTGTTTGTTGATAGTTGTCAGTAACTGAAAATATAACAATGTTTTCTTTGTATTTGTGACATGCTTTTCAAAATGACATCGCCAATGTAACACGTAAAAAATCATGGACTGCATAAAAAGATGGGCAGCACAACTTCAACCCCAGAAATGAGGACAAAAAAACGTAATCATTCCCTAAATACTGGCTGCGATACATGTGACAAGGCCCTCTTACTCTATGTCAACTAATGGATACAGTTTTTGATGCTACAAAAAAGGGTACGATGCCATGATTGACGGCTTTACTAACAATTGCACTCATGATATCCTTGGTTCTCCTGATAAACTTATTTGCAGAGGAAGAGTGAAAAACTGTATTGGCTCATCTGGCTGTTCATAACTGAGCATCTGCAACACAGAAATCTGTTAAACCCTGGATTGAGTTGTCTTGAGGGATCTTTTTCAAAGAAACTGATTTAAATGGAAACTTAGTTTCTTAAACATTTGACTTATAACAGAATATTACAAATAAGATTCATCATTGTTTTTTTGGTTGTCTGGATCTGGATGCTGTATTCCTGCCAGGTGGTGGCTGTAGAACCCTTAAGCTCTTTCTTAGCCACATTACAAACCAGGAAAAGAGAACAATGTTGACAGCATCAAAAACTGAAGAAAAGGAAAATTTAAACCAAGGTTGCCGGAAATACAGGTGTGGTGCTTTTAGATTCAGAAGCCAAGAAAATTGCAGCGAAAATATCTGGATGGCATGGAAACATTTGGGATGGGGATCGTTACTTGTTATTGATTCCAATAACCTTATTGATATTCCTAAACAATTCAAGTCATTATTGATATCATTATCTACACTTTTCAGTTATTTGTCAAAAAAACGCCAAAACATTTCATTAACTACACTTACATTTAGTACAAATGAAATAGTTTATTCATTTAAGTTTCTTGCCAGGTCCAAGATTTCATTTTCTTTCAGTTGAGTTTGAACACATCTTGATGACTTTGTGATCAACTTTATGAAATGATCTGTTTTATGATGGAACAGTAAACACATTATCATGATACGCAATCTTACCTCATTAAGTTAAGTAACCTAAATACTTTTTCTCATCTGTTCAAGCAAAGATTTCAACATGGATTCAAACAATAGATTTATGTTTTCAGCAAAATGGACCTGACCCGTTTTTGTGGACATGACTCCTCTGGTTCTGTGAGAAGGGCTGTCTAACTATTGAAGGAACAGCTGGTGATCTCACTGCAGTCCGAGGATTGTAAAAATGAAAACAAAACACTGTAGCTGAGTGTTTCCTTCTTCTTTTTTCTCTGTCAAACACCAGTTTGCCAAAATTCAATTTTTTTTAAACTATTGAACCAACGATGGTGCACAATTTTTTGGTTTGGATGGTCTGAGCTCACTCGCAGTACAGAAGTATGTTACATGGGGTGTGGGACTCAATAGGAGAATTGATTAGCTCAAATGTTGTTGATCCCTGGGTTTTTCAAAAAATCAGAAACAGGTCTGTTGGGACATGGGTTTTGATCTCCATGCCCAGTAAACACACATGGCACACTCCTGCGTCACAGAAACACTCAACGAATCTCTGAAGGCATGCCAGTGACCATGGAAAAATATTTTAGCGTGAAATACCCATTCCCATCTGTCCCCACTGACTATCAATCCATTTGCACAGATTCTGAACAGTGCAAAATGTTAGCAAAGTTGTCATCCAGTCATGGTTTTGTGCCAATTTTTTACCAGACACAGCATGTAAAAAACTTTATCTCAGTTTTTTAAGAACACACTACTGCCAAAGTAGGTCATGTTAAAGAATCTCTGCTTGTATACACTCAGACAGTGGAGTATTTTCATGGTGCAGACCGTAAAGGGTTATGAAATGAAGTTGTTGAGCTGACTATATACAGCCATGACAACTTTGATACTGCAGATCTTCTGCTGATCCCTGCTGTGGGGATCTTGACTGCAAAAAATATTACCTTTCATCGCCTGTCATGGTTCATCACTCAGCTTCACTTGTGTTCAGCTGCAGGAGATAAAGACACATCATCCATCTTTATGTGCAGTCACCTCTTATATATTCAGTCTTTATCAAATCCCTTCAAAGGCAGCTAAGGTAGTTATTTCACAACCCTATAAAAATAGGTGAAGGGACTGTGTGCCATGAAATATAATCCTCATTTCATTTTATATGATTCAGACTGTGAGAATAAACAAACACCTAGTCATTTTGCAGGGAGGAATTATTGCCAACAGGGGAGAAAGACAAAAAATAACTTGCTATGCTGCTAAACAACACATTGCCTGTAGACATGCTGCCTTTGAGATGCTGCAGTGGACATTGGAACGGTGTCAGAGACGTGACGTAGTTGTGAAGCAATTCAGTGCCAAGTGCTGCTGCCAACCTCACCTGTCGACTGAAGACAAATTCTGCTTCTAGCAAGGCAGATAATTCATAAAAAATTCAGAAAAGTTGCTATAGTGCCTTGCTTTACACCAAGTAACTTGAAAATCCTGTCTCTAACTCCCTCTGCTCCAGCTGACTTCATACTGATGTAACACCTTGTACAGTTTGAGGCATTTATTGAGTAAACATATCATCTCTTCCCCCTTTTTTCCATATCACAGCAGAGTGTGTTGTCAGAATAAATACAGCAGGGTAAATAAAACAAACCTAGGCATATCACAGATCAACATTCCTCTAGCTTTGTATCACTCTTTCTATCAAGAAGTGTCGTCTCTCATCACCGTCAGGCCACTCAGTTCACCTTTTGAGTAAATGATCTTTGAAACATCAGAGCTGGCTGAATTCCTCAGAGTCAAAAACTTCACTTCAAGTCCACAGGATGATGAATCTCTCACAATATGCTGCCACAGCAAGATAGAGATTTCAGCAATTTCCTTTCAGGGTGCACTGCTGGACTGGCAGTACTTGCTGCTTCCACAAAAAATGGGCTTGCCTCTGTGCTTTGTAATGTGATTTTTCTAATACTCTTTTCTTCTCCCAGAGATGCTAAGAACATGGCGAAGGACGTAAACGACACCCTGATGGAGATGATCAAGACAGAGCTCCAGGTTGATCAACTGGATGCCATGAAGACACTGGCGGGGCTGAGAGAGGAGAAACGCTATTTGCAGGATATCTGGGGCTGACAGCGGATGACAAGATAAGGGAGTTCTGCAGCATCCACTCTGCTCTTTTACACCTTAAAAAAAAAAAAATCAGCCATCTCAGCTGTAACCTCCAGAACCATAAAATTGCGGATGCTGAAGCCTGGACTTAGTTTACACCAGCCTTTGCCTCAAAGATGGAATGTAGCTTGCTGACCCGGGGATATCAGTCCACTACATCATCTCAGGCTTTGCTGTTTGAACAGAAATGACCTTGGTCAGGGCAGTGGTGCTAGAGATTGGTCCCTCAGTGTGAAAATGCTTTTAGCGTGGACAAGCCTCCTTTCCTACCTTGGTCCTGTCTGGGGAAAAGGCATTTACTTCCATCGGCTGTGATGGAGTGACTTTGATGAGGCCGAGAGAGGGATGTAACTGCAACCTAAATGGAAACAACAGAGCAATTTTAAACAACATACAAACAGTAAATTGGTTATTGTCATTCAGGAGAAATAAAACTGTTCTTAAAGTTACACAGTAATTTTTGGAAAATGCAACAAAACACCTCTGACAGCACCACAGGTCACTGTCTGCAACTTTTCAGTACCTTATCATTTTGCAGTACATCTAAATGTAAAAAGAGTTTGATATGCTCCAATTGCAGAATGAAATGGAGCCTAGCCTGACACATATAAAAACATTTCAAACAAAGAGTTGAAAAATGAGCTGTAACACCCTTTGATAACAGTAGAGGGCACTATTTGCATTTGATTTCACCGTTATCATGACCCGTACGTCTGAAGCTCTAAATGGAGATATACAAACAAGATGTCGACAGGTCAAGTTTCGGAATCTGAGTAAGAAACACTGATATGTCATCTGCATTAAAAGTGTCTAGTCAGCTCACAAAAGCACATTTGTCAACAATTTTTGAATTTTTAATCTATTTTTAAGCCAAGATTACTACCTGTTGATAAACTGAAAAATAATCTCTCTCTCTCTCTCTCTCTCTCTTTCTCTCTCTCGACCACCATTCTTTTTATGCATTACACTAAACCAAAGAGAAACTTCAAAGAGGCTGAAACACCACTAGAGCTTGTGATATGTCCAGAGTTGTTCAGACATTAAACATTTTAAGCTGTTTTCATTAGCTACATGAACTTTACTGCGTCCTTCCAAAGTAGGAGCTTGTTTGCTGTCAAATAAGGATCGAACTAACCTACATAAAAGGCTAAGTGAGAAGTAAAATAATAGCTTAACAGGCAAATTCTTGAGTGTGTCATAACTCAATCAGGTTGTTCCTATTGAGATTAAAAAGCTTTTTTTTTTTTCAAGTGAGACAATAAAAAAATTACACAGCTGCGGATAAACTCAGCATAAAGAATCCTGTCGTATCCCGCATTGAGTCTAGTATTACATTCTTCAATCAAAAATAATCAGATTATAATTATTTTTGTCTTACTACTTGCTAACGAAGATGGTTTTAATTAGTGTTAACATATAAATGCACTCCTGTGAGTTAAGTCTTTGAAAATGCATATATTTTCAGTGATTTATTACCCTATTGTGCCACATTTTCAAGAACTGTGAATCCCTGTGACAACCCACTGTTCTAAATATATCAAACTCACTTGGTTTGTGTCTGCCTGCCTCAGCTGACTGCCAATTCTGCTGAGAGTGAACTCCAACATTTCTAAGTCCTGCAAACCCGAAGAAAATCTCCCAAACTGTGGAGAAATCAAACACAACTGGGCCTTGTGTGATCAGGAATTAAAAGACATTTCAGAGTAAACTATTGTTGTCTGCCGCTTTACTTTGATTGTGCACACAGGTGTTTGTAGATGACCTTAGAACAAGTGTATTTGAAGTGTGACTGTGAACAAGTAGTGCATGCTCAAGAAGCAATGGCAATAATTTAGGAGCTAATGAGCTGTGATTGATTGGAAGTGATTGTTTTATTTAAATTCGGAGATAATTTAATTGTTCAAGGTGACTTTAGTCCGAAGATGAAGGCGTTCTCTGCTAATTGAAGGCTTTTTACGAAGGGCTTCTTAGCGCTGAGCCCCAGAGAGAGAGGCTTCTCAGAATTAAATCTTCTAACAGCAGTGTCTTTATTTATAGTCTTGTAGCAAAGGGAGTGAAAAACATGTTTACAATCTCAGCCGCCTGCACCGTAGATGACACCCCATTCACTACAATTCTGAGCAGAGTAAACAAAACATGCACTGTCGCAGAAAACAATCCCTGATGGTGAATAATTGGTTTAATACATTGTGGCCGACGGTGGAGCTGTCCTTGTGTTTGTCCAGGCAGAGCTGGGTGCACCTCATCGTCCTCATCTCTCAGTGTCCTGCTGCTTCGCCCAAGTCACAGGAGTAGAGGACAGAATCAAAATAATGATGCTGTGTACGCCTAACAGCGCCACCAATCTCGTCTCACGCACGCACACTCGTGATGATGCACAGCCTCCATTTAAACCAATTTGTTGTTGGAGGAATGACAGCAACTTCTATGTGTGCTGCAACAAACAGGAGAGTTTCATCAAAGTGGCTGATCATTAAAAGTGAATAATTTAGGAACCAGGAAGTACTCTTGAAGCAGTGCTGCCCTTATTTACCCATCCCATTAAAATACCCTCATCTCTATTTAAAAAATGACCCCCGCCGAAAGACAGAGAGCCTGCCGGCTGCTCGTGTCACCTCGTCCAGCTCCCTCCTAGGACTGATGAAGTTTTAAATTATGTCTTCATAATTAAAAAGGTTCACAGTGGTGGTTTTTGTCCCGCAGCGTGAGCAAAAGACGGAGCTGAGGAGACGGTCAGGAATAAATCAGAACACTGGAGGTCAGAGCGACCGCAGCATAGTAGCACCTCTATGATAGATACCCCCTTGTTAAGACGAGCTTAAATGGAGCAGAAAGATGTGTGCTGAAGATAATGACTGTTATTATGGAAGTGTTGAGAGAGCCAAGTGGGGAGATGCACTTGATGTCAATGAGCTGAGAGATTTCAGACAGACCTGCTTAACACGCGGCTTCCTGCTGCAGAAAGTACAAAGCATGATGATGGGGGAGAGTAGGTGGAACCTCCCACACCCTCCCCCTCTTTGCTCTGCAAAGAACTGTTCCTTAATTAGGCCAATGACAATATGTCCAATTCATTTAGTTCAGGTCTGAGTTTCAGGAGTAAACAGAAAGTAAAGTTTTGCCCCCAAAGACAAAACTTAAGGAGATTTAACTTTTCGGTTCTGTAAATATTGAGCCTGTTTTATCTTTAACTACAATGTAAGTTTTGCATAATGTTTGCATTTCTCATGAAGTATACAGGAGCATCATCACCAAATGTTTGGTGACCATTTTCCTTCGAGAGTTACACTCAGTTTCAAGCTTAAATCCAGGAAATGTTGTCGTTGTCCAACTGCTAAAGTAAACACTGAATGGTGCTGACATGGACATATTGCAACGCTACATACCACATTTGGTTAGCTACTGGTTAAAATAGAAGCTAACATTAGCATTTGATCCCTTAACAGATAGTCTAAATCTTGACACTCAGTGTGTACAGTGTTGCAGTATGAGTGTAATGCTGTGTCCACTTGGCATGCTGTAAATCAATTCAGTCCAGTCCGACCTGGTAGGGAAGCTATAAATTAGCATCTAGAGATGACCTATTTCAGTGCTGCGTATGTCATTTTAAGTTGTGAATTATGATCAGGCAGATATCTCGATATGAAACTTTTTTCAAGATCACTTGGAAAGTCCTCACAGTCCCTTTAATGAAGGGTGAAATGGGGGAAATAAAAATCTCAACTCATCCTGTCTGGATTTGAATTTGCAAGTGTTGTATTCAGAACATTAGTCACAATGACAAAATTAAGACTCAAGTTTCACAAGATAATCACAAGAAAAGGACAAAATTATTCATTTGTTCTCAAAGCTGAGCAATCAACACATTGAAGGGATAAATGTCATAGTTATTATCAATGTGATGATTAATGCTGCATATAGTTAAGCTTACAAGCTCTTTTTTCCATTGCCTGGATTGTAAAATTGGATCTTGGTCCACTTTTTTCACTTGGAGATGGTTTTTGTTCACTATCTCCCGGGCTGCTCTCAAAGCTTTGCACAGTATCTATAATTTTCCAACTCTTCAGACCAGCCTGAGATGTGGAGTAATATTTTCATCCCAGTGTTTTCTAGAAAGTCAACATTTTTACCATAGAAGAGGCAGAGGTGCTGGGCCTCTTTTTTTAGGTTGATTTTTGGGCCATCGGGTTTCCCTGGTTTCTCTTGTGCTATTCTGGATTAACTGATGTTATTATGGAGTTTTGAATGATCAGAATCAAGTGTTGAACACAGCCAGGTATTAATGTAAACTAATACATTTTCTTTCTATTTTAGATACAGTATACATCCATAGTTCTTCTACGAATTGTTTCCATCAATTTTCAGATAATCACATTCATACACCTTAAACCTGCAGCACACCTGTACTGCTTCAGATAAGCAAGGTAGCAGCAGGTTGCCCAGCATTTCACTTTCTGTAGAGATGAAGTTTGTTATTCAGTTCAGAAGCTGTGCCGCTGTGTAGGACTCACTTTGCATAAGTGCAGTCAACAGAGAGCTTCATCTTCTCTCACCTGTGTTGTACCATTAAAGAAGACACCTCCACTCTGTCTCCGCTGTTCTCAGTCTGCAGTCAATGACCCAGGAATGTCAACTCAGCTCTTTGATGTGGCATCAATGACACGTACACACACAGACACACTCTCTCACACTTATACACACACTGAGAGGCGCAGTCAGTCTGCTCTCCAGAGTCCCAGCTGTGCACAAACACTTTAACTTCAGCATCTGTCAGGAGTGCTGGCGGAAATCTATGTTTTTCTAAAGAGGCCGCGCTGCTTCTATTGAGTTTCCTGTTTTTACTGTGAGTTGCCAGCATTGTTCTGGTCTGTTTATTGATGGAGGAGGAGAGATACCCTTGCTTCTGATTTGGAGGAACAAACAGTTGCTGTAATTGATGCTGGCAGAAGGAGAAAGTATTCAATAACAAAGTATTCCCCTCCCCGGGGCTTTGTAGAAATATTTCTGTTAGAGTCAGCTTGCGAGGGAATTATACTGAGAAAAATTCAGAAAACTTTTGAAATATCTCATCACTGAGATTACATGTGACCTGTGTAAGACTGATTGCTCACACGACTCAGGTAGTGGTTGTCCGTATGAATTAAACAGGAATTGCTTGGCTCATCAAATGTATGAATGATGTTTCCATGATGGATGCTCTTTCTGTCTCCATTAGTCAGAGAAATGTTAGAATTAGTTGGGCATTTTTAAACTTACTACGACGGATGAACACTTAGCAGAATTTATAGCCCCCGCCTTCCTCGCAGCCATAATGACTTATGCAAATGCGAGGTTAAGTGCTGAGATGAGGCTGTTCAGCAAAAAAAAGGATGCTCGTAGGATCAAAGACGGATAGAGGAATCATACACGCTCTTTGCGCTTGACATTTATTTGCCTGTGTTGTTCGGGATTCTCTAATCATTTGTTTCCTTGCAGATCAATCACAGTGTCCTACACTTAGGAAATATCAAGAATGAAGATGAAACTCAATCGCCAGATCCTTTGTCTGTCATAGTCCGTCTGGAAAGCGACAAGTTAAGATATAAAACAGAAGAAGATTTAAGCTGTCTCTTTATATTTTTTTTGATTCCACAGTGATATTTTTGCACGAAGATGATAAATAAAGATCTGGGAGAGAAGACAAACAGCAACACACAACATCAAGGGTCACAATAGTAATGCTTCTTTTTAAAGGAATTTGGCTTGAGAACCATCGCACAGTGAGCCTGAGAAAGAGCTGTTCCCATTATTGTTTGCAGTGTGAATGGGCCTTTAGTTTTTATAGCATCTGAAAGGTAATGACAATGTCTTTACCGAGTCTTTCACTGTCCTCTGTACGAAGCTCTACCGTGGCAGCACTGACTGTCTTAATCTTACTGAGCGCCCGATAAGCAGCCATGAGCCGTCTGGCGAGTGAGGCTCATCAGTGGCAGATTAATGTCCAGCTGTACTTGGAGCACGAGCTGTGAAGTAGAATGACATTGTAGAGAGGGAGCGATTAACTGTAGGGATGCTGGAACTGGGAAAAACATTGAAAAGAGGCAGAGATTAAGAAAACCTATCATCCTTTAAGGAGAAGATACAGGTAGTTTGGACAAAACGGAGAAAGAAAACAGGTACAGGTAGGAGTCACAAAATGTGAAAGGTCCCTGACTCTGAATCTATTACAGTGCTTTCTGTGCAGCAGGGGGGTGAACCTGTACGCGTTACAACATGACCTGACCCTCTTTCTGATTCATCTCCTGTTGAGATGCCCTCAGAGTCACCTCACAACACACACACATGCTTTTGGATATTAATAAAAGTACACCACAACTGTTGGTTAGCTTGTGCAGCAAGGGTCCAGGAGTATTGTAAAAAGTTTTTACTTCCATCAGACAGAAGAAGTTGAAAAGAAGTGAGAAACAGCCCCAGAGGTGATGGGATGTATTAAGGATAGAATGTATTTAAAAATGAGCTACTGCATGTGTGATTAATCATCTTCCTACACTCTGACGACCCATGTGCATGTAATGGGACAGCTGGGAATTCACTCAGCGATTACTGTTTTATTGAAAAATCCATATGCACAAAGAGCAATTACACAGGTTACTGCTTCAACTTTGTATGTCAGTGTTCAAGGCAATAATGCAGCAAGAGTGAAGTGAAGTTGTTTTGTTGTTTTGTTTGTATTGAGAAATTTTGATTTCAATGAATGTGATACACATTTTATAATGGAGATTAAAACTTTAAACTACTTCAGGGAAAACAAAAGTGCTGTTAATGTGATACTAAAATCTCAGTTCGGTAAGCCTCCAGCACAAAGACCTTAACATTTTGAATTGAGTTTTTAGGTTATTGAGCTCATATTTAATCAGAGTGTTATCCTGTGATAATGGAGTTTGGTAAGCAAAGCACTGAAAACTTTAACCAAGAACTTTAGATGTCACAGTTAGGTCAACTTTTTTTATAGGGAAAAATGTTGTTGGTCAAAAATCAGATTTTCGACCAACAACGTCTTTTTTCAACAAACATTACTCTTTTTCCATCCTTTTATCACTGGATCTGACCAAGTACCTTATTCTTAGTAATCTGTTGTGAGTTCAGCTGTCACTGGTGGTTATTTGAGTTATTGATACCTTTCTGTTCTATTCTCCCACCTATCTGTCCATACTCCTCTGACCTCTGGCATCAACAAGACCACTGTTGCTCACTGACTTCTCTTTTTTGTACCATTCTCTGTGAAACTTACAGATGATTCAAGTAATTAACAGTACATACATACATATAGTTTCTGCCATGTGATTGGTTGATAAGCTATGGTGTTAATGAGCAGTTGAGCATGTGTACCTAATTGAGTAGCTGGTGAGTTATAAAATAATCAATAAATTATAAAATAAAAGATGTGTGTAAGCAGTTGTGCAGTGAAACCTAAACAGAAAAAAAAAGAAAACAAAAAAACACCACAGAGCTTTACCTCCTAACTTTTATTTGTTCAACAAGCTTCTCCTTTTATGTTGAATTTTATTTTATCTTTGATAAAATAAAACAAACAAAAACAGAGTCCCTCTAACTGTACACAATCACATCTTCAGAAGCACTATTTATAGTAGCAACTCTTTTTAATCCAGGAAGGTTTAGAAGGGTAGATGATCAAATTGCGCAAAAGGCATTTTCTCTCTGAGAACACTATCAGAAAACCATTTGAGTGTCAAATTTCAAAGTGCAATACATCAGAAGACCAAATTATTGCATATCCAAGCACTCAGTTAAAGATCTCATTTTCTCAGAGAGCCATTATGCTGGAGTTAGATCCGAAGCCAGTGATTAAAAGAAGCTGCAACATGTTAGATACTTTTTAGAGACAAAGCATTGCAACGATGTTCGGACATATCTGTTGCTTGGTAACCAGTTCAGCATCTGATCTTGTTTCATTGCACTTTGATCGGAGAGAACAACATGCAGTCAACATATTTCACTTAAAAAGCACCAGCAACAACAACACTCTTAGGCATATTGTGGTCTAGTAGATGAAAATGGGTAAAAAGCAAAGGATGCTTTAACTCTGCTGCAAAAAAAAATGTTTTGTTTTTTGGAAATAGAACTCCCCTTGTTCTGATTTTTGTTTGCCATCTTGTAGGAGCTCAAAGATTTTTGGACAAAAGAGATTTTATTTTTATGCACAGGTGTTATGTATGCCTTTCAGTTTGCACGTAAGCCTTGATAGTGTGAAGATAAGCCAGCATCCACAAAACTAGGACCCTGAAACAGGAGCAGCTAAATGGAACTCATCCATCATTATTTTTATCATCTACATCTGCGCCTTTTCAACTGTGACATGTGAAAATGACTTCTGTGAAAAAGGCAGATGAAATTAAAGGAGGAAAAAAAACAGAAAACAACTCCCAGTGCCTTGACAGATGCCCATTTTTAATTCATTTGCACCCAAAGTGCTATTTTGAAATATAAACACAGCCTCTTTTGACAGTTGATGTGTGACTTTGGAAAGACAGGACCATTTTCGTTCAGCCCAATCTGGCAACAATTCCTTTTTTAACATCAGGGAAATGAGGTTATCAGTAATTGTCAACAGGCTGCAGATTAATGTGCTCAAATTGAATTTGGATGTGCTTCTATTTTATCTGGAGATGCAATCTATAATAGTGCTGAGGCAGAGCACAAACTGTGTTGCTTTTTCAAATTTTAGACTTTAAGCCAAAGTAATATGTTCAACCCTGTTTCCAAAAATGTTTAGAGGCTGTTGAACATGTTGATAAAACAGATGTTTGAAAAGTAAAAAAGAAAATCTTTTAATTTGAAGAACCAACTCTTAAACCGCATACTAAAAATATATGAAACGTTTACTTTTTAAAAATGTATTATGTCAAGTGGTTCCATGTAAATCTATTAAGTTGGTCGAAAGCAACAAATACATGGCTAACTAAGTTGAACATGAAATGATTTTCAACTAACTCACTGAATTTAAATGGAAACAGTTGACATAATATAGTGAAGAAAAGTCAATGTTTCCCTTTTCTGAGTGCAGTTGAGGCTATTTCAGAAATACTTGATAGCCCAAAACTCTGGAGAAAAGATGGAGAGATTTACCACTCTGAAAGCAATAATACTGGAACACTTTACATCAAGACACAAAACAAATTCATTCTCAATGACCATGATCCCCTGACTCTTGCGTGTTGTTTATGCTTCAGTGTTGCATCAATGCCATAGTATGTGCCAGACGTCCTAACAACTCTTTGCCTACACAGACAACTGACCTTTACCTCCTTTTTTATCCCCTTTTCACCAAGAATGGATTACTGTTGCCAAAAGCACCAAATATTGTGTCATTTGCCCTTGGTATCTGCTTTGTCAAATTGAACTATTGTCAATCAAGCACAAAAACACTGAAACAGTTTTGCAGTATGCTCTCACCATGAAGGCACTAAGCTCTATTTACGTATATGGTGCACTGGATTGGGGGGGGTTGGAGCCAAAATTTCTGTATTTTATGTCCAGTTTACTTAGTTTTTTTTTTTCGTGTTTAATATGAAAAATAAAATACAGGAATAAAAATACAGCGAGAAAAAACGCAGCTCCTACATGCATGGGGGGTTGAGCCTCAGACAACTCCACTCTTGATTTTTCTTATTATTATAAAGTGTAAGCACTATTTGACGGACTTAATGCATACATTTAATTTTGCATGTTTTTAGGTCATCCAGAGATAGGTTTTTTTCTTTTTGAGCCATGAAAAGTCTCAGCAATGCTTCTAAACTCTGTGGCACAGTTACCCCCCAGCTCCCAGTGGACAGTCAACATTTCACTCTCGCTTTGGGTGTGCTTTAAAATTCAGATATGTTTTTTGGCACGATGGGACATGTTTTGCAAGTGCAAAGGCTGCAACATCCATCTGAACCAGAGGCTCTGTATTTTAACCCTTTAAGACTCACCGTTTACATTTATGGACATTACATTTCTGCCTCGAAGACCAATGATGCTTTGTTTTTTTTAAACTTTGATGTATTAGTCACATTAGGGGATCTTTTGGGGCTATCACAACTTTACAGCCATTGTAGTGCAAAACAGTGTAGTTATGAACAATAAAACTTATAACTAAAAACTAGTAGCGAACTCATAACATGAAAAATATAACTTCCCATACAAAGGTTATATTTAGTTTTTATACTTATTAGAGTTTCCCTCTTCCCTCTTTAAATCTGAAGCATGGTTCACTCTTTAAAGAACTCACTTCAATTATTATGATAGTATCCTTCAGACAGTATATTTAAGTAGAGCTGCTAAATAGGAAAATGTGAAAATAGTTTGGAACTTGAAAAAAACTATTAGAAGAAACAATAAGCAGGAGTACAAACTTTTAAACAGCACAACAAAGGTTAAACTGTCCGACCATAACGGGTACATTACTACCCAGAGCACTACATTTTCATTGCTGTGTTGTTAGTGATGATGTATTTGCTCTATACTTGACCGCAACAACATGTATGCTGTGATATAAAAACCATCATGATGATTGATTGGTCTCTTTAACACTGGTTTCTCTGGTAAACATACCCACAAGGGAGCATTTTACAGAGCAGCCATGACTCTAGGCTAATAACTCACTGTAGAGCTGCTTTACTCTCAGTGCACTTGGTCACGTTTGGCTCTTTTACTGTATTCTTACTTTGGAAATACCCCTTTATTGCAGTGTAATATAATTCTTAACTTGTATCTCCAGTGTCATGGTTTAAAACAAATCCTTCCATTTCACAATGTTCACTCTATCACTTCTTTTCTCTCCTACCAGTGAGTCAAAAAGAGGTAATTGAGATCACCAATGTCCCCAGGCTTGAATTAGTCCCTGAATGTTTAGCTAGAATAAAAACCAGCAGGCTTCACATGGACCCTGAGGACTGAGATACAAGGTTACTGCTCTCATCACACTGCTGTCTGTACAGCATATCACCACAACTAATACAGTGGGTGGGCTCATGCTCCATCCTTTAAAAAAACATAATCACAATAATAAAAAGCTGCCATAAAAGTCAGCCATACATTTTTCCCTGGAGAGTTGAAGTACATGCTTATGCACGCATGTTTACATGCTACTCACACACACACAGGTCTCGAGACAACTGCTGAGGCCTGAAGTCTGCACTGTATCTGCACACTTGCTGGTTTTGTGATATATCACAGCCTCTGACAGATGTCTCAGGTTTTCATGCAAGCTCATGAATCTGACTCAGACAAGGAAAGAGTGAGGTAGACATTTAAGTGCAGAAAATATATTTGGTAAATCTCAGAGGAGGCTGGGAGGCAAGGATAGAAAAAGTTGACCCCCATCTTCCAATTATGTGTGTCTGGAAGGGTTTGTCTGCTGTTAGTTGACAAATACACAATATGTAATCATAAACTTCAGTCCAAAATAGTGAGAAATGGGTGTTTGTTGCTGAATGCTGCTTGTTTAAAGAAAAGATGAATTGCTGCTAAAATTGTTGAGACAGTTGCAATTTGGTACAGTACCTTATTATTCTGATCAAATAGCGAAGTACCAGAGGTGCCACAGCAGTGCTATGCAAATATCTGCATAATTATTCTGAAGATTAATAAAACAAACCAGCTTGTAGCAGTCATCATATAAAAATGCAAAGCACTACACATACAAGATAAAGACAAAGAACATTTCTCATCAAGGTCTTGACTCTCCCTTTGTTCCAATTTAATTAGAGAGTACATCCAGATTCTTGCCCTCCCTGTTGGTAACAGGAGCGTCCTTCAGGTTGTTTCTGTTTCATTTGGTTTAGATGTATAATGCAATTACTGTTGTGTCTTTGAAAGCAAATTTGAAGGGGAGAGGGGAGCATGTCCTCAACTGTGGGAAAAGCAGTGAAGGAGAAAAGACTCAGAGAATTTAATGTTTTAAGAAGTTGACAGTTAGACTCATAGCTTTTGGAAACCTTCATGTATTGGAAATTAGTATGATGTGAAGGTTATGTCCAGTGCAGTTGCCTTCTAGATAGTATTTAAAGTCATTTTTAACCCAGAAGCATGTGAAGTAAGGGACAAACTGATATTACTTCTGATTTATTTGTTTCCGTGGAAATGTCTTGCCACCTTTCCAGAAGAAATTGTCACATGGCAGATATTAGCATAATCTGTGGGCTAATCACTGATAAACAGAAGTTTCAAATGTCTGCCATACTTGAATATTTTTAGTCGCAGGGGTTTACTCCAGGCTGTTAGGGACCTCTGCTAACTGACAGACATTAGCATGGATTTAGCTTAATAATAAGCTAACACTACAGAGCTATTGTATACTTAGCTTGTAAGGTGACCGAACGTCCTCTTTTGCCCTGACATGGTCTTCTTTTTTGGTGGTGAAATTTCTGGGGTGATTTTGTACAATCCCAAAAAACGTCTGCACTTTTTCTCAGCTTGTTCTTGATATTTATAATTAAGTGCTGGTCTGGGCTACTGGCATTATTCCGATGCCCTAACCTCAAAGTCAAAATAATAAGGAAATATATAATTGTTGGATAAAAAGTCAAAATTTTGAGATGATAATGTAAAAAATTATGAGATAGAAAGTAAAAAATCTGAGATAAATGGTCAAATAGTGAGAGAAGAAGTTAAAGTTTTGAGATAAAATCAAAATTTCGAGATTATATAGTCAAAATTATGAGAAAAGTCAAAATTTCAAGATGAGGTCAAAATCATAAGGAGAAAAGTTAAAACTCTCAGATTAAAAGTAATAATTAATATTTTTTTTAAAAAGATAAAGATAAGTTGAAATTTCGAATTTTTATCTCAAAATTTTGACTTTACAGGCAAAAAGAGTACCTCCAAAGGCTGAGTAGGGGGGGTACTCTTTTTGAGTTTTCAGAATATCTTCACGGTAGCTTAGCTATTACTCTGCTTTGAGTTATCTAGACTTCTTAGCTAACATGGCCTGTATACTACCTGCTAACCATGTCAGGGACCGACCAACACTTGTAACTTCTCATTTAGAGAGCAACACAAATATATATTTCTACAAAATAATCAGAGGCTGTAAAAAAGTAGGTCTTCTCTCATTTAGAAGGTTGGGGGATCAATTCCTGCAGTCTCATGCCAACATCTTTTGGAAAGACACTGAACCCTGAGCTGCTCCTGCTATTGGACAAGGGTTTTTGAATGTGTATGAGTTTGAGATTAGCTGAACTCTTTGCTGAGATGATTGACTCTCAGCTTTGGTATCATGTTTAAAGTCGTATTCTGGAGCCAAAATACTGAAAATTTCAAGACTGTTCCTGTACCATACATATAGGTCAGTGTTTTTTCAGGTCCATTCTTAGCTATAGCTAAATTTATTCTTTAAGGTTTGCTATCCTTGTATCACTAACAACTCAAACCTTTATTTCCTTTGTCTATGTGCCGTAAGAAGCAAACAGAAGCAGTGGTCTAATCTGCCGCATCAGAGCATACTCATGTGAGGTGGTTGCTTTTCCAGCCTATTCTTCTTTTTAAGATTGTCTGTAGTTTTGATCAAGATTTTTTGTAGTAGCAAAACTCTTGAAAAGGCATGTAAAGGGGTGACACAGCCAGCAGTGAGAAAAATTGCTTCACCTGACTCTGCATGACACGAGCCAGCAGTGCGTCTCATTTCTTGATTGGACTCAAATACACCTGGAGCTTTGATCTGTCTTCAGACTTCCTACAGCTAACAAACACCCCGCCATCAACTGTGTTTGTCATACAAGCTTTCTTTTTGATCCGTGCAGGCAGGAAGAAAACTTCAGCAGCAGGGCAGCAACAGCATGTCAACACACTGCATGTGTAGTTTCTCAGATTTTGGTATTTATGTCACAGTTTGGAGAGCAGTCTCTGCAGAGCTTTGAATACTGAAACATTAGCGTGTACTTTTGACCTATGAAGACTGTACTTCAGAAGATTTGAGGTCAACTTCCCTGAAAAACAGCATGTGAAACTTACACTTGAACATGATAAGTGACCCAGTCAAGCATCAGGCAGGAAGAATTGTGCTTTAGACGACAACAGCTTCACTGTGTAACGCTGAGGGGGGCTTTATGACATTAGCAGTCACCCTGAGCTCAGACCTAGCTGGAACGCATTAACCTAATCTAACCCTGAGTGAGTTGGTCCTGTTGTACCATGAAGCATGCAGAGCAGGAGCAGCTAATTTTGTATTCCTGTGAATGTTGAAGAAGATCAGATGGGAGGGCAGATATGCAAACAGTGATATCCACATAAAACGCCACTCAAATACCTGAAACTAGACCCACCCTGGTGGCCTATTTAGCCAGGTTTAAAATTCAGATTTACTCTGATTACGAGAGGGAAAGAGGGCAGCAGACAGCCGAAAATGCAAATATTCTGCTATTTTACTGTCTGATGAAAAAAGAGTAAAACATGACTGAGTTTTAATGAAGAATGCCAAAACCTCAGAGAGGAGAATAAAAACTACAGGCTTCACATCTGCTGTTGGTTTCAATGATTTTGTGCTATTGTTCTTCGATTGGGGAAATATTTTTATTGTTTTACTGAGGAATCCTTTTGGTTTTCTGGAATCTTAAGGTTTTCTTAAGTACTACACAAATATCTCCAGCTTCAAAGTGAGAGCATGATTTGCAAAAGTTGGACATAAGTCTCCATGCAGTCATAATGCTCAGCACGCACCAGGGGTAAAGAAATGATTGAAGCTGATAAACTTTGGCTTTGTTGGATCCACAACGGGCTTAAAAAGATAAGCACTGAAGGATAAAGAAACTCAAAAACTAGGCCACTATTATAAGGCCAGGCTATTGTGCTTCTAATATTAACATTCATCATAGCATCTCTTCTTACTATGAGATAGCAAAAAAGCTTACTCAAACAAGACCAAAAGATGATTAAATCTTTCAGGATGTACTTTTACAAGTTCTATATTGACTAATATCAAATTAGTGTTTGTATGAAAAGCATGGATTTAGTAACAGTGACATCCGAAGAGGTATTAGGGAGCACACAGATAGCAAATTTCTGCTTGCTATTTTCTAATCCAGACACCAGTAAAGACATAGAGTGGAGTTTATAGCTTTGTCATGAAACACACAGCCACAAAATGTCGAGAAATAAAGTCTGAAGTCACAGTGTTTCTAGGTGATGTTGATATATCGCTTTGGCTTTGCATGTTAGAGTTTAACTGGCATTTGTAGATGCAGTGATGAACTGAGTTCACTGAGCCCACGTGTTTGTATCCTTTACACATTAATGTTGGTTTTTAATGAAGTGTCCCCTGAGAGGTCGAAGTTCTCATGCATTCAGTGTTGGTTTTCAACCTTGCTGCTTACGTGCAGAGATTTCTCCAGATTCTCTGTGTCTTTTGTTGATTTCATGGACTTGTAGATGATGAAATACCTAAATTCCTTGCAGCTGTATGTGAAGAAACCCTTTTAAACTTTTGTTGCCCCTGTCCCAGCTTTTTTGGTATGTGTTGCAGGCATCAAATTCCAACTAGATGAAGATTTGCACACACACACAAAACAAAAGTTAATCAGTTTGAACAACTACTGTGTAGTGGTTGAATAGGTTAAACCGGGTTTTCAGATGATTTTATTCTGGTTTTATTTACGCTTCACACAACATCCCAAATTCATTGGAATTGGGGCTGTACTAGGCTATATTTAGCGCTTCTCTTCGCCTGGTGCTCTTAGAGATGTCTGTAACTTGTAATGTTAGTGAATCCTAGTTATGTTTTACCAGTGCTCATCTACCACCTACAACCTCACCAAGCAGAGGAAACGTAACCTGGCGGCCAATTTTATTGATAGACTCAAGCTTGAACAGTGTGTAACTGCTGCTTGGGGTCGGAATGAGCATCACAAACAGCTTATACCTCGCTTTAGCATTTATCCCATGCTGTATTACTCTGCTTTTTAGCTTTCCACTGCTTTTCTGCAATTGTCACTTTTAATTACATATTTCTCTTCTTACTGCCAAATTTTGTAGTCTGGTGTGGTGTTGTCATAGGGACTTCTATCTAAACCGTAATCCCATTTGTTCCCTGACAACCTGAGAGAAACTGAGAAACAGCATTTAGAAATCACCTATTTTAATAATCTCATTTAATAATCTCATTTTAGATTGTGGATTATGGTTGGGAACATATGTAGATGTCAGAATTTTTCAAGTTCACGCAGAAAGTCGAGAAGATCATGTCCATGTATTATACAGTCTATGGAACAAAAACAGCCTGGGATAACCATATATAGTTGTTTCCAAAGACTATCAATGATAAAAACTGTATGGAACTAAAGATTAACAGCTGTATTCACCACTTTCAGGTTACTTTATGCTGCAACAGATTATGAGATCACAAACTCAAAAGCTTTGGAAAGGGAAATTTTGGTCTTTAAACACCTTGGGTAAACAAAACGAACAAACAAACAAACAAAAACAGCGCGTCATCTGTCTGAGATGAATTTGGAGTTTGAGGAGATATTAGTACAAATCCAAGTACCACATTAAAGGAGTCAAAGCTGCAGGAGATATAGAGCAAGAATATTTTCATTCCATTGCCCAGATTTTCCTCATAACATCACATTATCTATGCAACATTTAAAGTAATTACCCATTGCACATTTCCCCTGATCCTGCAGTCCAAAAGATGAACACACAAGAGGCTGACAGCCTGGTGCTGCCGTCCTTGACCTAAAACAAGCTCACATTTTGCAATGTACAATATAAGCATTTATTCATACATCAGTTTATTGTATGTATACCCTTAATTTTGCTAAGGGTTTCCAACGAGATCACTCTTTAAACCTTTCTTTCTTTTATGATCTGGCAAAGAGGACAGCACAAACATAGTAGCAGCACTACACACACGCTGGTGGCAAAATAATGAGGCACTGGCATGTTTACCTTTAGTAACAACACAACGCACATTCTAAGATTATTCAATTCCACTCCTAAAATAAGACTTTTAAATTAGTGATGCTTTCAAACCTTTTTGCAAAGTAACATATTCAATAATTGATTAGACAAGAAAAAGAAGGTAAAAAACTAAAAAATCTTGGTACACCTTTGGCAGTATGCGTATTTGTATCACAAATAAAGAGGGAAATAGATTAAATGGGGATGTGGGGGAGGGGGATGCAAGACAGAGATGAAGATGGGAAGCTCAACCTTGGTGTGGTCCTGAGAGAGATAATTGCAGGGGCCGGAGATGGAGACGAGGTGACTAATGAGGCGAGTCACTAATTAGCCACCAGTGTCAGTGGCCTCTCTACTCTCACATGTCACAGCGACTGTGTGGGAGTATAAATGTGTGTGTGTCTGTGTGTGTGTGTGTGTGTGTGTGTGTGTGTGTGTGTGTATGCATGTGATAGCAGCAGGAGGATATAAAGAGTTTCTCTAACCCCCTTTCAGCAGGTGTGCATTTGTATCACCATTTTAGCAAAATAGAAGTCCAAGCTAATTAAGAGTTGTTAGTTTGCATTCATAAACAGCTTTTAATGATGCAAAATACCTTATTTACCGTTTTTAAATGGCATCATAAATTCCTCAGGTGGGTGGAGTGTCTTCCATTCTGACACAAGTCTTCACACAGCCCCAAAAGAAATAAATGATTAAATTAACCCTTTCTACGCCATGGCTCTTTATTCAGACTGTGAGCGACGAGATGCTTCAACATTTTTCACTCAGTGCGGCAGCAGTGCAGTGGCTGGTCTAATTACTGTATAAGTATAAACAATATGTAGGTGAAATGATGACACACAATCCTGAAATATGTTCTCATTTACCTCAAACTTCAGCCTTCTCTCCTGAAGTTTTGGAGAGCAGATGGTTTTCAACCACCTCCCCTTGAAAAGATCTCACAAGGGTTCAGGTGGTTTTGGATCTGTGACACATGAAGCCGCCCCCTGATGGAGAGCCACTTGTGGTCCTCGACGTACTCCCCATGGAGCTCTTCAAACTTCTTCTTCAAGCTGTTGTCAATGATGTCATTGCGTCATTGTTTGTCTGAACCTGAGCCAAGAGTCTGCTGCACACCCTGAGTATTTCATCTAAAGCTTTGACTTTGAGGGAGCAACAGCTTTAAACTTCCATAGTCCAAAGACAGATTTTATTCTTGATATGATTATGATAGCAAAAATATTGAGCATGTATGTAAATTTTCTGGGTTATTTTTTCATAGATCACTAAACATCACCTGAAAAATGTTTAAAACAGCAGACAGAACAACAGCCAACATGTAGAGCTCTCTCTGGTGACTGGTTGCAGTAAAGGTCTTCAAGCCCACCCCCTCAACGAGCATGGGTCAAGCTAGACATTGGTATACACATCAACTAATCTGCTTTCTAAAATTGTTCTGTCGTTATAGCTCTTACCATGCTGATTTGTTCACAATTATTCATGTGTCAGAGAAATGGAGCTACTTTAATCTTTAAAAAAGTGAAAAATTCATGAACAAAAGTTCATGCACTTATTTTTTTAAACCCAAAAAGAGAGGAAATGATGAGAGAAGTTGTAGTGCACACCAAAAGTCCTTCAGCTTCCGATAACCAGAAATTCATCGTTAAAACTGAAATGTTTACAGTACTGACTTTAAAAGGCACAGTCTCATCAGAGTCAGCAGATTAGAGAACAAGGAGAGGATCGTCACAACTTTTCTCACTTTTTGGCTTCTATTGAGTTGTTTTTGACTGACACAGCCCTCCAACACCCCACCAATGTTTAAAATGACTGTCAAGAAGAGTAGTCGCTGCGATCTTAATGTCATGGATTATGCATCATTTTCACACTGCCACTGTGCATGTGTGGTGGTGCATGAAGTGAACTGCACCATCTCGTTGGTGTACAGTCAGGGTGTAAACAAAGCAGCAGCAACAAAAGGGAACATTAGTGTTTCACTAATAAAGCTGTAAAACTAACGAGTTAATAGTTGCTGCTTAAAGAGTACCACAGTTGGCAGAATTTAGAAAAAGAAAACAGAAGAAAATATCACACACTGATGAAACTATAAAACAATAAGCTGAAGTAATTTTATGTGCATGAAATAACACAAATTTGACTCAAAGTCCTTCAGTAACAAAGGGTCTGAATTCCCCTAAAGCACTGTCAGACAATGACACTCACTCCCCCACTTCATTTGTTTGCTTCAGTACTATGGCCACCATGCTCTTCCATCTAAAAGGAAAAATTGGTCTCATGCCACTAATAGATGATAACTGTCTGTTGGGTGGGACATAAAGTACAGTATGGACCTTAAACCTCAAATTTGTGCTCCAAATGGCAAGTCAAAACAGCCATTTTGTGGACTCATAAAACTGAAGTGAAGCCGTCAGACAGTTAGGGCCAATTTTAAAGGCTAAGGCTGAGCCTTTTTGATACTTCTCTTAACTCTGGATCATTGGATAGAAACAAAACAGTGCTGCAATGTTCTGTTTCTGATTCTTCCTTCACGGGTTGTGATTAAGAGTCAAAGCCGTGCTGTAACATACTTGCAGAGATGGCACTTAGTGTGAAAAAACCTTGGTGTCATTCTGACTCATGGACCCAGATCTGACTGTTTCCACTGCATGTTAATGCTAATAGGTCTGCCCCTGTCTCCACTTAGTCACCCATCTCAAGCCCAGGTCAAGTATCACAGTGCTGGTCTTCTTCCTGAGGGACCTCAGGGTGCTGACTGGTATGAGAGACCTTCAGACATTTCTCTCAGTTTGGCTTTTTCACCCTTCAATTTCTCATCTTTGGAGCAGGAGATGAAGAGGCTTTACTGTAATTGCTTATGTAAGAGAAAATGGGATAGCTGCCAATCTAATTGGTGCCCATGTCTCTGCGCCCATTAGTGAGTGGTTGGAAAAGGCTCTCTGTATCCTTGACTTCTGGTTCATCTTTGTTTGGCTGTAAGCGGTGGTTATTACATTAGCTGTAAGTGAATAAATGCTTTATTACTCTCTAGACACTGTAAAGATGACAGCTGGAAATTTGCTGGTAGTGTACTTTGCATGACACACAATGTATTGCAATGTTTTAATGCTGTTTTATTCTTGAACTCCTACAAAACCATATAATTCCAGATACAGTTTTCGTTGATAACCAAATCAAATCTTTACTCGCCTTAGAAAATATAAAAGATCGGATATCTAACAATGAGTTGCTTTGGAAATGAGATTTAAAAAGGTACCTGGAACCACTCGATGTGATGGTACTGGACAAATCTGAGTGTGATAATTCCCTGTTGTTGTAACAAACTGAAAATTGAAAGGCAGCGTCAAGTGGACAAACAGCAAGACTTAAAAATAAAGCAAAAAAGGTAAATTACACATAATTTTTTTTATATCCAAATGGTAAGGGAATCATTAAAAAATCGAATTGATTAGCAGAATCAATACGAGCATTGGTATTAATAAAATCTGATCAATTCCCATCCTCAGTCTTATCACCAAGCCTCATTCCATAAATACCTTCGATCACCCCCTGCTTTTCTTGGGTGCTGATTGATAATGAAAGATCTGTGCTACTTTTACCACCACATCCACTCCTCGCTGCTGTAAGATGAATCTTGAGTGAGTGATCCAGAATACCAAACACACCCAAAAGGTCAGTCAATATCTAATGGCTTTGTCAACTCAGTCTTTATTCATACCTTAAATATTTAATATCCTGATTAAAAATTAAGAGGCAGGATGGTGTACTTTCAAATCACTGGGTGGTATCGCTGGGAAGATCTCATTAAGCATTTTTCATAATGAATGACATCTCTTCCTGTTGGTAACAGGCTGCTTAACATGGGAGCTCACACCGCCAGGAGAGATCACCTTGTCTCCAAATGTGTGAAATGTAAAACAAAGGAAATGAGAAAATGTTTTATCTTATCTTGAGGATAAAAGATAAGAGACCCCGCAGCTGCTGTAGGCATAGTAATTCCACCATTGTCTGCCTCCAACAGAGAAATGTGATAATGTTTTATTTGATGAGATTTGGTTTTTAAAAAGGTTCACTGCACTCCTTATCTCACACACTAGACATGGAATTTGTCTTAATATCAGCAGTTTTGGGTGACTTTTTGTTTCCCTGTTCCTCAAAGATGATAAATTCACTTCACTTTTGGAGTGAGTTACCTTCTGTGTAGCGTTATCATTGGGAAGACAAACGCTGCACACACTCTGATGTGACGTCCTGGCAGAAGCAGTCGAACCAAGAGTGCAGATAAAGCAGCATGCTCTGAGTCACGCACTGAAGAGCAAACTTTGTTGAGCTGGATTAACACTCACAAGCTCCCGAACCAGAAGGCAATTACTTGTGTTAACACTGATATCCACTGTAACGCCCCTTGACGACTGATTTCTCTTTGTGTGTGTGTGTTTATGTGTGTATGTGTGTGTGTGTGCTTAAGAAGATAAAGAGCTTGCCTTCTTATGACATGGTGTATACGTCCCTCAGAGGTTTGAATGCAATAACGCCAAACAAACAGTTATGAGGTGACACTTTGGATGGATATAACAGTGGGAGAGGAGCTAATTAATGCCTCTTGAGCAGTGTCTGACTTCACTTAAAGCTCCATTACACAAGGAATACTTTAAATAATACGACAAAAACTGGGGCTCTTTTTAGTTTCAGTTGCTGAATTTATCAGGCTGATACATTAAAAATCAAAGAATTGTCTTGAGTCTTGATTTTGAATTGGGAATAAACTCCATTTGTCCCATCAGACAGATTTGTGTCATTTTTGCTGGTTTGGTCTGATATTACATTGCAGGACTGCAGCCATGGTTTCATTTTCCTTGTTTGTGCGTATGAGTGTATTTATATTTTTTATCCCCTTTTCACACAAAAGTTAAGGATGAGAAGTTTCCAGACATGGAACTTTCTTTGAACTTTCCCCAAAAAAACTTTCAGCAGTGAGAGTTTCTTTTTCTGTTGTAGACTTTCCAGACTTTCTGTACTCACTGTTGGCCTCATGTTGCTTCTTTTACTTCAGACCTGGTTTGAAATTTACTGATGTGTCGGAAGGTCACCTCTACCAGCATCAACATCACCTTTGTAAGTCATTTTAGGCCTCATGCTGGCAGATCTCACCCTCACACCCTTTAGAAAAAAAATACTGCACACAGGACCATCTATCAATTAGAACAATAAACACTCAGCTTTCTAAGGAAAATATCTGCTACAATGTAAATCAATCTATAATTGTGTAAGCAACTGTAACAAGACACATCGGTGTGAGGACTGACTGAGTAAATTGATTGAACTAATTTTGTATTAAAAGTTACATTTTTCCAGTTTTCTTTATATGTTGCTTGTTTTCACACTTATCATATAGTTGAATCACTAAGATCACATAACCTTTGATCAGTTCAAAGATGAAATAATCTGCTTCATCAGTGGTTGGCCCATAGACTGTATGATATATGGACAAAGTCTGTCTCTGATATAGAGGAATAAAGCCTTTAGTCTGTGGGGACTACATTAAAAATGCTGACACAATCAGCATGCTTTGAGCCTCCTCACTCACAGCTATAGGGTGCCAGACTTGTCAGTCACGTGAGCTGTGCATCTGAGGCAAATTCATTGTCTTAATATCTTTTTAACTGCTGAGTAAGAAAATATTCAACCCCCATACAGCGTGTGCTGATGAAGAAATTTGCTATTTAGGCCCAAGTCGTGTTTTGAGTAACTGTGTTTTGAATGTTGCAAAAGTCTTTGTTTTTGGCTTAATGTATATTTGGTTTCTGGTTTTTCTGCAGCCAGACTCAAGCAGACACTTGATGAATCACACAGGGTCACCAGGCATCCTGGAAAACCTGAACAATGATTGACCAATTTTCTAGTCATGGAAAACATATGAAAAATGAGATAAAAGGTCAAAGTTCTTGGTAAAGTTATCCCGGAATATCATGAATTATTAATCCTCTCTCTTTATTGTGAGTGAATGCAAACAAGCTTAAAGTTATGTGCATGCATGTCTGTTGTCACCTCATCCCTCTGGGCAACATTAAGAGAAAGTTGAATCGGGAATTGCCCAGTTGAACACTGTAACTCCAATTTGTCATGCTAATGAAGTGCTACACTGTAATCTATGACTGTGTTTGCATTATTATATGATACATTTCTCATTGTAAGACTTAACCCCTTAAGAATCATTACAACTATGAAAAACAAGCTCATGGTTGTGGATAGAGCCTTTGGTTCATACTCTGTTCATTTTGTCTGTTTTCTGCAAGCTTGTAGTTGTGGATCAAGCGTTGCAATACCAATGGAAATCATTTGGAAAGTGAAGCCTGTAGTTCACAGAACAGAATTCTCCGTCCATGCCATGCTGAACTTTTTAATGGCCTTGTAGAACATTGTGTCTGCAGGCTGTCTCTGATTTTTCCTCTGTCTCAAAAGATAAATTATCATTATCTCCATTATCACTATTACTGTTGTTCTTCACCGTTGACTTGCTTTCCTTTTTTTTACGGTGATAGTTGCCTATGAGTAGCAGACAGCAGTTGGTAAAAATATTGTTTTATTTCTATTCTGACTAAAGAATGCAACTTGGACTGCATTGCTGGTGATGTCATTTGAAATGCACAGATCTATTTTTCAAAGATAAGGGGAGAATAATGAGTCATTTCAAGACTACACAGTGCTCCATTATATTTGTTGTATACCACAAGTACCTCATATAACCTACGTTATGTTCCGAATGTGCTGGATATAAAAGTTGTCACAAGTTTGTGAAAATAATTCTATGAACAGTAGTTTCTAAAGAAGCATCACTGTATGACCCTCTTAAATATTTCCTCCCATTTCTCAAAGCCCTTACATATGCACCCACCTCATTCTCTTTTTGATTTATGCTTGCAAGTCAGCAGGCCTGTGTCAGACTGAGTGACAGCTGATCACTGTGACTGACTTTGACAGGTTATATTGCTGACAGGGTCTGACAGAAACCTAGAGAGAGATAGAGAGCAGTGTGTGCGTGTACATTCGAGCCAGATACGGCTGGAGAATAAATCAGGAGAGACGGAAAACACACTGAGAGATGCGGAAAAGAGAAACAAGGTGTATGAAGCAGAAGTTTGAGAGACAGAAAAAAAAGTTAGAGGTACAGAGTCTGAGATAAAAGTGAGACAGAGAGGATTGAGTGTGCATTGTAAAGACTGCATAGGCTGATGTGTAAGTGTGTTTGTGTGTGTGTGTGTGTGTGTGTGTGTGTGTGTGGTGAATTCAAAGTTGCTCAGGGTGCTTGAAGGCACAAGAGCTACTGTTTCAGGAGTGTGTCTCCTCGGAAGAGAAGAGAACAGGACTCGTGTTGTCCCTTGTTGAATAGTCGGTGTGGAGCTCCCTGGTCCACAAAGCCATTAAATGTTACAAAGCCTCTTAATCAGCCCACGTCTCCTGGGGACAAAACATGCAACCTCGACCTGGAGCGCCTGCAGAGCCAGGTCAAAGCAGCACAAACTCATAGACATCTCCACACACAAGCACCCACTCACTGCCTGAAAAGCTAATTTTCAGTGTGAACCTAAAGAAAGGTCTGTGTTGTTGAATCAAATTGAAAGAACAGAAAGTTTGGAAGGACAAAATTTTTTTTGTTACTTTTGTTCAGGGCTTCGAGGCCAAGTGCTTGACATTTACTTTTTTAAAGATTTCCATGAATGAATTATTAAGAGTTTTTCGAGCAAATACACGAAGCACTTCAGTCACCTTGGGATCTGAGTCCTTCAGTAAAGTTGCAAGAAGATTTTCAGGAAATCATTTGATCCTGTGTGACATCTTTACCCTCTGTTGTTCTTGAATCAAAAAATCTGAGAGCTTCTGATTCCCACTTCTACACTTTCTTTTTAACAAGTCTTGAAGGCCACAAGCTGAGTTAAAAAGTATCATTCCTCACTGGATTCCTTGAATTATTGCTGGGTTGATGGTTTGAACACGAATGAAATCTATAGACTGTAAAATAGACTCTTCAACAGATGGACGTTTTCTTCATGTCATCACCTGACTGTTTCTGAAACTGAGTTTTGAAGCAAAGTGGATGTGAAGCAGCCATATTGGGATTGGGACGGTTGACAAGCCTTCACACTCACAGCTGTTGGGTGCCTCTCAGTCACGTGAGCTCAGCCTCCAAGTGGACGAGCTCATGATCTAAATATCTTCTTGTTTATTTCTTGAAAAAATTTCACCCCCCTTACAGTTTGTAAAATCAGAAATTCGGACAGGAGACAGTATTTGTATAAGGCTGTAAACATGCCAACTTCTGCCCTGAAAACTGTTTTTTTTTGTTGTTGCTTAGCGTGTGTGTGTGTGTGTGTGTGTGTGTGTCTGTGACTTTTGTGTGTACTTGCAGAGCCAGCCTCAAACAGACGCTCAACTTACAGCAGATTTTAGCATTTCTGCATTGTCTCACATTTTCAGACCACAGGTTGCTGCTTGGTTTAGACATGTTGTCTACATAATTTGTGATAAATTCAGGTACCCTCAAAAAATTGAGACTCTGATGATTATGCCAGTTTTTTTCAGTCTTTGGATTGGACAAACGGTTTGCAGATGCCAGTCATTTAATAATAAGTGGTGTCTTGATCCCGCGGTCAACCCCCCAAAAATCGGGTGAAATAACTAATCAGGGGTTCAGCAGGAGAACGGGTCAAAAAGCAGAAGATAGCAGAAGGTAATTGGAAATGTTGGCAGGTACGTGCAAATTACAGGAGATTCCATGGAGAAATGATAATACAGGAGGCTTCAAGTCATGGGTTTGAAGGCAGAACCAAATTCTTAGTATGCTTCAGCAAAGGGCAGGGTCTCCAACTCAAATCCACAGGGGTCCTCCTCTGCATATTCAAATTTCAAAAATTCTTGTATACGTATGCAGAACTCAAAGCTTTAAGTCACATTACATATGAACACTTCATTATCTCAACAAAAACTTATTAGTTGGTTCACATGCAAGATTTTTAGTTGTCCTCAAAAATTGAAAAAAAACAGTGCAGACAGTTGCCTTTTAATTTGTGTTAAAACTATTTTTTTCCATGATTACAGTGTTCTTTAGTTCCTTTAAAGGGAACTGATCATATGGCAGCAACTCAATGCTTTTAGGCAGTGTTGATTTTCATAACGGCCAAAAAACGTCTGAGTTCCCTCTCATTGGACTGTAATGAAGCTGTTTACCAGGAGGCCAAACATCTGCCTCAGAATCATCTGTTTGCCTGTTTCTGGGTTAAATAAAAATGAGCTCTAGTCAGCATTTCCAATGTGGTGAATGCTGATATTTACCTTACAAACCCCTTTTCAGAAACCTATAAGTGACATCAATGAGATCTTGATGTCTTTGTGTTTTTCAGGCCGTAGTTCTGGAGGTTTTCTGTCCTTTTCTCTGAATCCATGTGGTGTTTTTTGTGTCGTACACTTACTATTGATGAATACCTCACACAATTCCACTTGAATAAAACCATACCTTTTGATATTCCTCTATGTCTTTTCTCCGTCTTTATTTGTGGCACACTCGTAAGAAATGGCAGTGAGTCTATTTGCTGTGCTGCAAGGACACACAACAATATGCCTTGTGTGTTCAGTCCAGAAGACTCATAAATAGGGTTCACAAAAATATTGTCAGAAAAGAGATAGAGAAGTATAAAATGTAAGGATGCAAATATAGACTGATCACGGTTTAAAAATCTTCAGAGCTGTTAGTTTGCTCATAGGCTTTATATACTTCCATCCATTAACAGATAGAATGGAAGCCCAGGGTAATGATAAAAAAAAGAAATATTCAAAGTTCTCCAAATAACTCCACAAACTGTTTTCCCTGACAGCTTCATCTAAAGCATGTTCAGTACAGTAACACACTGGAGTGAACACTTACAAATCCCCCACCTCTGCCTCAGGGCCAGAGGAATCATTATCTTTTTTTTTTTACAATGGACAAAACAATCCAACAAAAGACACAATGTATGAAACCTGCAATCTCCCAAAACACTAAAATCCCTGCAGCCCTCAAACACTAAAGCCCATCTCTGTTCATCTCTGCTCTCAGCTGATATCCTCCGTGCTGTATTGATTGCTCACTGTTAAAAATCTCCCTGATTCTCCTCCTGTTTGTGTCCATGTTTGAGTTTCACTTAGATGCACTGTAAGGAAATCCTGTTGTTTTGACAGAAAAAAGCTGGCAGCTGTGGTTGCCAGGGAAATTTTATAGAATATACAGTGCAATTGTGAAGAACATTGTTTAAAACAGTTATAATTAAAAACAACAAAAAGAACGTTCTGAACTAGGAAAATCAACTTATTTTTTCCCCTAAATCAGCATGACCACAATGCTGTTTGTTTTATTTGTTTCCGCCACATTCTAAAAAGTATTACTGCCTTTTACTCAATTTTATTGGTGAAACACTTCTACAAGAAAAAACATTGCTTAAAATTTAAAGCAAAGTTTGTAACAAAGTTCACCATTAATTAGTTAAGTGTAGTACTGTTTATTTTGTATAAAAAAGTACAACCTCATTGAAAAAAACCCCATAATTCTAACAGTGTCATGTTGTAATTTTAACTTTATTGTATTGCCTTTTGTTTAACAGTATTTCTGTGTTGTAGTTTAAGTGATCTGTAAAAATCTATTAAGAAATATAATTATTTTACTATATTCTTACTGTAAATTTACAGTTGGATTAGGTTTGGTGTTTCACAAAACCCATCTGTAATTTAAAGCCGCTAGTGGTGACAAGTGGACCCTTGCCCTTGTGCATCTGTTGGGGCATGCTACGGCCACCACATGTGCAAAAGTTGTTTCTAACTAAAAAGCTATTGCATGCAGCACTCCAAGAATTTGGTTTGCATTCAGGTTTGCATGTTGGCCCTTAAAACCCTAACTTTGACTGCCACTCCCAGCCACGCCCATTGAGATACAAAAAATGCTTTTTCATCAGTGTGTCTGGTATACACACATATACCAGACTAGTTTGTTCAAATATGTAGCCTAAAAAATCTCCAAGATTGATAATACTAACTTCACGGGCATTTTGTACAGTTTGGAGAGGAATAGTGGACATGCCTCAGCTGTAGATCCATCAAATGTCCTCTTTGCTCTGTCTTTTTTTGAAAGCTGTATTTCTTTTTTGAGGCAATGTCTGGACAGAAAATGACCAAAATACTTTCAAAGTGATATTTTTAAAGGGGATCATCAGAGGCTCACACCTTTTTTCTTCAGAAAAATAGCCCTCAAATGTGACGTAAAACGTATTTCCTGTTCAGGCCCAATTATTCCCTAATGATGAATCTCTGCAAACGGCTACTCTCTCCTGTGCTGCTCTGTGGTGTTCACAATGGGCTTCTTGTTAATTTGCCTTTTGACAGTGATGCCCACCCACCAGTGGCCAACTGGGGTTTGATAAATGAGGTGCTCCCTTTGCTCCCGCTCCCTCCATGCTTCATGTTTTAAGGGCTGAGTGAAGTGGGTGTTTGTTTTAGTGGGGAAGAAGTACGCTTTGATGCACATGACCACTTGTAGGAATTACAATAAGAACAATGTTGGATTGTTTCTGGGTGAGGGTGCATCTTAGCCCCTCAAACAGAGAATCTCTGGAAATTCAGAATTTATAAAGTTTGGATGAAGACTTTCAAGAGATGTAAACTCTTCTTGAATCTTTGGTGTTCTTTTTCAAGGCTGGACATCTTGTGCTTAAATTCAACAATCAAACAAGGCCATCACAAAAGAAGCAGACTGGACAATGTCTACTCTAACAATGAAGAAGAGTTTAAAGCAGTCCATAAACTCCTCTTGATCACAGTAAGCCAACAGTTGCTTTGTGCTGTTATTAGAGTTACATTCTGGGAAACCAGGCTCTGGCATCCTGTGTTACTAAAGAGCTTCCAACCGTGAACAGCAGAAAAACACAGGATTTTCTGCCACAGTTTAAATGGTTTTTGGTGTTTTCTCCTTTGTCCAGTCTTGACAGTTGGAAAAGCAGAAAACTGTTGGGAAAAAGAGATATAATCTAACAAAAGTGACAGGAGCAAGATCGGTTATTTCTTTACACTGAATGTTAGAGCCTCTTTTCATGTCAGATATTACAAGCAAAAAGCTGAGTTGATATATTTTCCCTGGACATGTCCTCCTCTTTGGTGGTAAGCATCATGTCCAAAGGGACCTTATAAAATTCCTCAAAATATCCAGGTACCTTTGTGTCGGCTGAGAATTTAAACGCCTCGAAATCTATATTAAACTTCAACTTTTTAGGAATTACCCAATCACTAACCATAAGTGCAAGAAAAGTTTTTGTATTATCATCCATAATCCCTGAAAAATGGAAGAAAAATCACAAATTCTGCTAGGGTATATAAATATATGAGTACAACTGTAACTGTTTAGGCGATGAAGCCACTTTGTCCTCTTTGAGAATCTTTGGATATTTTTGAAGGGTCTCAAAGAGGGTCCTCTTTTTGGGTTTTCAGGATATAGTCAACCTACACATATTGCCTTTGAGGTTGATGGTGCTCATGGGAAATGAAGTCTTGATCCCAGCGAGACGTGTCCAGTATTGTCCAGCAGGATCATCACCTACAAAACACTACTTTCAAATTCAAAAGCTCCTGACTGCACCTTGTTCTAAGAAGCAAGAATATTTAGCACAAGAAATATTCAAGAACAAATACTGTATAGACTTCAAACTGTGCTCTCCAAGTTTCCAAGGTGTGGTAGATCATGCAGGTTGGGACAAATTTAATACAGTGAGATTGCTTTCTTCTCAGCTGATGGAGGTCAGTCAGTCATAGATAAAGCAGTTCCCCCTGTAAATGTAAAGTGTCATTAATATGATAGAAGTGTGACCATGGAATGCGGTTATTAAGCAGGTGAAATGTGGTGGTGACCTCCAGAGGGCACTGAACCACCAAATTAACCCCCGGTCAACATAATTTACGCGGCACCAGCGGACGCTCTCTTGCCATTTTAATATTTGTCTAGTCAGGGTTGTTCTATTTAGAATTTTCTGGTATTAGACCTTGCATAATGGAAAGTACATGCCTTTCTCTTTTTGTGTGTCCTTGCATGCTTAGAAAATATGAGCAGCTGCTTTATCAGCTTCTGGAAAATGTGAGCATGAGTACATCAGTTAAATTGCCAGGAACTTATGAGCAAATCTACTTTTAGCTCTGTCTTCAATTTACACCTTCCTTCCTATTATGCCTCATAGGTGTATATTCTTCATTTCTCCTCTCCCCCCCGTGTCTCTCTTAGTTTACTTTTAATTCCGTCTTGTACTCTACTTTCCTCTATACTCTCTGTTTATTTCCTCAACCGTGCTGCGTCTCTGCCTCTTAATGGATTGATGTAAGTGCTCTCCTGGTGCTTTGCAGCTGCTTGTTGTTCTTTATTGCAACAGAAGCTGGGCCTTGAGGCACTGTAGTCTCTTCTCTTGTCCCACAGTTGGGCGACGACTGATGCCCTTGATGAGAGGGCCCTGTTGCAGTCAGACTCATTAGCTAGCAGATGTGAGGTGTCAGCGTACATCACAGCATCAGGCACCGGTGTTCACCCTTTTTGCCAAGGTGTGAATAATACATCAGATTTTGTTTACGGGCTCGTCTCTCTGTAGACATTATGCAGTCGGCACCAGTGCTCCGCTATCTGGCGCTGAACAAACTCTAGAGCCACCAACCCGCCTGAGGACAGATAACACCGCCAGAATACTTGCAGTGCTCTCTATCACCTTGCATTCAAGTTTTAGAGCTGTCTAACTATTCATGTTGACACTGCTCTCTTTAAAATACATGGGGAGTCGCGGGGTAGGATGTGTCACAGAGTGATAATATCTCAGAGGACAATCTCTTCAACGCAGGAGGTGTGTGTCCTCTGGTCCGCCTCCAAATCCTATTTGGATGGGGAAACTGATTAGAGCATCCCGATGTGAAGAGGCCAAATCAGATCATGTTAGCTGCTCCCAGTTTGATTAGGGATTAATTGAAATAGGAAGTAAGCCTCCTGGGAGTAAGAACTGAAATAACAAGGCTTCACACACACACACACACACACACACTTCTCCGCCCTCTATGTCTCATGCTAATGCTATCTTTGGTTTGGCTAGCCCGTCCTGATACCCCCTCATCAAAGGTGGAAAACAACTGGTATGCATATCCATGCTAATTACTCATACTAATAAAGCATGCTGCCGGCTTGCTTAAAAATATCCTACATTTTGCTGACTTCAATCCTTATGTTTATTCATCTCTTTCATAAAGCAGGTCTGACCTCAACAGGGATAACAGAGCTGTAGGTTATCTCTGCCTCAAAACAAAACTGATGAAATTTGGTGTGGCCTGCACTAACTATGCTGGCTAAGCCTTTGATATAAAGAGGAGGCAAATGCAGACACTAGGTTGGCCTGAAATTACAACATCTATGGCAAATGCTTCTCCGTCATGGACTGAAAATTCTCTTTTCTACCAACTTTATTTAATACTATAGCAGACTCAAAAAGATTTTGGTTTGCTTCTGCATGCTACGTGATACATGCTGAAAAAGTACGATGAAGTTACTAAAAAAGGCAGCACTCTAATCAAAAGGAGAATTGTTCTAACATGGTGGAGCTAAGTAGGCTATTCTTGATGCTTTTAAAGGGACTGTGAGGGGACTGTTCCCTCTTAGTTATACATAACCACGACAAAGCCTTAATTTTCAACAATTGTTGTCACATTTCAAACAACAGCGCAACATAACCATAGATAAAAATGTTACCTTATCACCTTGTATCTGGTAAAAAGCTGCCTTGAACAAAGAAAATTAGAGCTGAAGAAAAGATTTGCTTACCACACTTAAACGAATACATTGAGGAGCAAAGACTTATGGGAAGCAGAGTCTTCACTGCTGGTGCTGTTGCTTGCTTTCCAGAAACTCCTCACAGCCGGTTTAAAAATACGCATAGACTTCAATGCACATAATAAGTGCACCTAATGCTTTGAGTGAATGGACTTAAAGAGAGATACATCAATCATTCACCAACGGTGTATTACTCTATTCCCTGTTTCACCTTGACTTGTTGCTGTTAATTCAATTAAATGTTAACATGTCTAGAGGTTAATTTTACAAATTATTAAAGTAATGTGTTTAGAGAATTAAATCTAGTCATTACCAAACCCCTTGAAAAAATTAATATGTGAAATCAAAGACTCAGTATGTGACTGTATACTGGTAAGAAAAGCTTCACACTGACTGTAGTTGAATTAGTGCTTTGTGTGAGTCCTTTTCACGTATTATATTATGATATCAACAGTGATTGGTGTAAAAGCTCTTGACTGGTCACTGAAAAAGTTCAAAACTCTCAAGCCTCTTTCTCCTCAGTGAGGGTGATATTAGTATTTCACCATGGGAAATGAGAATGATTAGCCATTATAAAAAGCTTGATTGTCGTGGTGTCATTTGATATGGGTCTACTACCGCCAGGGTGGCTCCATAAATTTCCCTCGTTCAGCAGCTTTTGCTCCTCTGATGCTCTCCTCTCCTTGTGATGGCAGTCATTGACCAGGAAGATTAATAAGAAGAAGTGCTTTAGTTATGCCCCATAAAGTTACACTTTGCAGTCACTGGGAGGCAATCATGTGTCGCCTCCTTGATGTGGATTGTTTCAAAGACAACACAGTCACTAATGAAAGTCAAGGCAAGCAAACATTTTAGACTCTTAAGCGACATAAACAGTTTAAGTCTGGTTTGGAGCCACAGATTAATCACATTATCTTTCATCATTCATCATGATTGGTTACAGTATGGGTTGCTGCTTGCATAGTTGATGATTTGCCATCTGCAAATTAGCATAGGCAGCTTCTGCTAGCAGTGAGACATTTGTTGTGTTAAGTATGTGTAGTCAGTGAGTCAGTGTCTCAGATTTTATTTGCTGCTTGATTTCTATAAAGTTGCATCCTCAGTGGAGTTATTTTGAAAGCAGACTGTTGATGTAAATGGAGTTCACATGCAAGTATCGTCTCTGAGGATGGTAGCACTTCATCAGCATGCCTTTATCTTTCCCCCCTGCCTTTGTGCCTTTCCATGTGGTCCCGATTTGTATGTTTGTGTGTGACGTTGTCCTTGAAGCTTGTGCACGTTGGTGAGTGTGAGGATGTGTATTAATGCGTTTGTGTGTGTGTTTCTCTTCCCTCTCTTAGGACAAGCAGTCCCATCCGTCTTCTGTGCTCAGTAATGGGGGCTCAGGGTGGCTTACGTTCGGCCCCCTGATCCGTCCTCATTTGGTTGGCATTTCGTTACAGGCCAGACACTCTTCTTCTGACACGGAGAGGCAACCCAGACTGTCCTCCCTCCTCCACCTGCCATCCTCTTCACTACTCCTTTGCCTTTTTCTTCCTTTTTTTCCCTCTCTAACTTTGTCTGACAAAAACCCAAACACGCAACCTTTTGCACGTACTCATTTTCTCCCTTTTTCTGTCTCAGCTTCCTCCCTGTAACCGTAGGACAGGGCAAAATGAGGACAAATTGATATGAATCTCAAGGAAACAAAGAAAAGAGAGATAGGTAAAAAGGAAAAAAGTAGCAGCAGGCTCTTGCAAGGCAACTCCATATAAATCCAGTGATATACTGCTGTGGTGCTTACTCTGCAAGCACATCCATTCCTCATAATGATGTCCATAATGGTCATAAAGGAAGAACTTCTAGGGCGACCCAATGTCACACCAACATTAGATGTAGTGCTTCTCTTTGATTCTGAATGCCCCGTTAATATGGATCCAGAAAAGATGATCAAAGCAGTTTGATTTCAGCTGCAGGCTTCTCTTCCAAGCTCCACTGCCCTGATTGATGCAGCAGAAGTGGAGTTAAAACAAGTACACAATACAAATAAATACACATAGAGTCAACCTGAGAGAAGTGATCTGCCTTGCCTGACCAGGGGGGCAGTGGATAACGTTTACAGGCGTTTTTTTGAGACGCACGCTGAATACCCTGGAGCTTCAAGCAGCAGCCAACAGTGAGCTGAGACAAACCTCATCTCGTTTAAAGGCAATTCTCCTTCATAGTGCTTCTCATGCCCTGAGCTGCTGGTCCCAAAACTAAGCCGGTCAATCTAATCATGAGGCAAGGTGAGAGGGGAGGGCAGGAGAGAGGAAGAGGGAGACAGCGTGGAGATAGAGTGGTGTATGTGTGCATGTGTGCATGAGAGCGACAGAGAGGGGGAAAGGGTTTTACAACATCAATCCTATGAACTCAGAGGCCCGTGGCTGACTCACAGAAGTGTTTATGTGTCTAAAACCCAAAATCATCCTGTCTGCTGCTCCTGCTATCTGAGAGAAAAACCAAAAGAGACCCTGGAGCCTGTTTTTTCTTTCCCTGCTCCTCAAACACTCCAAAACTGTTGGTGCTGAGGTTTGTCGTGTTTTTGCTTTTGCCTCTCCTAATGACAAAATGCTCTACTCTTTCTTACTGTCTTTCGCTTCTGTTTATTTCCCTCTACATGCATTTCTTTTTTCTGCATATCCCTCTTTCTCACTTCTTGGCAGTTGAGGCAGATGGCTGTCTACCCATGAGTCTTCATTGCTGTAAATTGTATGTAGATGCACGTCACGGCCCTCTTAGAAGGCAGACACACTCACTGATTCTGCTGCAGTAGTATCACTGCAGGTGAAAAATACCTCCAGCCCACCCACTGTTCATCAAAATTTTAACAAACTAACATCTCTGATGTCTTTGTTATAATTTCAGAGGCAAGTGTTACTGTTTGCTGGCAGCTAACTATCATTAAGTTATGAACATACTTAAGTGTTAAAATCAGTTCAGCCAGTTCATGAAATCAACCGTTTTTTGAAGGTTCTTTGAAATCCCCACAGACCATCGATATAAGCTCTACCCTAAGCCACTAGTATTATTCTGATGCATAGGTACCTGTCAATATGTGAAGTATGCACACTGTATGCGTCATGATGTGAGGGACCCAGGGTATCCTTCTCTCAGATGAAAACAGAAAACATACTCTGACTGCCTGCGTTGCATTCTCTTACAGAAAAAAAGGCTGAAGAAAAAAATAAAGAAAAGTATGTTACCTCTCAATTTATGTATTATTATTACTATTATTTTAGTTTTGAGCCATTATTTTTATTTTTACGTCAGTCTGAATAAAACAAGAACTGATGACCTGTTTTCTTTTGTTAACAAAAGAAAAAAACCCGACAGAAACAGACTTTTCTTTTTCTTTTAGTTAAACTGAGATTTTGAGGCATTATTTAAATTTTTGTACAAGAGAAATAAACTTTGGAGCAATGGACCACCTCTTGTTTTCTTATGCGAGCATGCTGTGAGGCATTATTTATGTTTACGTCATTGAAAATGTTCACTTCAAACAGCTTGAACAATTTTGTGTTTATGCTGCTTTGTTGTTTTTGAAAATCTTTGGGTATTATATCAGCATCTCCAAGAATCTGGGTATGGTGTTTTCTTTTGTAGTTTTCAGAATATGGTCACTCTAGTTAACATGTGCCAGCTTTTGCTAAAAATGGAATAAATTACTGGGGGCCTCTGCAAAGTGTAAGAACAAATAGTTTCACCCAGTATAAGACAGCATTTCCAAAGTCTGAATTTCTGGAGTTCTAGTTAAATCACATGTTCTGAAAACTAGGACTTGAATCAAAAGCTTCTACTCACAATCAACAGTATAACAGCACTTATTATATAAATAGTCCAAATTGTTAAAACTGATATATGAGCCGGTGTTAATGTCTTGTTTTTAGTAAAACACTGTCTTCCTATACTTGAACATCATTCACCCGAAAAATCCCTCAGAAATATTTTGAAATCGATCTCTTTTTTAAGATGCTAAAAGACAAAAATGAAACCTGATTTACTTGCAAAGACAGCAAAATAAAAGCAAGCAGGGTTAGAAAAATGTAATCATTTACTTTCTTGTGTAAGGAAATTATTCTTGTTTATATTAGTGTTCTGTATTAATAATGTAATAGCTTTTAAAATGACAATTTCCTCAACTCACAGTTTGTTGGCTATTCATCATCTAAAGAGGGGGGGAAGAAATATGCTATAATGCAAAAAGTGAGAACAGAACATCAATTTAGTCTCAGTGAAATCACCTTCTGTTTTCTTATACAGAGTGATTAAGCTTGATGATGATGTCACAAAGTGGATAGCAGGCGAGGTGATAGAGCTGAGCTGGACCTGAAGTCTTCCAGGTCAAAATCTGTTGTAAAAAAGGTATTAGATAACTATATCCTGGAGTTTTCTTTGCTATTAGAGCCAGCTTCAAGTTTACATCCAGTCACAACGAGGTTCGGACTGTAGAGATGACAATGGTGATGTAATCAGAAATGAAGACAACTCTCTTTTCAGTCTCCACGTCCCTCTCAGTGTCATTACATAAGGCTTTTATCATAAAGGAAAATAAACTGTTGAAATGATAAAATGCACAGGATCTCCATTTTTGCATAAAGCACCCACTTCTACAATTGTTTTCAGACCCATACTTTCATCCACTTACTTTTTTTTGTACCCATTAAATTCAGAAGCACATCCACACGTACCTAAAATCCTCACAGAAGTGCACAGATGCACACTCTTTGGTTTTCTCCACAGCGTATGGGAATAACGGTCCACAGTTTTTGGTGTGTGCACTGAGGTGAGCGCCTGAGTCTAGTCAGCACAATATGGCCTCTCTGCGCTGCAGGAAAGCCCTACTGCTGAGCGCTGCAAGTACAGTACATTTCAATTTGTTCCGGGAGGGATCAAATTCTACCGCCTTGCAAATCTCAGCGAGCGGCAGGCGAATAAATGGAGAACTGAAGGAAATATAATAGAGCTGTGTTTGAACCACTAGAATCCAATCGAAGTCTGGATATCTATATCTATGAACAATCTGTGGGGAGTCTGGAAGATCTGAATGTGAAGGAAATCAATAACAGACGGAATAATTACAGGCAGCTTATCTGGCAAAACTGCCCATAATACATGCATTCTGTAAAAGGTAAAGACTCTTTAATATGGGTGTATGGAGAAAAGCGAACCGTCTTCTGCAGGACGGCGGTTCACACACGTCCGAAGGCTTATTAGCAATCTCAACCTTTTGATAGATGTTATAAATCTTTCATCCAGAGATGGAAACAGAGAAGAATAAAAGTCCTTAAAGGTCTGCAGAAAGTTGAAGAGCAGAGGTTGAGAAAGGACAACTCTGTCCTAATTACCGTCATCACTCACTCTCACCCCTAATGTATCTGATGCTTTTCTCTGGGAAATAAAAAAAACCTCATCACTAATAACTGATATCAAAGAGCTGAGGAGGAACTTTTCAAAGCAGGACATTCCTTTTTTGCTGATACTTATAATAATTTCACTTCTCTGAGGTAGTCAAAGGTTAAACTCATCACCTCTACAATGAGAAAGGACAGTGCGTAGAGACAAAGAAAAGCATTTAAACTACAAAGGTTAATCAGCCATTTGCGTTCATTTAGAAAAGTCAAAGTGTTTGCCTCTTTTGCTTTCACAATGACTATTTCGTGTTAAGAACTTTTTTATGAGCCTCAATGAAAAAGGTTTTCATAATTATGGGCACAGAAGGTTAAAAGATATTAAGAGGTAGCTCTTAAAAAAGCTGCAAATGTTAGCATGTCAAGCTAATGAACTAAATACACCTGGACACATGGCTAACTGGCTAGCATAATGAGAGGTGTCCAGCTGCAAACCTTCACTTTCAGCCAACCTAATGGCTCCCCCACACAAAACCAGAAACCACCTCCATTATAAGATGCACGTAACATAAATCTAATCGTCCTTTGCCCTAAAACCCCTCCTTAACTCTTTGGCTCCCTCCATCATGAGTTCGGAGCAGCATTAGCATCTGTTTGTTTGTTGTTGTTTTTTTGTGCTAGTGTTACACCAACCAAATGAGCTCAAAAGCGTGATTTACTGACCCCAAGAGGAAGACCTTGCAACAACTTTTGGATTATTATACAGTAAAAACTTGAGCTAATGTGCCAGCATTAGCCAAAAAATGGGCTTTCTTAGTTTTTTGTTATGACTTTCACATCATAAGTCTTTTTTGAAAACAGCTTAAATGCCTTTGTTTGAAACGAATGTTGTGAATAAGAGATTTGGATCTGTTCTCTTGGTGTCATGATGTGTTATGTGAGGCTAAAAAGTGTGAGTGTAGTGTTGAGAAAGGAAATCTAGAAATGAGGCGATTATGACTTTTGCATTGACTCGAAAAAAGTCCATGGTGTTACTTTGCAGGATTTTTGTTTTTGGGGTGGTTTGATTTTGTGTAGTCCTCCTTCATTTCCTGAGACACCTTGCTGTAGATCAATAGCTCATCACAAGGTCCATTAGCAGGGGGGATGAATCTAATAGGGTAGTGAAATGAGGAGTTGGTTTAATCCGGAGCAATAAAGCTTGATTCTAATTGTTAGTTGTAAAGAAGTGGAGAAGAATAGTTTTTGGTTGTTCTTGAAACGGGGTTCCAATTAACACTGATTAATCCCCTACATGGCTTTAGTGATTGACTTCACTTGGGAGTCACATTTGTTCATTTCTCTGTGGTTGCAAAGTTGAAAAGAAAACAATAGCTGTGAGCAAGAAGGCATATTTTTTAATCAAAACAGAACCAGCCTGCAATCTTTGTGATATTAATGTTTCATTTTGTCCTATGATGGCAGTAATCAGTCTTCTGAGAAGTGTTTTTAAGCAATGTTTCTCACATTTTAGGAGTCATTAATACCAGAGCTTTACAGAACACAGTGATTGCTTTCCTGGACCTCGTAATGATTGTGGAGTTAAATGGGTACCCAGTCATTACACTTCGCCATTTTCCATTGTTTTCTAGTTAAAGGTAATCAATTTCCTTATGAGCAGGGATCCTGTAAGTGTTCCACTGCTTGTGTTGAGTGCTTTCATTAATCAAAGAGACAAACCATACCTTGGAGGGATGCTCAGATTCTCTGTTGTAAATTCTGTAAAACAAAAAAACGTCATAATGTGGAAAAATGAAAGATGTTACAGCAGCAGAAAGGTAATAATACAAGTGACTCCTTCTGTCGTGTTTTCTCTTTTAGCTTTATCCATCTCAGCGGCGTCGCCTCTTTGACTTTCTTTTCTCTCATCTCCTCCCTTCCTGCAGCTCATGAAGGGCTTCATTTATCATCCAGCAGGTGATGAGTGCGATGTTTCTCTCCCTGACCTCTATTCCGTCACTAATAAGATATCTGCAATGCTGCCTCATGCCCCCGTAACTAAACTGGGACCAGGGTCAAAAATCATATTCCAAAACACCCTTTCTGGTATAGCCACAGGTACACTGGATCAGATAGATTTTCAACAAAGGAGACTTTTATAAATGCAAAACTTTGAGGCTGTCAACAAAACAATAAAGCAAAGACATCCCAAATCAAAAATGGATAATACATTTTCAAACCAAAAATAAAATAACAATCATCTTATTTGATTTTAATTTAATCCACTCGGAGCAACATCTCCTAACTACCTGGATTAATTTGCAATATGCTAGTAACACAACCAGATGTAACAAAGCATCCCGGAAATATAACTGTCTCAGAAGTGAAGTTAAGAAGAGGTTCATCATTCTGTGAGAGACTGCATCCTGTTAAAGTGGTTCTACAATTAAAAAAATATGTTCCCCAGAGTTCAATCTCAGATGATTTAATGATTTCATCATCTACAGTACATGACATCAATCACAGATTCAGAGAATCACTACAAATCATTGTAATGAAAGATACAAGATTAAAACAAAACCCTATTGGATGGCTGTGAGCAAAGTAGTGGATTAAAAATATAAATCAGACAAGAGACAAACATGACTCAGTTGTGAGAATAATAGTAGGGCTCAAAATACCTTCCAAACAAACATTGTCCATGGATTAAGATTACTTCTGGAAAAATATTTGCAGTATTGGAGCCAAACTGACAAAAACTCCTTCCAGCCTTGGATTGCAAGACGATGCCACACCATACATACAACAGCATGACTCAGTAGTAGAAGAGTTCTGGTCCAAACTGGCCTCTCACCTGACTTGAAAACATTGAGTCTATCAAGAGGCAAACATTCAAAAAGAAGACTCTGACCATCTGAGCAGCTAAAATCATTTAAAAGCCAAGAAAGTGATGTTTCATTTTCATTCTTTTTCTACCACTTATCCTGTTCAGGGTCACTGTTCAGGGTAGCTGGAGTCTATCTTATATGTTTTAGGGTGAGAAATGGGGTACATTCTGGATTGGTAACCAGTCAATCAGAGGACTGATGCACAGAGATGGACAACCTTTTACACACACACACACACACAGACACACACACACACACCTACAGGATATTTAGAATCACCAATTAGCCTGATGAGCATGTTTTTGGTCTGTAGGAGGAAGCCACACACAGAAGCCCACCTTGTCCAAACAGGGATTCAAACTGGCGACCCTCTTGCCATGAGGCAGCAGCACCATTTAACTTTCAAACTTCCAGATATTCTTCTCCCTCAGGTCCATTCAGTTACAAAGAGTGGTTTAATAAGAGACGCTGCAAAACTTTGGTAAACATGCCACTGTCTGACTGGAAGTTTTTGATGTCTTATTTCAAATTAGCATCTTTGTCTCATAAAACAATGAAGTGTTTCAGTTTAAGTGTTTTATGTTGTCTTTAAACCTTTCAATTGATTGAGTTCAAATGATTTGCAAATAAACAAATTATTTTGATCTTTTTAACTCATCTTTGATTGACACCAGGTAAATTATCATAATCAAACACACTTCAGTCATGTGGAGAGCCAAACAGGTGAACACAAACAAACAAGCCGACTGACACTTGGAGATGATTATGCAAACTGTGATTGATTTCAACATATCAACTGATGAAACACGTCTAAAAGTTTGGATTCATGTAACAGCAGCCACAGAATCTGTACCATCAGTCTACCACCTACGCTTCACACATTCTACCTCACATATTCCCTGCAAAAAGAGTCCAGATTCATGCAGCTGAGAGTCAAAAAAACCTTTTCTATCACACCTTAATAGCAGGCACTGCCAGAGTTTTTTCGTGTACCACTCTGACACACATCACGTCTTTTGTCAAAAGTATAACCTAACACGCCACCCTCAGTCTTAAAGGTTTTGTCTTTTCACTCCACTATCTCACTAGCAGCAAAAAGCAAACCAGCGGGTGAGTTCATGCTGTGATGAACTAAAAAGTAAATCGGGAAGGAGTTAAGAAGAACCTTTTAGGGTGTGTATTAAAAAACATTTTTTAATACAGAAATCTTTTAGTTGAACTGACATGTTTCTTGAAATCAAAGTCTTCACTGTCCTTTTAAAAAACAGAAAAAGTCATTCAACGTGTGCAAAATAACTCCCTTGAAAGTGTATTCTACATTACACAATAAAGGGACGTGACAGGAGGCCCTGGGGAAATTCTAGATGAAATCCAACCAGCATATGGACCTGAAAAGTGTGCAGTCATCCACACCTTTAGGGTTGTAATCAAGTCTTTCTAAAGAAGGAATGCTGTGTTTGTGCAGCGAATGAGGTCATGAAAACATATCCCTTTTCTGCAGGTATAAAAAATAACTAAAGGACCAAAGAACTGTTATGCTTGTTGGTACTTATGATCTTTTTTTCTGCTTGTCTTTTCCTAAGCTTGAAGTAAACCTTGGTTAGAAGTAACTTTTTGGCCACTTGGGGGTGAAACAAACAAGCTATTTACACAACACAAACAAATGTAAGAAACAGTGACTGATTTGCTTATCCAGTAATATCAAAATGTTATCCAGTATAAATTTTCTTCACATTGACCGGGAGACTTGAATTGAACCATAGCAGACATTAACTCTTCAATAAAACAAAGTTTTGCAAAGTTCATGTGGAGACAAAATAACTGATCAAAATAGAGGATTTGCTTCATAATGGGAGACTTCTGGAAAATAACACACAGCACCACACTTTCAGTGACGAATGAACATAGAGCAAAGAGTGTGGAGCTATTTTTGACCCTTGGCAATGAGCAGCATCAAGTTTCAGCAGAGTTTTCACAGTGTACAGTCGGCTTTGTTGAAGAAAGAGCTTGCAGGGTTACTGCACACATTCCCAGACTTCACACAGACCTTGAGTGTACAGGATTTACTGTCGAACTTTCTTGAGTAGTTTTTTGTCTCAGGGCTGGTGGCTGCTTGAAATAACTGAGAAAAGGGAAAATATTTTATTTCATGTTGAGTATTACTTTGTGAGTGAAAGTAACTTTAGCTTGTGCTCTTTTTATAACCCTGCTGTAGCTGCACAGAAATCCAAGCTGCAACACTTTCTACAATACAAAGGTTAGCCTGTCCAAAGTTGTTATCCTTCCTTGACATAATTGGAGATAGCGTCAACTTATACTGTTATTTCTTGGTGAGAAAGATTATTTATTATCACAAATGTCAAACTCCTCCTACATCGGACTTTCCTGATTTTTGACAATGTTCTAAACACGTCATCTTGATAAGATTCAACACGTCAATCATGTGAGTTTGGCGATTAGATAGTTTCTGCTACCAGCGTTTGTCAACCTTGTGACTCCAAATGAGGTTGCCAGGAATCCAAACTGTGTCCCTCGAAATGTTCAGTAATTGATCAAAAAAAGTAAAAATATTAATAAAAATATTACCTTCAGTAATTACTACTCTTTTAAAATTAAGACACAGCACACTGAGCAAATGTATTTTATGTTTTAGTATTTTTAGAGTTTTATTTCTGAAATTTTATTTTATTATTTTATGATTTTGTACCTTTAACATTTTATTATAAAATATTTCAGTATTTAAAACATTTTATTATTAAGTATTGATAGTATTTTTAGTGTTTCAGTATCAATGCAATTTGTTTTCCACTTTTAGTTTCATGGATTTGGTATTGCAGCATTTTAAGCAGTAGACTAGATTTCTGAACTCAATGCTATTTGATTCTTATCTTTGCCTACAGTTGTTTACATTGTTTACTGCTCTTAGTGCCTTCAACTGTCTCTTGTGGATAGATAAAGTTAGTTAAAGAGTTTGAAAGTTCACTTAGAATAAAGTCTTTATCCTGATTTGGAAAAATAAAAGTGTTACTTTGTGCACTATTTCTGAGAACTCTGCATTTAAAGCACGGTATAAAAATCACAGGAAAAAAAAACAAACTAATTTTAGGGGGAAAAAAAACGTGTCTGGTGTCCCCAGAAATTCATGATGTTATGATGGGGTCACAGTCCAAAATGGTTGGGAACAACTAGTTTACGCTGCCAGTGCGTATGTTAGTGCCTCAGCGTGGAGCCTGTACACCATTAAATCTTCTACCAGATTCTGCTCTTTACTTGACTTCTCATGAAATGCACCAATGCTATTAATTCCGTAGGCAGTATTAAGTTCTTGGTCTGTTCTTGATCCATACTTTTCAGTTTTGTATAAGGCAAGTGAGCATTTCACGAATACCTGAACCTTCCTCAGTTGTGTTCAGAATGAAGGGCTCTTATATCGTGTTGTTATTCTTCCTGTCACCAGGGAAAACTCAAACTTATGATCAATCAGTTGGTGCCAACCAGGATAAACTGAAGATGTTGAGAGATGTTGTGCATGACCTGGCCCACAGTGGTGGAGCGAAGGGTTGAGCTGAGGGGCCTGGAGAGCAGAATGAGAGACACAGAGGAGAGGGCAAGTTTTACTTCTGGTGATTGAACTGGAAAACATTTCAGAAAAGACGAGGGTGCAACAGAACGATATTTGTGAGCTGGAGAAAGAAACTGCAAAAGCTAAAAAAAATCTTTTAAGTACAAGGAAATTACTCATTATAGTCAGACATATTGTATCTTATCATGCATATTCAATTCAGTAACATGAGCTCTGTATGAAAGTTGATTCAAACTTAACAGCAGGCAACAATTACAAAAGACCTGGAGATATAAATTGACCAACTAGAGACCTTACAGTATGCCAGGCAGCTGCAGAAACATATATTCCCAGATTTTAAAATCTTGAGTTTCTTGAATATTATTGTTCATTGTAATGAATTTATAATCCACACATAGAGCAATTGTTAACAAAATATGTTTCTTGAATATAGATTTTCAGTGACTCGTGCTTTACTGCATAACAAACTGCAAGTGTTAAGATACAAAAAGTTCTTCCTTTTTTTCTCTCAGAGCAAGAAAACACATTTACTGCTTTAAACCTCAGATTTACAGGCAGTGAAAAATAAGCAGAGAACTGAAGTGAGGAATCTGAGAACAGATCTCAACAGTACCATGACAAAGCTGCAACTTCAAAACACAAACAGAGAAACTGTAGAAAGTTGCAGAAATGTTTCAGATAATGCAGAGTTTTTCTTTGAAGCCTGAGTCAGAAAGATGAAACGAGGTTACCTTGAAATAAACAAATCGTAGCTAAAACACATCTATGACAGTTGATGAGATCAAAGTCATGTATAAAACATTTATTGATAAGAGGACGATATATTTTTTGCTCAATTTTGATTTGTGTTAAGTTTCATTTATCAGTTACGATTTGCAGCATTTGTTTTGTAAGGAATAATCTCATTGAAAGAAGGGTCTTAACATCCAACACCTTATTTATCTATCCAGCAGCCCAAATATGGTTATGCAAGCAACACATTAAAAACACATTCTTGTTTTCTAATTTTATTAGATTATTTGTTTCAGAGGTAAAAAGATGCTGCAAATGACTCTTGTAACATTTCTCCAAAGCAATTTTCCACTTGGAACCCCATCTATGCAAAGACATCACTTCAATAAGTTTCATTTTTAAAAAAACATGACCATGACATAATAAAAGCTGTGATGTTAACAAAAAGGCTCAGAGATATTGGAAAGAGAACAGTTTTAAACATTCTCTTGAGAATAAGTGTAAAAAAAAGTCTTAGCATAGCTTTTCAGCTCTGACTTCGTAAGGAAAACAACCTCTGGATATTTCCAATGAAATCTGGTTTAAACATAGATATTAAATCACCATCTTCTACCAGTGGGTGAGTGGGTTTCATTTTTTCCAATAGAGTTAAGCGTCTGTTTGTGACAAAAATGTTCAAATGTATAAATAGGGTTGTGCTAAAAAGTTTATGACTTCTTGACCATTTTTCAGAGAATATGAATGATAACACAAAAACATTTCTTTCACACATGGTTAGTGGTTGGGTGAAGCTTTTTATTAGCAAACAGCTGTGTTTACTCTTTTAAATCATAATGACAACAGAAACTTCCTAAATGACCCTGATGTTCATTTTTCAAAATTTTCATTTTGTATCACCACCTTTTCTTCTTTTTGCATTTTAAAGCTTTACTTAGAACCTTTTTAAGATCCAAGTTGTTGTTTCGTCTTTGATGTAAAGAGAAATACAAAAGTGTTAAGAATAAGTAGAAATTGTTTTCCTTAATTGCAGAAGCCACTAAAAATGCTCCTATCTAGTCTAAATCAACATAATTACTCTGTCTTTAAACTTCAGTAAACCTTCTGAACAGTGCAACATCAGAAACCGTCTCAAACAGCTTTGGCATGGTCTACAGCGCGCCAGTTTTTGACTTTGCACTTTGAAAGATGCCTCGCTGCCATCGATGAGCCCCACTGGATCCAGTGCCACAGCAGACATCAATAGCCCTTGTGAGCGAGTCCCTGCGCTGACAGAGCCCTTCTGTTCGGAAAGGTCTCCCTCTACGCAGACACCGAGGAAGAGGAGCTGCGCCAGAGCAGCTGGGCTCGCTCAGGAGAATCAGAGCTTGTGGGGAAGCTGGCAGGCTAAGATGCAGGAGACGTAGCGGGTAATTGGAGCGCAGCTATATCCGCCATCTTGGCTCGTTACCTAAATAACAGCTTTGATTGAGGTGAATGGGCCCATAAAGGGGGTTGTGGTGGAGCCGATAAGCTCCAGTGTGGCTTGGATGGGATAGTGATTCTCTTGGCGTTGATGAGGACCCTTCTTGGCTTCCTGCAGCTGAGACCTGGATTGAGGCGAAACGGGCACCTGGGAATCCAGATGTCTTGGGGTTGAATCTATGGTGGCATCCCTCAGCTGGCATTAGCGCCTGTGGTGAGATCCATCCGTCGGTCTGGGATGGCGGAAGGAAAAGGCAGAGTCGAGCCAGCTTCCTAACATCCCACACATATCTGCTGAAGGGTGTGTTTTAAGAAAACTGAGTTTTTTCAGTTTTGTTGTGCTCTCTACAAACTTTACAGCATCAGTGACATGGGTGACCAAACCTCCTCTTTCACCCACATGCCCTTCTTTTGGGTTATGGAGGGTTTCTCCATACATTATAAAGATAAAGAGTAGAAATTATAGCAAAATTAAGCCAAAGTTTTGACATAAGGGGTTGACATTTTATGATAAAAAGTCAAAGTTGTAAGATAATAGTGTCAAAATTTTGAGACAGAGAGAAAATTATCAGAGCACAGTATCTTTTTTAATATAAAAGTCAAATTTATAACATAATAAAGTTAAAATTTTAGGATAAAATGTCTTGATTTTTGTGATAAAAAGTCCTAATTGTGAGATAATTAAGTCAAATTTTTGAGTTAAGGTCATATTTTTTAGATGATAGGGTTGAAATTGTAAGATAATAATCTTGAAATTTTGAGAAAAATGTTGCAATTGATAAGCTCAAGAGTCAAAATTGTAGGGATAAGTAAAACTTTTAAGATCAGTCAAAATTATGAGGAAAAAAAGAGAAAAAAATAGAGATAAAAATTAAGATTTTGAGCAAAAAGTAAAATTTTTGAGATAAAAGGTTGAAATTTATGAGATAAAAAGCCAAAATTGTTGGAATAAGACACAATGTTAACTTACGCTGAAAAATAAAAATTGTGATGAAAAGGTTGAAATTTTGACTCATCGAAATTTTAGTCCTTTAATGAGCAAAAAAATAAACAAAAAATCTCCAAAGACAGGTTATTTTTTTCCATATATTTAACTTGTGGACATTGGCTTTTATCCTTTTTTTTTTTTGGTTGACATTATTGAAAATGTTCACTTCAAACAGATAAGGAGTGTTTTAGATAAATGTATACGTTATGAAGCTACTTGGTTTTCTTTGAGTGTCTTTGGGTATTTGCTCAGTTTTTACAAGAGTCCTCTTTTTAGACTATGGTCACCATGAATGGATTAATATTACATGTTAGCCCGAATGGATGCTTATGTAGTAAGTGTGGAAATACTTACATCGAAAATAGTTGGATAAATTGACAACATAAATGGTGCTATGGAGATCAGTTAAAAAAAAAGTCTCATATCTGTTTACTCTGAATGCACGGTGCTGATAGTGCGGAGTGAAGCTGTGTTCAGGAGGTTTGATTTAAAAGGTGCAAACACAGAAAAAAAAACACTTCAGGGGACCCTCTAATGTGTCAGGGAGTTTTTAAAGAATCATCTGTCTGCCTATTTTTGGTCACAAGTAACAACAACTCAAGTGTTAATTCCACTCTTCCTCACTCTGGCCTTAGGTGGAAACTAATACAGGGTGAGATAAGGTATGGTACACCTCAGCTGTGAAAAATATCTAATTTAAAGTGTCTGTGTGTGCAAAATGTGACCCCCTTGCTCAAGGATCCCTCTGCATGACAGGCGTCAGTAATCACTGTTATTTTCCTCCTGGTGGAAAAAAAACACATTCATGACAGCTCATAAATTGTTCTGTAGTCTTCTGTCTTCCCCTGAGGTTGTTTAGTCAACATCTTCTTCCATCACTTCTCCCAGCTCATACAAATATAACTCAACAGAACATTCATCACTGCTTTTTTCCTCACGAAAATGAACTGCACTGACTGCAATGCCTGCATGAGGTCTCATCCCACACTTTTCTAAAACTTTGTCTGTTTCTCTCCACAATAAATGACAATAAACAGTTTTTGAGTCAAAGATAATTAGCAGTCCAGGGACTTCCTCTTGGAAAGTGTTCCTATAGCCCATCCTGCTGGTACAACAGAGCAGACAGAGTTCTGGATCTGCACAGGGAGCTGCTGGAGGCCAGTCCGGAGCAAAGTGATCCATGTGAATGAGAGAGTCTGTTCTCCAAAAGAAAAAAAAAGTGTTTAATGGGATGTTCACGCTCTGTTACCTGCCTGACAGGAACAATCTCACTCACTCACCTTGTTTGCCACTCACAGGCCTCTGTATACAGGCTGCTAATTACCAGAGCAGCTGAATGCTTCATGAGCAAAATGGTAACACAGAGAGATGCAGAGTTCGTAGCTGGAGACAGCATTTCAATTATTTCATATTCCAATTATATCTTGAAGGTGTCAGTCAAAATGTATTCTATACTTTCCAAGTGATTTAACAGTCTCAATGGGATGTTTATGAGTCAATAGTTTTGTTAACAGTTACGTTTGGACCCTTCAAAGATAGACTCATGAGTTTATCAAGGATGACAAGATGATGTTTCCAATATAAGACACTAATGTAGTAATTAAAAAAAAAATCACAGTTTGCTTAACCAGAATGTGAAAACATAAACATTAGCGTGTTTCCCTTCACATTTACGATCTGACCTCTTTTCTACCCTGAGGGCCAGAACATAATTTAGAAACAAAAATTTTTGAAGTACAACCACAATGTTCTCATTGTCTTGATTTATTGTTGTTGTATCAATTAAAATGCTATATTTTGTATTTTGGACTTCCAGGGCCACCACACTCATCTGGCAACCCAAGCTTACACTTATCATGAATTTCCCAAACTAAAACAGATGTTTAGATGAATAAAAACATGTCTGACTTTATCAAAAATGTCATAAGTAAAATTCAACAAAGAGGTAGAATTTGAACATTAGGTTTCAGTGACACTGGTTCCCTTTACAAAAAAGTAGCTTTAGCACAGTGATAGTAAGTTGTCAGCTGTTAATTCTGTCCTCGAGCTGTGTGAGAAACCCCAAACATACACTGTGCGCACTAGATACTGTCTTCTATCTTGATGATTAGTGGTTGGTTCACTCATTCATTTTCTACCCCTTATTCTGTTCAAGGTAATGGGTGGCTAGAGCTTATTGTGCAAAATTGAGTGCACACAGGTGTGTATTTGTGGGAAAATTGTACTTTATGAATGTGGATGATCATGTAGCCTACATATGAACAATATGTCAGTATCTTTTGCAGTTTCAGGCACAGTTCAAGTCATAGTGTGTCAAGCTGTCATGCTAAAATTTGCCTAGAAACAAGGTATCGAACTATTACTGCTGGTCATGCTTTTAGCAAAGCAGACATATGTTGTTAAACTCAAAAGTAAGGCTTTATAGATCATCGACACTCAATTGTCCTGGTTTGCCTATCAAAGCAACTAGGGGGAATTTTAAGGTTGCATTGATTTTGACCTCCTGTGAACAAAACAGCAAAATTCCTTGTCAGATTTATTAATTTGTATGTGAAAACAGCTCTTTCTTTCTCAAAGAAAAGCTCTGCTCTGAAAAATGTGAAAAAAAACAACTTTCTGGACTGCTCTCAAATGCCCGACACTTGCCCCCTGGTAGCTGTTTCAGACAGTGAGAATAACAACATAGTCATAATCAGTCTGAGTGCTGGTGCCCTGTGATGCCTCTGGGAATCCTAAAGGGACATCCTTATTTATTTCAGCGTCTTACATAATCTGATAAAACTTCTTACAGGAGCTTTAATGTCCATGTTGATGTGAGGAGTTGATTAAGTTAAACTAGAGCCCTTTCATGACACAAGTGTCATCTCCAACATAAAGTAACTCAGTATCATAGTTTGACTTGGATAGACTAAGGCCTGTAACTGCTTTCACAGAATGGTTAAAATAAAAACCAATTTTCCTCAGAAAAGATGATGCATTTTTAATTTTTACAGAAAGTCAGACCCCCTGTGGAGATACATAACAAATCTCCAAAGAGATGAAATGTCTTACAAAAGATGCTAAAGACAGAGTATCAAAATTCTTCACTAGAAATCTAAATTATTTAAAAATTCTTTTTTCCCCTGGTAGTAACTCTCACAACAGAGAAACAGTATAAACCTCAGAGCTGCGCTGAGAGGAAAATACATTTGTATTCCCAAATTTTCTACCCATTCATTTGTTACATTTTGAGATATATAAAAAGTAGGGGACCTGCTGAATATATGAGAGAACTGGTAAGAATGATCAAATAACTTCCCTGAGAAAATAAATGAAGGCTCAAACCCTACAGGTGTCTGTAATGGAGTGAATTGACTCCATTACAGCCTTTTGAGTATCTACCCCTTATTCCACTTTTTTTGCATAATATCAGGATTTAAAAAAAAAAAATCCACTAAACAATATGTCCAGGATTGAGACAAAACACTTAACATTTTAATTTTTCTGATATTGTACTTGCTTGGTTTTTGATGATTGATGTGCTTTTGCAGAAGATTTTAGCTGAGCACGTTTTAATCCCCGATCTTACATCCTTTATTCTTTGTATTAAAAGTTTTCCCCCTTTTTGAAATTGTTCTTTCATTTATTTGGTGGTGTTGTTACCTTTCAGTTTGCTTTTTTTATGAATTGTTGCTCCTATTGTTGCTCTTAATATTCTGGAGCTGTAAATCTTGAAATTCCAAACGCGATTCTAAAAAAATGTAGGTAATGTTACTTACTGTACACTTAAAGTAATAGCCAGTTATAGTCAGAATTAAGCAACCTTCATTTATACAACAGTGATGAAGTTTTGTACTTTGTCCAGTGACACATTCTTCAGAGATCCACCCAATCATAGCTGTTAAATTCTCTCAGCCAAAATGGTTACGAAGGGTTTTTTTAAAACTTGAATTTAAATTTGTGGTAAATGTTGAAGGTTTGGGTCCGTACCTCCCCGTGAGTCACATCTCATGACACTTTGACTTTTTTATACACATGCAGGCGGTTTCTCTGACATGCATAAACCGTGCTCGTGTGACCTTTAACTGAGACCTTTAGCAGTCCCTAAATGCCGCTTTGGGAAAGTCATTTGTTGTCCTTGTCCGTGCTGTCACAGTAGAATGTCACATGTGTCCGACTGCCTGTGCCCTGCTCTGCTGCTTAAAAATCCCTTAGATGGTGGAAAAGTTTCAGCACGCCTCTGCTTACCACAGCCCTCAGGGAAGTGCATGTTTTTTCAACCTTTAACACATAAATGAATCTGCATACACATTTACAAACATCACACCCCAAATGATACTACACAAACATCTGGGTGAACTGCTGCTTTGCTTTCTCAGGTAGTAAGATTGAACCCATGCTACAGAAATTGATTCTCTGGAGTCATACAGCACTGAGCACAACACTCACCTGCATCAGCAGCCCCCTCCCCCCCAACATCTCCCACCTCTGACCAACCAAACAGCGGGGTGATTAATAACACCCCCTCCATTACCCTCTGCACACAGATGGGACGTCAGGTTGAAGGTTGATGGAGAACAGCGCCATGTGTGGTCTTACACCCCATCATACAGATTAGAGTTTGTACTTCAGACTCCACCCCCCCTCCTCCCCCTCCTCCCCCTCCTCCTTCCACCTTCACCCCACCGCCTTGTGTGATTTGTACCCTTCAGGTATCCTTCCAATTCTGCACATGCCATTTGTCACTGCAGGGACCTGATGAAGACTCCTTTAAAAAACAGGTAGAGGGGGTCCTCTACTAGGATTTTGAGTGATTTATGAAGTACTGGCGTGCTTCTGGCGCTCTGTTTTAGCACGTTTCTTCAAGGTATATTAGAGCAAAGCAAAAAACTGGAACACACAATAAACTGCTAATATTCAGCAAAGTTCCAAGGATTCAAAGGCGCTGCAGGGAAAACAAGATTTATAAAACAAAAGGTTTTACAGGTGAGACATTCTTTCAACTCAGACTGACAAGTCTTTTGTGTACGAAGCAGTTTTTAATTTATGCACAGTAACACAAGCAAACATGTAAAAAGAGTTAGTTGCAACTGAACCATTTAATAACCTAATATTTGGTTATACACTCTGAACAGGAATATTTCAAATTGATGAATGGTTTTCATCTAGTAGCATATGTGTAGTGTAGCTCCAGTTGGGGTTTAGGAGGATAGTGTTTGTTACACTCTGTCTGTACAATAAATGCCATAAACATCCTGCTCTCACAAACACATACTTAACCCAGAAGCAAAAGGGATAGCGAACACTATCAAAATTCAAAAAAAATATTTTTTTTCTTTTTTACAAAAAATATAAAAAGTACGGTGACAGAGACTGAACTTGATGCAGGCTGATATGATAACTTTTTCAGAATGCACAGTAACTTCTTTTTAAACAGAAATGTTTGATTCTTTCAACACTTGAGACACTAAATAAATGCATTTAGAAAAAAATACAGACATAGGCTTTAAACTTGACTTCCTGTACAAAATAAAAGCACCTATAAGAGACAAAAACAAAAATAGTGGCAAACAACAAAATAATTGGCACTGAAAGTTTAATATTTGCGAAATTTAAGAGCTTGAAAGTAAAAGAAAAAAAGTTGGACAAATTCAGTTGCTGACTTCAAATATCTACATCCGGATTCAAGGACTTGGAAAAGATATGGAGCCATCTGGACATATCGACAGCTGTAAATAGTAAAAGCTACCAGGCATCCCAACAGTCTTTGATTTCATGACTTCCAAATCCAGTCCTGAATCTAAAACAAGCAAAAAAAGACACTTCTTTTTGAGACCCCGATCCCTGGAATGCGTTAAACCATGCAAAACAAAACAAAACTGCAGAGAAAACACATCAGATGAAGTCATGCAAAGCGTTTTGTGGTTATTTTCCATCATTACAAATACATTTTCTGTTTTAGAGGCGTCACAGGAAAGTTAAAAGGGACTGCACATCCTACAGTCTCTTTGAGTTGAGTTTATTTTATTCCCTTTTTTGTCCACGTTTGGAAATCCAGTTCGTCATTTTCTCAGCAAGAGTCAAAAATTGAGCTTTCCAAGTGTACCCCAAGGCACCTGAGAGAGAGTGGGCATTTCCCTCCATAGGCAACACTGTGTGTCTGTGTTTTCATTACATACCAGCTGCCATAGAGTCTCAGTGTGCGACACACACACACAGGCGGTGTCACAAATCTCAACAAAGCAGAAAAAAGAATAGAGTCAAATGGATGATGGCGCTGGAGTCCCCTGCTATGATATGGAGTGTGAACTGCTGAATCAAGGGCTAATAGTCGTCGTAGGTGTTGAGGTCAGTAAAGTATGCGTTGGTGTAGGTTTTCCCAGCAAGCTGTGGGTTGAAGTATTTATTTCTTTCCTCCAGTATCAGATTGTTTTTGTTGAAAGCCTGTAGATAAAAAATGGAGAAGAAAGCAGGAGAGGAGTCAGTTTGGACTGGTTTTTTAGAGACATGCATCAAGTGATTATTCAGCCCAGATGGCAGGGTAAAAAGCAAAATCCATCCAACTAAAAAAAAATAAATAAATAAAAGAAAAAGAGCAACGTAAATCAATGAGACCCTGCTCTGTGAATGGAACATACATTTCACTGAGCAAGGTCAGAGCATTTGCAAACAGGCTGGGGAAGTGATAAGCCACCATGGGGCTAAATTATTTTCCTGCGCTTCCGTATGTCCACCTCTGTCATCGCTAATACACGGCATCAGCAGTTTTTATGGCCCTCAGATTGTTGGCCCTCTAGGACAATCTGAGCTGTAAAAATCGATCAGAAGGGGGTCATTTTTCTGTTAAGCAATAAGGAAGAGCCATGGGGGCATCTTCTCTGTCCCTGCTTGACATAGTAAACATGGAATGAGCTCCTGATGTGGTGCTTAATACAACATCAGCAATTTGGCAAATGGATGCATTCATATCCCGTCTGTTGCAGAGAGGATATGTGTGCTTGGAGTCCCTCAGGGCGCTGTAATTGAACACTTGATGATGCTGCATTTACTGTTGATGGATGTTTTCCCACTGACACCGGTAGGGAACAAGCGTGCCGGACAAAAACCTCATATATTTAGCTCCTTTCCTGTTATGTGATTTGCACTCAAAGGGAATGCAATCAACACTTCTGTAGCCCTGAAGGCTGTTATGTGTCTCTGCAGGTGGCCCCATGGCTGCTTTTGAACAGCTGTGCTGCGATGCTTGTTAGCATCATCTACTTGTCTGTGAGCCTTAAACCTCTTTAATTAGCTGAAGAATGATTACATTTGAGGCTTTTTTTGGTGCAGCAAACACAATTTGTCCAAGTGTGATGTGGAATTAGTGACAGAGAGGTTACAGAAGAGCACATTTTCATTTCCCTAAATGCAACAAATAAAACCATTTAAGAGGACAAAGCAAAAGGACAACATGGAAAAAGAAACGGGCTAATGGAGGAACCAAATAAAGGAGGGATACACTGCCTTCTCACGAGCTGGGAAGGAGAAGGGAGATGGCGTATTGTGATGAAAGGATAGGGTCTGCGTGAAAAAGTAGAAAAGAACTATGGTCTGTACGCCAACCTGCCACACACAGGAAGTGCCACAGGAAGTGGGAGGGGCACGATGGGGAAGAGGAAGAAGTAGAAGTAGTAGCAGTGGTTGGGGTCAGAGAGCTGTTGGATGGGGGGGATGTTGTTGAGGTCAGAGGTCAGTGGTTAGTAGAAAATCTCCAGGCCGCGCATGGACACCCCCATATTAGCGGAGAGAGGCTGATGCATGGCGGGGTCGTCCAACGGCAAGAGTACAGACACGTCTGGCTGCAGGGGGGAGAGGGAGGGGCAAGAGTCATCCTCAAAGAAGCCCTGAGGCCATGTTTGTCAAATATGAGGCCTGAGTATGTGACCCTAGGATTGTTATTCAAACTAGACTGATGTAAATACTGTGTCCTTGTTCAGGGGTTGAATCCTTGACACAGTGAACACCAATTGTGTCCCCGCTGCATGTCACAGGCTGTACATTTTCAAGCTCTGCCTTTCACATAAAAATTTTTAAGTTTGAATTCAAATGTGTATCAAGCAATACTGTTGTTAAATGGGTCTTCAAATACAGGGTGTCCATAAAGTCTCTTTATCTTAACCAGATTTGATCTATTGTAATCAGTGTTAATCAAAGTTTGTAGTCACATTGAAATTGTTTGTTTCAGGTATCCTGTTGGTACTGTTAAATGAAACCCTAAAAAATGGCTACTTCTCAAGAGAAGACATAATGTGTACCATGGTTTACTGCGACAAAATTGGATGTGCAGACTCAACAAAACTACAGAACTAAATATGGAAGAGCTCCACCATCACATCCTTCTATTTGTGTATGGCACAAGAAATTTATGGAAGTTAAAAGATTTCTGATACCACTGTCACCATTGATGAAGCTGTGCTAAAACATGTAAAGTAATTGAGTATGGTCTTGATGTGCGTCTCGCAACTGGTGCCCATAAAGAGGTATATTAAATGAGGTAAAAAAAAATTGACAACCACTGATAATAAATAAATAAATATGAAATAAATATGGTTAAGGTATCTTATCAACTGCCTTTGTAATACATTTTAAAAATTCTGAAGAGACTTTATGCACATCCTGTATATTAACAACAAAAGTTCAGAGTCATGAGTAATGTTAGCTTGTTAATCAGCTAACTACTCTGAATGCTTTACAGAACATAGTATCTTATTTCAGATACAAAGGCAACATCCTTAAAAGGATACAACCCCTGAATTAAAACACAACTGACTAAATACTGTGCTCAGTTGGCCCCATTATACTGCAGGCTTAATGTTTCATGCAACCTAGTCAGCATGCGAAGAGAAAATAGCTACCCAGATCTGGATTTTTGTAGTTTGTAAATCAGTAAACAAGCTATCCTTTCAAACAGTTGACACCTTACAGTAACATGTAATAGAGAAGTTCTAAGTCTTCCTCTTTAAATCCTCTCTGTAACAATTTAAAAGCTAACCATGCTAACATGGTCATGAATAAGCTCGATAGTGATCAAGTTTTGTGATTTTTTTTGTAACACTTACATTACTAGCTGTACACAGCAACACAAAAAAGCTACTCATTTTTATGTACACTCTAACAACTGTGAGCTAAGCAAAATAAAAAGCTACATAAGCCTGATGATTAAAGCAGCTAAAAAGGGATTAGCTTCAGTTAGAACACAAAATTGGGATGTCCAAGCTGTAAAACATTATGTAAAAGTAACAAATGTTCTTGCTTACATCTCGTACCAAGTAGTTCAGCTTTAAGGTCTGCTGAGTGTTAAAGAAAGTAAAGAAGTGGAATAAAAGACAACATACAGCTTTAATCTAGCTAGCTACAGAAGTAAATTGAACCTGCCCGTCAACAAGGCACAAGATTCTCTTTTAGTCAATGAAATATGATTCCTTTATGTCAGGATATTAGCCAAAAACCCTGACAATAAAGCACCAGGTGCGCTTTAAATCTCCCTCTAATTCTCAAAAGACCCATATTAATGGTTTAATATTTCCTGTAACATCCACTCTGTTTAGCATCAGTGAGTAACCGTTAAGATGGAATGAGCTTTTGGGGAAATTAGACAGTGTTCATTTGTCATGCAGCTACTTTGTATTTTCACAAGGACTGTCTATATTCATATCCCCCTCAATCTGCAATACAGCTAACTGCATTACTTTCTACGCTCCTGACTCTAATTGTATGACAGATGAACGCCCCTCACACCTTTATTCCTGAATGAAATTACATTTGGAGACATTTGCTCTGGGCTCATGGCTCTTTTCTCTCTGTGGCAGTTTTCACAAAACACTTTCATATCTGTGGAGTAGATTTGCAAACAGACAGCTGGGTTTCACTTAGTTTATAAAATATATTGAAATCTTTTCTGACAGAATCAGGAATTAAAAAAGGATAGAAAATAAAAGAAATGTGTCAGCACTACAATAAAAAAAACTTGAAGAATGTTATTTGACCGTTCGATGACTATCCCTCCTGAACAGTATGTGTTCAATCAAAGCCTTAGCATAGCCTTAGGCTCGGCTGGTTTGTCAAGCTTTGAATTTCATGCATTTTGATGCGTTGTGTGGATTTGGAAGAGAGTGAGTTCTGCAGGGAAAAAAGTTTTAAGGGTAATTTTACTTTGTTGCCTTTCGAAAAAAGGGTTGTATTTTTTCTGCTGTAGCACAAGCTTTGATATTAGCATGCTTATCAATTAGCCTACAAACTAGATTGTGAGCTATCATCTGTTGTGTCCTTTTTAAATTTTGTGTTGTAACAATTTGCACATTGGCATTCCAATACAACAATATGCTCTGAAAATACAAGGTTCAGTCTTTTCCATTTCATTTTATTAGACCTTGCCTGCTCAGCTGTATGTAGAATAATATCACAGTTAAGAGAGGATGCAAAGAAACAGCACAGTCCCACATTATGCTTCAATGACATTTGAAGAAAGGCATAGACAACAAATTTAACAAACGTTCTGAGGTGGTAAAATCCAAAGTGGGTCAGCTTCTCATTTAAACTTTGCCACAGAAGAAACAAAGCAACAACCCAGCTTTAATTTGTTAACTAGCAACTGTAGCAACTGTAGTGACAGTTTTTTGACCTCTTGCTTCCCCTTTTTTTTTCTTTTTTTTTTTTTTTTTTAAATCTAAAGTGACATTCTTTGTGGATTCTGTTTTTGGAATCTTTATTTTCATCACCTTCAATCTGTTGGCTTCACAGCCATAAAAATCAATCACCTGCTTTTGTCTAAATCTGTTTGAAATCAAGTTGACATTGTTGAAGTGCAACTAATCTATTTTATTTGTGAAGTTTGAAACTCAAACACAGACTGGTGTTGTATTTTTCTGTGTATTTAATGGCATGTCTTATTTTGTGTCATTATACTGTGTCTTTTTCCTCATCCTTATACTTTTTTCAGCACTTAGGCACTCACAACTGACATCATCAAAGACAGTCTGAGTTAAGACTTGCAGGTGGAAGGTGGGGTTGGGCCACTATCTTAATTTTTTTTTTTTAACATTTGAGTGAAGTTTCCTATTGGCATGAGACCATAATGCCAGATTCATTGCTTCAAAAGCTTGTATTTAGTGCAAAATGGTGCTCAAGGTGCTAAAGTGGTTGAAATGCCCCTTAATAAAAAGCCAGGGGAATCCTTCAAAGAGCCCAGCTGGAGTATCTGTAGACGGGCACTAATCAGCAGCTCAGTCTGGCACTGAGGGCCTGATGTATCAGAGGATAAGAGGCTGTTAGTGCGAGGAGCCACTGGATCTCTGGGACACTCCACTGGCTTTAATTTAGGATGCAATAATGACACAAAGAACCTGTCTAAGCAGGGAAATGTGCAGATACAGAGCCCTCGCTGATTACCTACCCACGCACAGTTAAGTAATTGCATTAGTATGTTATGAGAAAGCAGTGTATGACCACTGACAGGGAACAAAGTCACACACTGAGACACACAGAGAGATGTACGCACAACTGTCCATCTGTGACACGACTGTAGAGTGTCAGTGCACGGCAGGAGGCGGTGTGACAGCAAGAGTCATGCAGTAAAAGTGTTTAATCGAGACTGACAGCTAGAGGAAGAGGCAAACGGCTCCTCACTGACTCAGGAGCTAGAGTGTGGCATTAATTGATTAAGTCCAACAGTTAGGAAATGCTATAAATTCCTCCCATTCACTCATTTGTCTAGTGTCACTGTTAACTCAGAGAAAGCCGTGTCTACATACCTTGATGGCTTCCACTGTGTCGTACTTGTCCAGTTTGTTGATGTGGTTGGTGATGCTGGTATTGAGCGGAGCAGCTGAGATGGGGTGTATGACGGTGGCGTCGTGCGCTTGCTGCTGGTAGCGCTGGCAGTATGAGTAGACCAGCAGGGTGACCAGGCAGCCAAGGATGGAGCTGCTGAGCCCCACAGCGATCATGTGGAAGAGATTGAAGTCTGGAAGAAGAAAGAGGGGGAGGAAAGGAGAGGAGGTGAGGGATTATCTGTCAGCTCACACAAGTGGTAGTGGTAATATAACTGTGATTCATAGAGAAATGATGGAGTGTGAGGAAGACCTGATTAAACCGACAATGTACAAACATAATTCTTTGAACTTATTCATTTACAAAGCTCTATTTTTTTTGGTAGCATTTCTTAGTTAAAGTGGCTGTGAGGAGAATCTGTTTGATGTAGACTGTAGTTTCTGATCTGATTTCAGAATTATGAACTCTGAATCCCTTCAGGATGTCAAACTGTAAAGTTTCATCCTTTAGACGTGAGGCTCAGACTACCGGCCTTCATCCTGGATAAAAAAGAATAAGGAAGAACAATTGTTAGTATTTTTGCCCTCAGCTTTGTCTGCAGAACTTTTCCTCAGCCTCCAACAAGCTAAATAATGATAGTAAAGGATTCTGTTGCCTGTGTGAGGCAAAAGCTCCCTAAAGCATCACTTTGGCTGCGATGCAGGTTTCTGTCTAAAGCAACCCTCTATCTGCATTTTTATCAACTCAGAGCGCTCTCATATCTGGATTATTGCAGTGGGGCGGTAAGACGACACTGTTAAAAGAGATTTTATTGATGCACAAGGATTTCCACAGCAGCTGTGGAAACTGCAGTGTTTTAGTTTTCCAGGATTACAGTTTTACTGAAAAGGCAAATACTGCAACGTAAGCAGAGATGTTGTCGACTCTGCTGCCCGTAACATTGCTTTATTTAAGGAGTAAATAATATTTATGACTTAAAAGTGTGGTGCATTTTCCAAAAAGGTTGACATGTTTCATAATGTGCATTTATGGCAACCAACAGATATGATCACCATTCTTCTTCCATGTATCTTGGGTAGGTTCAAAGCTCGGTTTATGAGCTTTAAAGCAGGATTAGAAAGCTTTCCAGCTTCCAAAGATGCTGTTCATGTGCAATAACAGGTGTTGTGCTTTCATCTTTACACAGACACACACACAGACACACACACACACCACACACACACACAGACACACACACACACACATTGAAAATTACCTCCACACCGCATCTCCTCCTGGCTGGAGCGTGCAATCGAGACTTCTGACAAAAGACAGGGAAAAAGAGCAAAAGGCAGCAGTGTCAGGGCCAAAAACCATAAACACAGACATACAGCCCTGTTAGTATGACAAATTGCCCTCTTGAAGGAGGGACTGGAAATGAATGTTATACTCAATATGATACAGATTATCATCCAAATATCCCAAAGCTAATCACAGCTGTGGCACCTGGAGTACTTTATGACAAGAATCTGCTCTCATTAAAGGGAATGAAGTATAAGACGTTGCTAATGAACCTTAATGGACTACCGTTCACATTCAAGGGGATGGATGATCAGAAATAAAGGCAAATGGGCGATTCTGTAAAGACCCGTGAAGTGCTTTCATGGCTGTTATATCTCTGCTAATTAATACCAAAAGGTTACACATTTGAGTTTTGATTAAATGTTTATCCTCTCTGATTATTAATTATTCCTGAAGTTAAGGAACTCAAGTCTCCTCGTGAGTGACGACCTTTATCTTGGACAAGTACAAACCTTTTTTAAGTTATACAATACAAATAACAGAGGCTTTCTTTATTGTGAGGAGGAGTTTTAATAATCTCTTTGTACCATGGATCAATGCTCTGGGTTGTCTCACATTACAGGCTGTCAATAAGAAGATGCCTGTCTGTGCAGATATTGATGCAAAAAGTGTGTGGGTAAGAGCGATGTGTGTGCATTTAAAGGTTTTACAAGGACTTTTTGAACTTTCAGGAAGAGCAAAACTTGACATTTAAAGCTGAGACGATTTCCTTAATTACTACAGAACACAAAAAAAGGAGTGCAAGTTAAAGAATGTGGTATTTAGGTGGTGAGTTAAAAGTAAAAGAAAAGGCAGCCTGACCTCGGAGGCTCTTCTGTTTTTTCTTACTTGAATCCAAGTCTTTTGTTCAGCCTTGCCGTGCAATATTTATAAAAAGAGATCAAATAGATAGAATCAAAAAGAAGGCTTTTATGTGCGCCGTGAGTCATAAAGGTGAGTCTTACTAGCAGAAGATCAAACCTCTCTGTGTATCAGGGTTTTATAGACCTCATCACCTTCAAACAAACACTGATCTGAGTTAAAGTCACTGACCAATTGTTTGAGTTAAGAGAGGGCTTTTATTTAATGTCACTGAGGAAAGAAGGAATGTAATTGGATTTCAAAAGCAATGAATTTTCTGCATTTTGATGTTTGCTGATGCTCTATTTGGCACAGCGATCTGTGGGAAACTGTCCCTTTGGGTCTCCAGCTGTCCAGTTATGAGACTTTCACATAGGCTGATTGGTTTGATTATAATGAACAGGCAGGCACCTAATCTCAGACAGCACCTCCAGATGTAATTCATGTGAAGTTTTATTATTTGGAATACAGGAGTGAATGGAAAATATGAGTGCTGCCAGAGCCAGCTGGTGCTTGTGCCGTGATGCAGAGGGCCGCGATTACCACGATTTTTCAAAAAAAGATTCAATTTAGGAAATGGATTTGTGCAAATCAGAATGTGCTGTATCTGATGATGCAGTGTGGGAAATTCACTCAGTCCAGTCAGTTCACTTACATAAAACCATTTAAAATTGAACTCATCCCAAATTCGCAGCCAAGAAATAGAGTGTGCAGCTCACACAGGGAGCTGACTCTTCTACAACTTTCATAGATATGGTGCTTAACCTACTGGCCCAGTTATATCCTTTAACTCCATGCTCATCAAGTACATGATGAATTTATGACAACCTCTTCATTACAGTGATTTTCTAAACACTGTATGGTACAGGTGCAGCTATTAGAAGGCACCACTCTTGGCTGTTTCACCTTATCTAAAATCATGACCAGGATTTTGTCCAGAAGTTTTTGACTGGACTGGGGCCGTGTATTTGTGCTGTTTCCTGAGTGTCTTTTTACTTCCAAAAGAATCAGCTTGCAGGAATTTAAATTTACGTTCAAGAAAACTGTGAAATACATTGCCTCGGAACATCCTTGTTCTAAGTCATTCAAGCTTAACCATTTTAGTGACTCAAAAAAGTAAATGCTAGTTTAAAGCCAGAATTTTGATCAACTTTGAACCAACATTTATTCAAACAATTACTTGCAAACTATCTTACAGTCAGAAAAAAACCTTTTTAGCTACCTTTTGCATGCACTTTTTAGTAACCCTTATCTTCTATGATTCTATCTTGCAAAAATAAAGTGGATAAAATTTTTATATTATTCAAAAAGTGAATAATTTGCCTTCTCAAATTTTAAAATGAAAATAGAGTAGCACTTCCAAATGGCTAAAACCAAATTTGTGCATATCTTCAAACAGCCACAAACTCATATGAGGTAAAAAAAAATTCCCATATCTGTTTCTAATCTACTTTCCATCAATTCTTGATTGATTTTCATCACAGCTTCATGATAATACAGATGACTTGCAGAATAGCCTCCTCTACAACACACAAGAAGAGCAGTGTGAAATGTTTCATATGCCTGTTTAACCATCTACTTAACACTGCAGTAACTTGCATTGAGATGATGGTTGATTATTAAAGAAATCCATCACTTAAGCATGAATGTTTAAGACAGAAATGAGAGAATACAATTTCTTGAATGATCATGCGTGTTAAGAACAAGCATATAGAAGCTATTTTCTCCTTTCTTTCTAACATTCGGAGAAAAGTAAAACTGCTGGTGTAAGTGCTTTTTGTATTGCCCGACAGACTCCAAAGCTCATAATGAAACTAATATAGCAGCAGGGTTGTTGGAATGAGTAGGGAGACGGCCCTTAAGTGTAGCACCCGAGTTCACGCCCCCGTGTAATCACCCGCCGAACTCGCAAGTCCTTGAGCAAGACACTAATCCCAACCATCCCCAAAAGGGCTGCCCTGTCGCTGAACCTGACCTCCAACCTGAAGACGAGTTCCTCTGAGGGATCAATAATGCATTTCATTATCACAGGATTCTTGGAAATGAAGCAAATTACCGCTGTGGGCATATGGTGGTGGGTGGTGTGTGCAGTGAGTGTGTGTGCTCTCGAAAGTTGTGTGTTTAGTCATGCTTGGATGCTTAAGACTTTCCAGTAGAGTGTGTGAGCAGGTGTGTGTGTGATTACCTGGTATGAAATTGGAGTCAGGAGAGCATGGCCTGCTCTCACTGTTGTTTCCTAAGCACTGGTTTCCAGTGGGGAACAGGACATCGCAGTGTCGCACACGCATCTGGGCCCCGTTGGAGTCACAGTGGGACCACTCAGACCAGCTGGACCAGCTCTCTGAAAACGGAAACGACAGTGTGTCCCACAGCCTGTCTACTGTGTGTCCATATGTGTGTGTGTGTGTGTGTGTGTGTGTGTGTGTGTGTATGTGTGCCCTCAGCTGCATATTAGCCATGCCTGAGTGCACTCTGAGCGGCCGAGAGGGACTAAAGAAAATAAGCAATGAACTGGTGATGGATTGGTGGCCGAGTCAGAGCCCTAAGCGGCTTATCACTGAAGTTTGTGTGTATTTATGAGAGTGTGTGTGTGTGTACCTGGACAGGCCTGCGTATTGCAAAGAGCCTCCTCAGTGTGAAGACCCAGGCAGATGTCCCCTCCGTAGGCCGGTGGGGGGTTGCTGCAGGTTCGTGTCCTCATGTAGTGTCCCCCTCCGCATGTTACCGAGCACTTGGACCATGAAGACCAACATGACCAGCTTCCATCCACTGAACACAGGAACATGAATGATTGTCCACATTATTGTCAAAAGCTGATTTTTTAAAAAACACTTTGAAAATATGTGTTTCTGGTAATATTGGGCCTCATTCACAAATGAATGTGAATAAATTGTCTAACTCTTCACATAAAATAAGTACACACAAAATCACCGTCGGATTTATGACACCTGTGTACCATATATTTTGGCTCTCACTACATCGCATATATCATAAAATCAGAATGATTCTCAATTTACAGGCACGTGCCCGTAACCTACATTTACTGATCACCTCGTCGGCAGACCCACTGAACAACACATAAAAACAATTGCTGTATATTTTTGTGAACAAATGGATAAGTATGAGTGAAGAGTGAGGCTGTGTGTGCGTCATTAGTTTAGAAAATGTATTAAGTCATAAGAAGAAGCACGTTTTTCATATCTTCATCCAGTTTGCACCAATTTATTATGGCACTGGCGATGGTAGCGGTTGAGGATTTAATTTGGATGAAAAATGTGACATTTTAATGCGTACATTAACATATTTTTTCTACATAAACAAAGTATTCAATTTAAGATACAATACTTTAAGTATGATAGGGGTGAAAAGGCATCAGCTTTATGGCAATTAAATACATTTAGTCAATTCTCAGTTTTTATTTTTACATTATATATAAGGATTTTTTCTTTCATTGAAAGTATTTTTTAGTGTCATGCAATTAGTTAAAAAAGAATGTGCTGATCACTCATTATTTGTGCGTATGCATGGTCTGAGGAAAAGAATGAATTCGAGTAAGTAAATATTGATGATTCACGGATTTATGTGCCAAACGTTTTCACACACAATTTAAGCACAAATCTTTGATTACACATCATTTATGAAAGAGGCTCAATGTTACCAGGATTCATTTTCCTGGTCATTACCATAAAGAAATACGATGTCATTCTCAATCAGGTCAAACTCTGCGTGTTAGCAAAAATGTACAGAGATTTTCAGTATGGGCATATATACATATGTGTGTGTGTGTGTGTGTGTGTGTGTGTCTCTGGGGGGTGTGTGTGTGTGTGTGTGTGTGTATTCTATAGTAAAATAATGTGTGCTCCATCCAGCTGTTACAACAAATGCCTAATCCTTCCTGAACTTGGCGTTCTCTCCACTGATTAATAAAGATAAATGAAGCATCACAGTCTGTCGCTGTTGTTACTCCAAAGCGAGGCCAAGTGGAAACAACAGACGATAAAAAACACCTCACATACTATAAATAGAAGATAGAGCAGTGAAGAGAAGCGAGAGAACTCAAAAGCGAGGAGTAAAAAGAGCATTAAAACAGAGGAAATCTTCTTGCCATGCATCACAACAGAGGCAAGTGTGCTTCGCCAATCATCCGGATAAAACCTTACTCCATCGTGGCAGAAAGATATTCCCCCTTCAGAGCCACTTGAGAATTGCTTTTAAAGACCTGACGATGGCTGGCAGCACAGTGCAGGTAATTGAAGTTGCCGAAGCTTTTTGTCATCTCAGTGTAATTTCTCTATCACAAAGTGACACATAAGTCGATCCCTGGCCCTCCATGACGGATCGTCTCATCTGGGGTGCAGACGCAAGAAAAAACAGGGATTCATTTGTTTCCCAACCAGATAGATGGTGACCATAACACCTCTTTTGCCCCTTCTTCTTCCTCTTCTCCTTTTCCTTCCTTACAGTACTTTTAAAAAGCAGTGGATTAGCCGGAGGAGGATTGTAATTGGTCTTCTAGCACAATATACCTTCCTGGAAATATCTCACTTTCAGAAGGGTGCTAATTGAGAATGTATTAGTATTCATTGCTACTCAGACTGTGTTAAGACTGTTCCTTGGGGGGACAAGAGAGCAAAGTTTTTCATCAACATTTTGTAGCTTTGGTATTATTACACTCACACTCAACATGAGCAAGGCGAGAACTGAAGTTTTCTCACTGGACATTTTCCTCCTGGGGAAAACTTGTAGCAACTTTACAGGCAAATCTGATACTCTCACACCAAACCAGAATCTTCATCTGAGCTCACAGCTGATAACAGCTTACCCTGTTAACACTGAAGCTGCTGGGAGCTGAGTAGTGTTCACTCTCAATGAATGAATTAACAAGCTGTAAAAATACTATTGATGGCTATTCGGCCTCTTTTGCTTGCTTATCGCACAGAGGGAGCCATGAAGACAGATTGAAGCGGCTGGAGATGACACGCAGACTTTTAGTCGGATACCCAAGACTACCTGCACCAGGGGGTATGATTAATAATCATATGAGGCAACGCGCCTGCTTGTCTGCTTTGGTTCCTGCACAGGATTCCAGGTGTGCTTTATGCCGAACTAAGCACTGGATTTCCATTTAGACAGCTTACTTCCCCTGTCAGACGGCGCATTCTTTTAATTAGAAAGCTTCCTCCACTCTTCCGCTGGAGGAGTGTTGAAAACACATTGTCTCAGGGCTTCTCACAACAGAATAAGGCCTCCCATAGCTGGCAGTATAATTACCCAGCAATGTAATTACATAGTGGAGCGCCACAGGGATTGTCTCTGATTCCTGCTGTAAATTGGGGTCTTCGTTACACCTCTTATCTGCAACTGATTTCTTTTGTGGTTCCTGATGATTTGGTAAGTCATTTTGTCACTGTAATTCTTTATCTATTAATCAAAGAAAAACAGAGCTCGAGTGTGCTGTGGCTTAGTGTGTTTTGATCTGTGTATATGTGTGCATGGGGAAACGAGAGAAGGCAATGTAATTGACTTATGCTCTTAGAAATGCTTTTATCTCTATGTGCTCTCTACTTTTTCTGCCAGTTGTGTTTGTGTTCAGTATGTGACAAACTCAAACTGGCCTGTAGCTTACATGCTCTGTATGTTCATTTCTCACCTGGACAAGGAGTGATATTACACTCTTGGTACTCCTGTGCTGGCCCCAGGCAGGTCTGGCCTCCGTACTTGGGCTCTGGGTTGCTGCAGGTTCTTTTGCGGCTGCGGATTCCCCTGCTGCAGTCTCTACTGCACTGGGACCAGGAACTCCAGGACGACCAGCCCCCATTCACTGTGTGACCAGAGATCCTCCCAAGACGAAGAACTTCTCCTGTTTGGGGTAGAATGTACAGATATAGTTTTAAGTTTAACCTCTTAGACTCTGCATCCACATTTGTAGACATCACATTTCTGCCTCTCGGACCCATGAGACCATACTTTTGACCTCTTAGCCAAAGGGACACTGCTCACATCAGTTTTGGTGATATCCCAACATTACACCCATTTAAAAAAAAAAAAAAAAACACACAAAAAAAAGATTAATGTACTTTTTTTATATTAACTTTTATTGTTCTCATTTTGACTTTTTATCCATTGAGCTAAAATTGTTAAATTCTTACTTTGACTTTTAGTCCCTACTTGTGCAATTCTGACTTTTCTAACTTTTTTAGAATTTTTTACCCTTATTATGTATTTTCATATTTAACATTCCGTCCATACTCTTAAGTTTTTCTCTCCTCAATTTGACTGTAAATATTCAAAGTTAAATTTTAAAATTCCTAATCTTGTATTTAAGTCCATACTCGTGACTTTTTATCTCTTGTTTATGACTTTTCTTGAATCTCAGTACAAATTTGTATCTACTTGTTTTGAATTTTTAAACTCATAATCATGGATTTCTATCCTACATTTGACATTCTGTCAACACTTCTGACTTTTTTTTCTGCCCCATTTTAACCTTCTCTTTTTGTCGACCTTGACTTTTTATTGTTTAATTTTATATTGTGACCCTGATTTTGACTTAAAATCCATACTTGTGACTTTTTATTTCCCAAATTTGACTTTTTAAATCACTGTGTTTAAAATTTTCAACCCATAACTACATCTTCTTATCACTTTATTTCCACATTTGATCCATATTTTGACTTTTTATTGAACTCAACACAAATAACCAAGTCCCAAGTTTGCTGAAATAAAACTCCCACAATGCAGGTTTATAAACAGTCTAGGATTATTTATTTTTATTCATTTTTAAGTCTATAAAGAGTATTTTTCCTGCTTCTACAAGGCCTGTTAATTTTACTAAAAGTTTTACAAAAGTAAAAATAAAAAGCAGAACACTAACCACTAAAATCCAAGAGTAGGGATTTATTTTGTGTAAGAATGATTTTTTTTGGGACATCAGATGTGATAGATTTAACAACTGACTGCCAAATACATTTCCCTGAGAACAGGTTGTCATTGCGTTAACCCATCTCAGCTTTGAGTTGACATTTCTCATAAAACCTTGCTGTTAGCCTGTGAAAAAGCAGATGATACTTGTCTTCCCTATCCGGCATGACTGTGCGGATTTATTCTGAAGAGCAAGAAAAGGGCAGAGAGTCAAGAGCAGCTTTTGCTAACAGTGCCTTTACTCTTAAGCCTTTGGAGTATGTCTAAGAGCTTTGGCTTGACTCTCACTGAAAGAGAGAGAGCGCCCACATTATATTTTGTCTCTCTGGTAGGTTGTTTTGTGCTGTGGAGTTATGCAAGCTTTCATTAAAAATCAACTCCTGGATACTGTCAATACTGTGAGGAGAGAATTTTATCTGTAACTTTAAAAACTATTCTATAAGCAGTGCTCTAGCCAATGAGCAAAAGAAGAAGTAGTCCCATAGAAGATGGATAAATCCAGTAAGAAAGGTTTCAAAATGGCAACAGAAATCCTCTCTAACATTTTTCCACCCTCGAAATCTCCTCAGACCCCCCTGTCAGTCCCCAAATCTTGATTCAGTGAGAGCTCAGTATATTCTGTCAATGCGCAAACATGCCCCCTCACCAAACAACACGAGTAGTCTAATCTGTGTACTCTCATCTGGAGAGAGTTGAACAGACGATTTCTAATGAAATATGAAACGGTAATTTCTATCACGCTATAATTACTGCTCGCATTAATCAGCCCTTGCGGAAATGAGCAGAATGAGCGGACTGAGAGAAAAAGCTTGTGGCCTTTTTGAATGAAAAGAGTGAACTCATCTGTTTGAGTGAATGATAATCACCTTGGATGAAATTACCGTCACTGTCCAAGCACTTCTCCGATGATTCCCTCATTCAACAAACCAAGCAATTATCTACTGTTTCAGATAACAGTCTATGACTTCATTTGTTCTGATCTTACAGACATTGGACCTCGTACACCAATCATTCTTACAGAAGTTCTCTCTTAAAACCCACTTGAATAATTTTTTCAAAAGAAACTGACAATCATCAAGGATTTCTTATGAAGGGTTTTTTCCTTAATTAAGAACAAAAGTAGCACAGATACTAAGGAGCACATTTGAGTGATGACCTGACTTGATGGTGCATTTTTTTCTTCAATTAAATATTTTCACGACATGTTACAATCACTGTTACTGACACTGAAATTTGGCATGTTATTATGCACTGATAATTAAATGCTGTTATTAGACCCTTAAGCTCAGCCAAAATCTGCAAATATCTTTTTCCTTTTTTTTCTGGTTGTCATTCTTTGTAGAGGAGAGAGGGGTGACAGACACATAAATAATGATGATTTGCTAAAGGTGGAGTACAATTTCAAGGGCATTAAATCAGAGCCAGAGTTCAGGTAGATGAGTGTTGCTGTTGTTGTTGTTGCTGTTGTTACAAACCTTAACTCACTGCAAACAGCCACACAAAAGAACTAGAAAAAACAATGGTGAGTCTGGAGCTTTGTGTTGAGTTAAAACTGCTGTTTCAGGATGGAAGTACAGGCACTATTTCAGTGTTACTGATGTAAAACGCAGGATCGTACATGCGAAGTGAACACAATGTCTCAGAGCAACATCTGCTAAAAAATCTGAATTCTTAAATCTATGTGAAGGTTTTTCAAAATAAGTTTTGAAATATTGTTTCCACAAAAACATTTATGAAGGAGAAACCGATAACTCAATTAGTTTTGTGGGAAATTACAAGTAACTATAATTAATGACTTTGTTAAGTGATTTGCTCGGCACTGGTGGTATCTTTCTCACCTCTGAAGGGATTCTACGTAGCATGACGCTCAGATGTTCTTTTCATTATTTTGTTTGTTTTTTTCCTTCAAGTATTGGGACCACAATGCATTTGACTTGTTCATGTTTGATGCTGATGGCTGAAACTGAAGTATAGATATGGATAGCTAGGGAGCAACAGGGAAAATAAAAAAGACAAAAGACTGATAGTGAATCGACAGGTGATCTCCCTGCTGTCGAACAACAAGGAAGAGGTCAGAAAAGTACAGAACTGGGTATTTAGCGGTGTTTTTTAAATTTTATTTTATTTTTCCTTGTTTGGAAGTGTAACTGCTGTGCTTTGTATGCTCTGGGACATTGTCAAATGAAGCCTTGAAGTGCTGTCACCTCGAGATGAAACATGAACAGTCTGTGACCAAGCCACCGGTTTTATTTGAGAATAAAAAGAATGTTTCTTCTGTTTTTAGTTTACTTCTTTGTGTTCAATCTTCAAATATAAAAAGTGCTATGAGAGAGCATTACATGGCCTCTGTATTTATAGGATTGGACATGGGCTGCAAACATTTTCGAGACTTACAAATGAGGCTCTGAGATGGAAAAGGTTGGCAAACACTGGTCGATGCCAAAGATTTCTTTCCTTCTGCTTTGTCATTGCAAATGGCAACCCTGCACCAGAAGTGTGCTCGAACGTTCAGCCACACCACCTCCACAGCATCCACCTGCAGCCTCCAACCAGAGGGATTTACGTGTTATCTCATCACTTCTAAAACGCCTGCACATAAAATAAATCTGCAAGGAGTGATAAGGTCAAAGTCTAGACATCAAACGCTGTTTTCCAACTGAAATAAACATCAATACAAAGGTGAGTTGCTAGACTGAACTAAATACATAAATAATCCAGCTTGTTTGTTGCTCTCAGCAGAACTATACCTCTTCATCAGGACTTTCCACTATTTTTTCTTCATTTAGACTCAACATGTTCCTGCGTGTTCCCAACTTCTCTCCACTTTTGTTTTCAATCCAGTGTGACTTCTGTGGATGCACACAGCCCTGCAGTCCCATGCCCTTTATACAGGCATCATTGCTGATGAGGAACAATTAGAGTGAGAATCCAGCTCATTTATCAATATAAGAACCCGGACATTTAGAATCCAGTTTGAGAGCAGGTTCATGACTCTGTCTTTGAGTTTTCTTTGGATCTTAAGAACAGATTTAAAAACTGGAGAAGATGGTGGTGAATGATGCACACTTCTTTTCAAGGAAGGACACAGACAGAAAAGAGCCACATCTGGACTCTAGGTCCAAACCACTCAGCTGTGTCACAGCAACTTTCCTATTTTTGTCCCCTCTAATCTCTCAATTTACCTTTTTTTATTATCACTATCTCATCTATTTTCCTCCCAGCCTCTCTTTATCCACCTCCCCCTCTCTGTCTATCTTTCCCATTAACCTTCTCTTGTTTTTGCCTCCTCCTCTCTCTCCGTCCTCCAGCCTGGCCTCACTGTTTTGTCAGCATGCTCTCTCGCTGGCAGTTAGCGTGCTGTGGCTGCTTTGTATTCTCAGAGAGAGGACAGTGTGTGTTTACCTAGCCCCAAATCCTCGACCTCTTCATAACTACGTCTAACCTTGGCAGTGCACAGGTTGGCTCACCCCGGCGTAAAGCTGGCGTGATTGCTGACAGGCCCCGTCGAGGCTCTGGCTCTTTATCGATTCTGAGCAGGCGGTGGCTCGGACTGTCTTCTCCTGCCTCTGTGACCCCAGTCTTTATCAGGAGCTCAGGCGCTTAAGAGACTGGACTTCTCTCTGCCTGAGGCGATGAAGAGCTTTATAATCACCCTTCTCATACATGCAAACATGCACATACTCATTACAAGAGTCTAATCTGAGATCTAATATTAACATGTAAAAACGCAAACATAGACACTCAATTATTCCTGTGCCTGCTTTCTACACACTCCGCTTTGCTCATTTTGCTTGCTCAAGCTTTGGCCAGAGACTCCTCCGAGGTGTGTATCGCTAATGCTATTCCACAGGGGCCGCCCTCCCGCCGCCAAAACAAACAGCGTGTTGCCCTCCCTCTCAAATAGGTAGCGACTGGGTGTATCGATCTGCACAAGAACCACACACAGCCGGAGAGAATTAATCCTCACTCTCCTGACGAGTCGGCCTGAGCCGAAAACTAAGAGGGACCACAGCGCTCCATCCGATAGTTCCCACTGCAAAGAAACGAGGACATGAAAAAAGTTCCCTCCATCCTCCTGTTGCTCAACCTTACAACCTGCTCAAAGGCAAAACACACTGTAAACAAACTTCTCTGTGTGTGAAGGAATAAAGGCGTTTGCATGAGTGGGAAACAGAGACTCTAAGGTCCCACAGTCTCACACTGATGTGCATTTGATGTACTGTAGGCTACTGACGAGGCGAGGAAAACAGTGAAAGAAGACGAGAAAAGGAGAGATAGAGAGGACAGCTGCAGACAGGACAGACAACAGAGACAAGAAGATGGAAAATCTGTAACCCGAAGCACTTTCTTGTGTACACAAAGTTTTATCAACATCAGAGAAACACCGGACCACACTGAAGAGAGACACACAGAGCTGGAGCGTGTGGTTTTCTGGACTGTCCTAGATTCACATCATCATCTCTCCTCCCCTTCATCCTTTTCTCGGTGTCTCATGTACTCTCCTGGTCAGAACAGCTCTTCTGAGAGGAACTAATCCCTGTTACACATTCATTTGAGAGATGGGACAACTGATAAGAGTAAGAGGAGTGGGCACTTGCAGGCCTCCCATTGGAGGTAAACGGTCTCTGAAAGGGCTGGCACGGTTTTGCTTCTGGATTTTCAGAACCTTGGTGCTCTCTAGTGAACCAGCCAACCTTCATACTACATTAAGCAGAATTAGAGTAGGAGGGTGTTACTTCCTGTCACTCAAGTGAAAGTGAACAACGCACTTATAGAATAGCAGAGTATTTATTTAGTTCTATTCTATTTAATAAAAACATCTCAGTCGTACATATATACATCGTATATTTTATTTCCACTCCATATGCAGCCAACTGTGTTCAGTTAATGCATATTTTTAAAAAAATATAGAATGGCTGAGAAAGAAGTGCCAAGTTACTGTTTGTTAGAAAACTGTTTTATCTATAACATGCTCTTCCAATGCCTTTTTTCCCAATTCATTCAAAGATATAAACAATGAACGAATGACTACTTTAGAAATGTAAATGAAGATATCAGCAAAACAAGTTAGTAAGAAAAAGTCTGTGAGTTAATATGTATTCTTAGAAATTACTTCTAAATTAGTAGAACCAAATTGCAATCAAAAATTTCATCTCCTCACTCCTTTTCTCCAATTTTCTTGACTTTCTCAACTACCTGCTTACTTTATCAACACAAAATGTTCTTGAGGCATAACTAACTTTTACTGGTTCCAGATATGAACCATTTTCTAGGTTCCAAACAAACTTCATTTCTGGTCTGAACATGACGGCCAGTTCAAACCTGGGTTCAGGAACTGGGACCACCCTGAACCGTGCCAGTGTGAAAGCCCTCCAAGTGCACAACTTAAGCACAATACAACTAACTGACCTCCTGTTTGTGAAATATTCATAAATGCAGAAAAAAAGTTTAATAAATATGAATTATTAACTCATTATGATTTCAGTTTGAGGTGGTTTTGCTAATTAAAATCCATTCAGGGTGAAACAAGATCCAATCAGGAAGACCCTTAACCTGTTTTTTGTTTGGCAAAAAAAAAAAAAGCTGGAGAGATGAAAGACCTCAGTGAAAAGGTTTTAAATCAGTTTCAAGGATCTTCTATTACATTCTGGCTTTTTTATTTTAGGGTAGTGCTCTCAAGAAAATTCACAAATTTGCCAAGCAAGTGATCACTTAAAATGGGTTGTGAAAAGAAAACAAATTGACTAAAAACAACATGTTGGCTTCATTCCTGGGTAGAAGTGTATCATTATGTTTAACTTTCCAAAATTTATTGCATCTGTGATAAGAGTATGTATAAAAATGAATATGTATAATCTGTGCTGTCTTTCCATATTGTGTGCAGCATAAAACCACAGATCATGGGTCTGATGAGTTACAGAGGCACAGTATCCAAAAGCAACAGTGAACATCTTTGTCAACAGCTGAAGAAGCTAAGTTAAGAAATGTTTTTTGGATTTACTTACAAAGTGAGGTGTAGAGTCTGATCTTTAAAAGAGGATTAAAGGCCAAACTTGCACCTTCACACTGTGGTGTCGGTGCTTTATTTAGACCTCCTGCTTGCATGAGCCATTTTGTTTGCTTTGCAGTGCATGGTTTAATGTTGAGAGGGATTTACAGGAAGAAGGACTCTTTTTGGCTATATTTCTAGACCATTAACTTTAAATCACACACTTTTTCCATCACTGCCAAAGTCTGACCCACTCAATCTTACTCAGCTGCCAAAGAAAAACATCTAAACTACCTTAAAACGATGTTGGTGCTCTCTTAAAGTCTGTGTCTTTGCATTGTTTATCAATTTGGTTTCAGTCAGCCTTCTATGATTCCAGCTTCTGACGGACAATTTGTCCTTGAATGCATACTAAAAGAACAATTTTTCACTGGTTCCTGCTGCTTTAAACTGCAACAAAAATAGACTATGACAAGAAAATAAGGGGGACTAAATGGTTACTGTGATGGATTGCCTCCTACAAGGTGATTTTTAATACAGTAGTAAACCTGCAAAAACAAATTCAGCCCAACACTTAAGCGCATGTTTCTGTTGCAAACCTTTGAAACCAGTCCGTATAAAATATCCTAAATGGGTTTGAAAAAGTGTAGTGGTATTGAACTCAAGTATTCAAGGTAAAATAGAAGGGAAGTTTTTTTAATTGGAGGATTCCTCAGCGTTGTTTGGCAAGGGTTTACATTTTCCTTGGCACACCTGAACAGACGCTCTGGCTCAGCTCTTTGTTGGTTTTTGTTTAAATGACAGAGCAGAAAAGGCAAACATCTAGAGAGTAAATTCAAGACATGCTTCCGTACAGTTTTCTCTCTTGCCAATACATTCACAGGTAACAGGATACCAGCTGGTACTGCTGGCTGCACTGGTGCGCTTCAAGTGCGCGTTTGTCGTAATTGTGGGCGCTTTCAAAAGAATGTGCCAACTCCAACAAGCTGAAATTGCCAACAAACAGTACAAGCAAAATTGATTTTTCCTCACCTAAGAAAACTTGCCTCCATCAAAACAGAAGCAGTTCCCTTCTGCTTTGTAATTTGAAAGAACCACAGGACAAATCCAGTCTGATTGGGTAAAAACAGTGGAAAGGTAAGCAGAACAGGGGAAAAAAGAAAACAAGCCCAGTCTAATGTGTGAGACTTCTAACTTCCCCCATTTGTTTTTAATCCTTTTTCTTCAAACCTGATTAGGAGATGCTGTAAAAGCTTCTTTTGTGTTGTTCTTAGATCTCTTAATTTCAAACAGGCATGTTGAGCAAAGAATGGCTCTGTGCCAACAAAGTCGATTTTCTTTTTCTGACTGGCAGTTGTGTTCTTTCATCGCCCACGCTGGTTTGCTAATTTGTTGACTCTACGTCTTGACAATCTGTGCCACTCGGAGAGTCATATTGAAAGCAAATGTGAAACAGGCAGTGTGTCATTGGTGGTACTATGGCACTCTGCAAATTTGTTGTCGAGGATAATTGCAACAAGGTTGTGAACTCTAACTGACAGTAATCTGAGAGAGGGCAGGGCTGTGTACTTGAAGCATCACAGACAGAGTTATGAATGGAGAGATTTCATGAACAATTTGACGAGCGACTGAATACAGGACACACGGTGACATGATATGATCACGTACAACAGGATAACAGGATAGGTTCCAGTACAAAACTAAATAAACCAAAGCAATTTGATACAATCTGACTACATTACACAGGATACTAAGGAAAAAAATACATCCTTCAGTCTTGTTACAATAAGATTGGATCAGATAGCATAAGGAAGGTAGGACACAATATGACGCAATACAACATGATATAATGCACAATACAGTTTTCCTTGATGATTAGTCAAAATTCTTAATGACAGTTCAATGGCAGTGTCTACTACAAATTATCCCTACTCAGCAAAGAAGACAAACAGATTTCACTGCTGAACTTTCTCAGCCGTCATGGTGGACTTTCAGCCTTTTACATGCAGTAAATACATCTGCTCTTGACCCAAACAAGGAAACTGAGAAATAGCAATAAGCAATCACCTATTTCGGTTCTAATAATCTTGTTTCAAGTTCTGGATTATGATGATGCTTAAACAAAGAAGTGAGATTTTTTAAGATCACTAAGAAAGTCCTCACTGTCCCTTTAATTGGATATTTACATTAATGCTGATGACAGTGTTCTTTAGTAATAAACCAAATAATTGAATCCATATTAAAATGCTGTCACATTCATAACATAATGTCACGAGATTAAAGCCCCCTGTTTGACCCACCAAAAGGAAAGAAGAGCACCAGGGCCAAGATTTGTATTCATAAGCTAAGTGAGAGCAAGCTGCTTGGACAGCTTTTTCAACTTCAAGAACACACAGTGATGATTCAGACTTTAGGGCGTACCATCAATCATTGCCTTTATGGAGTTTTGTTTATATTTCTGTTTTCAAAATGTGCTCCAAGATTCACATGCACCCACTTTTGACAATGGCTGGTAAAAAATCAGACTCTTTTCTTGCTGATCATTACAGTTCTTTAAATGTGACTTTGTCTTCTTGACTAATTATTACACAACCTGCCACCACCTCCTTATTTTCTGAGAGCTTCCATTTTCCGCCTACTTGCTCTACTCCACCTCCGCCATCACCAGCGACTACACTCCAGGGGAACTGTATCTCATTCTCTAACTTCACGGGCTTTAACTTTGTAAAGAGGCTTCAAGATTCATATCACTTCTTATTAAAAAAAAAGAAAAAGTTTGGGTATAATGTAGTCGTGTTAAATCAAAAGTAAGGGAAAAGTCGGCAGTTTTGCCTCAAGGATTGAGATGGCCTCAAAAATTCTGAGTTGACACAACTGTGTGTTCACACTTCATGGCTCAGCTAGTCTTGTTTCTCTTTTGATAAACAATGACAAAAAAGGGAGTAGTGGCTGCAGGGAGGGAGAGCTGGACAGAAAAACAGAGAGACAATAAGGATCCTGAAATGGTTGTCATCCGTCAGAGCCGTCCCTCAGCTCTGTACTGTGTCTACTCAGTGTCTGCTCATGACACCCGAGCAGGAGAAACTAATCTGTCGCCCATGAGAAGGCCCTGGCCTCGATATCAGATCAGCTGAAGTGAAACACATCAGGCAACTGACATGCCACCATTCCTCCCCGGGAAGAAAAATGAAGCTATCACTCACCGACACAAGCTGGCAAAATTACAAACTCACAACCTTCTGCAGAAATTTCTTTCATCTACCTTGTGTTTCTGATTCCTTTGCTTATCTGCTCCTGTCTTTGTTGGATGCAAATTGGAAAGATATGTGATGAATATCCAATTTTTAGGTCTTTTTAAGCTTCATAATTTTACATTTTACAACTGGAACATAAAACCAGTGTGCCTGAAATTCAGACTCATTCCTTTTATATGAAGGTATTGATTAAAACAGGCAAGGGATATCTATTTCAGAGAAATATGGCTCCACAGAATCCCCATTTCAGTTGTGTGTTTATGAGCACGGCTGGCTGCTGGCAGCAGAAAGAGTGACTAATAGCTGAGAAGTTTAGTAGTTAGAGGCTGACTAATGACAGACAGGTGGCTACTTTTAGTCCTAAAAACAGTGGGTGAGTTCTGTCTGTATGCAGACAACTGCAGGCTGGCTGGGTATTGACTGTTCTCTAAACCTTTCCACTGAACAGCAAGTGTCCAGAGGGAGCTTAGCAACTAGAGGTACAAAAAGAGGGCTTGTCAAGCTTTAATCTTAGGTGTGCATAAGGGTGGAAGTAAGTGTTATTCGTCATTTCAATAATTTGGAGTCTTTCTTGAGCTTCTTTGAAAAGCAAGTGCTA